>CAUJRU010000410.1:0-719173 GCA_963277665.1 Viscum album | reverse complement strand
TTTTATGAATTCCATTTCTCTTATATGGATTATGATATGATGCCATTATGTTTAATAATCCCATTTTATTACATGGGTTATGTTATGATGTATGATTTATGATTTTGTGGAACACAAAAGAATAGATTAATTATTAGATTTTTTTGGTCCTATATATCCATCCAATTAATTGGGTAAAGATTTATATCTCATGATATTGACATGGCTGGAACGTTATGTTAATCTGGTTCAGTGATACATGGCTGGAACATGGAGTGAACTCAGTTCAGTAATGGACTTTGTCCGCTATGATGGTCTTAGCAGTGAGCATTCACTAATATGAAAGGATTTTATATTCTTATGTGTGTATGGAATAATGTTTCATGTATTATGTTATGATTATTGGGATTAAATTTCACTTCTATGATTTATCCCATGACATGATATTATGATCTCTTTTACATAATAAGATTTTCAAATGAAAATGATATGATTTATATTTTCTTTATTTATCCTTACTGAGCATTTGAGGTCACGCTTTTTATGTTTTCATTCCCCTAGGATATAATGAATTTTTTTTGGTAGGAAAACTAAATGGGAAGATCTTTATCAGAGATGTTGATGATCTTTCACCATGATTAAAAGATTGTGTTCCATGTTTCCAAAGACACTAAACTGACACAGTCTATCAACATATTTTTTTCCATGTATTATGTATTCAACAAAAGAAGTGTAATTTCTATGTATGTCAAGCTTGGGTCTCTAAAGTTGGTATTAGAGAGAAGGTTTAGTTAACATTTATAAACTACGATGCGAAAACATTAGTGAGATCCATATAGATATTTCTAAGTTATGTCGAAGGATGCCCCTAAGGTGATGTATATGTATAGGTTATAGTCATAGAATTATGGTAATGATCATATAATTATACCTATTTTGTTAGATATTGATGGTACACCCCCTTTATTATGTTGTTTTCCTAGCCTGATTATTGCATCTCACACTATTCTTTTTGGGTTTTAGACGATGGATGGAACCCAACAGAACCGTGTTGATCAATTTAATTGTCAATGCAATTATTGTTCTCCTGAGAAATCCAATGTTATGGGAGATGGGGTTCAAAATATTATTTATATACTTACACAATTTATGAATCATTCTGGACTTCCAAATGACCAGATAAGTGAACAATATTCTATTGAGTCCTTCTTGAGGAAATTCCCACATTCTTTCAGTGGGTCTTATGATCCACTTATTACTGAACAATGGATCAGTACCATTGATAAAATTTTTTCTATACATCGTTGTTCAAAACATTAAAAATTCATTATGGCTTCTTACCTTTTAGAAGTTGAAGCAGACTAGTGGTAGACTCTAATTAAGAATACAAGGCCCCAAGATGAAATTGAATCCATGGAATGGGACGAGTTCATGAAATTATTTTTCAATAAGTACTTCCCTCGTATTCTTTTAACACAGATGAAAAAGGAGTTCCTTGAGCTTATGAAAATGAATGATGAATCTATTGGTATATAGGAGGTGAATGTTACAAGGCTTGAAAGGAATGCATCTGGATTTATCATCCAACATGAAAGTAAAGTTGATCGATTCTTTAGTGGCTTAAAACCAATTCTTTGAAAGGAATTAGCTATACGAGAATTCAATTGCTATGATGAAATTATGAATTATGCTATCATGGTAGAACTGGAAGTTGGTGTTGCATATCCATCTCATGGTTTTGAAAAGAAATGAAAGATGATGTTCATGGAAAAATCTCAGAACAATGTTGAAATGATAATTAAAGTTTCTTTATGGTCAAAGTGGGGAAAGAACTATGTTGGAGATTGTCTAAAAGGTACTAGAAAATGTTTCAAGTGTGTGAAATAAGGTCATCGAGCAGCTGAGTGCCGAAGTAATGGGAAACAAGTTTCTAATTAAGTGAATAGATAAAAGACTACAGAGAACATACGACTAAATTTCAATTCAATAAGTGAAAGGAAATTGGCCATTATGCTAATAAATTCCCTAGTATAAGGGTTAATGATGATCGATGTGAGAAACCTCTTAAGGAAAAGGAAAAATGGAAGCTAAATGTGATGACTATTTGTGATGTTGAGTATGACAACGATGTGGTTGAATGATTATGTGTTTATGTAATGGGATTCCAAAATAGTGTCATGGAATCTCATTTATATTAATATAGAATATTGGAATATCTATGTATTGGTTTATTGTGGATTTCAATAATTATATGGTACCTGTAACCATGAAAAGTGATGGAAATATTTTTGGAAGGTAGATGATATCCACATAATGAAGGGATAAAGGGATAATGAGATGTTTGATAGTATTAATGAGCTCATTATTGATAAAATGACAAAGTGATATCATGGTTTGAGTATATAGAATTTTTGGAATATTTGGTGTTTGGAAAGGGTTAATTTTGATGGAATTCATGTTGTCACTAAGGTTCTATAGTAATTTTTGTTATTATTATATTTCGAGAGGATGCATGATGAGGTGCTTCAAATGTTTGGAATTTGAAAAAAAAGATACAACTTATGATATATAGGGATAAATGATGGTATTAACATGCTTGTTATATGACCTTTTTTGAGACAGTCTTCTTTGTAACATGAGATTTTATAGAAGTATTTTGGATAATCCTAAAGGTTGGAATGGATTAAGTTAGACATCAGATATTATTGTTTAAGGCTCAAACATTTTTTTGATATTATTTCTGGAATGTTATAATAGTATAGTTTTAAAAAAAGGAAAACTCACAAGACGGGCGACAAACCGTCGCGTCAGACAAGGATGCATGAATCAAACCCACAACTGATGTGTGTCATGCCTTTATCACCTACCACAAGCCTACAGGAAGTCCCTGGTTAGTTTAAATTAGTTTTATTTTATTATGCGGTATGAGTTATGAAGTATAAGTCCATTTTTGGAACCATATAGGATTAATCTCACCCTAGATGGACTTATGTATATTTAATAATTTGTACTAACCATTTTGTGATAAAGACAGACTGAATGAATTATCATTCTATCACATGACCTATTTACACTTCAAGAATGAAAAATTCAACTACATTTCTTTCAATAAGAGATGAAGTGGGAATTGTTCATGGAATGTCCAATGATGATATTACACTAAAATATTGTAAGTATTTGTCCTTATGAAAAAATTCATCATCTTTGGGGAAATGATCTTCAATACAAAATTGTTATCATAATACCCTCATATCTGATGAATCATCTGGGACCCTGGATCATCAAATTTTTTTGGCATTGTGATTGTTGAATTTTTCATAGCCATGTTCTCTACCACTCTTCATCAGAACAAGATGGCTAGATGTCTCTTCCATATCCAAATTTACTTCTATATTGTCTAATGTGGAAACCCAGTGCTGAGTTACGTAGGGTGACCATTATGTTACTAGAATTCATTTTTTAAAATTAAGTTTTAGTATTCATTTTTACGATGTGTGTTTCTATGAAAGAAACTTTATAGTAGTAAACGATATATAACCCCGAAACATTTCGGGGGAGAAATTCAATTTAAGGGGAGTAGAATGTAAAGCCCAGATATTTTAGGAGAAATATTATTTTTAATTTCATTAATGTATAGTGTTGTACACTACACCAAGATTATCTTGTGCAATACACAACACTGTATTATTTTGTAGTATTCACAACATTATTCTTGTCTTGTGTTGCACACAATATCATGTTCATTCAAATAAAATTCATTTTACACAACACCGAGTATAGATTTTGATAAATGTATAAATGAACAATGTATTTATTATGTTATACTCAACACGGAATGAAGCTTTCACTACATGCAAACCTAACTTGGCTTGAATTACACACAAGAGTGACCTACCTTGATAGCATGTGTTGTACACAATACCGAGTTTCACTAAACAATGTTATTTTATTATAATATTATTATGAACAAGATGTTTTGAATGGTATTAACTACATTTAGAATTTTATAACATTATAAATAATATTACACATTTTCTAGAACATGGTAAAAGAAAAAAAATTAATTTTTTAAGAGAAGAATTATTTTTGAAAAAATGAGATTTTGCCGCCTTTTGATTGAACACCCATTTTAAATCTAAATTTTGACAAATTTTTAAGTTAACTTTCACAAAATAAACTTCTTATTTTGAATGAGGATATAAAAGGTTATGTTGGAGAATGTTTTTATATTTTTCTAGATAACTTTCATATATTGATGAATAGTATAAATAAGCTAAATTTTACCTAAAAACAAATTTTTTCATCGAGATAATTTATATTGTTAAATTATAATAGTAAATGGTTATAAAGTATAAATAGAATATATTTTTTTCTATTTAATATAATTTATGTCATTAGCATTAATTTGATATTGAATTATTTGGTAAAAACATTTCAATCTTTTGCAATGTTTTAACTTTTAAAACCCGTTTTCTCAACAACAGGAATAAATTTAAATTAATTTCTGTAACTTCTGTGTTTTAAATTTTGAAAAATTTATTCGACATTTGGAATGATTGGGTCCAAATTATGTTAATAGGTTAATTTATTTTTATATTAATAATTGAAACGATGGTAATTTTTATTTACTATAGTTAAAGGTAAATATGGTAATTAAAGGTAAAAATAAGATTATAAAATTACCCTATCACCTGCCAAAATTTTATAGGATGAATAAAAGTCAACCCATACCACATAAGTGTTGGAATAGATTCAATTCATGGACTTTGTAAGATGAAAATGATGAAATTATTATTAAAACCAATGAAAGTGATGACATGTCACTAGCTTATATTTTATAAGTGTAATAATTTTTATTTAATGATAAAATTCATAAAACATCAAACATAAATAGTCTCCAAAAATATAATAAAATTATCTACATCATGTTAATTTATTTATAATTTTTAAATATTAAATAATTATCTTTAATGATGACACAATAGGGATATAGAAATTATTTTATTTATAGAAATATCAAATAAATGGATTCAAAAATATTAAAATAAATATTATATGAAATAATTAACATGATCCATGAAGTTTATAGATTAATATGCCCTGTTAAGAGTGTATTAAATACTTTGTTTAGAATTTATCTTCTATTTGGATTTTATTTAAATTCAAATAAATGAATAGTTTAAAAAATGACACTATTGTTATTTTATAAAAATAACATATAATTAAATTGTTTAAAAATCACAAAAATATTTAAAAATTACAAATTGAAAATTATATGGTCTAAACCGTAATTATTTTCCAATTATGGACAATTAAGAACACATAAGTAATTATAACCATTTAAAATTTAGAATATTATTACCACATAAAATTAAATAGATTAAATAAGGATAAATCAAAATGATATGGTTTAAAATAAAAGCAAAACATGACTAAATTTTATTTGTTGTTTATATTACAAAACTATCTCATCTCATCTTCAAATTTCAATGATTTTGGAGGTTTTTATGAGGGTTTTGATTTTATTATAAATTAATATTTCTGAGGTTTCCAAAAGTGCCCCTCTCCTATCTTATAAAGGGAAACCTCCTCCCTCTCCTTTTCACACCATTTGGAGCGATCAAGCTCAGCCAAACCCTATAAATTTCCCTTATCCACTTCTTTAGATACATACTAGAGGTCCTGATTTTCTTCAAAGTACATCTTTAGTGCCCTAAGAGGAGGTTTAGAAGAGGCATGTCAAAGAAGTAGTAATATCCTTTACCGATTCATTCAAATTTATTTCTTATTCTACATCCTCTTCATTACTTTTTCCATTATAAAGTAATAAAAAAATTATAATTAATATAATTTTATATTATTATAAATATTAAATAACCCTATTTGAAATTCTATCCATCCTACAGAAAATAAAATCACCGCGTGTGCATACGTACGAATTACCATCTCCACGCCGTGGTGTAATCTGTTTTCCCACCCCTACCTTACTTGGATGGGTTTAATGGTGGAAATAATAACTATATATGATTATTATATCATGATAATAATTCTAATATATTATATTATACACTAAAATACCATTCAATAATTATGTGAATGATATCAGCCCTCGTGGGTACGTACAGATTACCGTCTCCTCAACGACATGAGGTTCATTCTCCATGTTAACCATTCAAGAATGATTATAAATTATATATAATAAATAATCATGAAATATATTACATTATAAAGCTACTTTATTTATTTATATATATGTTTCATTTAATTTATTCCATTCAATTCAATAAGGAAATGAAAACAACGTTCATGCCTACTTACGGCCTATCGTCTCTAAGAACGGTGTATTTCATTTCATTTATCTATCTATTGTATATATATATATCTATATACAGAATTTATATGATATATAAATAATTTTTTACATTATGGAAGTAAGAAAATAATGATATAAGTAATAATGTAAAGAGAAACAAGTCCAAACACGTACGATACATGAAACGATTATTACACAAAACATAGCTTCAACATGGAATTGACAAATGAACGGGTAATATAAATTCATACATGAATCATATATGATATCATAAAAATGACTATGATTCTTGAATATTTCAATGACATTTTTTAAATCATTATACACTAGGTTCAGACACATAAATAATAAATCAGAACTAAGGTAAGGGATTATGTCATATCACTTTTATTTCTGTGAGACATATGCCTTAATCACCACCGATTTCTTTTGTATGGTGTTTATGCATCCCATGAATTTTTTATGTTTTTTATTATGAAGGATATGATATTTAAATATTCATGTAATTTTATTTATTTTTTGAAACGTATGTTTCCACTAGTTGTAAATGGTAAGGGATAACATTTCCAATCTCATTTGATCAGAGATTATATATTTGTAAGTATGTAGAGGAGATATATTTATCATCAATGTCCATGTTTACTAAATTTTTTCTCATAAACTGTGTAATATTATTCTATGTATGTTTAAATTCATTTTTCCCTTTTTACTTTTACTACATGGTATGGAAGGAGCCTTTTTTTTGTTTACCATACGAGGTACATTTTGACTTTTCCTATAAAAGTACGAGGAGAATGTATTTAACATTTATGGCATGAAAAAGTTTTTACATATTCATAATAACTTATTTCCATGAATATTCCTCCTCAAAATTAAAGAGTATTTGTAACTAAATTTTTTTCTTTCCAAATTTTATGAAATTTGGAAAATTTTTTTAATGAAAATGTATATTTTCCACAGGATTAGTCTTCAAGTGTTTTATCAAAATTATTTTCCATATAAATATTATGATCTTAAATATGTTTATGATTATATCCCTACTACTACCTTAATTTTATTTTGTTTATGATGGAATTATTTTTATGAATTTCATTTATTTTATATGGATTATGTTATGATGGATTGATGTATAAGAATCACATTTTATTACATGGGTTATGCTATGATGAATGCTTTATCATTTTTTGGAACACATAATAACAGATTCATTATTATATAGGTGGGACCTATATCTACCTCCAAATCATTGGATAATGATTTATATCTCATGATATAGACATGCCCGGAATGACATATTAATTCAGTTCAGTGATACAGGGCTGGAACGAGGAGTGAACTCGATTCAATAATGGACTTTGTCCACTATGATGGTCTTAGATGTGATCCTTGACTAATATGAAAGGTTTTTCTATTCTTATGTGTGTGTGGAACAATGTTTCATATCTTATGTTATGATTATGGGTATTACATTTCAATTTTATGATTTATCCCATGACATAATATTTTGATGTCTTTTACAGGATAAGATTTTCAAATGAATATGGTATGATTGATATTTACATTGTTTAACCATTCTAAGAAATTGAGGTCAAACTTTTTATGTTTTCATTCCAACAGGATATAATGAAATGTTGTTGGTAGGAAAACTAAAAGGAAAGATATTTATGGGAGATGTTGAAGATCTTTCACCATGATTAGAAGATTGTGTTTCATGATTCCAAAGTCTCTAAACTAACATGGTCTTGGGGCGTATTTTTGGGTCATGTATTAATTATTCCGCATAAGAAATGTAATTTCCATGAATTTAAAACTTGGGTCTCTACAGTTGGTATGAGATTGAAGGTTTAGTTAACGTTTAGAAAATATGATGTGAAATCATTAGAGAGATCCGTAGAGAGATTTCTAAGGTATGTCTAAGGATGTATCTAAGGCTATGTATAAGTACAGGTTATTGTACTAGAATTATGGTAATGATCATAGATCTAAACATATGTTGTTATATATTGATGGTACACCCCTTTATAATGTTGTTTCCCTAGCCTGATTTTTGCCTCTCAAACTATTATTTTTTGGTTTTAGACGATGGCTGGAACCCGACAGAAATGTGTTGATCAATGTAATGGGCAATGCAATGATTGTGCTCTTGAACAAACCAATGTTATGGTAGATGGGGTGTAAAATATTATTTCTATACT
Source organism: Viscum album (assembly GCA_963277665.1). Lineage (NCBI taxonomy): Eukaryota > Viridiplantae > Streptophyta > Magnoliopsida > Santalales > Viscaceae > Viscum > Viscum album. The sequence goes on along the minus strand of CAUJRU010000410.1, from coordinate 710,686 downwards.
TACACAAGCTATGAATCATTCGGGACATCCAAATGATTAGAGAAGTGAAAAATATTCTATTGAGTCCTTCATGAGGAAACACCGACCTTCTTTCAGTGGGTCTTATGATCCACTTATTGCCAAAAAATGGATCAGTACCATTGAAAAGATATTTTCTATACATCACTATTTAGAACATGAAAAATCCATTTTGGCTACTTACCATTTAGAAGGTGAAGCAGACCAATGGTGGACTCTAATTAATAACACATGGCCCTAAGATAAAATTGAATCCATGGAATGGGAAGAGTTCAAGAACTTATTTTCAATAAGTACTTCCCTCATATTCTTCAAAGAAATTTGGAAAATGATTTCCTTGAGCCTAAGAAAAAGGATGATGAATCTGTTTGTATATACAAGGCTAATTTTACAAGGCTTTATAAGGAATGCATCTGGATTTATCATACAAACAGAATGTAAAGTTGATTGATTCTTCAGTGGTTTAAAACCATGTCTTTGAAGAGAATTGGCTATATAAGAATTCAGTAGTTATGAAGAAATTGTGTGTTGTGTTTTCAAGGTAGAACTGTAAGTTGGTGTTACATATCCATCTCATGGTTTTGAAAATAAAGGAATGATAGAGTTCAAGGAAAAATCTCAGAACAGTGTTGAGAATAAAATAAATGTTTCCTTATGCTCAATGTTTGGAATGAAACATGGTGGATATTGTCTAAAAGGTACTAGAAAATGTTTCAAGTGTAGTCAAGAAGGTCATCGAGCAGCGGAGTGCGTATGTACTGAGAAAAAGGTTTATAATGATGTGAATAGATAAAAGGCTACCGAGAATGTACCAATAACACTTCAATGATAGAATTGAAAGGAAATGGGGAATTATGTTAATAAATTCCCTAATCCAAGGGTTAATGATGATCGATGTGAGAACCCTATTATAAAAAAGGAAAAAGGAAAGTCAAATGTAATCACTATTTGTGATGTTGAGTATGACAACGATGTGGTGGAATGATTAAGTGTTTATGTAATGGGATTTCAAAATAGTGTCATGGAATCTCATTTATAGTGTTATGGAATATTGGAATATCTATGTATATGTTTATTGTGGTTTCAAATAATTATATGGTATCAGTAACCATGGAAATTGATTGAAATATTTTTGGAAGGCATATGATATCAGCATAATTAAGGGATAAAGGAATAAGGATATGTTTGATAGTATTAGTGACCTCGTGATTGATTAAAGGACAAAGTGATATCATGGATTGAGTATAGATAATTTTTTGTATATTTGGTGTATGGAAAGGGTTAATTTTGAAGGAGTTAATGATGTAACTATGGATCTATTGTAATTTATGATATTATTATATTTCAATAGGATTTATAATTAAGTCTTTCAAATGTATGGAATGTGAACAAGAAGATATAACTTATGATATATGTGGATAAATGATGGTATTCACATGCTTGTTATATGACCATTAATGTGATTGTTTTCTTTGTACTGTGATCTTGGATAGAAGTATTTTGGATATGCATAATGGTTTGAATGGATTCAGTTGGACATTAGATAGTATTGTATAAGGATGGAATTTTTTGTCGATATTATTTCTGGAATGTTATAATAGTATAGTTTTAGATAAATGACAACCCACAGGACAGAGGACAACCCATCATGTTGGACAAGGATGCAGGAATCAAACCCACAACTGATGTCCGGCATGCCTTTATCACATAGCACTAGACTATAGGAAGTCTCTGGACAGTAGAAATTAGTTTTATTTTGTTAAGCGGTATGATAGATGAATCCATTTTTGGAACCATATATGATTAATCTCACCATAGATGGACTTATGAATATTTAATAATTTGTGCTAAACTTTTTGTGCTAAATACAGATGGAATGACCTATCATTCTATTGCATGATCTGCTATAACTTCAAGAATGAGAAATTCAACATCATTTATTTCAATAAGAGACTAAGTGAAAATTGTTCATGGAATGACCAACGATGGTATTAAACAGAAATGAAGTAAGTATTTCTCCTTATGAAAAAATTCATAAACTTTGGGGAAATTATAATGAAAAAAAAAATCTTATCCTAGTACCCTCATATATGATGAATCATATGGTACATTGGATCATCACAAATTTATGGCTTTGTGATTGTTGGCTTTTTCTTAGCCATGTTATCTACCACTCTTCATCAGAACATGATGGTTAGATTTATCTTCCATATAAATATTTTCACCCATATTCTAATATGTGAAAGCCCAGTGCTGAGTTACATTGGTTGACCGTTATGTTTCTAAAATTCTTTTTTAAAATTATGTTTTATTATTCCTTTTTACGAAGAGGGTTTTTAAGGAAGAAACTTTCAAGTAGTAAACGATTTATAACCCTGGGAAATTTCATGGGTGAAATTCATTTTAAGGGGGGGGGGGTAGAATGTAACACCCAAATATTTTATGAGAAATATTATTTTTAATTTCTTTGATGTCTTGTGTTGTAAGCTACGCCAAGATTATCTGGCACTATATGAAACATCGTATTATCTTGTAGTATACACAACACTATTCTTGGCTTGTGTTGCACACAATTTAATGTTCTTCCAAATAAAATTCATTTTACACAACACAGAGTATTGATTTTTATCAATCTCTAAATGAACTATGTTTTGATTATGTTATACGCAACTCCAAAGGAAGCTTGCACTACATGCAACCCTAACATGGATTGCATTACAAGCAAGAGTGACCATCCTCGATAGTGTGTGTTTTACGCAATACCGAGTTTCCCTAAACAATGATATATTATTATAATATTATTATTAACTATAAATATGAATATTATTAACCAAATTTTGAATTTTAAAACATTATAATTCATCTTACACATTTTCTAGAACATTTTATGAGAAAAAAAATCAATTTTTCGGATAAAAGATGTGTTTATCAAAAAATGTTATTTTGCCGCCTTTTGATGGTGCACCCATTTTAATTCTAATTTTTGAAATTTTTTATAAGTTAAATTTTAAAAAATAAAATTCCTATTATGAATAAGGACATAAAAATTTATGTTGGATAATGATTTGAAATCTTTCTGATTACTTTCATATTTTGATGAATATTAAAAATACGTTAAATTTTACATAAAAACAAATTTTTTCATATAGATAATTTATATGGTTAAATTATATTATTAAATGGTTTTAAATTATAAATAGAATATATTTTTTCGATTTAATATAATTTATGTCATTAGAAATAATTTTACATTGAGTTCTTAGGTAAAAATATTTGAATGTTTTGCAATGTTTTAGCTTTTAAAACCCGTTTTCTCAAGAACGAGATTAATTTTAAATTATTTACTGTATCTTATATGATTTGAATTTCAGAAAATGGATTCCATGTTTGGAATCAGTGGGTCCAAATTATGTTAATATGTTTCTTTTTTTAATAGATATTATGAATAGTAACTACGATAATTTTAATTTACTATAATTAAAGATAAATCGGTTAATTAAGGGTAAAAATAAGATTATAAAATTACCAAAACACCTACCAAAACTCCATTGGATTAATTAAAGTCGACCCATATCACCTAAGGGTCGAAATATATTCATTTCATAGACTTTTGACCATGAAAATGATGTAATTATTATTAAAACCAAAGAAAGTGACAACATGTCACTCTCTTATATCTTATTAGCGTAATGATTTTAAATTAGTGATAAACTTGATAAAACTTAAAACACAAATTGTATACAAAAATATAATAAAATTATGTACATCATGTGAATTTATTTATAATTTTTAGAGATTAAATAGTTACCATTATTGATGTCACAATTGGGATGTATAAATTATTTTATTGATAGAAATTTCAAATAAATGGTTCTAAAAATATTAAAATAAATATTATATGAACTAATTAATGTGATACACCAATACTGTAGATTAATATGACATGTTAGGAGGGTATTAAATATTTTGGTTCGAATTTATCTTATATGTGGATTTTATTTAAATTAAAATAAATGTACAGTTTCAAAAATGACTCTATTGATATTTTATAAAAATAACATATTATTAAAATGTTTTAAAATAAAAAAAATATTAAAAAATAAAAAATTGATAATTATATGGTCTAAAATGTCATAATTTATCCAATTATATAAAATTAACAACACATAATTAAGTATTTATAAACAAATAAAATTTAGAATATTATTACCACAAATAAAATTAAATAGATTAAATAAGGATAAATAAAAAACATAAGGTTTAAAATAATATAAAAACATGTGTAAATATAATTGTATGATGATATTAAAACCCTATCTCATCTCATATTCTAATTTGAGTCATTTTTAGGTTTTTATGTGGGGTTTTATTTTATTATAAATTAGTATTTTTGAGGTCTCCAAAAGTGCCCCTCTCCACTCTCATAAAAAGAAACCTCCTCCCTCTCCTCTTGACATCATTTTGAGCCCTCTAGCTCATCAAAAAAATTTATATTTATCTTATACACTTCCCAATAAAAATAATAGAAAAGACTAACTTTAGTGCCCTAAGAGGAGGTTTAGAAGATGCACGTCGAAGAAGATGTAATATCCTTTACCGATTCTTTCAAATTTATTTCTTCTTATACTTACTCTTCTTTAGTTGTTTCATTATAAAGTAAAAACATATGTATCACTCCTGTAATCATATGTTATTTTAAATATGAAACAAACCTATTTCACCTTCTATCCCTCCTATGGAAAACAAAATCACCGTGTGGGCGTACATACAGATTACCGTCTCCACGTCGTGGTCTAATCTTTTTTTCCACCACCACCATACATGGATGTGTATAATGGTGGAAATAATAACTTCATATGATTATTATAATAGGATACTAATTTTTAGATATTATATAATCACCTACAATACTATTCATCAATTATGGGAATGATATAGTTGCTCGTGCGTATGTACGGATTACCGTCTCCATGACGCGATGAGATTTATTCTCCATGTTAACCATTCAAGAATTATTATAAAGTATATATAAGGAATAATAATGGAATATATTACATATTAATGCTACTTAATATATGTATATTTATGTTTCATTTACTTAATTCCATTTAATTCAATAAGGAAATGAAAACAGTGTTCATGTGTACGTACGACCTACCGTCTCCATGAACAATGTATTTCATTTAATTTATCTATCTATTGTATATATATATATATAATGAATATATATTATATATAAATAATTTTTTACATTCAGGAAGTAACAAAATAATTATATAACTAATAATTTCCAGCACAATAAGTCCAGACACGTACGATACGTGGAACGATTATTACACAAAGCGTTGCTTCAACCTGGAATTGACAAATGAATGGGTAATATAAAGAAGTTAGTGAATCATATATTATATCATATAAATGACTATGATTCTTGAATAAGTCAATGAAATTATTTAAATCATTATACAGGATGTTCAAAAACATAAATAAGAAATCATACCTAAGGTTAGGGATTATTTCGTCTCACTTTTTTTTCCTGTGAGACATGTGCCTTAATCACCATCTATTTATTTTGTATGGTGTTTATCATTCCCATGAATGTTTTATGATTTTTATTATTAAAGATATGATATTTACATATGCAAGTAATTTTACTTTTTTATTACACATATGTTTCCACCGATTATAAATGGAAAGGGATAACTTTTCAAATGTCATTTGATACGTTATTATTTATTTGTAAGTATCTAATGGGGATATGTTTCTCAATAGGTCCCTGTTGTCTAAATTTTTTTTCCTAAAATATGTACTATTATTCTATGTATGTTTAAATTCGTTTTTACCCATTCTGTCTTTTACTACATGGTTTGGAAGGAACCTTTATTTTTTTAACATACGAGGTACTTTTGGACTTTTCAGGTAAAAGTACGAGGAGAATGCATTTTTTAACATATATGGAATGAACTAATTTTTAAATTTTCATAATTACTTATATCCATGAATCTTCTTCCTCAAATTAACAGTGTATTTCCTACTAAATTCGTTTCTCTTCAAATTTAATGAAATTTTTAGAAAAAAAACCGTTTTTGAAGAATAAATAATACTTTCCTCAAGAATGGAGTTCAAGTATTTTATCAAAATTACTTTACATCTAAAGATGATGCTCTTAAATAGGGTTATGTTTATATCCCTAATACTACCTTGATTTGATTATGTTTATGATGGAATTATTTTTATGAATTCCATTTATCTTATATGGATTATGTTATGATGGCATGATGTTTAGAATCCCATTTTCTTTCATGGGTTATGTTATGATGTATGTTTAATGATTTTGTGGCAAACATAAGAATGGTTTCATTATGAGATGGGTGGGAACTATGTCTCCCTCCAATGCTTTGGGTAATTATTTATATCTCATGAGAGAGACATGGATGGAATGACAAGTTAATCTTGTTCAGTGATACAGGGCTGGAACGAGGAGTGAACTCGGTTCAGTACTGGACTTTGTCCGCTATGATGGTCTTGGAAGTGATCCTTTACTAATTTGAACGGAATTTCTATACTTATGTGTGTATGCCACAATTTTTCATGTCTTGTGTTATGAACATTGGTATTACATTTTACTTCTATGATTTATCCCATGACATGATATTATGATCTCTTTTGAAGGATAATATTTTAAAATGAATATGATTTGATTGATATTTCCTTTATTTAACCTTACTAAGCCTTTGAGCTCTCCCTTTTTATGTTTAATTTTCCCCAGGATAAAATGAATTGTTTTTGGTAGGAAAACTAAAGGGGAATATCTTTATAGGAGATGTTGAATATCTTTCACCATGATTAGAAGTTTGTGTTCCATGATTCCAAAGACACTAAACTAACACTATCTTTGGGCATCTTTTTGTGTCATGTATTAAGTATTCCACAAAAATAAATCTGATTTCCATGTATTTTAAGCATGGGTCTCTATATTATATTATTTATTTTTATCAATATTATACTTTTTTCATCACAGTAAGAGAATATTTACCAATGAAGAACCAGAAAATTATTTATAATAATGATGTTTAAAGACATTTGGACGCACCTATTTCGATTGTGTCTGATCATGGTTCCAATTTTAGAAGAAAATTCTAGATGATACTTTAGAAAGATCTTGATACTAAGATTCATTTTATCTTCTCCATCCATCCTCATACTGATAGACTTTTTGAAAGGTCTATTCAAATAATAGAATAAATGATGATGTCATGCTCACATGGCTTTCACGTTATATGGGATTATTATTTTCCTTTGGTGGAGTTGTCCTTCGAAAATAGTTTCCATTATAGTATTAAAATGGAACTGTACGAAGAATTATATGTAAATAGATTTCCTAATATAGCATGTTGGGAGGAATTTTGTGAAAGAAATGTTGTAGGCCTAGTGAAAGTTGAAGAGACAATTATAATGGTAAAACCAATTTAATCTCATATTAAAGAATATGATGAAAGGGATAATTTAATGAAAAAAATATTAGAAATGATTCAGAATATCATTTTGGAGAAATTATTTTATTGAATGTATAACCATGTAATGGTTTCTTATGGTTATGTAAGAATGGATTATTTATCCACAGGTACATTGGGCCCTTTGAAATTATTGAATGAATCGGAGTAATTTCTTATTGTTTGGTAATTTACCAAAAATCTGTAGTGGACATGATTTATTCCATATATATTTGTTAAGGAAGTACGTAAGAGAAATAGAATAAGTTCCCACGAATAAATAATTATACTTGTAAATAGATTTCTCTTAATGTGAAGTGTAACGACCTAGGTATTTATTAAATAATAATTTTTCATTTCTAAAAATATTTATTAATAAAATGTTAATTTTATATTATAGGGGTCACTTTTTCTGATAGCGTACCCATCAAAAAACAACGGGTTTCTCCGAAATCTTCCGTTGCACACAACTTTGAGTTATACTAAAAAATAATAAATTATTGTTATTATTATTATTTTAAATGGTAGTAAATGCCCAGTCGTTGGAATGGAAATAATGAATAGTATAAAAAAAATTATGAAAATATGGTTTACATATTATTAAATAATGATTAATTGGTTAACAGATTTATTAGAAATAGAAGTAAAACCAATTTAATATAAAGGATGTGTTTTTATGAAAACCAATTTAAAAAAGAATAATTCTGTTTATAAAATCATATAACTATTTATAGATTTGTATTAAATGAAAAATATGTTTTATATATTCAATATAATGTTTTAAATTCATCTTATATGTTTTCTAGATATGATGTAAGATCAAATTCAATTTTTCTGATAAAAGAAGTATTTTTCTAGAAATGTTGTTTTATCTCCTTTTGATAGAAAAACCTTTTTAAATTTATTTTTTGACACCTTTATATGTTCTATTTGAAAAAATAAGGTTTTAATTTTGAATCATTGCATCATAATATACTTAGGATTTCATTTTTGATATTTTTCTGATAACAATCATGTTTTGATGAATAGTAAATATACACAAAATTTTAATTGAAAATAACTTCTTCCATTGAGATAATTTATCTGTTTAAATCATATTATTTAATAGTTTATATAAGGCCCATAAATTTCAAGGAATGTTTTTTCTTAAATTCTTTGGGATTTTACGAGTACGCAGTTTCTGATGACACCTGATTCCGAGGCCCGGTGTGCCCGGAATCAATTTCCGAAGTTTAGCTCGGGTACGTTCAGTGAATGAACTAGAAGGTTTTGCTAACTATTGAACCGATTCTCGGAATCAAAATCTGAGGGCACAGATGAAACCGCAACGCCGGTAATTTCTTAAGAAGACCTTTATTAGAGGTGCGTTTTCTTTTGAGGAGTTGTAAAAAATTGGGGATTAAAGGTTAAGTAAAATAAAATTGAGTTCAATTTTATTTTATCCATGGTGGTTAAACTCTCTCATGGAAACTTTTTTGTGGGGCCCATGCCCACCCAACTTCCCATGTGTGGTTATGAGGGAGGTGGGGCCAACACGATCCCCCACCTTTTCACATTACTTAACTTCATAACTTCCCCTTTATTTTTGTTAAATCCCCTTTAATGTGAGACCACTAACCTCCTTCTCTCTCCCTCTTAAACACTTGCCAACTCAATTAATTTAATGATTCAATCAATTAAATTAAATTTAATTTTGTAATTTTGAAAATCTTGGAATGTGTTAATAAAATAAGGGAAGGCCTTATTTTATATTGGATGTTCTGTTGTGTGTGGATAATTGTGGAGAGAACTCTAAGTCTTGAAGAACTTCATCACCATCGTTGAAGAACGTCAAGACTTCGATGAAGAACACCGTCACCACAAGGAGAGATCGACGTGTCGTTCCTTCCCCTCTCCGTAGCCGGTGTGAGACGCCATCCCCTCCATGGATGCACGCTAACGTCGTCATCGAAACCACCCCCGTGACGCTAGCTTACGCAAACTTCTTTTGAGGTAGGGGTTAAATTAATTTTTGGTGAATTAAGATTTTGGATTTGAATTAACGTTGACGTATCTCGTTTAATTTTTCCAATTGTTACCAACATAATGGGAGGAAATCGGATCGCACTAACACGGCAGATTATCCTCCCCGTCTCTTGTTTATTAACAACGGTGTTTGTGGTGAAGGCAGCGCGGTGCCATTGCACTGTGCGGGAACGAGGATGACCGCAGCCGGAGCGGGCCGCTGCGGAGGTTCGCGGCGCTAACGGGCCCCGCCGGAGAGACCGAAGGAGGCCACGTCCAAGAGCGGGCCGTGGCGGAGGGGCGCGGTGCCGTCGCGCCCCGCCGAAGCACCAGGAAGGCCGCAGCCGGGGCGGGCCGCAGCGGAGGGTCGCAGCGCCATCACGCCGTGCTGGAAGGGCAAGATCCGCGGTCTATGGCCGCGGCGGTTCAGAGGAGCGGCCGGCTGAGCCGACCGCCGGCACCAGCTGGAGGCAGGTCCCCCTCGGGTCTCGCAGTTTCAATAAAGGCCAACCTTAATGGCTGACCGTTTACTCAATCAAGGGGGGCAGCCCCCCCCCCCCCCCCCCCCCGCATCCCGCTCAGCCGAGAGCCGAGCTGCCGGCCACGTGGGCCGGGCCGCCAGTGCTGGGCCGGGCCATGCTAGCCGGGACGGGCCCTGCCAGCTGGGTCGGACCGCACCCAACCGGTTGGGACCCGGACCCGGGTTGGGTCGCCCCGGTTCGGGATGACCCAGGGGGTATTGTGTCGGGTTGGACCGGGCCCAAATCCCCTACTTTCGGACAAATCCGTTCAAACGCCCATAACTTGGGCTGCAGACCTCTGATCGATGCACCACCAGTTGCGTTCAGATCCTTGGATCGAGACCGTCGTTTCTGTATATTAAACTCAAGGTTTCAGAGAACTTTGGGTATGGCCGGGTTGGTTCGAACTTGAAACCAACTGGGCCCGTGGAGCAGAAACACTTCTAACTTGGGATCCGGACGTCTGATTGACATACCGTCGACCTTGTTGGATTCCTATTAGTGATACAGTTCTTTTGGATTACTATGCTCTAGGTTTCGACGTAGCTGGAGTATGGTTGGGTTGGTTTTAGCTTAAAAATCAACCGGGCCCCTAGGACGAAAAAGCCAATAACTCTCAGACCGAGAGTCCGATTGACGCCCTGTCAGTTGCGATGAGTTCCTATTGACGAGACGGAACCTCGTGATACATCAGCTCTGGAATTCTTGACAGTTTATGTATCGACCCCTTGGCTCTTGGAGCAGACCCTCCCGGAATCGAGCGTGCTGTGTGGGGGAACTCTAGAGGTGGCTGTGACTACGACGACGATGATGACTGTACTTGGATCCTACGTGGCTTCGGCAGCGAGGATGACTGTACTTGGATCCTCTGTGGGTTCGATAGTGATGAAAACTGTACTTGGATATTACGTGGGTTCAACAGTGATGGTTACTGTACTTGGATCCTACATGGGTTCAGCATCGACGACAATTGTACTTGGATCCTACGTGGGTTCGGAAGAGGAGATGATTCAGAGGCTACATCAATAATCTCCACCCCTCTTAGTGAATAGTATACATGTGTGATCTGAGTCTTGACTTTCAATAATTATCTTCCATATGATTGACTTGCGTTCCTGTGTGGATTGGGATGTACTTTCCTGTGTGGATTGAGCTATGATTTCCTGTGTGGACTGGGCTGTACTTGAGCTCGTGAGTTGGAGCAGAACTGGAATTGATGACTTAGGTATATGTATGGGCATATACCTAAGTAATGTTGGTTGATACTTGTATTCATATCTTTCCTTTAGGGTTTATCCTTTGTGGATTCTGGGAGACTTCGGGAGTCTTGGGGTCCCTACTGAGTATTGTATACTCACCCCTGCACGGGCTATGCCCGCACTACATTGTGTTGGATGCATATGACGGACAACGCTGATCGTAGTTGAGGATTGAGGAGCGGGACGGTACACAGACGTGGACTATCAGGCGGGACATACCCGAAAAGGACGACCGGACTTGAGGAGCTGACAAGACTATCTGTAATCACCCTTTAGGTGGGCGTTCTAGAGGACGAATTCGTGGTGGCTGCTTTACTTTTCAGTTGATGTAATTTCTTTTCAGTTGTACTTCACTTTCAGTTGGGTTTGTATAGTGGCCCATTTACTTTCCAGAACTTACTTGTGTAATCAGTTTACTTAGTGTTTACTTCAGTTTGGGTACTCTGTGGTGTTTGTTTTCTATATAATGGAAATGCCTTCCCTTTTATCTGGATTTATGCCTTTGGTGCTAGTCGCCAACCCCTAGACTATGGAAGGTGGGCTTGGGGTATTCACAACACGGGCCCCGAGGATGGGTCGTGACAAATTGGTATCAAAGGAGTTCAGTTCTACTGCAGAACTCAGGACTCTGATAATTTCGTCTATGTGAAGCAATAGTGTTAAGGGTATTTAAGTGTGGTTGTCAGTCCAGGGAGTCCAGTGTTGGTGCGGCGGCCGACGTATCCATACACCAGGACCCTGACTTTTGATTTTCGACACAGTGCACGAAAACATTGATTGCGTGTGTGTTTCAATATTTTTTTGTGATTACTTGTGTCAGCTCACCAGGTATACTATATTGACCATGGTGCACCTGTTTCTTTTCAGGATGACCCCACAATGGAAGCCAGCTAGGCTTCCGAGCTTTGTGAGAGATGGCAGCCCACCGAGCGACTAGGCCTCGGTGCAGGGCCACATTACAGCGGAGGCACCGGTGGTACCTCTACCTGCCAAGCCACCGATGCCACCAGGCCCAACAGCTGAGAGTGCACATCGCATTAGTGCACTGCACAAGTTTTACCATCAGAGGCCACCCAGGTTCTACGGAGAGATGGACCCTCAGGTAGCCGACGATTGGATGGAGGCTGTTGTTCGAGTTTTCAGTTTAGTAGGGACACCAGCTGACCTCATGGTGATCCTAACGGCGAGTCTCCTACATGTGGCAGCAGGTAGATGGTGCAACCTGGTGCTCCAGGTGCAGGACGAGGCATCTCTTCTTTGGACGGACTTCAAGAGCCTCTTCCGCTCAGAGTTCAATCCAAACACCCTCTGTGCGGTGCGCATTCAGGAGTTCCTACAACTACCATAGGGCAGCATGACAGTAGCCCAGTACTCGGTGAGATTTACCGATCTCTCGCGCTACTCCACGAACATGGTACGAGACCCATTCTTCCGGGCCCAGACCTTCAAGCAGGGACTGAGGCATGAGATCAGGGCTTCGATGATCTCCCTCAGCATACTGATGTAGGCAGGAGTACTGGAGCGAGCCCTTCTTGTAGAGAACTTTCTTGAAGAGCCTACACCAGTAGTGATACCTACCGCAGGGCGACACGTAGCGGAGTCTTATACAGCTGGTAGTCGACAGATGTCACAGGGGTCTCAGAGGACTAGACCATCAGGTGGCCGACCTCATGATACTGGCTCGGAGGTGCGGGGAACATGTACCAGAGCCAGTCATACGAGAGGTAGACAGTGGTACGCATGCGGTGGGCAGGGCCACATGGCTCGTGAGTGCCCGACCCTCCATGCAGAGGAGAAAAAGACGGTTGAGGGATCACCCAGGCAGAGGCAGAGGTTCGACTGTGGTGGTCCGCAGGCAGGAGGTGGACGAGGCAGAGGAGATGGCCTAGCGGCAGGTGGTGGATGACGTTTTGAGGCTATACCACCACCACCACCTGGAGCTCCTCCTCGACCATAGGGAGCTGGAGGAAAGAGGCATTCTCAGCTTCAGGCAGTAGAGGCCTATGACCACGGTACACCTGAGATGATCCAATGTACTATCTGTGTCTACTGCACCCTTGCTGTAGTACTTATAGACACAAGAGCGAGTCATTCATTCATTTTTTCTGCCCTTTTCCGGAGCTCGGAGATTCGGACGGAGCCGTTGGCTCGATCCTTACAGCTAGAGACTCCTACGGGAGCAGACTCGACGATTACACACTGGTGCCAGCAGTGTGAGCATACTCTAGGAGGCGAGAGCTTCGGCAGAGATCTTCTTGTAGTGGCATCGAGGCCTTACGATGCCATCTTGGGCATGGATAGGTTATCTACGATCCATGCTCAGATCGACTGTATTCGGTGCAAGGTGAAGTGTGTCCGCACAGATGGGAGCAGGTTCACCTTCACAAGAAAGAAGTAAGCCTTTGCAGTGTAGGATGGACTCACATAGAGGAGAGGACAACCGATCACTCATCAGTTGGCTAGCATCATCCTAGGAGCAGTTGATGTGCGGAGTCTGAGTTTACCTGTTGTGGTGGATAAATATGCGGATGTTTTTCCTGACGACGTTCTAGGGCTACCTTCTCATGGAGAGGTAGACTTCTACATCGACCTGTACCCCGTGACATCACCGATATCTACAGAAACATATCGGATGGCTCCTGCTGAGCTTCGTGAGTTATGGGTAAAGCTGGAGGATTTGCCGGGAAAGGGATTCATTTGACCCAGTGTTTCACCCTGGGCTTCCCCGATTTTGTTCGCCAATAAGGCAGATGGGAGCTTGAGACTGTGTTTCAATTACCGTCACTTGAACTAGGTGACCATGAAGAACAAGTATCCACTTCCGGGGATTGATGACATCTTCGATCAGCTCAAGGGACCATGGTGGTTCTCGAAGATAGACCTCTGTTCAGGCTATCATTAGCTCAGAGTTTGAGACGAGGATGTGTAGAAGACGACTTTCAGGTGTCAGTATGGCCACTATGAGTTCTTGGTTCTGCCTTTCGGCATAACCAAAACTCTAACAGTGTTCATGAGCCTCATGAACATGATCTTCCAGCCTTACCTCGATCGATTTGTCATAGTATTCATCAAAAACATATTGATTTACTTGACTACTGTGGAGGAGCAAGCCTACCACTTCCGGGTTGTATTGGACACACTCAGAGAGAACCATCATTATGGTAATCTCTCGAAGTGTCAGTTATGGATACGTGAGGTCAACTTCTGGGGGCACGTCAACTCTGAGGCGGGAGTTGCGGTGGATCCTATGAAGATCGAGGCTGTTCTAGCTTGGGAGCCACCCAGGAGCATGACGGAGGTACGAAGTTTCCTAGGTTTGGCTGGGTACTATCGGAGATTTGTTCCAGACTTCTCTAGAGTTGCAGCACCGCTTTCAGCTTTGACGAATAAGGGGAAACCCTTCGTGTGGTCAGATAGATGTCAGTAGAGCTTCCAGAAGCTGAGCCAGAGATTGACCAGTGCACCCATCTTGAGGCTACCAGAGGAGGGAGTAGAGTACGTAGTTTATTGCGATGCATCTGGGACCGGACTCGGGTGTGTCCTGATGCAGGAGCGGGCAGTGATCGCTTATGTATCACGATAGTTGAGGCAGCACGAGGAGAACTACGCTACCCATGACCTGGAGTTAGCTGTTGTGGTCTTCACCTTGAAGATGTGGTGGCACTATCTGATGGACGAGCGCTTTACAGTCTACTCTGAACACCAGAGTCTCAGGTACATCTTCTCGCAGAAGGACCTAAACTAGTGAAAATGACGATGGATCGATTTCCTACAGGACCATGACTTTGAGATAGTCTATACTCCTGGAAAGGGGAATGTAGTTGCCGAAGCTCTCAGCAGGAGGACGAGAATTCAGCTACTTGGAGAGGCGACAGAGCAGTTAGCCGCATTACTGATATCCTTCATGGATAGAGATGGGGAATCCTTTCTTCAGTCCCTCATAGTCACTCCACCACTACTTTAACGGATCAGAGAGGCACATCGTGGGGATGTTGACTGTGAGACGTGGCATGCACAGATTTCCACAAGACAGGCACATGATGGATTTTATGTAGGGGAAGAGCACGTCATCCTTTTCATAGGACGTACTATGGTACAAACTACATTACGGGAGGAGTTTCTGAGAGAGTTTCACACTTCCCCTTTAGCGTTACATCCAGGAGTAGCGATGATGTACCCGGATCTTAGACGATAGCACAGGTGGCCGAGTATGAAGAAGGTTGTGGAAGAGTTCGATTGTCGATGCCTCACCTGCCAGCAGGTGAAGGCGGAGCACCAGGTACCAGTAGGCTTGGTACACCCCTTTGAGGTCCCAGAGTGGAAGTGGGATGGGATATCTATGGATTTCGTGACTGGGATTCCATGTACTTACAGAGGACACGACTCCATTTGGGTGATCGTAAACCGAATCACCAAGTCGGCACACTTCTTATGTAGAGACCTGAAGCTTAACGTACATATACATTACATTACTTTTGCGGAATACTTAGTACATAACAAAAACACACACACAAGGATCGTAATAGTTTAGTGTCTTTGGAAACTCGGAATATAATCTTCTAATCCTGGTGAAAGATCTTCAACATCTCCCATAAAGATCTTCCTTTTTTTTATACCTAAAACCTTTCTTTATATCATGGGGAAAAGAAAACATAAAAGGGTGAGCTCAAATTCTCAGTAAGGGTAAACAAAAGAAATATCAATCACATCATATACACAAGCACATAACTTTTGGAAATATTAACCTGTAAAAGAGATCATAATTTCATAACCTGGGATAACTCATGGCAGTGAAATGTAATCACAATAATCATAACTTAAAACATTAAACTTTGTGGCATACACACATAATCATAGAAAATAATTTCTTGTTAGTCAAGACTCATTTCCATGACTATCTTAGTGGACAAAGTCCCTTTCTGAACCGAGTCACCCTCGTTTCAGTCCTGTTTCACTGAACCGGTATAACCTACCATTCCAGCCATGTCTATCTCATGAGATATAAAATCTTTACCCAATGCATTGGAGGGAGATATAGGTCCCACCCATCTCATAATGATACCATTCTTATGTGTGCCACAAAATCATAAACCATACATCATTGCATAACCCATGTAATAAAAATGGGAATATCAAACATCATGACATCATAAAACAATTCATATACGATAAAGGAATTCATAAAAATAATTCCATCACTAAATAATCAAATCAATGTAATAATAGGGATAAAAACAGAACCCTTTCTTATCTTAGGTTGAAAATAATTTTGATAAAACACTTGAACTCCATTCTTGAGGAAAATATCCTTTCTTCTTCAATTTTTTTTCCTTTCTTAACATGTCAAACAATTTTAAAATAAAAGAAGTTGATTAAAAATAAACTTGAAAACTTGTAAAGGAAGATTCTTGGAAATAATGTTTTAAAAATCCATTCATTCCGTATAAGTTAAAAAAACATTCTTCGTACTTTTGTCGGAAAAGTCAAAAAGTACCTCGTACGAAAATAGACAAAAGATTCCTTTCATATTCTTTACTAAAAACTCACCGAAGGGTAAAATTGGATTTAAACAATTGTAGGTGGATGGAAATAATATTAAATATTCAGGAAACATGGATGTGGATGATAAAATACACCCCAGTAAATACTAAAGTATAAACAATCTCGGATAAAAATGAGATTGTGATATTTCCCTTACCTTAGGTCCGATTTGCTTCGTAAGTGTCCGAACCTCCTGTATAATGATTTAAATAATGTCATTGACTTATTACAGAATCATATTCATTGTTATTATATCATATATGGTTCACTTATGACTTTATATTACCTGTTCTTTTGTATATTCATGTTAAAGTAGCGTTTTGGGTAAAATCGTCTCATTTGTCGTTCGTGTTTTGACTTGTAATTATTCATATGATTACTTAGATCATGATTACTTAATTCCAGAATATAAAAAATGATTTATATATATATATATTCATAATATACATATATATAATAAATCAGTAAATGGAAAGAAATACACCGTTCATGGAGACGGTAGGCCGTACGTACGCATGAACGTTGTTTTCGTTTCCTTATTGAGTTGAACGGAATTAAGTAGATGACATACATATATATACACATAAATACAGTATCATTATTATGTCATATATTTCATGATTACTTATTATATATACTTTATAATCATTCATGAATGGTTAAAGTGGAGAAGGAATCTCATCGTGTCGTGGAGACGGTAGTCCGTACGTACGCACGAGCGATGATATCATTTCCATAATTATTGAATTGAATTGGAGTGGATGATACAATATATCAGAATCATTATGATGTTATAATAACTATGTATAGTTATTCTTTACACCATAATACCCATCCATGTAAGGTGTTGGTGGAAAAACAGATTACACCACGGCGTGGAGACGGTATTCTGTACGTACGCACGCACGGTGATTTCGTTTTCCGTAGGATGGATAGATGGTGAATTAGGATTGTTTCATACTTATAATAACATATCAGTATATGAGTGATAATGATGTTATTACTTCATAATGAAACAACCTAAGAAGAAGAAGTGGAAGAAGAAATAATGGTGAAAGAATTGGTAACGGAAATTACCTCTTCTTTGAAGCGCCTCTTTGAGACCTCCACTTAGGGCACTAAAATTGGTCTTTGAGGAAGACCAGAACCTCTAGGATGTTTCTAGGGAAGTGGAGAAGAGATTTTGGCAGGGCTTGGCCGATCTTGAAGGCTCAAAGTTGTGTGAGGAAGAGAGGGAGGAGGTGTCCTTTTATAAGGGAGATGAGGGGCACCTTTGGAATAACTAAAAATATTATTTTATTATAAAGTCAAGTTCGGTTTTAAATAGCTCCAAATTGATTTATTTCGAGGCTAAGGTAGGGATGGGTCGAAATTCTCTCATCCAATAGAATTTAGACAAGTTTAGGTTCCTATTTTAACCTTATCATTTAGATTTAACATTAAGTTAAATAATTTTACTTTTACTGTGTCTTCTTGTGTTCTTATACTATAAGGTAAATAAACTTACTATAAGAGGACAATCGAACCCGAAGTTGTTTATTATTAATATATATATCCGTGTCTAAGTAATTTGGCCGAACCTTAGATTTTTAGGAATAAAATAACAATTATTAATATAATATTTGTTTTAAAAACTATTTTATGTCAATTTTGACACTATTTAGTAATTGATTTTTTTGAAAATCATAACAGAATGACAAGTTCGAAAAACGTTAATTAAATCAATACTAACATGTCATAGTAACCTAGAAAAATAATGGAATTCATAAAAAGTTTCAAATTATATTTATTTGGGTATTTATAACATCAATTATGTCAATATTTCATTAATAAGATAATTACTGCATCATCGTTGTGTCATAAATAAATTAAATTATTTAATGTCTAAAAATTACAAATAAAATACCATTATGTAGGAAATCTTTTTAGATTTCTAATTAATATTTATAGTCGAATTTATCTTATGTATAACCTCATATTAAAAATGTTTTAGTAAATAAACTTTGATTTTAACTCTTTTAACCCTTCATTAAATAAATTAGTAATAAATGTCCTAATCTAATCCAAGTGGGCCTAAATGGTCATATTTTATACCTAAGTTTGTTTTTGGTCGAATTACACTTGTCCAATAGAATTAGGAAATGTGTTAGAGTAATAATAATATCATTTCTACCCTTAATTACCCTATTTACTTTTAACCGTGGTAAATAAAAGTAAAAAGTTACTATTCACCAAAAATTATTTTCATCTCATTGAACCACATTTTACTTACTGACATCAACCGTGTCTCTCGGATTTTTGAAATTCCACTCACAGAAGCGGTAAAATTAAGTTTTATGAAAAATTCAGTTTTTTTAACTACCACTTAGTGGTTTCACTATTCATCAAAAATTGAATGTTTTCAGAAAAATACCAAAAATTAGGCCTAAGCTATATTTGATATTATGAAATCAAAAATGATGTCTATTTTACCAAATTCAAAAAATATCAGTTGCATTAATTAATTTAAAAATTAATTCTCGTCGTCAAAACAATTAGCGTGTTTTTAAGAGATAATAACTATCAAAAGACTGACACTTGTTTATAACTGGTTTGAATGTGAAATTAAATCCAATGACCAACATTGTATTAAATTTTAAAAATATATTCTAAATATACTTTAAAACCACTCAAATTAAAAATTTATCACTATTAATTATTTCGATTAAAAAAATTGTTTTTAATTATAATTTAGTAATTTTAACTATTCATCAGAATATGAAAGTTATCCGAAAAGTGCCAAAATTTCACCCTAAGCTAATTTCAATATTCCGAATCCAAAAATGAATTTCATTTTGAAAAATAAAATTTAAAAAATTTCAAAAAGTAGTTATTACTATTCATAATGGCTAGTTTTAATAATATTTTAATAGCATATCGTTGTTTAGTGAAACTCGGTATTGCGTACTACACACGCTATCAAGGAAGGTCTCGATTGCTTGTAACAAAAGGCAAGTCAAGGATGCGTGTTGTGCAAGCTCATTTTGGTGTAGCATACAAGACATTAATGAAATTAAAAATAATATTTTTCATAAAATCTCGGGGTGTTACATTCTACCCCCCTTAAAATGAATTTCGTCCTCAAAATTCGTCGGGGTTATAAATGGTTTACTATTAGAAAGTTTCTTTAATCGAAACCCACATCGTAAAAAGGAATACCAAAAACAATCTTTAAAAAAAAGTATGAAACGTAACGGTTACCCAAATAAACTAATCACTGGGTTTCCACATAGGTTAAAATATGGATATGGAAGAGAAATCTAACCATCATGTTCTGATGGAGAGTGGTAGAGAACATGGCTATGGAAAATCCAACAATCACAAATCCATAAATTTGTGACGATCTAAGGTACCATCCGATTAATCAGATATAAGAGCACTAGGACTACATTTTTGGTTTTCAAGATCATTTCCCTAAAGTTGAAGAATTTGAATTAGAATAAATACTTACTTTATTTTGGTACAATCTCACTGTTGTTCGTGCCTTGAACAATTTCCACTTCATATTTTAAATAAATGAAGTTGAATTTGTTATTCGTGAAGTGTTAGCAGATCATGTGATAGAATGACGGGTCATTCCATCTGTCTCAAACAAAAGGTTAGTAAAAGTTATTAAATATACATAAGTCATTCTATAGTGAGATTAATCATATATGGTTCCTAAAATGGACTTATACTTCATATATCATACTGCTTAATATAATAAAACTAGTTTCTACTAAATAGGGACTTCCTGTAGGCCAGTGGTAGGCGATAAAGGCCAGTCGCACTTCGGTTGTGGGTTCGATTCCCATAGCCTTGTCCGACATGATGGGCTGTCGCCCGTCCTGCAGGTTGTCCTTTTTCTAAACCTATATTACTATAAAATCCCATCAATAATACTAACTTATGTCCAACATAATCCATTCAAATCTTTAGGCTTATCTAAAATACTTCGGTCCAAGCTCATAGTATAGAGAAAATGAACACGTGAATGCCATCATTTATCCCTCATATATCTTGTTCGTCACATTCCAGTCATGTGAATACCATAATCATGTAATCTCTTGAAAAATTAATACCCATTGAATCTTTGTGAAAACATGAGTGCTGTCAAAAGATAACTCTTACCACATACCAAAATCCAAAAATTCTATATACTCAAACCATGATATAACCTTCTCCTTATATCAATCATGAGCTCATGAATACTATCAAACATTTAATTTTCTCCTTATCCCTTCATTATGCGCATATCATCTACATTCCAAAAATATCTGAATAACCTTTCATGGATATTGGTACCATTAATCATACACTTTCAAAACTCAAGGAAAGACAACAGTGTAACAATCCTTAGATGTCTCTTTATTCCATAGTACCATGAGATTACTTATACAACATTACACATGATAAACATGTACTCATTCCACTACATTCTTAAACCATTGACCGAGCTTCAACAATTCTTTCATCTCAAATATCATTTGTAGTCTCTTCATCATCATCAACATAAATACTACCCATACGTCCATACTGATTCTCTTCAGGAAACTTTCCCTTAGGGCATTGGTTTGCATAATTCCCGTACATTCCACATTTAAAACATTTAACCATTGTTGATGTTGTAGCAATACCATTATCCTCATCCCTGCTGTTAACTAAACCTTTTCCTTTTCACTTACTGGCTTTGTGTCCTTCTTTCCCAAAGCATCTTCCAGTTCCTTTGGAACATTCTCCTTGATGCCTCTTCCCACATGATTTACATAGGGAAAATTGAACATTCTTTCCTCTATGATCATCATGAAACTCCATCTTTCTCTTATTAGCCGAGTCAGGAAACTTACCAAATTTTACTTTATTGATCATATTATGAGATTGCTGATTCGGCATAATAATTATGTTTGGACTTCCAAATCCCATTTCATTTGGTTTCTCATGAAGAATATCATTCCATTGTCCATAATATCCTACATTATCGTGAATCATCTTGTTTCCATCCATTTTCTAAAACCCAAAAAGAATAGTGTGGGAGGCAAAAATCATAATAAAGTGGGAGTAACTTAAATATCTAACATCTTTGGTTTAATCTAATATCGTTACCATAGTTCTAGGACTGTATCCTATACGTATATTTATCCTTAGGGGCATCCCTAGACATACCTTAGAAATATCTCTAGGGATCTCACTAACATTTTCGCATCCTAGTTTCCAATGGTTGACTAAACCTTTCCTCTGATACCAACTGTAGAAACCCAAATCTTAACGTACATATACATTACATTACTTTTGCGGAATACATAGTACATAACAAAAACACACACACAAGGATCGTAATAGTTTAGTGTCTTTGGAAACTCGGAATATAATCTTCTAATCCTGGTGAAAGATCTTCAACATCTCCCATAAAGATCTTCCTTTTTTTTAATACCTAAAACCTTTCTTTATATCCTGGGGAAAAGAAAACATAAAAGGGTGAGCTCAAATGCTCAGTAAGGGTAAACAAAATAAATATCAATCACATCATATACACAAGCACATAACTTTTGGAAATATTAACCTGTAAAAGAGATCATAATTTCATAACCTGGGATAACTCATGGAAGTGAAATATAATCACAATAATCATAACTTAAAACATTAAACTTTGTGTAGTACACACATAATCATAGAAAATCATTTCTTGTTAGTCAAGACTCATTTCCAAGACTATCTTAGTGGACAAAGTCCCTTTCTGAACCGAGTCACCCTCGTTTCAGTCCTGTTTCACTGAACCGGTATAACCTACCATTCGAGCCATGTCTATCTCATGAGATTTAAAATCTTTACCCAATGCATTGGAGGGAGATATAGGTCCCACCCATCTCATAATGATACCATTCTTATGTGTTCCACAAAATCATAAACCATACATCATTGCATAACCCATGTAATAAAAATGGGAATCTTAAACATCATGACATCATAAAACAATTCATATACGATAAAGGAATTCATAAAAATAATTCCATCACAACATAATCAAATCAATGTAATAATAGGGATAAAAACAGAACCCTTTCTTATCTTAGATGGAAAATAATTTTGATAAAACACTTGAACTCCATTCATGAGGAAAATATCCTTTCTTCTTCAAAAACATTTTTCCTTTATTAACATGTCAAACAATTTTAAAATAAAAGAAGTTGATTAAAAATAAACTTGAAAACTTGTAAAGGATGATTCTTGGAAATAATGTTTTAAAAATCCATTCATGCCGTATAAGTTAAAAAAACATTCTTCGTACTTTTGTCGGAAAAGTCAAAAAGTACCTCATACGAAAAATGACAAAAGATTCCTTTCATATTCTTTACTAAAAACTCACCGAAGGGTAAAATTGGATTTAAACAATTGTAGGTGGATGGAAATAATATTACATATTCAGGAAACATGGATGTGGATGATAAAATACACCCCAGTAAATACTAAAGTATAAACAATCTCGGATAAAAATGAGATTGTGATATTTCCCTTACCTTAGGTCCGATTTGCTTCGTAAGTGTCCGAACCTCCTGTATAATGATTTAAATAATGTCATTGACTTATTACAGAATCATATTCATTGTTATTATATCATATATGGTTCACTTATGACTTTATATTACCCGTTCTTTTGTAAATTCATGTTAAAGTGGCATTTTGGGTAAAATCGTCTCATTTTTCGTTCATGTTTTGACTTGTAATTATTCATATGATTACTTAGATCAGGATTAATTAATTCCAGAATATAAAACATGATTTATATATATATATTTAGAATATAAATATATATAATAAATCAGTAAATGGAAAGAAATACACCGTTCATGGAGACGGTAGGCCGTACGTACGCATGAACGTTGTTTTCGTTTTCTTATTGAGTTGAACGGAATTAATTAGATGAAGTACATATATATACACATAAATCCAGTATCATTATTATGTCATATATTTCATGATTACTTATTATATATACTTTATAATCATTCATGAATGGTTAAAGTGGAGAATGAATCTCATCGTGTCGTGGAGACGGTAGTCCGTACGTACGCACGAGCGATGATATCATTTCCATAATTATTGAATTGAATTGGAGTGAATGATACAATATATCAGAATCATTATGATGTTATAATAACTATGTATAGTTATTCTTTACACCATAATACCCATCCATGTAAGGTGTTGGTGGAAAAACAGATTACACCACGGCGTGGAGACGATATTCCGTACGTACGCACGCGCGGTGATTTCGTTTTCCGTAGGATGGATAGATGGTGAATTAGGATTGTTTCATACTTATAATAACATATCAGTATATTAGTGATACTGATGTTATTACTTCATAATGAAACAACCTAAGAAGAAGAAGTGGAAGAAGAAATAAAGGTGAAAGAATTGGTAACAGAAATTACCTCTTCTTTGAAGCGCCTCTTTGAGACCTCCTCTTAGGGCACTAAAATTGGTCTTTGAGGAAGACCAAAACCTCTAGGATTTTTATAGGGAAGTGGAGAAGAGATTTTGGCAGGGGTTGGCCGAGCTTGAAGGCTCAAAGTTGTGTCAGGAAGAGAGGGAGGAGGTGTCCTTTTATAAGGGAGGAGAGGGGCACCTTTGGAATAACTAAATATATTATTTTATTATAAAGTCAATTTCGGTTTTAAATAGATCCAAATTGATTTATTTCGAGTCTAAGGTGGGTAGGGGTCGAAATACTCTCATACAATAGAATTTAGACAAGTTTAGGTTCCTATTTTAACCTTATCATTTAGATTTAACATTAAGTTAAATAATTTTACTTTTACTGTGTCTTCTTGTGTTCTTAAACTATAAGGTTAATAAACTTACTATAAGAAGCCAATATAACCCCAAGTTGTTTATTATTAATATATATAACCTTATATAAGTCATTTGGCCTATAATTAGATTTTTAGGAATAAAATAACAATTAATAATATAATATTTGTTTTAAAAACTATTTTATGTCAATTTTGACACTATTTAGTAATTGATTTTTTTGAAAATCATAACAGAATGATAAGTTCGAAAAAAGTTAATTAAATCAATACTAACATGTAATATTATCCTAGAAAATTAGTGGAATTCATAAAAAGTCTAAAATTATATTTATTTGGGTATTTATAACATCAATTATGTCAATATTTCATTAATAAGATAATTACTGCATCATCGCTGTGTCATAAATAAATTAAATTATTTAATGTATAAAAATTTAAAATAAAATACCATTATGTAGGAACTCTTTTTATCTTTCTAATGAATATTTATAGTGGAATTTAGCTTATGTATAACCCCATATTAAAAATGTTTTAGTAAATAAACTTTGATTTTAACTCTTTTAACCCTTCTTTAAATAAATTAGTAATAAATGTCCTAATCTAATCAAAGTGGGCCTAAATGGTCATATTGTATTCCTAAGTTTGTTTTTGGTCTAATTACACTTGTCCAATAGAATTAGGACATGTTTTAGGGTAATAATAATATCATTTCTACCCTTAATTACCCTATTTACTTTTAACCGTGGTAAATAAAAGTAAAAAGTTACTATTCACCAAAAATTATTTTCATCTCATTGAACCACATTTTACTTACTGACATCAACCGTGTCTCTCTGATTTTTTGAAATTCCACTCACAGAAGCGGTAAAATTATGTTTTATGAAAAATTCAGCTTTTTAACTACCACTTAGTGGTTTCACTATTAATCAAAAATTGAAAGTTTTCAGAAAAATACCAAAAATTAGGCCTAAGCTAATTTGATATTATGAACTCAAAAATGATGTCTATTTTACCAAATTCAAAACATATCAGTTGAATTAATTAATTTAAAAATTAATTCCCGTCTTCAAAACAATTAGCGTGTTTTTAAGAGATAATAACTATCAAAAGACTGACACTTGTTTATAACTGGTTTGAATGTGAAATTACATCCAATGACCAACATTGTATTAAATTGTAAAAATATATTCTAAATATACTTTAAAACCACTCAAATTAAAAATTTATCACTATTAATTATTTTGATTAAAAAAATTGTTTTTAATTATAATTTAGTAATTTTCACTATTCATCAGAATATGAAAGTTATCCGAAAAGTACCAAAATTTCACCCTAAGCTAATTTCGATATTCCGAATCCAAAAATTAAGTCCATTTTGAAAAATAAAATTTACAAAATTTCAAAAAGTAGTTGTTACTATTCATAACGGCTAGTTTTAATAATATTTTAATAGCATATCGTTGTTTAGTGAAACTCGGTATTGCGTACTACACACGCTATCAAGGAAGGTCTCGATTGCGTGTAATGCAAGACAATTCAAGGATTCCTGTTGTGAAAGCTCATTTTGGTGTAGCATACAAGACATTAATGAAATTAAAAATAATATTTTTCATAAAATCTCGGGGTGTACATCTTACCTATCAGAGAGCAGGGCTCAGTGGAGAGCTTGGGAAGCCTCTACGTTCATGAGATCGTACAGCTTCATGGTGAGCCATAGTCTATCATCTCCGATCGAGATGCTCGCTTTAATTTTCGGCTTTGGAAAGGGTTTCAGGAGGAATTTCGGATGCAACTACGAATGAGCACCGCCTTTCACCCTCAGATGGATGGTCAGACGGAGAGGACCATTCAGACTCTCGAGGACATGATCCATGAATGTGTCCTCGACTTTGGTCGCAGATAGGAGGATCACCTACCCTTGGTGGAGCTTGCGTACAACAACAACTACCACTCCACCATTGGGATGGCACCATACGAGGCATTGTACGACCAACCCTGCAGATCACCTCTATGCTGGACAGATCATAGGGAGTCAGCACTAGTAGGACCAGAGATGGTCCAGGACACGACGAAGAAGGTTCAGGTCATCCAGGAGCAGATGAGGACAGCTCAGAGCCGACAAAAGTCATATGCTGACTAGAGGCGGAGACCACTACAGTTCGAGGATGGCGACCATGTTTTCTTACGGGTCTCACCTCGGCGTGGATTACGGAGATCTGGCCAGGGCGGGAAGTTATCTCTGCGCTTCATCGGATCATTCCAGATTCTTAGCAAGATTGGCGAGGCGGCTTATCACCTGGCTCTTCCACCTCAGTTGTACCAGGTGCACGACGTCTTCCAAGTATCTCAGCTGAGGAGATACGTGAATGACCCGATGCATATCATCGACCATGGGGAGCTGGAAATCAATGACGAGGCGACTTTTGCGGAGGTCTCGGTGGAGATCGAGGATCGACAAGAGCGGGTCCTATATGGAAGGTCGATTCCTCTAGTGTGCATCAGGTGGCAGCACGAGATCCTCCAGGAGAGCACTTGGGAGCAAGAGGCTCAGATGCGTGCATAGTACCATCATTTGTTTCCCTAGTTTGTGATGTATCTTTAAGGGGACGTAAAGCCCTGAGGTGGGAGTAATGTAAAGACCTATAAATTTCAAGGAATTTTTTTCATAAATTATTTGGAATTTTATGAGTACGTAGTTTCTAACGGCACTTGATTCCGAGGCCCGGTGTGCCCGGAATCAATTTCCGAAATATAGCTCTGGTACGTTTAGTGAATGAACGAGCGGTTTTTTTTCTAAATTTTTAACCGGTGCTCGGAATCTAAATATGAGGGAACTGATGAAACCGCAACGCCAGTAATTGCTTAAGAAGTCATTTACTGGAGGTGCGTTTTCTTGGGAGGAGTTTTAAAAAATTGGGGATTAGATGTTAAGTAAAATAAAATTGTGTGCAATTTTATTTTATCCATGTAGGTTAAACTCTCTCATGGGAAGTTATTGGTGGGGCCCACGACCACCCAACATCCCATGTGTGGTTATGAGTGAGGTGGGGCCCACACGATCCCCCACCTTTTCACATTCCTTATCTCCATAACTTCCCCTTTATTTTTGTTAACTCCCCTTTAATGTGAGACCACTCACCTCCTTCCCTCTCCCTCATAAACACTTGAAAACTAAATTAATTTAATGATTCAATCACTTAAATTAATTTGAATTTTTTAATTTTGAAAATCTTGGCATGTGTTAATAAAATAAGGGAAGGACTTATTTTATTTTGGTTGTTTTCTTTCGTGAGGATATTTGTGGAGAAAACTCTAAGTCTTGAAGAACTTCATCACCTTCGTTGAAGAACATCAAGACTTCGACGAAGAACGCCATCACCACAAGTTGAGATTGACGTTTTGTTCCTTCTCCCCTCTATAGCCGATGTGAGATGCCATCCCCTCCTTGGATGCACGCCAACGCCGTCATCGAAACCACCCCCGTGACGCTAGCTTCTGTGAACTTCTTTTGAGGTAGGGGTTAAATTCATTATTGGTGAATTAAGATTTTGGATTTGAATTAAGGTTGATGTATCTCGTTTAGTTTTTCCAATTGGTTCCAACGTAACGGGAGGAAATCAGACCGCACTAACATGGCTGATTCTCCTCCCCGTCTCTTGTTTATTAACAATGGCGTTTGTGGCGAAGGCGGCGCGGTGCCGTTGCACCGCACGGGAACGAGGAAGAAGGCGGCCGGAGCAGGCCACGGCGGAGGGGCGCGGCTCCAACACGCCCCGCCAGAGAAGCTGATGGAGGCCGCGACCTAGAGCGGGCCGCAGCGGAGAGCGCGGTGACGTCGCGCCGCACCGGACGGGCAGGAGCTGCAGCCTATGGCCGCGGCGGTTCAGAGGAGCTGCCGGCTGAGCTAGCCCCCGACACCAGCAGAAGGTGGAACCCCTTTGGGTCCCACGGTTTCAATAAAGGCCGACCTTAATTGCTGGCCGTTTCCTCAATCAAGGGGGGTAGCACACCCCCCCTTCGCATCCTACTTGGCCGAGAGCCGAGCCGCCGACCACTCTGGCTGGGCCGCCTACGCCGGGCCGGGCCAACCACGTCGGGCCGGGTCTCCAGCACCGGGCTGGGCTATGCCATCCTGGCCGGGACGCGCCCAACTAGGCTAGATCAGGACCCGGGTCGGGTCGACCCGGTATGGGCTGCCCAGGGGGTATTGGGCCAGGTTGGACCGGGCCCAAACCCCTACTTTCGGACAGATCCATTCAAACGCCCATAACAAGGGCTAGAGACCTCCGATCGATGCACCGTCAGTTTGGTTTGGATCCTTGGGTCGAGACGGTCGTTTCGGTATATTACACTCAAGGTTTCAGATAACTTTGGGTACACCTGGGTTTGTTCGAACAGGAAACCAACCTGGCCCACGGAGCGAAAACACTTATAACTTGAGCTCCGGACGTCCGATTGACGTACCATCGACCTTGTTGGATTCCTCTTAGTGAGAAGGTTCTTTTGGATTACTCCCCTTGGAGTTTGGATGTAGCTGGAGTACAGTCGGGGTGGTTTTAGCTTAAAAACCAACCGGGCCCCTGGGACGAAAAAAGCCAACAACTCTCAGACCGGGCGTCCGATTGACGTGCTGTCTGTCACGATGAGTTTCTATTGACGAGACAGAACTTTGTGATACATCAACTCTGCACTTCGTGACAGTTTATGTATCGAACCCATTGGCTCGTGGAGTGGACCCTCTCGGAATCGACCGTGCTGTGTGCGGGAACCCTAGAGGTGACTGTGACTGCGACGACGATGACGACTGTACTTGGATCCTACGTGGGTTCGGCAGCGAGGACGACTGTACTTGGATCCTATGTGGGTTCGATAGCGAGGAAGACTGTACTTGGATGCTATGTGGGGTTGGCAGTGAAGATTATAGTACTTGGATCCTACATGGGTTCGGCAACGATGACATCTGTACTTGGATCCTACGTGGGTTCGACAGAGGAGATGATTCAGAGGCAACATTAATCATCTCCACCCCTCTTCATGAATAGTATACCTGTGTGAGCTGAGTATTGTCTTTCAATCATTATCTTAGATATGATTGAATTGCTTTCCTGTGTGGATTGGGACATACATTCCTGTGTGGATTGAGTTATGCTTTCCTTTGTGGACTGGGCTGTACTTGAGCTCGTGAGTTGGAGCAGAACTGGAATTGATGACTTATGTATATGTATGGGAATATACCCAAGTAGTGTTGGTTGATACTTGTATCATATCTTTCCTTTGTGGTTTATCCTTTGTGGATTCGGGGAGACTTTCGGGAGTCTCGGGGTCTCTACTGAGTATCGTATACTCACCCCTGCACGAGCTATGCCCGCACTATGTTGTGTTGGTTGCAGACGACAGACAACGTTGGTCGTAGTTGAGGCTTGAGGAGCGGGATGGTACACAGAGGTGGACTATCAGGTGGGACATACACAGAGAGGACGACCGGACTCTAGGAGTCGACGAGACTGTCTGTACTCACCCTTCAGGTGGGAGTTCCGGAGGACGACTTCGTGGTTGCTGCTTTAATTTTCAGTTGTTGTACTTTCTTTTCAGTTGGAATGCACTTTCAGTTGGGTTTGTATACTAGCCCATTTACTTTCCAGTACTTACTTATGTAATCATTTTACTTATTATTTATTTCATTTTGCGTACTCTATGGTGTTTGTTTTCTATATAAAGGCAATGCCTTCCCTTTTATCGGGATTTACACCTTTGGTGCTAGTCGCCAACCCCTAGCCTATGGAAGGCGTTCTTGGGGTAGTCACGACACGGGCCCCAAGGATGGGTCGTGATAGTTTAAAAGTATAAATTGAATATATTTTTATCATTTATTCTAATGCAGGTTATTTTATGTAATTTCACTTTGAAATTGGACATAAACACATTTCAATATTATTATAGTTATTACTTTTTAAAACCATACTTTTTGGTTTTGACAACGGGAATTAATTTTAAATTAATTACTAAAACTTCTGTGTTTTGAATATGAAAAAATGGATTCCATTTTTGGAATCAAAATTTCCAAATTGTGTGACATGGTGCCTTTTATTTTTTGACATTATGAATTGTAACTTCAGTAAATATTTTATTTACCAAGGATAAAGGAATAATCTAGTAATTAAGGTTAAAACATAATTTTAAAATAATATTAAACTACCATAATACCTATTATACTAATATTGGATGGGATATTTCCAACAATGGTCATCCTTGGGCCGATTTAGGGACCCCACAGAGTAACATGGATGTGAAAATGACATTTTAGAATAATTAATTTAATGTAAAAAGATATATAACATAATCATGTATCTTTTACAAATTTTTTTTATATGGGGTTATATAAGAGATTTTTTCGACTATAAATATTTATTAGAAAAATAAAAATATTTCATGCACCATGATATTTTATTTATAATTTTTTAAAATTAAATAAATCAATTTAATTATGACACAATTATGATGCATTGATTACTTCATTAATAACAGATTCAAATAAATGAATTTATAAATATGAAAATAAATGAAATTTGTTTATTTTTATTCAATAAACGAACATTTTGAATGATTTTTACATATTATATTTCAGTTAATTCCTTTTTTTTTGACGTAATCAAGTTGTTATGACTTTAAAAAAATAAATTACCAAAAAGTGTCAAAATTGAAACAAATGAATTTTTAAAACAAATATTATTTTATCAAATGATATAATAGGCCTAGAAATATAAGATTCATCCAACTAACTTATTTAATGTTTCAATTGACATTAATGATCCATTTATGGTTCTCTTGGAATTTTATAGTAACTATAGTACCTATATATTATGAAAATGAAATAAGATGTGGTATGGGTTAATGTTTTTAACAAAGGGTTTAAACTAAAAGATAAGGTTAAATTTGTGACCTAAAATATTCTAAAACATATTGGATGAGAGGATTTAGACCCAAAAGCATATTATATTTTAATTAAATTAGTTTGTGACCATTTTAAACAGAGAATTATTTAATAATAAAATAATATTTACAAACATTCCTAAAGTGCCCCCCCTTCTTATAAAAGGGAATAACCTCTACCCATTTACTGACACCTCTAAATCCCTTTGAATCATCCAAATTATAAACAAATAAGCTCCCAACATCTCTTAATTCCTCCTATAAGCCTTAATTTGGTTACATGTTAAGTCATGAAATCTATTTGGCTCAAATCAAAAGATGTTACTCATTTTAGAGGTAATGTCTTCTCTCAAGTACCTTTCCATTATTTTCCTTCTCCAATACCTATGATCATATTCTTATTTGATTAAATAACAACACCAGTATACTAAAATTACTAGGATGTTGTTATGAGAAGTATTTTAACTCCACTTACATAGACCACCATCTAATGTATCCAAACATTTTGTTTCTATGGACTGCGAACAACTACCTCATGAAACGATGATTATTCTAATTTCCCCTACAACCAATCATAGTGGTCATTATGTTGGAACTGAATTTATATATTCTATATATTATATTTATATTGTCTATATTCTTCTATATTTTTTATTTACAACATACCTTTACCCATTCTATAAAATGTAAATACTATTATTTCATTTGAAGAAGTGCGGACTACCGCCCCCTCAAAGTTACATGACTCATTTTTGACCTTCATGGAACATATAAAGTATGATGTTAATGAAAATATGAAACATATATAGAAAATATATTATAATATATTTAAAATATACTTATGTATATTTTTTTTTCAATCCTCCAGTATGACAATGAAAGGAAAGTAGCGTTCATGCATACGCATGACCTACCATCTCCATGAGCGATGAATTTCATTTCTTATATTAAAATGTTATAGACTATTATAAATAAATATATACGAGACATATATGATATTTATATCATGAATAATATTGTGGAGATTATTTAATTTTGACTATAAGGACAAATTATAGAGAAACAAGTTCATTTTCGACTCAAGTATGGAATATCGACGGAACGTCCGATATGAACATAAATAATTAAATAATTTTTATTAAATTGTAATAAGTGATATACAAGGAATAATAAACTTGAAAATGTTTCTAAATAAAGTAAAAACTAAACTATGTTTATTATTTATTAAAAAAATGAATGTACATGACGAGTCAAACTCAAGGTAAGGGAATTTATCTCAATCCTCTTTTAGTGAGGCCTTTCCTGATATTATCTACCTCTAATCTTTTATATGATGTATATAAAGCCTAAATGAAATTTCATATCCCTATTTTATCTATAATAATGTTATTAATTAATTATTGGATATTAATATTTAAAAGTTCAAAGTGGTATGGGACACCTTGAATGTTTAATGATTTAATTATCAAATCGTTATCTCCATGATATTAATTTACATATTTATTTACGTGGGTATAAAAGGTTTATAAAGGAAATTTTATGACTATCTAGAGTTTTATTCAATGTTTTGAAAAGTAATATTTTTATAAAAATCATTTTTTAGTCTTTACAAAATTAAAAAAAGTAATGTTATTTGTTTTAACGTATACAACGATAACAAATTTTTTGCTACCATAACCATTATTTGATATTTGGATTCCCCTATAAGTCTTAATGTATGTTAAATAAATCCCTTATTAAATTATTTGG
This sequence comes from Viscum album, assembly GCA_963277665.1. Taxonomy (NCBI): domain Eukaryota; kingdom Viridiplantae; phylum Streptophyta; class Magnoliopsida; order Santalales; family Viscaceae; genus Viscum; species Viscum album. The sequence goes on along the minus strand of CAUJRU010000410.1, from coordinate 677,339 downwards.
CTATATTGGTATTGAAAATAAAATCTTAAATGAAAATTTTATTTTTATACAGAAATGTTTTTTATATGGTGCTTGATGATGTTTTCAAAAGGTTTTTGTGATGAATGGATTTTTTAAAAGGTACTTGAGCATTATATGAAATAGGTGAGCCCGATACAACTTATACGAAGGGTTAAGCCCCATTATAGCTCACATTTGAGCCCGAAATAGCATATAAAAAGGGTTGATCACCATTATAAGTCATGGGTGTGCCCGTTAAATATTATATGAAGGGATTAGAACCATTATATATCACAGGTGATCTCAATATAGCTTATACGAAGAGTGATCCCCATTAAAGATCATAAATTTGGAAGTCAGACATATATTTAATCCAATTGAATGGGATTGAACATGATTTATGTATATTGTTCTCTAATTCAACTAAATGATTTTAATTTGATTTCTATTCGTTTAAAGTTTTTATTTGAGAAAAAAGTATGAGTGTTCTTCTTGAAAAAATGTTTTGTTTAGTTCTCTAAAGAAAACATTAAATGAGTTACCATGTTTTAACTAGACTAATGGTTTTATTTTATTTTTGTGTCACTTACTGATATTTTTATGCTCATCCCATTTTTTGAAATGTTTTACATAGGTTTTAAGGATGGATAATAGAAAGGAATAAGTCAAGAATATTTTTATCAATAAAAAGAAATCATGTTTTGTTGAAAAGGTTTCCTTTGGGGGGAAAAGTTGATAATGAGTGTAACTGTCCACATATAATGACTGGGTCTATTATGTAATAGTTATGGTCAAATTCTCTAAAACATTAAACCTAAAAATATCATAAATTTTAATTCTTGACTTAACTCAAGATAAAGTAATGATTAAGGTTGTGGCCTTATAGTTGGTATCTGAGGAAAGGTTTGGTCAACATTAGAGATTAAGATGTTTTCTTAAGGGTTATGGATATGATCATTGGTTTATAATTTTAAGGAATATTATAAGATCAATGAATTAGAAACCCTTTTTTAAGCTTATGTTATTTCAAGGTGATAAAAATTATTTTTGGAGACATTCACCTCTGAGGAAATTATGGGTTAGTAGTCTTCGGCATGCAAAATGTGAGATATGGAATAACATTTGAGGTTAAAACATGTTATGGATATTTTTGGGGATTTTATCACATTTTATTAATGTTATGAGAATTTTATATTTTATGAAAACGGACAACATGCAAACCATGTGACAACCCATCGTGTCAGACAAAGCTACGGAAATCAAACCCACAACAAAAGTGTGACTGTGATTTATCACCTACCACTGGCCTACATGAATTCCCTAGATAGCATGAATTATTAATTGTTGTTAAATGATATTATGGATTAATAATATGTTGATTTTGGGAGAATATGTTTTATCAAATGGATATCCTTAGTATTTTAAAATGATTTGGTTATCAAGTGATAATTTTTATTTTGGAAGACATTCACTATTTTTGGAACACTATATGTCTATAGAAAATAAAATACTATCCAATTTAATTTGAGGAGTACTGGATGAATATTATTGCGGAATAATATATCTATTTGTTATGGAAATATATAAATTTGAGTTATTTATAGTAATTATTAAACTATCATAGACAATATGGGATTAGGTTAATTACATTTCATTATGAGACTTTAAGAGTAGTCGATGTTTTTTAGCAATAATTGTTAACATTTATAATGAAAGACTATGTGATCATATCATTGTAAAATTTGGGTTTCAATCTTAGTTTGGATTACATTGAATAATTTTAAGGATAGTTTTTTGTTTAATGGTCCTTGTTGAACATTGGGGTATAGTTTGTTAAAATTTAGAGATAAAGAGTACTATTTATTTTTATAAAGGATTATCCTTTTTTGGGATTATTTGATCTTGTACTAGTCTTTTCTGGTTTTGGTTCATGCCTAAAAGAATGAGAAATATATATTTCATCTTTTTTGAATTATATTATTTCTAGAAGTTTATTCTAGGACATCATATGTGACCAAGTAATCTAGAATATTCATCGTTTGGAGAAAAATGAGTTTGAGGTAGAAATTTAGTAAATGATGAAACTCTACCTGAAAAGTAAGTATATTTATTTATGTTATTAGTCAATATCATAAATAAATTCCTCAAAATAATTAAGTGTAAATTAAAACAAAAATGTTTCCCATTTATTTTTCATACACAGAAATCAATGACTGTTAAACCCATCACATGTTATTGGTTTTTTGGTAGTTAACTTTCTCCGGATCATGTTTTCTATCACTCTCCATCGAAACAGGAAACTTAGTTTCTCTCCCATATCCATGTTTCCCTACAAATAATCCTAGTATGTGTTATATTGTGTGAACTTTTTATTTACCTTTATTTCTTTTAAAGTGAATTTTTTATTGTCACTTTTTCCGATATGGAATTTTCAATGATGTTTCCGAGCTAAATTTTAAAATTTTGAGGACGCAATTTCCAAAAAGGGGGAGTAACGTAATGATCAAGGTATTTATATAATAATAAGTTTTTATTTCTATTAATATTTATCCATAAGATGTTAATTTTTCATTATAGTGGACACTATTTCCGATAGAGTACTCAACACACAGTAATGGGTTTCTCCGAAATCTTACATTGCAAACAACTTTATGTTATACTGAAAAATAATACAATAATATTATTATTATGTTAAATGGTAGTTAATGACCAACCATTGGAATAAAGGTAATGAATACTATCAACTGAATTTTGAAACATGGTAAAAACATATTTAAATAATGATTCATTGGTTACAAAATTTATTTGATATATAAATAAAAACCAATTGAATATAAATGATGTGTTTTTATGAAAACCTATTTAAAAGAGAACAATAGTGTTTATAAAATCATATCAATATTTATATATTTTTATTGAATGAAAAATATATTTTATATATTCAATATAAATTTTCAAATTAATCTTATATGTTTTCTGGATATGATATAAGAAACAATTCAATTTTCCAGATAAAAGAAGAATTTTTCTAAAAATGCTGTTTTACCACCTTTTGATGGAGAACCCTTTAAAATTTTGTTTTTTAAACCTTAATATGTTATATTTGAGAAAATATACTTATTCTTGAGAAAAGTGAAAGGAAATTTTACTTTGGATTAATTTTTTATATTTTTCTGATTGCTATTATGTTTTAATAAATAGTAAAAATTTGCAAATGTTTTATTGAAAATAACTTTTTTCATAAAGAAATTTTATATGGTTAAATAATATTATTTAATGGTTTAAAATTATAAATAGAATATATTTTTATCCTCCAATCCATTTTTTGTTCATTGAAAATAATTTCACTTTGAAAATCGACATAGACACATGTCAATTGTTTGGAAGTTATTACTTCTTAAAATCCTGCTTTTTAGTTTTGACAACAAGAATTAAATGTAAATTAATTACTAAAAATTATGTGTTTTGAATTTAGAAAAGTGGATTCAATATTTGGGATCATACGGTCCAAACTGTGTGAAAATGTACCTTTTATTTTTTGACATTATGAATAGTAACTTTAGTAATTATTTTATTTACCATGGTTAAAGGTTATATCTGTTAATAAGGGTAAAAATAATATTATAATAATATTATAACTACCCTAACATGTGTCAAAATCCTATTTAATGATATATTTCCAACAATTGGAATCCTTGGGTTGACTTAGGGACCCCATGGAGCCACTTTCATGTGAAAATGACATTTAAGGATAATTAATTTAATGTAAAAAAGAAATATAACATAAACATATATCTTTTATTAAATAATTTCTATATTAGGTTATCTAAGGGATATTTTTTACTATAAGTAGTCACTAGAAAGATAAAAATAATTTCTACATCATGATATTTTATTTATAATTTTTATACATTATATAAATTAATTTAATTATGACACAATGATGATGTAGTGATTGCTTCATTAATAAAGGATTGAAATATATGATATTATAAATATAAAAATAAATGAAATTTGATTATTTTTATGCCATCTACGAATTTTATGGATGATATGGACATGTTATATTTTAGATAATGTCTTTTGGTCGAAGGAATCAAGTTCTCATGACTTTAACAAAATTCAATTACTAAAGATTGAAAAAATTAACATAAATGTGTTTAAAAAAAATAATATTTTATTAAATTATATAATAGTTATAAAAAAAAAGATTCGTCCAACTAACTTATAAAATGTTGAAATTATCATTAATGTTCTAATTATTGTTCTCTTGTCATTTTATAGTAACTATATTAACTATATATTATGAAAATGCAAGAGGATGTGGTAAGAGTTAATATTTTTAACTAAGGGTTAAAGATAAAATATAAGGTTAAATTTGTGGGCTATACATGTCTAAACCCTATTGGTTGAGAGGTTTTAGACCCAAAATCATCTTATCATTTAAATAAATGAGTTTGAGACTATTTGAAAATGATAATAATTTTTTAATAAAATAATATTTCAAAACATTCCTAATGTGCCTTTCCTCCCTCTTATAAGTGGGAATCTCCTCTACCAATTTACTCACACATCTCATGTATCACCCCAAGATTTAATAGTATGTTATTTCTTCAAAGTAATGCAATAACTTGCACTACACACAACACTGAGTTCAAGCACACCCAGACTTACCAAACTAGCCGTTCAAAAAATGTTATAAATAGTATTAACTGAATTTTAAACTTTATATAATCATTATAATTTTAGAATCCATATTATGAATTTCTTAGACATAATGTAAGAACAAATTCATTTTTTTCAGATAAAAGATTTTTTTTTCAAAAATGCAATTTTACTGCCTTTTAATGGCAAAACCTTTTTAAATCCAATATTTGAGACTTTTATATGTTCAATTTGACAAAATAAACTTATACATTAGAATCGAGACATAAGAATTTATTTTCAATAAATTTTTGGTGTTTTTCTGATAACTTTCATATTTGGGTGAATAGTGAAAAATAATATATTTTAACTGAAAACAACAACTTTAATCAAAACAATTTATTGTGTTAAATAATACATTTTAATGGTTTGGAAGTATAATTAGATTATATTCTTACCATTTAATCCAATGATGGTCATTTTAAGTAATTTTACATTGAAATTGGACATAAACAAGTGTCAATCTTTGGATAGTAATTATTTCTTAAAAATACACTTTATTGTTTTGACAATGGGAATTAATTTTAAATTAATTAATGAAACTTCTTTGTTTTAATATTGGTAAAATAGAATTCGTTTTTTTATTCAGAATATCAAAATTATCTTAGGGTGATTTTTGGTATTTTTCTGAAACATTCAATTTTTGATGAATAGTGAAAAACAACGAGTTGTATTTTAAAATCGTATTTTGATTTAAATAATTATTGATTTTATTTAAATTTATTTTAGGTTAAAAAAATATAATACATATATAAGTTTAATTTAATTCATTGGAGTCATTTTATAATAATTTTAGATATATAAAAATTTTATTAAACTTTTTACCATCTTTTACCCACCTCCTAGGAGAATTTGAAAATTTACAGAAAATTTAATTTTTCCACTTATGTGGGTTTAATTTAAAAAATACAAGAGACACGGTTGATATCAGTAAGTAAAATTTGGTTCAATAAGATGTAAATATTTTTTATGAATAGTAACTTTTAATATTTATTTACCATAGTTAAAAGTAAAAAGGGTAATTAAGGGTAGAAATGATATTATTATTATCCTAAAACATGTCCTATTTATATTTCCTAAGTATAATTAGACCAAAAATAATCTTAGGAATTAAATATGATCCTTTAGATCTACTTGGATTAGATTAGGACAATTATTATTATGTAATTCAAAGAAGAGTTAAAAGAGTTAAAATCAATGATTAATAACTAGAACATTTTTAATAAAGGCTTATACATAAGATAAATTCTACTATAACTATTAATTAGAATGATAAAAATATTTCCTACATAATGGTAATTTATTTCTAATTTTTATACATTAAATAATTAATTTTATTTTTGACACAATTATGATGAAGTAATTGTGGTGTTAATGAAATATTAAAATAATTGATATTATAAATATCCAAAGTAATGAAATTTGAGACTTTATATGAAATTAACTAATTTTATAGGATAATATGACATATTAGGGTTCGTTAGATGAATTCTTTTTGAAGTAATAATGCTGTTATGAATTTTGACAAAACAAAATACAAAATAGTGTCAAAATTGACCTAAAAGAGTTTTTAAAACAAATATTATATTATTAATTTATATTATATTCCAAAAAATCTATGGTTTGGACAAAATACTTATATAAAGATAGGTGTATCATTAATTATTCACTTGGGGTTCCCCTAGTAGTAAATAGTATGATTATTAACCATATAATATAAAAATACAAAGAGGCATGGTAAATGTCAAACTATTTAACTAATAGTTAAATCTAAAAGTTATGGTTAATATGGTAACCCGAACCTGTCTAAAACCCATTGTTTGATTGGATTTCTACCATCCCAACCTTATCATTTAAATAAAAAATTATGGAGCCATTAGAAACCGAAAATTATTTTATTATAAAATAATATTTCTAGATTTTCCTAAGGTGCCCCTCATCCCTCTTATAAAAGGGAAATCCACTTCTCTCTAATTCACACTTTCAAATCCATTTGGCTCGACCAAACCGTACCCATATATAATCTCAACTTCCCTCACTTCATCCTAAAGGCCTTCATTTAGTCAGAAAGCCAACTTAAGGAGCCCTTTTGATCAAATAAAAATGAAGAACCCAAAGAAAGGGTAAATATTTATTCACCTCTTTTAAGTTCTTTTCTTCTTCCACTTCGTCATTCCTTGTTGTTTCTATAATAAAATAATAACTCCCACTACGGGAAAAACTATCTACAACCATGGTTTAAAACCATGGGTATATCCCCCAAAACCCTGGGTATAGCCTATACCCACGGTTTTGGGAACCGTGGGGTTGAGTGGCGTCACAATAGGGGTCTTAGGCTATCCCCACCGTTCATCCAAACCATGGGTATATATAGGGTACACCGTGTATACACACCGATGAACAGGTGGCGTAGGACTGTCCCCACGGTTTGAAAACTGTGGGAATTTATATCTCAAAAAATAGGTCAGGCGGGACTCAAACCCGGGGTGATGCACGACGGCACAATGCCTCTGACTAACCGAGCTACCAACTTATCTATTATATACGTATATATTTATATAAATATATTAATATTATCAGTTTTTCGTAAAATAAAATGCGCGAAAATAATCGATGTAGGCGCGATTCGAACCTAGGACCCTACACCGGCCGAACTACCTCTCTGACCAACCAAGCTATCCAGTCATTTGATATATATATGTATATATTAATATAACCGGTAATCAAACAAAAGAAAAATGCGGGATTCGAACCCGCGACCACTGTGAAGATAATTTATGACCTGAACAACTGAGCTGAAAATATATTATTTACATTTTCATATATCTGTTTACATATATTCGTAATTATATTAACCCACACCGTGTTCCCGCCAATTTTTTTCGTTATCCCGCGTAATTTTTTTTCCTACCACCAGCTATACCCATGGTTTTGAAAAACCGTGGGTATAGGTCTTCAAAAAAAACCCCCAATACCCACGGTTTTTTAAAACCGTGGGTATAGGTATTCTGAAAAAACTCTATACCCATGGTTTGGCCAAAACCGTCAGTATAGGTCTTTAAAAATAAGCTATACCGACGGTTTTGGGAAAACCGTGGGTATAGGTCCCCATTTTATCCCTATACCCATGGTTTTTTTGTAAAACTATGGGTATAGGCCCATTTTCTAGTATTTTCTAGTATCTTATATACATAGTGACGTTATTATAAATATGGTACAAATATTTTCATAATTCTATCCATTCGTTGAATGACATGTCACCATACGTGCGTACGTACTGTTTACCGTCTCCACGTTGTGGTGCTATTGTTATTCAATACATTATTATTTGGATGGGTATAATAGTGATGTATAATTAATGTAAATAACAAATATTACATGATAATTATTCTGTATATATGATATATCATCCAATTATATATGATTTTAATATAAAAATAATGATATTGTCGCTCGTGCGTACGTACGGATTACCGTCTCCACGAACGTGATGAGATTCATTCTCCATTGTATCCATTCAAGAATAATTTTCATTTTATGATTAAAAATAATGTTTATGGATTTGATATCAATCTGTATATGAATAATATACAAACTATCAATAACAAACCTGGCTTATGTAACAAAACATATAAAAGAAAATGAGTAAGTGAACACCCAAAACGACAATAATACTAAAATATTATTAACAAAGAAATGTTAGAAGATCATATATGATATCATATTTATGTACATGATTATTTTATAATTTAATAAAAATTATTTAACTGTTATAAAGGAGTTTAACCTACCCTCAACCAATAAAATGTACAAGGTAATGGTTTATTTAACAATCTCTTCATTATCCATGGTTGTTTATACGTAATTATCTATTGGGACCTCTTTATCATCCACATCCATGTTTCTTAAAAATGTATTTCAAAACATTATTACTACTTTATAGACTATGGGTTAAAGTCATTTATACCCTTGTTTGACTTTTTATAATATTTTTATGATGGAATATTTCCGTCTTTTTCAAAACAAGGTCCTTTTTAACCTTTTCGACAAAATTAAGGTAAGAATGTATTTTTTTAACTTATACAGCGGGTGTGGCTATTTTACACCATTATAAAATTGTAAAAGCTTCCCTTACAAGAATATAATAATATTTTCAATGTAATTGTTTTCTTTTATAATTATTTTACTTTTAAATTATTTCAAAAAAGTGATATTTCTCTCAAATAGTTTTGATTTCATCTATGTCAACATCCTTTGATGGATTTTAAGCTTATTTGATGTTTATTTATTATGAAACAGAACTTCCATATTTTAATGAATGTTTTTTTATATTTTTGATGGTGGATGTGTTATTTTTATACCATTTATGATTTATGGAGAAAGTATTGACATTTCATGTGCTAGTTTTAATATAAATTATTATGTTATGTTTAAACCTGTTGATATGAGGAATGTGTTGGACTTAGTAAGTGATGGGTGGAGCCCTCTATAGATCCTTGATGCATCGAAAGTTATCATGAGACAAAATAACATCTTGGCACAAGGCCTTGAAAAAATATTATATGCAGTCTTGGCACAAGGCCTTGACTATGTGGTTATGAAAGTCTATAATTAAGCATTCCATCATTATGAAAGTGGTTATTGATATTGCAAGTGATAATTAGACTTGTAGAATATCCATGTGAATATGTAAATGGAATGATTTCATTTTATTTTTTCAATATAATGATGATGTTAATGTTTAAAAGGATTTTGTTTTAGATATACATTTCCTTAAATGTTTATGATTATTTATAAAAGTTTCTGCTATATTTTTATCTTTACTGAGCATCTAAGCTCACCCATTCCTATATTTTATTTTTCCCAGGATGCAAAAAAGTAGATTATGACTGAACTATAGAGATAGTCTATCGAATCTCAATGTTGTCTTTCGAAACAATGTTGTTGTAGTTTTCCTTTTTATGATGTAATGAAAACCTTATGAATGTATCTAGTGTTTCTAAGGCTACAAAACTAATCGGTCTTTCAAGACATGATCTTTTGTGATCATGCCAATGTTATATAATAATGCACCAACTATGGGTAACTGGGGTCGGGGTGTTGCAGTTGGTATCATAAATTGTTTAGTACAAACCTTAGAAACTAGATTTAGATAATTTTTTATTAGAGCACATATCCCTATGATAGGCTTTGAGGATTAATATAGAAGAACTTCATAGAATTTTGGTATTGTAGAGATTTTGTGAGTTTTCCAATAAATACATCCCTATCTGGATACGAGCAGGAAGAGGTGGCTTTGGAATAGATGAAACTAGGGGTAAAACCTGAAAACACCGCTTTGAGCTAGACTCAAACGGGAACTAGTGCACGATAATGGGCCTTGCTTCAATCTTGGATACGACACTCCCGGGGGATATGCTTAGGACAATTATCATTTTACTTACACATCATTAGGACTGAATTATGAGTATATACCTCCTCAACGATAATATTTTTATGATTATGGATTATATCCATAAAATGTTCAATTTACGTTAGATATTTTACAAGTTTTGAATTATTCATTGCAATTCATAAACTGACCTAGTGTATGCCATTGTATAGAAATGGTTCCCAATAGAAGGAATGATAAATCCAACAATATGTATTTTCCAAAGAGTAAGAAGGATCATATCTTTCCCGGTATTAAGCCAAAATTTATAAGGGAAATATAATCCCACTTATTCTCAATATATGAACAAATAGTATCATGTGTTAATAAGATATTTAAGGAATTATCAGATTCCTTTGGCCTTGAAGAGAAGTAAGAGAATAAAAGGATGGAAGAGATAACGATAGATAAAGGGAAGAGGGGAAAAAGGATTTTCCCATATGTGATAACTGTGGAAAGAATATCCTTGTTAAATGCTTTAAGGGAATGAGAGTGTGTTATAAGTGTGGAGAAAAAGGACACCATGTACATGATTGCACGGGTAAAAAAAGGTTTCAAATGTACAATGCTTCATCTGTAAGGAGTTGAGACACTACACGAATCAATGTCCAAATCATCAGAGTATACCCCAAATTCTGCTATTGGATAATAATCAGGTTATGATTCTACCAAAGATTAAGAGGACTGATTAGATTTCTTATGTTGTTATTAAAGTATTTTTTTCATTTGAGTATTATATTAATGATGTACTCGTTATTAGAATTATATAATATATAAGGATTGTGCTACAATACTATTTCAATAAGGACTTGATGTTGTGTGGAACCAAGGAAAGTGACTCAATATTAGTTTAAATTTTTGTAAAATATATGGTTGAGAGAATGATAAACCATAATATGGTTCTAATACCGAGGTAGTGATTTTGGAATAATACATGATTGATTTGGATAAATTATATTTGATATTCTTGACTACCTTGAAACTGATTAATGATTTGTACATTCCATCATTGTTGGAGTTTACAACATTTTTGGATAGAAGGAGTATATCAAGTATTCTACAAGGAATAAAAGAGCATGAATTTAATAAATTAGGTTTTATGGTAATTCCAGATGTTTTAGTTTTTTAAAAGAATACATGATGAAGGTGTTCACATGTTATTAAATGACAAAAATGATCTTCATTGTGATTACCTTCATTATACATTTTGGACTGTGAGTTTGGACAGAATTATTTTGGATAATTCTAGTTTGAGATTATTTTTGGATTTCCATAAAATAGAAAACCTGGAGGTTGGGTGACAACCCGTCGCGTCCAGCACGACCGTAATACTTGAACCGACAACCGAAGGGCGACAAGGGTGTATCACCTACCACTAGCCCTCGTGATGTCCTGGATTAAATAATGTAGTTTTTTCAAGGGTCTAGTAGATTAATTATAAATTCATTTTTTGAACCATCTATTAATATGATGAATATAATATTTTTAAAGTTCTCTTATCTTTCAGAGTGAAAGATGAGTTTTTGGAAGAAATTAGTTAAAGGATGGAACTCTATCTGTAAAGTATACATATTTTTATTCTCTTATTATATGACGAAATTAATTCTCAAACATTAGGTAAGGGATATAAAAACCAAAAATGTGTTATCTTAATTCCTTATGTTTTTTAACCGATGATTTTTTAAATCCTCATTGATTGATGGATTTGAGGCCCTCAATACTATAATTGTTTGTGACTGATGACCTAAATCACTCCCTAAAAATATTTACGTTTTTCCTCCAATTATCTGTCTCTAATTTAAACCAATGTTCTCTTAATTGAGATAATAATTTGGTGGTGAATTTTCTATTTCCCTTTTCCTCATATTAAGATCAAATTTTATTAACCCAACTTCCGATGTGTGTTTTCCCACAAAGGTATTTTCTATTTTCAACATTTTATTTTCAAAAAAAATTTTCAAATTCCTAGGACACAATTTATTGAAGGAGGGAAGAATGTAACACCCCATGATTTCATTGTGAGTTATTTTTTCAAAGTAAGGTAATAACATGCACTACACACAACACGAGGTTCTAGCGCACCCCGACTTCCCAAACTAGCAGTTCAAGAGTTGTTATGAATAGCATTAACTGAATATTTAACTTTATATAATCCTTATGATTTTAGAATCCATATTATGAGTTTATTAGAAATAATTTAGAACAAATTCCTTTTTTTCATATAAAAGAATTATTTTAAAAAAAATGCAATTTTACCGCCTTTTAATGGATAACCTTTTTAAAGCCAATATTTGAAACTTTTATATATTAAATTTGACAAAATAAAGTTATTATTTAGAATCGGGACATAAGAATTTAGTTTCAATAAATTTTCTATGTTTTTATGATAAATTTCATATTTTTGTGAATAGTGAAAAATACTATATTTTTACTGAAAACAACTCCTTTAATCAAAAAAATTTATAGTGTTTAATTATAAATTTTAATGGTTTGTTAGTATTATTAGATTATATTTTTACCATTTAATCCAATTAGGTTGATTGTATGTAATTTCACTTTAAAGTTGGACCTAAACACGTGTCAATCTTTTGATTGTTATTATTTCTTAAAAATACTATTTTTGGTTTTGAAAATTAGAATTAATATTAAATTAATTAATTAAACTTATTGGTTTTGAAATTTGAAATATATAATTCATATTTGAATTTGGAATATCAAAATTATCTTATGGTGAATTTTTGGTATTTTTCTGAAAACATTCAATTTTTGATGAATAGTGAAAACACTACGTTATAGTTTAAAACAGAATTTTTATTTAAATAATTATTTATTTTTTTAAATATATTTTCGGTAAAAATAGAAAAATATTACCTATATAAGTTTAATGTAATTCATTGGAGTAAGTTTATAATAATTTTAGATATATAAAAATTTTATTGAATTTTTCACTGTCTTTTACCCACCTCCTAGGAGAAATTGCAAATTCACATAAAACATAATTTTACCGCTTCTGTGGGTTGGATTTCAAAAATCCAAGAGGCACGGTTGATATCATTAAGTAAAATTGTGTTTAAAAAGACGAAAATAATTTTTGATCAATAGTAACTTTTTACTTTATTTACCATGGTTAAAAATAAATAGGGTAATTAAGGGTAAAAATAATAATATTATTACCCTAACACAAGTCCTAATTCAATTGGGTAAGTATAATTCGACCAAAATAATCCTTAGGAGTAAAATATTATCCTTTAGGTCTAGTTGGATTAGATTAGGACAATTATTTTTATTTAATTCAAAGAAGAGATAAAAGAGTTCAAATCAAAGTTTAATAACTGAAACCTTATTAATAAAGGGTTATACATAAGATAAATTCAACTATAAATATTAATTTGAAATCTAAAGGATTTCCTACCAAATGGTATTTTATTTATAATTTTTAGACATTAAATAATTACATTTATTTATGAAACAATGATGTTGCAGTAATTACTATATAAATGAAATATTAAAATAATTGATATTATAAATATCAAAATAAATGTAATTTGAGACTTTTTATGAATTTCAATAATTTTATAGGTTAATAAAAAATATTATTTTTTGTTAGATGAATTTTTTTCTAAGTAATAATGCTGTTATGAATTTAGAAAAAAAAAATACCAGATAGTGTCAAAATTGACATAAACGAGTTTTTAAAACAAATATTATTTTATTAATTGATATTCTATTCATAAAAATCTATAGTTCATACAAAATACTTCTATAATAATAGTTTTATATTTAATGAACCACTTATGGTTCCCTTGGATGTATATATTAATTTTATTAACCATATAATATAAAAATACATAGAGACATTGTAAATGTCAAACTATTTAACTAAGAGATAAATCTAAATTTTAAGGTTAATATAGTGTCCCAACCTGTCTAAATAATATTGGTTGAGTGTTTTTCGACCCATCACCACCTTATCCTTTAAATAATCCATTTTATAGCCATTAGAAACCGAAAATGATTTTATTATAAAATAATATTTCTAGCTTTTCCTAAGGTGCCCCTCACTCATCTTTTAATTGGGAACTCCCCCTTCTCTCTAATTCATATCATCAAAGCCCTTTGGATCTTCCAAAACCTACCCAAATATCCTTTCAACTTCCCTCACTTCATCATAGAGTCCTTCCTTTAGTCAGAAATCCATCATAAGGTGCCCTTTTGATCAAATCAAAAAGGATGAACCTGAAGAAGAGGTAAATATTTCATCACTTCTTTCAAGTTCTTTTCTTCTTCCTCTTATTCTTTCCTTGTTGTTTCCATTATAAAATAATAACTATAGTATCTTCTATATACTGTGATGTTATTATAAATATGTACAACCATATTCATTCTTCTATCCATCCTTTAAATGACATGTCACCATTCGTGCGTACGTACGGCTTACCGTCTCCACGTTGTGGTGTAGTTGTTATTCAATACATTATTATTTATATGGGTATAATAATGATGTATAATTGATGTGAATAATATATATAACATGATAATGACTCGTTATATATGATATAACATCCAATTATATAATATTTTAATATCAAAAGAATGATATAGTCGCTCGTGCGTACGTATGGATTACCGTCTCCATGAACGCGATGAGATTCATTCCCCATCGTATCCATTCAAGACTAATGTTCATTTGATGATTAAAAATAATATTTAAGGACTTGATATCATTCTTTATATGAATAATATACAACCTATCCATAACAAACATGACTTATGTAACAAAACATATAAAATAAAACGAGTAAGTGAACACCCGAAACGATGATAATAATAAAATATTATTAACAAAGCAATGTTAGAAGATCAAATATGATATTATATTTATGTATATGATTATTTTATAATTTAATAACAATAATTTAACTATTATACATGAGTTTAACCAACCCTCTACCAAGGAAAAGTACAAGGTAAGGGTTTATTTCACAATCTCTTCATTATACGAGGTTGTTTATACGTAATTATCTACTAGGACCTCTTTATCATCCCCATCCATGTTTTCTAAAAATGTATTTCAAAAAATTCTTTCTATTTAATAGAATATGAGATAAAGTCATTTATACAATTTTTTGACTTTTTTATAAGATTTTTATAAAGCTATCTTCCCGTCATTTTCCAAACAAGGACCTTTTTATCCTTTTCGACATAATACAGTTAAAAATGTCTTTTTTTAACTTATACGGAGGGTGCAACTATTTTCCACCATTATAAAATCGTCGAAGCTTCCCTTAAAAGTATATAAGAATATTTTCAATGTAAATGTTTTTCTTTTATAATTATGTGACTTTTAAATGATTTCAAAAATGAGATATTTCTCTCAAATAGTTTTGATTTCATCTATGTCAACATCCTTTGATGGATTTTAATCTTATTTGAAGTTGATTTATTATGATACAAAACATCCATATTGTATTGATGATTTTTTGATATGTTTGACTATGGATGTTTTATTTTTATACCATTCATGTTTTATTGAGAAAGTATTGACATTTTTTATTTTAGTTTTAATATGAATGTTTATGTTCTATTTAAACATGTTCATATGAGGAATGAATTGGACTTAGTAAGTGATAGGTGGAGCCCACTATAGCTCCTCAATGCATCGGTAGGTCTCATGAGACAAACTGGTGTCTTGCCACATGGCATTTAAAAAATATTATTTGTATTCTTGGAACAAGGCCTTGACTATGTGGTTATGAAAGTTTGGCATTATACATTCCATCATTATGAAAGTGGTTGTTGATATTTAATGTGATTATTTGACTAGTAGAATATCCATGTGAATAAGTAAATGGAATTATTTTATTTTATTTTTTCCATATTATGATAAAGTTCATGTTTAAAAGGATTTTGTTTTAGTTTTACATTTCCTTAAATGTTTATTCTTATTTATGAATGTTTTTGCTATATTTTTATCCTTACTGAGCATCTGAGCTAACACTTTTCTATGTTTTATTTTTTCCAGGATGCATAGAAGTATATTATGACTGAACTGTAGCAATAGTCTATGGGATCTCAGTGTTGTATTTGGAAACAATGTTGTTGTAGTTTTCCATTTTATGATTTAACGTAAACCTTATAAATGTATCTATTGTTTCCAAGGATAAATAACTAATATGTCTTTCGAGACATGATCTTTTGTGATCATGCTGATGTTATGTAATAATGCACCGACTGTAGGTAACTGGGGTCGGGGAATTACATCTCAAGACCCTTGCATCATCCAAAATCTTCTAAAATAATATTCAAAAATTCCTTACTTCCTTGGGAATAAGGAAATTAAAGAATGCCTTTTGGTGCAAATCAAAAGAATTTACCCAATTTTAGAGGTGATGTTTTTCTCTCAAGTTCTGTTCCCTTATTTTCCTTATACACTCCCTATGCTCTTATTACTATTTTATTAAATAAAAACACCATTATAATAAATATACTATGATTTTGTTGTGATAATTATTCTAACTACAATTACACACACCTCTATTTAATGGATATGAACATACTATTTCTGTGAACATCGAACTACTGCATCACGAAACGATGATTATTCAAATTTCCCTTACCACCTCTCATGGTGGCCATTATGATGGCAGTGAATTTAAATATGATATATATTATATTTATATTATCTCTATTCTTCTGTATTTTTAATTTACATCATACCTTTATGCTTTCCATAATATGTAAATACGATAATTCCATTTGGGGAAATGTGGACTACCATGCCCTCAAAGTGATATGCCTCATTCATTCCCTACATGTAACATATAAAGGACAATTTTATTGAGAATATGTAATACATATAACATATACATTATACATTAATTATAATATACCTATTTATCATTAATATTTCATTCCTTTAATATGAAAATGAAATGAATGTAGAGGTCATGCGTACGTACAACTTACCATCTCCATGAATGGTGAATTTAATTTATTATCTCCAAATGTTATGGAAAATTATAAGTAAATATATACTTGATATATATGATATTTAAATTATAAATAATATTTTGGAGATGATGGAATTTTTACTACAAGGAAAACATAAATCAAATCATGGTCATTTTCAACTCATGTCCCGAATATCAACAGAACGTCTGATATGAACATAAATAATTATGTAATTTTTATAACATGGTAATAAGTTATATGAAATGTATAATAAACATGAAATTGTTTATAAAGAATGTATAAATTAACCTATGTTTATTATTCTGGAATATAACAATTGTATGTGACATATCAGACATAAGGTAAGGGACTTCGTATCAATCTACTTTCATTAAGGAATTTCTTTAAAATATCCACGACTATTCTTTTATAAGATGTATATAAAGAATAAATGACATTTAATATCCATATTTTATCTATACTAATGTTATTTATTAATTCATGGAGATGAATAATTATGTGCTCAAAATGATATGGGACACCTCAAATGTTTAATGATTTAACTATCCAATCATTTTCTTCGTGATATTAATTTACAAATTTATTTATATGGATATAAAAGGATAATAAAGGAAATTTCATGTCTATCTAGAATTTCATTCATCATTTTCAAAGCAATCTTTTTATAAAAATAATTTTACTATCTATACAAAAGGAAAAAAGGAATGTTATTTGTTTTAATGTATACAGTGATAAAGAATTATTTGTTTTCATAACCATTATTTGATATTTTTCTACCTCTGTAATCCTTAATGATTTTCAAATAAGTCTCTTATTCCTTTATTTGGGTACATTTGTATTGAAAATGGGCTCTTAAATGAAAATGGAATTTTTATAATGATTTTTTTCCTATGGTGTTAGATGAGTTTTCCAAAGGGTTTTGTGATGAACGTGTTTTTTAAATCGTAATTGAGCATTATATGCCACGGGTGAGCCAAATACATCTTATACGAAGGGTTGAGCCCCATTATAGCTCATGGGTGAGCCCGACATAGCTTATACGAAGGGTTTGGCCCCATTATAACTCATCGGTGAGTCTGTTATTTCTTATATGAAGGGATAAGCCCCATTATAGCTCAATGGTGATGCAAATATAAATTATACGAAGGGTGATCCCCATTGATGATATTCAATTTGGAAATCGACCATATGGTTATTCCAATTGAATGGGATTGAATGGGTTTTTCCTATATTATTATCTAAGTCACCTAAATGAGTTTTAATTGTTTGTTATTAATTTAATTTCTTTATTTGAGAAAAATGTATCAGTGTATTCATGTGAATCTTTTTGTTTAGTTCTCTCAAAAATCATTAAATGTGTTACAATGTTTGAACTAGGCGAATTTTTTTCATTCATTTTATAACCTTTACTGAGCTTTTTATGCTCATACAATGTATTAGAAAATTTTTCAACAGGTAATAATGATGGATAAGAGACTAGAATAAGTAAGAATATTTTTCTCAAAAAAATAGAAATCAAGTTTTTTATAGGGTTTCCTTAGGTAAAAATGTTGATGTTGAGTTTAAAATTCTACATGTAATGTTTGGGTCTATTATGTAATAGTTATGGATGATTTTCAAAAAAACTAAACCTGAAAAAATCCTAAATGTTAATTCTTGACATAAATCAAGATTAAGTAATGATTACGTTTTGGGATTTATATGAAGATCCCATCTTGATTCATGAAACAATTTATATAATATTGAGGAATCAGAGGACTGAAATCGTAATTCTCTAATAGAGAAATCATTGAAAGATGGAATAAATGGGGGGAACGAGAGGATTATATAAAAAAGAACAACCCACAATTTTTTAAAAAGTTAATATCCTTGAAATTAAAGAGTAAAATTATAATCTAAGGGATGAATATAATAACCTGGGACTTTATGATATATTTATTTTAAATAAAAACGATCTCTTATGATAGCTTGTGATCCGCACAAAACTCAATCACAATTATAGTATATGATAAATATATTTTAATATAAAAATAATAAAATATCTATTTGAATATTTTATGGATGAAGAATATAATTTGATTTAATGAATATAAATTTTGGAATTATGATAAAAATAATCCTATATTGTATTTTCAAAAAAAATCTCTAGAAAAATATGGTTTTAAAAATAACAACAAATGTTTTATCTGAAAAATGATAATTTTATTTAGAAAAACTTATTATCATATATTTAAATAAAAATGTATTAACAAATAATTTGATATAAGTAAATAAAATAACATTTGGACGTAAGAGGGATGGTTTTTAGAAAACATGTTATTTGTCATATAACTAATTTTGTTTAAAGAGGCCTAATTTATAAACCCATGTAAATAAAGAATGTTAAATTTTAAAATTTATTAATATTTTTGAATTAAATATTAATTTACAGTTAAAAGGAAACTTTTTTTGATATCATACTCAACACGAAACAACGTGTTTCATTGGAATATTATGTTGCACAAAACATTGAGTTATTCTGAAAAATAATATAATAATATTATTATTTTAAATGGAATTTAATGCCTAGTCATTGTATTAGAGAGAATGAATAAAACTAACTAAAATATTATTACATAATTTTTTTATTTTTTTAAATTTTATCCAATATATTTTAGAGGCTTAAAATAAGAATGAATCTGATTTTAAGCATGAAATACTCTAATATTATTTTAATGGTCGATTTACCACCTTTTGATGGTGAACCCATTTTACATCTAGTTTTATCACTTTTATATTTTCTATTTAAAAAAAGTGAACTTATTATCTAGAATAAGGACATAAAAATTTACTTTGGGTAAATTTTTTATATTTTTATGAGAATGTTCATTTTTAATGTATAGTGAAAAATACTGCATTTTAATTCAAACCCGCCTTTTATTCTAATTTATTTATATTTTTAGATTACACTTTTAATGTTTTTTAATGTGTAATTAGATAATATTTTATAATTTAATCCAACGTGGTTCATTGTATGTAATTTTACTATGAAATTGGATACAAACAAATGCCAATGTTTTGATTGTTTTTATTTCATAAAAACATGATTTTTATTTTTGAAAATAAAAATTAATTTGAAATTAATTTCTTCATATTATATGATTTGAATTTAGAAAAATGGATTCCATATTTTTAATCACATGTTCCAATTTTTGTAAATAGGTTATTTTTTAGACATTATGAATAGTAAAATCAGGATATATTTTATTTACCATGGTTAAAATGTAAATCTGGTAAATAAGGGTAAAATTATTATAATAAAATTAAATTATTCTAGAACATCTATTAATCCTATTTTATGGTACTTGTCTAACTATGGGAATCCTTGGGTCGATTTTAGGACCCCATGGAGCCAATTGTATGTGAAAATGACACTTTATTAAAATTAATTTAATGTTATGGAAAATGTAACATAAACACATATCTTTTAGTAAAATAATTTTTATATAGGGTTTTAAAAGTTATATATTATATTATAAATAGTAATTAGAAATATAAAAAGACTTCCAACATCATTGTATATTTTTTATAATTTTTAATCATCAAATAAATAAATTTAATTATGACACAATGATGATGTAACAATTACCTCATTAATTAATGTTTTAAAAAAATGAGAATATAGGTATTAAAATAAATTTATTTTGAATTATTTTAAGTCATAATATAATTGTATGGACGATTATATCTTTTTATATTTAAAATATTGTTTCCTTTTGGAAATAATAATTTTTTTATGGATTTTTTAAAAGTCTTGATATGGATAGTTTATACATTGACATAAATGTGTTTTTAAAATGAATACTATTTTTTAATTATAAAGTGATCCTAAAAATCTAAGATTCGGCCAAATAACATATATTATGTTAATAATTTAATTAATGGTCCATTTTTGGGGCTCTTGGTATTTTATAGTAAATATATTAACCATATAATATGCATGTGAAAGAGGACAAGGTAAAAGATAAATTAGTTAACTAAAGTGTAAAGATAAGAGATAAGGATAAATTTAAGCCCTAAACATGTCTAAAACCCATTAGTTGAGAGGATATAGAACAATTATCCCATTATATTCTATTTAAAAGAGGTGGGGACCGGTTAAAATTCAAATTAAATTTATCCTAAAATAATATTTTCAATCATTCCAAAAGAGCCCCTCCTCCCCATTATAAAGGGCAATCACGTCTAACCCATTAGTCACACCTCTCATGCCCCTTGGATCATCCAACCTCTGCCCAAATTAGCTCCCAAAATACCTTTATTCATCCTATAATCCTTAATTTAGGCATAAGTCACTTTGAGAAAGCCTTTTGGTTCAAACCAAATGGATTTACCCGATTTATAGGTAACATCTTCTCTCAAGTTCTTTTCATTTATTTTCCTTCTCCAACACCCTAAAATACCTTTATTAATTTTTTTTATAAAAACAATAGTTTATTAAATATTCTAGTAATTTTTTGATAATTAATTGAACTACTCATTCACACACCTACATCTAATGGTTTTAGAACATACAGTTTCTGCGGACGGCGAACTACTGTCTCATGAAACGACGATTGTTCAATTATCTTATACCGCCTCACATGGTGGACATTATGATGGATCTATATTTATATATGATATATATTATGTTTATGTTTTCTCTATTCTTCTATAATTTATATTTACAAACATACCTTTATTCTTTCTGATATGTGTAAACACGAAAATTTCATTTTAGGATGTGCGGACTACCGCCCCTCAAGGTGATATGATTCGTTCATGCCATAAATGGAATGTATAAAGAATGGAGTTATTGAAATTAAATATGATATTATACATTAATTATTATAAACCTATGTATAATTATTTTTTCATTGCATTAAATATGAAATAGAAATGAAAGTAGCGTTTATGCATACATACAGCCTACTGTTTCCATGAACGGTGCATTTTATTTATTATCTTCAACTGTTATGTACAATTATAAATACATATATATACATGATATATATGATATATATGATATATAAATCACGAATATCATTCTAGATATAATAGTATTTTGACAACATGGACAATTTGTAATTATAACAATTTCATTTTTGACTCATGTACCAAATATCGACAAAATGACCGTTAATAACTCAAATGATTATGTTATGTTTATAACATGGTAATAAGTGATGTAAAGGAATAATAAACATTAAAAAGGTTTTCAAGAATGTATAAATTAACTTAATATTATTATTTAGGATGAACAAAGAAAAATAAGATAAGTTTGACTTGAGGTAAGTGGTTTTCATCTCAGTTTTTATTCATGTGAGATTCATGCTATATTTGCCACTATTTATTTTTGTGTGGTGTATGTACTGCCCATTATTTTATTATTTGTGTAATATAATTTAATTTATGGGTATTCACATATTAATTTTATGATCCTTCTTTCATGGGGTGTATGTTTTGAATGATACCAAATCGGTAAGGGAACTTCTTAACTCAATTTCAATTATTTGGGTTAAACTTCTACTTCTTGATTAAGTCGTGATATGAATATGTGTGAATGACATATGATTGTTTTACACATAATATCCACTTATATTGGGTGTATTTATATTTTTTCCACATAATTATTTCATTGATTTATCCTTAATCTAATGGTACAATCTTTGTAAGGGAACCTTTCAACCTCCTCTTTCAGTCAAAGACATCTTTTAAGTTATGTCATTTAATTTACATTTTCATATGTTGTGATATGTTCTTATATAACCTTATTAGTTTAAATTCTATGTCCATGTAATGAGAGACCCTTTTCTCTCTTATCAACTCCTTTCCTAAATTTTTTTGTGACATCGTTAGGCTGCAAAACATTCGTAAGGGACTACGCCTCAATCTCCATTCATTGAAGAATATCTTGATATTATGCACCTTTTTTATCCTATAATGTGTATATAAAACCCTATTGACATTTTATATCATTAATTTTTATATTATCATGACATTTATAGTTTCCTTTGATTTTATTCTTTAATTATTTTTATTCATGATATTTTCATGTGGTAAATGACACTTTAACTAAAACATTGTTTTAAATGTTTTAATGATTTAATCATCCAAATCCTTCTCTTTCATGTCAATGTATTATAAATGATTTTAATTATTTATTTATATGGATATGATTTTCTAAATAGAAAATTACATTTAAATTTTTCAAAGTTTTATGAGACACTTGGATTCAAAACACTTCTTTTCAAATGATTTATATGAATTGATTATTTTAATATATTGAAATGATATATTGTGATTTAATTGTGGAAAGTTATCTTTATTTTATGCATGTGTTATGTGGTATGACTATGTTATGGTTCTTGGTAATTATTTACGTATACGGGTGGTTCCATGATAAATCTAATGTGGGTGAGCCCGAGATAACTGTCCAATGCATTGGGTAATGTGACGAAGGTAAACATTAATGTTTCAACTAAGAGATTTAGGGAATATACTATGATAGGTATTCCAAATGTAACTCCCTACATAGTTGTGAATGTTGTAACATAAGTATATTATGGATTCCACAATTCACCTTTATGATTTATTATTTCTACGTGTTATTCCTAAATCTTGTGATTTTGTGAGGTATTCTAGAAAAATACGATTTCTTTGATTTGTTTGTATTCATGGACTAATATTTTCTTTCCTTATTTTATATCACATACTAAGAATTTGATGCTCATCCCATGTTTTTGAAATGTATTCCATATGTCATAAAGATGAATACGGTCAAGGACGGGATCAAGGAAAATTCATGTTGTTTAAAACATGGATCTAAACATGTTTCTTTAAGAGTTTTAATTTTATGAAAAAATGGATACTATGTAGAAGTGTCTAATTTTTAATATTTGAGATGTAATGTAATAGTTATGACTAAATTATATAAATATATAAACCAAAAAAGAACGTCAATGTGAATTATTAACTTAATTCATGATTATGTAATGTTTAGGGTTGGGGCGTTACAGTTGGTATCAATGGTCGGTTTAGATAACTTTAGAGGTTAGGGTGTTATTTTAGCATAAGTGACATAACCATAATGGTTAGCATATTATAAAGAGTCATAGATATTTTAGTTAAATTTAATGAGTTTAAAATATCCTCAATAAGTGTATCACAGTTTTTACCCTCCTCAAAAGTAGAATATAATTATTTTACTGATATACTCACACTGACCTCTTTGGTTTTATTGAATGGCTGGATCTAAAAGGCACCAAAGGACCAATGACTGTGAAGGAAACAATAGTGGTTTTCTTAATGAGAAACAATATGAAATAGAAGCTACAATGAGACCACTTATGGTTAAAATATGTTATCGTTATCTCATTTTTTGGAATGTTATAAAATTATATGGGTTTATAAAAAAGACAACCCATAGGATGGGTGAAAACTCGTCATGTACGGAATGGCTGTGGGAATCAAATGCAAAACTGATGGGCGAAAAGTGCACATTGCCTACCATTGGCCTATGTGAAGTCCCAGGTTAGTATGAGTTATTGTTTTAGTTAAATGATTTTATGGATCATGAATAAGATTATTTGGGATCTTATGTTTTATCAAATGGATATCCTCAGTATAGGAAAATTATTTTGTGATTTAGTGATAATGATTATTTTGTAAGACGTTTTCAATTTTGGTATCACCATATGATTATTGAAAATAGAATACATTGGGATTTAATTTGGGAGTAATGATTGAAATATTATATTATAAGAATCTATGTTTTATTGTCGACATATGATAATTTGGGTTATTTATGGGAATTATTAACCTATAATTGAGAAAATGATATTAGGTTAATTACATTTTAGTATGAAACATTAAGATTTGTCGATGTTATATGGAGATAAATTTTAAGATTTACTATAGAAGATTATGTGATCAAATTCTTCTGAGTTTTGGGTTTCAATCATAATTAAGATTAATATTGAATAATTTTAAGGAAATTTTTTTGTTTAATTGTCTTTATAGAACTTAGGGAACTATTTGTAGAATTTTGGTGATTAGGAATAATATTTATTTTTATAGAGGATTATCCTTTTTGGGGATTATCTGATTTGTAATAACCTTTTTGGTTTTGGTTAATTCCTAAAGATAGGAGAAATATATAGTTCATCGTTTTTCAGATTATTTTGTTCTACATAAGATGATTCTAGAGCTTGATATGTGACCAATTCATCTTGAACACTCATCATTTTGAAAAAGGATGATTTTATGGAAGAAATTTATTAAATGATGAATTTTTATTTGTCATGTATGTATGTTTCCATATATTCTTAGTAAATATCATAAATAGATTCGTCGATGTTATGAAAGGGAACCTAATAAAAAAATTCATGGTCTGTTTACTTTTCCTTCTGGGGAATGAAATACTGTTTAACTCATCACAAGTTTGTGGTTTTCAGATTGTTTACTTTATCCTTATCATGTTTTCTATCACTCTCAATCCGAACGTGATGGTTAGTTTCTCTTCCATATCCATGATTTCATGGAATCCTAGTATGTGTTTTCTCGGGTGACCTCTGTACTTCTCTTTCTTTTTATAATGTGATAGTTATATTAACTCTTATTTCTGTTGTGGGACTTTTAATGAAGTTTCCAAGCCCAATTTTAAAATTGTGAGACACAATTTCCAAAAGGAGGGAAGGATGTAACATCCTAGGTAAATAAAGAATATTAAATTTTCATATTTATTAATATTTTTTAATTAAATAATAATTTTACTTTAAAGAGGGCACTTTGTTCAATAGTGTACTCGACACACCACAACGAGTTTCTTTGAAATATTATGCTGCACACTACATTGAGTTATACCGAAAAATAAAATAATAAAAATATTATTTTGAATAGAAGTTAAAGCCTTGTCGTTGTATTGGTGGGAATGAACAGAAGTAACTAAAATATGATTACACATGTTTGTTAAATAGTTTTACATTTATCCAATAAATTATAGAGGCTTAAAATAATAATGATTCTGATTTTAACCATGAAATATTCTAATATTCATTAAAAGGACGATTTACCGTTTTTTTAATGGTGAACCATTTTTAAATTTAGTTTTTTTCACTTTTATAAGTTCAATTTGAAAAAAAATATTATCTAGAATCAGGACATCAAAATTTACTTTGTATAATTTTTTGGTATTTTTATGATAAAGTTCATTTTTAATGAATAGTGAAAAATACTGCATTTTAATTTAGAAAGTAATTTTAATATTATGTATTTATATAGTTATGTTGTACTTTTAATTGGTTTTAAATATTAATTGGATAATATTTTTATCATTTAATCTAATTTTGGTCATTTGAAAAATTTCACTTCAAAATTGGACATAAATAAATGTAATTCTTTTGATAGTTAATATTTCATAAAAACACGCTTTTTGGTTTTGAAAAGGGGAATTAATTTTAAATTAATTTCTGTAAACTTATATATTTTGAATTTTTAAAAAAGGATTCCATATTTGGAATCTTGAGTTATAAATTGTGTGAATATGTAACTTTTATTTTTAGACATTTTGAATAGTTACTTCTCTAAATATTTTATTTTCCATGGTTAAAGGGTAAATCTAGTAAATAAGGGTAAAACATATTATTATTATAATATTAAATTATCCTAACACGTGTTCTAATCATATTTTAAGATACATGTCTGACCATGAGAATCCTTGGATAGATTTTGGGACCCCATGGAGCCACATGTAAGTGAAAATGCCACTATAAAATTTAATTTTAAGTTAAGGAAAATGTAACATAAACCCATATATTTTAGTAAATCTATTTATATATATGGTTATAAATGTGATATTTACTAATATAAATAGTTATTATAAATATAAAAAGATTTTCTACATCATGGTATTTTATTTATAATTTTTAGACATCTAATAAAGAAATTTATGTATGACACAATGATGATGTAATGACTACTACATTAATGATGTGTTAAATAAATGAGAATATAAAAATAAAAATAAATTTATTTCGAAACTTTTAATGCAAAAAACTAATTTTATAGAAGATTATAACTAATTTTATTTGAAATAATGTAGTTTTTTTATATATAATCAAGTTGTTATATATTTTTAAAAAGTCTTTATATGAATAGTCTATAAATAGACATTAATGATTTTTTTAAATGAATTCTATTTTTTAAAATTATAAAATATTCCTATAAATATAATATTCAGCCAACTAAAATATATGTTGTTACTAATGTCATTAATGATACATTTTTTATTCTCTTTGAATTTTATGGTAAATATATTAACCATATAGTATGAATATTCAAGTGGACATGGTAAAAGTTAAATTAGTTAACTGAAGGTTAAAGATAAAAGATAAGGTTGATTTTATACCCCAAACTGGTCTAGAACCCATTTTCTGAGAGAATTTGGAACCATAAGAACCTTATCATAGAATATAATGATTTGGGTACCTTTTTAAATCTATATTCAATTTATAATAAAATAATATTTTCAAACTTTCCTAAAGGGCCCCTACCCCCTCCCCACTTATAAAAGGCCATCACCTATAACCCATTACTCACACCTCTAAAGCCCCTTGTCTCATACAAACTCTACCCAAATAATCTCCCAATATAAATCTCTTCATCCTAGAAGCCTTACATTAAGAATAAAGAACTTCAAGAATCCCTTTTGGTTCAAACCAAAAGGAGTTACCCGATTTAAAGGTAACGTCTTCTCTCAAGTTCCTTTCATTTATTTTCCTTCACCAACACCCTAAAATTTCTTTATTCCCTAATTTTGTAAAATGAAAAGTGTCATAAATATAATATAATTTTTTATGATAATTATTATAACTACACTTACACACAACACCATCTAATGGATTTAGAACATACTATTTATGTAGACGGTAAACTACTGCCTCATGAAACAATGATTGTTTAATTATAACCTATCACCCCTGATGGTTTCCATTATTATGGAACTATATTTATATATTATATATATTATGTTTATTGTTTCTATATTGTTCGGTATTTTTTATTTACAAACATACCTTTATTCTTTCTGATATGTGTAATCATGATAATTTGATTTCGGGATGTACGGACTACCGCCTCCACAAGGTGATATGATTCGTTCATTCCATACATGGAATGTATAAAGGATGGAATTAATGAAATTATATATGATATTATAATGAAATTATAATATAACCTTGTATAATTATGTTTTCCTTCCATTAAATATTAAATATTAATGAAAGTAGCATTCATGCATATGTACGGCTTACCGTCTCTATGAACGGTGCATTTCATTTCTTATCTCAAAATGTTTTGTAATATTATAAATACATATATATTTATATACTTGATATATATTATATATATGATATCTAAATCATGAATATAATTTTATAGATAATGTACTTTTGATCACATGGACAATTTGTAATTATAACAAGTTCATTTTTGACTCAAGTACCAAATATCAAAAAAACGTCCATTAATATCTTAAATGTTTATGTAATGTTTATAACTAGGTAATAAGTGATTTAAAATGAATAATAAACTTTAAAAATTTACTTATGTAAGTAGAAATTAACATTAGTTTATTATTTAGAAAGAACAAGTAACATACAAGACAAGTTGGATTTGAGGTAGGGGTTTTCATCTCACTTTTTATTCACGTGGGATTCATTCTATATTTTCCATTATTTCTTTTTGTGTGGTGTATGTAATAACCATGATTATATTATTTTTGTAATATAATTTAATTTATGCTTATTTAAATCTTCATTGTATGATCCTTCTTTCATGGGGTGTACGTTTCGTAAGTTACCAAATAGATAAGGGAAGTTCTTAACCAAATTTCAATTCATTGGGGTAAACTTATACTTCTTGATTTTGTCGTTCTATGAATATGTGTGAATGACCTATAATTTGTTTACACATAATATCCAAATATATTGGGTGTATTTATATTTGTCACACATAATTATTTCATTGATTTATCCTTAATCTAATGGTACAATCTTTGTAAAGGAACCTTTCACCCTCCATTTTTAGTTAATACTTATTTGAAGTTATGTCTTTTAAATTCCATTTTTTATTTTGGTATATGTTCTTATATATCTTTATTGATGTAAATTTTATGTCCATGTGTGGAGAGACCCTTTTTATCTCACTAACTCATTTTTTGAATTTCTATGTGACGTCATTAGGCTTTCGAACTTTCGTAAGGGGCTACGTCTCAGTCTCCTTTCATTGAGGCATATCTTGATATTGTGCACCTTTATTATAAAATAATGTGTATATACAAACCTCTTGAAATTTTATATCATGAATTTCTATATTTTCATTTTATTTATAGTTCCATTGATGTTATTATTTAATTTTTTTTATTTAATAGTTTATCAAGTGGTAATAGATTCTTTAACTAAAACATCATTTTAAATTTTTTAATGATGTAATATTCTAAATCCTTTTCTTTCATTTACATGTTTTATAAATTATTATTAATTATTTATTTATATGGAAATTATTGTTTTAATGTTAAAATTTATTTCAAATGTTTCAAAGTGGTATGGGACACGTTGATTCAGAACACTTCTTTTCAAATGTTTTAGGTGAATTGATTATTTCAATATCATGAAATGATATAATGTGATTGCATTGTGGAAATTTTAACTTTTATTTTATGTTTGGGTTATGTGTCATGACTATGTTATGGTTCGTGGGCATTGTTTATGTATACGGGTTTTTCCATGATAAACATAGGGCGGGTGACCCCGAGATAGTTCTCCAATGCATTGGGTAACATGACAGAGGTAAATGTTAATGTTTCTCCTAATATATTTAGGGAATATAGTATGATGGGTATTAAAAACGTAACTCCCTACATAGCTGTGAAAGATAAATCATATGTATGTTATGGACACCACATATTACCTTTATGATTTATGATTTCAATGTGTTATTCATAAATCATATGATTTTTTGAGGTTTGATAGAAAAGTATTATTTCTTTTATTTGTATGTATTCATGGACTAATGTTTTCTTTCCTTATTTTATAGCTCTCACGGAGATTTTGATGCTCATCCCATGTTTTTTAATTATTTTCCACAGGACTTAAATTTGAATAATGTTATGGATGAGATCAAAGAAAAGTCATGCTATTTAAAACATGGATCTAAAAATGTTTCATTAAGATTTTTTATTTTATGAAAAAATGGATACAGAGTAGAAGTGTCTAATTTGTAATATTTGATATGTAATTAAATAGTTATGACCTAATTCTCTAAATCTATAAATCTAAAAAAATATCCGAAATGGGAATTATTAAATTAATTCAGGAATATGTAATGTTTAAGGCTGGGTCTTACACCTAATGTAGGTAAATTTTAATTATTTAATATATAATTAAATGAACAATTATTTAAATTAAACGAATAATTATTTAAAATATATAAGTAAATTATATGTCTATTTGTATGAAATAAAATCATTCTTGGTATGATTTCTAGTAATATAGTTAATGAAATATATTCTTGTAAATGAATATTGCTTCCATCGAAGCACATTTTTTTAAATTATTTACTTGTTATTTATTAAATCTAATTCATCCACTTATTTAAATTGAATATAATAAAATAGAATAAATATTTTCAATAATCATATTTAATATTAAATATTAATTTTATCATTGTTTTTGGTCATAATTAATGATAAATGCATTAAAAAATCATTATACATTTATAGTTAAAATAAGATTTTTCACATTCCATGTGATTGTATTTTAATTAATTTTACACAAATATTGAAATTTATTTTGGGAAAATAGATTTCAAATTTATAAACAGTTGGTCCAAATTATTTAATATGTATCATTTTATTTATTAATAAAGGATTAACAATTGAGGGAAAAAATGGTTATCATGGTGAAAACTAAAATGGTTATAGTACATAAACATAGAGGATAAGGGATGAAAATAATTAAATCATGCTTTTTATAAGTTTTTAGGTTTTTTAATCATTAATTCCCTTCAAACACAATATTTATAATTTTCATTGGCACTTGGTGTGACAGTGAATTCCCATTATAAAATAGTTCTGTGTGTTTATAAAAAATCCACTCCTCCTCAACTATGAAAGGGCTCTTACTCCCCTCACATAATCACACATCTCAATCAATTTTTCTAAAAAAAAACTCAAAACATAAATCCACTATATACATATCCCCATTATTTAACATCTAGAATTCCCAAAAGACAACCCATAGAGTCCTTAGTAGGATATCTACAGGGCGTTTCTCTACGAGGATGCACTATTCTTAATGAAGATCATTCAATTTCATTATTCATTTACGACATTAAATTTTTCCATAAAACATAAAATATAATTTAAAAATTATCTCTCAAAATATAATATGTTATTATGTTTATGTAAGATTATTTATTCTTCTCCTCCATCAAATTGGAAAAAATTTCATCACTCCTGTGTACAGGGGACTATTGCCTCACGAACCAATGTAATAAGTTTTCCATCATCGAATCACATGGATAGTAATTATGATTAAAATAATGAATATATATATGATAAATTTGAAATATTATAAAATCTCTAAAATTATTATACCATCCAATTCTATAACCTATCACATGTTAATGGAATAATATCATCCATCGTGCGTACGTATGACCTACCATATAAATGAAGCGATTTGATTCATTTACCATGTCAAAAATTTAATAAGGGTGTTATAAATTTATATAAGGATTAAATATAATATTTAAAAAATTAATATAATTAGTTATTATATGGAACAATTTCCAGCATACATGAACTGTAACATTCAATAGAAAAAACACTAGGAAATACCTGGAAAAGAACACCTGAAAAAATAATAATAATAAATTATTGTTAACAAATGGGTGGTAAAATCTCATAAAAGGATGATATATGATGTTCTAAATTTTACTATAGTTCAATATTAAAATTTATTAAAATATTAACATAATTATACTTCAGTTTAAATTATGTTCAACAAAAAGAAAATAGAGAGGTAAGCGATTTCGTTTAAATTTTCATTCTATTGAGAATGATTTTTTATTATACACTTATTCAGTTTTATGTTATTAATATACTTGACCAATGATTATTTTAACATAAATAAAGTTTTTGTCATCATTTCTAATGTTTCAAATATTTTATATTATTTAAACAAGTTTCAATTTTGACATCACCAAAGAGGTAGGAATAAATTTTACCAATCTATTTATTTTGGGATTGTTGTGGCATTAGTAAGGGAGTACTGTTATAAAACCTTCTAAAACACCACTGATTTTCATATAAAAAATATATATAATGATTTTATATAATTTCTACCAACTTTACCTCTCCATGATACATGATTATAATTTTTTTAAAAAATTAAAAATGATTACTCAAATGATTTATTAAATCTATTTTATGTTATTTGTGACTTTTAAAAACGATTTTATAGGAATAAATCTACTTTTTTCTTAATTTATTGTCTTAAATAAATGATAAAAGTAATTTTTTAACATATATGGTGTTAATGACATTCCACAACCCTGTAAAAGTTTTCAAAAAGTAGCTTATTCTGACAATTTACAATGGTTTCAAAAAGAAAAATATTTTATAAAATGTACTTTAACATCTCACTACCATTCCCCTTGATCATCCAATGGAAATGATTTATTTTAAAAAACATTTATTCATTATATGAACAAATAGTTACATATCATTTGATGATTAGTTTTTTTTCATTTTATCTTTATCTTTATACAATCACTTTCTTGTAACAAATTTTCATTATGAATTTCATTAGTATTAAATATACATATTCATTATATCATGGATATTATTACATACTAAACTATATTAAATTTTTACATTCAGTGTTTATAGGGAAATTTATTTTATTAACTATAGAAATATTGTTAAATCTGTATTCTTTACTCAACACTGCCTTTTTTATAAGAAAAATTTCAATTAAATCAATCAATCAATATATGAGGAATGATTTGGACGTGCAGGGATGGATGGGTCTTGGAATTATATTATTCCTTGATGAAATGGTATGAATCTTGATAAAACATAGTTTTAAAAAATTAATGGATTTTTATCCATGGGTACATTTTTTTATCATGTTATTTATTTAACAGAATGTGTTTTATGTTATATAGATTGACATATTTATTGTGACTTATCAAATTATAATATTCAAGTTATTGATTACATTTCATTCCTTTTCTGTTATATAAAATTACATATCGATTATTAACTAATTATTCTTGATATATTCTCTTATGGATACATTTTATTAAGAAATTGGGATCATGCATGTTTTGTTCCCTTTCCCTAGTATATGAAGAAGAATTCCTCGAATGAGTTGAAGGATGCATAATTTTTTCCATTACTAGATTTTTTAACCCAAATTAAAATGGGAATCATGTCTATGTTTGGTTCCACAATAATAATAATAGTTTCATCCATTTTGGATATGAACACTTTTATATATTCAAGGGAAATAAAAATTTTAAAATATAGCGGTTACTATGGTTGGGTCTTTACAAGAAATAGATCATTCCAAAAACAAAAAGAAAATTAATTTATACCATATTTTAAAAAATAATTGTTTTAAATTTACAATATTAATTTATATGGGTGTTTAAAAATCATTCATGAAAACATTTTAATGAAATCATGAACGTGAAAATAAAAGGATATTTTATAGATGAAGAAATAAATCAAGTTTTCCATAAAAAAATTACGTCCCTTGAGTTCATAAAGACTATAAAATGAAAAGGAAAAATTATATTTTTTGTAAATAACCATAGTATAATAAAATCCATGGTATTCTTGATATATATTTCCTAATACATCATCTTGAGAAACATAATCATAAATAATTCTATAAAATAATTATACTGTAACATTAGTCACATACCTTAAATATGGATATATTCATAATCACTCTTAAAACCATAATAATAAAATAAAATTAATTATAAATCTATAAAAAAGCATTTAAAATATTAAAATATCAAATATTATCTTTATATATAATTTCAAAAAAAAATTCATAACAAATAATTTTTAAAATTATCTTTTTCGGGTATCTATGGTTTTTTCATGGGAATTTTGGTTTGGTAGTTTTGGTCCTTTTACATTGATCATGGTTCCATATTTTACGTGATTTTAATCATTATATAAATAAAATATATAATAATTTTATTTTTATTTTGAGTCTTTTATAAATGATAGAGACTGGAAAATTAAATACACCGATCATGGGAACAATATGTCCTACGTACACATGAATGTTGTTACCACCTTTTGAGATATATAATGAATGTAAGGTAAATCATAATTAAATTTTAAGTTATAATTTTTAAATAATATGTATATATATATATATTTATAAACTATATAATTATTACAATACCTATAAAATGAAATAAAAAAGATGAGTCACATCAATTTATGTAGGTTGAAGTTCGCACATGTACACATGCTACATTATGATTTTCTATCAAATGAGTAGAATGTGAATAATGGTTGTTACATAATCCTAATTACACATTATATCTATTATAATTAATTAATTGTTTTTTAATTTTAACCAGAGTATTTATAGAATGTAAAAGAATAGATAAATTCAAAGAGGTCATGTAAGACAATTTCCTCTTCTTCGGTAGGCCAACATTGGATTCCTTATTATTTACCCATTGAATGTTCTATTAAGAATACTATATCCTATAAATTTGGACAAAGTATGATTATAAGATAATTTAATTGATATTGGTCATGCTAGTGAGAAAATATGTGATAGTAATATTGTATAAGAGGTTCTACTCAATAATATAGGGGAGGGATAAGTTGTGGAATTACATTATGTATTAATTCTATATAAATTACTCTTCCCCATAAAATTAATGAAAATTGATATATATATATATATAATAGGATGAATATTATTTACACTAATTTCATACAAAAAAATTTGGAAAATTTAAGGTCATTTTTTAACCCTTATCTCTTAGATTTGACACCACATTAACAGTTTTTAGTATTAATAATATATTAATTTTTTTACACATTAATGGTAAAGAAAATGATTATAAATGGAAAATTGACCCATAAATTGGAACATGGTTGATATTTTAAAACATATAATATTATATTTGATGATGGTAATATTTTTAAAAATTCAAAATCATTTAAAAAAATATTTATTATTATAAAATATTGTAAATGTCATTTTAGAAAATACATGAAATATTAAAGTAAAATAGGTTTTTAAATCACGTAAAATGGTTCGAAAATTAAATTTTTTTCAAATTTAAGTATTTTTTCCTCATAATATAATAATCAACTCATATTTTCATAGGTTCATATATCATTATAAAATATTTATTTTTGTTTAACCTCTTGGTTAGCCCATTAAAACCTTAACCATTATAATTAATTCTTCAATATCAAAGGGTTTAATTTTTAATAATATAGAGAAAATTTCCATATAAATTGAAATGGATTTAAATATTAAACAATTTCTTATCATTATTCCCATGTTGTAATATTTTCTTACATTTAAAATATTATTTGAAAATATTATTTTTCATAAAATAAAATTTATATCATTATAAGAACTATTAACATACTTTCACATTGAAAACAACATGAAAGAAATGGAATTGGATTGTAAAACATTAAATGATATATAATATTTATATTTATTCCAAAAACTCAATAGAAAAATTATTTCATAACAAATATACTACTTTAAGAGATATTAAAATTATTTAATTGATATTTCTTCTTTTATGCATAAGAAATATGTTGTAATTGTATAAGTATTTAAAATAATTATTTCATAAAAATAACATAAACAAAATTTCAAAATTATGTTTTAAATAATCATTTTTATTCATAAAATATTAATATATACTCTCAAATATGTCTTGTAATGTTGTTTATTATCTTATTTTTCATTATCTATCCATTAAAAAGAATTGCACATGAATTTATATAATTCACAAATAATATATATCCTAGATTCATATATATCGATAAATATAATAAATAAAATATAAAATTTCACAACTATATTAATAAAAATATTTCCCCTAAAATATTATTTCTCAAACACTAAATTTGAATTTTCATGTGTCACACAAGCACTGCATCGACACTAGATATGATATTCATATTTTTCATCATATAATTTAAAATGTATAAGTTTTTAATTTAATTTTATGTTTTATTTTATTCTTATTATTAGAATATATTTTTCCTATAAGATTTAGAAATTCTTATATCATATTTATGTCTTGTATATATCAAGAAAATACTTTATTTCATTAAACCATGAATTTTTATTTTTAAAAAAATTAATTATGTTTGATAAATAATGAGAATTAACCATAAGAAAAATTTATCACTCTGATTTCAAACAAGACATCTATTTTATAAAATAAAATCTCCAATATTTTTTTAAATTAATTATAATATTTGGTCACATAATGGAATAAAACATATTTTGGATGAAAACATAATTTGAAAATAAAATAAAATTTCCAACAATTGAGTGAATATTTCCAAAGAATTTATCAAGATATTTTTATTGATTATGGACAAAATATATATTTCAAAATTCAGTAACATATATTCATACCATAGAATTCAATGATTATGTTACAATGCTCATAAAATAATATAATATTATGGGTTTTTATGCTAAGTGTTTTTTGTTTCATATTCTATTAAACAAAGTGTTATCTTTAAAACATATAGGTGTTATAGTTTTCAACAAAATGTAATCTATTTTACAAGTCTCAATGTGAACATCTCATTCTTCTGCATGTTTCATTTTCTAGGAGACTTTCTCACTATGAATTCAATTTTTTAATATAGGATGTTATTATTCTAATGGATTAATAATTTTTTACTTTTTAAATTTTTTTAGAGGAGAATAGAAGTTATTATTTTCATAGATATTTTCCTTATTCCTCTAAGTGTGATCGTCATAAATTTATTGTGATTGATTAATGTTATTTTTTAAAATATCTCATCCAATATTTTTATCTCTATAGATTATGAAATTGAATTTTTAATCTATGGTATGATCCATAACTCTACAGAATGTTTTATAGCAATTAATTATATTGAATTATTTCCCTATATGAATTTCCTATATTTAATTACATTATTGAAGGGTAATTTCCTTGATTCCCAATACATTGATTGAGTTTGGAAGTTTTCTTCTGAATTCTATATCTAATTCATATATGGTGTAAATACCATACCTATTATCATAATTATTGATTTTGATTAACCTAGAAATGATGCTTAATGTCATTGGATAATAAAAAATTTCCCATGGATATATCATGTCATCTTTATTCACAAAATATTTAATAATTACTTATGAAACCACATGGAAAGTATATAAACCTATTTTCCCTAGATTTTGTTTATGATACGCTGATTAAATTCATTTGTCACACGTTTATGTGATTTTAATTATGTAATGTATGAGCCTATAATTACATACCCATATAATGTATTGTGTAATGTTTCCATATCATGTGATATCATAGTGTATAGAAGGTGAGCATGTCCAACTATTTTTTGTGGGAAATTTTCCTATCAAACTGTGTAATTTTGGTAAGATATAGATACTTGAAATATTCTTATGATGTCATGTTTATATTTTAGCCACATTCTGATGATACAATGCTTTTATCTTAGAATCCTTGTTTTTGATGAACATATGATAAAAACTATTTATTTCATGTTTACAAAGATAAGACCGTAATCATTATGATATCATGTTATTTCTCACATATCTAATTTTATTCATTATTATTATTTTTTCCCTTACTAAGAATTTGACCTCTCCCCTTCTCATGTTTCCCATTCCCAATGTTATAAAATAATGTATTTTTATTATATTAAAATACGAGTATTTTTTTTGATAATTTATGATAAATGATGAAGACTCATTACTTATTTATAATATATATAGTGAATTTTTTATATTTAATGAGAATACTTGAGATATTTTAATTACTGATTTTTACTATTTTACTAAAACACAAAACTAAAAGATATTTTGACTCCAAATGTCTAATACATATTGTAATCATAGATGTCTATCAATGATATTTTTGTATGTTACGTTTTACCATACCAGATCATGGACTATAGGTCTAGGGGTGCTATTATAGTTATCAGATCATTATTTAGATAACATTAGAGAATAAGATATTATTGATTGCCGATAATTTAGGATTTAGGAATGAAATAAAGGATTTATTTGTTATGTATAATCATATATTTAATAGTATAGATAAACCATCGTGTTGTAGTTTTTTTATATTATGTTGTTTGTAGTTTTTGATAATTGAAATTTATTAAAAATCATAAGCTTAAGACTTTTTATAGGAGAAACTAATGTGATTTTTGTAAAGTAGATATAGTGTTGTTTTCCATGAAATTTAATCAATGTATAGATATATTAAAGTGGATGAAGTTATGGAATTGTCCCATCCAGGGATAATAACCCAAAAAAGAGTTAGTCAGATATATATCATTCATTATTGTATAAACTTATGAGTATCCCCTATCTTTACGCCTCGCAAGACACTTCTAGGGGTTGTGATTTGTTCAAGTAATATTTTCTATAAAAAATTATGATGGATTTGAACATATGATTTTATCAATTTCACCTATATTAGTGAAACTAAGTGTAAAATGACCAAGAATAACCTAGATTGAAGTTGGAGACCCACAAGTTCAGGTATTTTAATTATTTATGAATTATTTCATATAATAGAAAATTTTCACATTGTAGATTTACAAACATAAGTATTCTCATACCCAATATTTTTTTAAAGCTAATGGCTATAATATTATGGAATAGAGCCAAAAACTGAACTAAATGATAATGTACATATTTTCCTAACAAGAAATTTAAGGAGAAAATAAATGAGGTTATAAATATTATAATTATTCAAAATCAATTTTCTAGAATTATGATTAACTAAGTTAACATAGTTGAATTACCATAAAAATAATAATAAAAGGATGTAGACTTTTGAATGTTTGGATAACAATGATGATGAACGAGAAAAGATTCAATTTTCTTGATTTAAAAAATGTGGGATCAAACACAATTAATAATTCAATTATGGAACTAGAAAATTTTTTATGTTTTGAAAAGTACATAAGTTATCATGATACCAATTATAAATGAAGCATTCCATTGAATCTCTGTTGGAGGAATATTTTTCTTCTCATTTTACTAAATATGGTAATTTAAGAAAATTTTTTCAGGTTTTAACATAATACATATCTATATTTTTGAAATTCATAATTAATTTATTTGTTAAAAATTTATTGTATGCAATTTATTTAAGGGGAGGAATTATCATGTCGTGATTTTAGTACATATTTTTATTATTTTGTAATACATAGTTGGATATCGTTATTGAAAAATACTAAAAAAGTTCATGTTACAATAGTAAATTAAAATAACCATAATGAAAACATCATTATGATTACATAAACAAAATATCTAAATGAAATAAAATAATTATATTCGTCAAATAAGAAACATTATATGAATTAATATTAGAAACACTTAACGAATAAGAAGGTCTTTTTAAATAAAATTAGTTTATATGTATAATTTCTTGATTTAATAATAATTATATATATATTTTAAATAAAAATAGTTAAATTTGATTTTATTTATTATTTATAATATCAAAATTTACGTAGTATGAAATTTTTATTATTTTTTGAAAATATTGATGTTTAATTTAAAATGATGTTTTTAGAAAAATATTATTTCCATAAAATTATAAAAATTTATGAATGTCCTAGAAGTTTTTAAATCATTTTATTTTATCAAATATAAAATTTATAAAAAATAAAATTATCTATTTTAAAATTTTATTTTAACACAGAAAACCCATTACCATAATTTTTAGAACTAATGTTGAAGGTTACTTTAATAAAGAATATTGTTTTACGTCATTTATTTTAATTTTAAGAAGTTATTATTTTAAAGTTTGATTTTAATGTCACGTTATCTTATTTTGAATAATAAAAAAATCAATATTGGACATAAAAATGTTATCTAGTAATAATTTTAACTCAAACGTAAATATTAAGTTGAAAAACGTGAGTATCTTATAAATTGTTTTTAAGCACTAAATGTGTTAATTTTAAATTTATCTTCCCTCAGTCATATTAATTTTAATTGATAAATTTATATCATATATAGGATCAAATTACTGATATTATATGGAAATATCAATATCAATAGATAACAATTTAATTAATTACTATTCATAAAATGAAATGTTAGCTAATTAGAAGTAAACATTAGTAAATTTAAAAGTAAAATGGGAAGCCCCTAAATCTCTCACGATTTTATAAAAAATGATTTTATGAGAGGATTTTAGATAATAAAATTTTCTAAAATCCATAATTTTGAAATATTTGTGTCCTTTACGTTGAATAGAGTAAGGAAATTATTTATTAATTCAATGCAATACCAAAACTACAAATACCTTAAATTATTAAATGGAACAAAACACCCCTTATTTATATATACATAAATTGTATTTGAATACTAAAAATATATATATTTTATCAAAATAGAACCCTCTATAATTGACGACAACCTTATTCATCATAAAAATAATCCCTTCATTTTCAAGGTTAATTCCATCAAAGATCAATGTTCTCGATGAGAGTTTTACTCACCTCGTTGTTTTTTATTTTTTATTTTATTTCACTTAATCATCCCTAAAATAGTTAATATAATGATACATGTATAATAAATATTTTTAAATTAATTATATTTATTTAAAATTTATTATTTATTCATTCTATAGAATCCATAAGGAAAAAATTCAATTATCATGCGTACATGAAGACTACAACCTCTACGAAATGATGTGGTTCATTTTTCATAATTTTATATTATTGTTTCTATCATCGATGGTTTTTATGAATAAATCAGTTATTTATTTCACTTATAAAACTATAAAATGACAATTTTTTACATTTATCTTCATTGCATTCATTTGTTATGGAATGATATCATTGACCACACTTATGTGAAAACTATCCTCTCCATAATCAACGTATCATTTTAAACATGACCACAAAAATATGGATGTACATAAAACATTAATTAATTAAACAATATTTTTTATAAATATTATAATTAGGATTTTATAAATTTTCATATAAATTTTCGATTTCTATTAATTGTGAAATGGGTTAGTTTACATGCATACATGAGTACTACCAAATCCATAAATGGAAAAATTAATTTTAAAATTCCACCTATCATTAATAGTTCAAATAATTGATATTATATAGAGACATATTTCATATATTATATGAATCATATTGTGTTAATTTTTTATTTTAATTATGTTGTAACATTTTCTTACAAATTCATCCATTACAACATTTTTTTGGTCGGTTTACCACATACATGGCTGATGTTATAGTGCTTTCATAGTTAATGGTTAAGGAATATTCAATACATTTAATATAATGAAATATTAATTTATTAATCATTTTTCTCATGTATAAAATTAATATCAAAGTAATTTTATAATATATCCTCTTTATTCACGAAATACTATGGAAATAAGTTTTTACAAGCATGAAAATTAGGAGACCTAATTAAACCTATCATGGGATAAAAATGGATCCTAAAGAATAATAATGTGATATATATTATTGAACCATATATAATATATTTATAATTATCATGGTATCAAATATTTAGGTAAGAAATTAAGAGTACAAACTGTGTAAGATAATTACATGTAATGATAAACGATGTTAAAAATAAGATTTAGTGTACCATTATATTCAAAGTCAATAATGATAAATTAAATATATAATACTGATATAGAGAGGAAAAATGTTATAAAATTTATGAATAAAATAAATATTATTTTTTATATGAATTTATAGTGTGACCAACTAAGATGTGAAATTATATAATTCTTTTATTAAAAACTCCCTTCATTGAGACATGTTTAACTTTATTTCTAAAATTATTTTAATATTGTGTGTATGCTGCCCCATTCATAGTTTATCATGATTTATATTATAAAATTTTTATTTTTGGGTAATTTTAAAGAAATTACCACTTGAATGGTTTTGATTAAAATTAAATTCAAGACATAATTGTTTTCTTGACCAAATATAATTTTTTTAAAACCACATGATTTTAAAATATTAACATAATGTTCGATATCATATACAATATGAAATAGTAATTTTAAATGACCATGAAATATTATTATTTAATTAGATAGTTAAAACCTTTTTATTGACTTGGGGGGAAAAATGTATTTTCGTAATTATTAAATATATATCCTAATAAATACCATTATATTGATTATTACTAACGAAATGATCATTTAATTCTTTGTAAAGTCATATTTGGATTCAAAAATTAGTTTCCATAAAAAATTATCTTTA
Organism: Viscum album; assembly: GCA_963277665.1. NCBI lineage: Eukaryota > Viridiplantae > Streptophyta > Magnoliopsida > Santalales > Viscaceae > Viscum > Viscum album. Next base: position 634,644 of record CAUJRU010000410.1, on the reverse strand, counting down.
TTTCATTTTATGAGTGAATATTATATTTTATTTATTCTAATTTTATAAATATTATTTTGATAATATATAATTTATTATTGAATTTATAATATAATGATTAACTTCTAGTGAAATTTTCATTTTTTATGAAAACATTTATTTTTTGATGAATAGTGAAAAATAATGATTTTTCTTAAACGAGTATTTCATTAAAGAATATAAAAATTTCTAGGTTTTTCGAATTATATCAATTTATAATCAATTATTTACAAATTATAATAATCCAATATTTTTCTTTTGGAAATAGTTTTATTATTGAATCTTCTATATAGACATTTTCATACATAAAAAGCTATTTTTCTGAAAAACATATTTTATGTGCACAATGTGTTTTTTAATAATAACTGAATATTATAAATATTTGTGAATGATTATAATGAAATATATATATAATAAATATTTAATATTATTTTTCCTTTTAAATATTGCATTTTTTGGTATGGTATAAGAATTTATCCACGTTTATGCTTAAAAGTGTATTTTATGACAAAACTTTTTACATCACAATTTGTGAACATATTTTTAAAACTAATTTATGTTACAAATAAAAACTGAATTTTGAAAATTTTATTTTATATTTTGAATAATGATTTAAATTTTCCTAAATACAATCCTTTTATATTTAAGCATTATGAGTAGTAAATGAGGTCAAATTTATCACATGGTATAGGGATAATCAAGTCAATCTATGTTAAAACTATGTGATAAGATGATATTATTCAATATTAAATCATCTTGTTTTATGTTTATTGTATCCTTATCACATTATTTTTAAATTTTTTTAATGTAACCTTTTCTATGAAAATAAATTTAGTAATATTTAAAGTAATGAAGGATACAAAATATCACTCTCTTAATTTTAAATATCTTTTTTGTGTTCTTATAGGTAAAAATAAATGTCATAAAAGTATAAAAATTACTATGTTGGCTATAATATAATCATATTAATGGATTTAATTTATTTATTATTATTTTTAAATATTTCCATAAATTTCCTTTGCAACACTAATTTAGTATTATTCAATTAATACTGAAATAAAATAAATAATTTTAAAAGTATTAAAATAACAATAATATTAGTGGATTTTAGTGTTACATGATTTTTTACAAAAATATTACATATTATGGATTTTTAGTAGGATTATATAATAATTACACAATGGTGTTTATATATCTTAAGTCAAATTAAACAAATAGTTGAAAATTTTACATTATTTTTATTTTATGTAACTAAAAAATTATTAAATTATTTATTATTTATAAAAATCATGAATCATGATATGATTGATATTATATGGTTAAAAATATTAACCAATTTCCATTTATTATCCTATTAATACATTATAAGTAAAATTATATCCTTTTAGGTGTAAAAAATATGTCACCGTAGTTATTGTTAAAATTATTCAAAATGAGATCAATAAAAAATAAGGGTTAAAATGATACAAAGACATGTAATTTTTTTTATAGAAATATTTTAAATCATTTTTTTACAATTCCAATATGATTTTTTAAATTCAGTTTTAGAAATTATTATATTTTTTTGAAAATTAATGAAAATAAATTTTCATCTTGTTTTCAGAATTGGGTTTTTTTATTATTTCTATAAAAGTGTTAAAGTGATGTTTTATTTTTACATATATTTAATGAATTGAATTTCCCACCATCATGAATAACAAAATATTTGAATCTTCCATTAAAATTTTCAATGGAAAAATTGAAATAAATGATTTTCCTTTATATTTGATAAATTGTAATGTTTTACACATGTTATTTCAATGCTAAATGGACAGTTACCTCAAGAAGCTTTTAATTTATCATTTAAAGAAGTTATTTTACTATGATATCATACATTTATTTCAATTTATAAATTATTGGATATGTGATCGAATAACACCGTCATTATTCATTCTTTGTGTTTTTTATTAATAATATTATGAGATTTTTATGAAACACAATTATGTTCAAGGGTTATGAAATGTTTAATTTATTTAATGTTAATCAATACAATTTTATTTTCAAATCTTGTATTGTGCTGATATTCTGAATTTTATTACGATATTTTAGAAGACTAATATATGGTTTACATAATGAGATGAGCATGCCTGATATTATATAGACCTCTCATTCATTAGGTAATTTGGTATATCTCATGAAATATCTATTGGAAACTGGTCGATTTTATTGATCAATTACATGAAACAAGTCGATGTGCTTCATCAATTATGGGGAAAAATTTGATGCTCCTGATGAACTATGGGATAAAGGTTTTGAGGCTCGATCCCTTATGATGTGATAGTCACTATAGTTAACCATCATATATGAAATGGTTTCTATACCTATGATGGTTCCACACTTCTATTTCATGAACTCAGGATTCCCGAATTATTTTTGATTTTTTATCATTATTATGAATCATATATTTTGAAATTATAAAGAGTTTTCCTTGAATCAAGATTATGATATTTAAAATATTGGGTGAAGAAATTAAATATTATGGTCAATATCACCTAAAATTTTTCTCATCATAAGTATTCTTTTGATAATTGGATGATTCCCCATGTTCACCCTTATTGAGAATCTAATCTCACCATTTCTTATCATTTCTTTCCCTAAGATATGAATAAATGTTTAATGCAGGGTTTTTCTATGTGGATTACCATATGGGATTGGCTTTTCGGATATTTTTAAGATCATTATGGTAATAAGATGATTGTGTATCTAGAATCTAATGTCATCAAACCATTATTTTAATCAGGCATGAGTTTTTGGATTGTATTGAGTATTAATCTGAAAAGATATAATAATTATGAATGGAATGGATGTCCCTTTAAAATTGGTATTAGAGCATGATTTTTTTAATATTTGAAAAATATGAAAAAAATTTGTGAACTATGGTAAATAATATATGTATAGTATTACCTCATAATGTTTTGTTAATGATCAAATATGACCATGGTTAAAACTAACGTTTCATAGATTTAATAAGATGTTTTATGATATAGAAACCCTCTAATGTTTTTTTCAGGATTTATCACTATGATTATTATTGTGCACTATACATTTTTTTATTTTAGTCAATGGATATAAATCTCATGATACTTTTCAATGAAACCAAACAATGCATATATTATACTAACGAGAAACCAAATATATTGGGAGAACGATTGTGAAACCTTAGTATTATGCATAATTAGCTATCATTTTATAAGAATAACAACCTATACGTGGGTGAATTTAATAACACCCAAAATAATTGAATGATGGATTTTCATGAAGACCATAGTTGAAATATGATATAGCTTCTTACATTTCAATAATATGGGAATAATCACTCAATGGAATGTCTCAAATGAATAGGAATATGTTTTTTATAAGAAACTTAATGTCCTAGAGCATGTAACTACTGAGGAAAAAAGAATATTTCGATGAAGGAAATTTGTGTCCATCCAAAATCACCATTTATAGTTCAATGTCACTTTTTTGGGGATATTGGAATTATTTGATCATGTGACCTAATCCAAGGGTTAACTCCAAGACAAAGGATGGTCGAATTATATGGAAATATTTGAATTGAATGGACATAATTGTTTATGTATTGTGATTCATGATTTATATCTTTAATATATTGGATATTAAAATCATGAAACATCTATGTGTTGAACCAAAATAGTTTTCATTAGGTATTTGAAATCATATGTCGAATAGTACTAATTACCATGAAAACTAATAACATTTAGATGGGATAATGATATCAAAAACAATGATTGGTTAGTATTGGTGAAATAATATTAGTTTTTGATTCTATGATAAAGTAATTTAAGTCATATTGTAAGGAGTTTAATTTATTTTTTGATTCATGGATTGCTTATAGTGGTCTACTTTTTTATAGGAGGAATAATTATTATGTAATTTTTTTAATTTTTATTTGTTTTTTGTGAGGTTAACGTAGCAGTTCTTGGTACAATAATTGGTTTATCGTATTTAGGCTAATAATAAGATCAATATCTTGGATACCCATTTTTTATATTTTATGTGGCATTACATTAAGGTGATTTTAATATTTTACAACATTTAGGAAGAAAAATCTGGTAATGATTAAAACCCCATTTGGGATAGAATATGATTTAATTTTAATATAAATATGGTCTGCTGGATAGTGGAATATAGATCATCATGATTGTTGAAAATTTATTCTTTCAAATAATGATAATTTAAGAGATATTTATATTCATTTCAAAGATTAAATTTCTAGTTACAATCTTTATTTTATTCATGATATATTTTTAGATTCTAAAAAATCCATTAACTTGAGAAAATCATTATATTTCATTCTACATGTCATAACCATGTTAAATTTTAAAACATGTCAGCCTCCCTGTATCTCCCTGATACCTTCCTAGCACTCACCTCTCTATAACCACGATTCCTTAAAATTGATATCTCCAAAAGACGGTTATTACCCTCTTAAAAATCCTCACATTAGCCTTCACCTCCTCCTCCTCTACAACGTCATCCTCCTCCGTATCAGCACTTGATGCCTCCACCTCATCGAACTTCACCTCCACCTCCTCCTCTACATTAAACTCCCACTTTATCAACTTGAATCAAAATTTTATTCATCACATCAAGGGTTTGTTTCATTTTGTTATAATTTTATTCCTTTTCATTCATGTGTTCATCACCTTAGATTCATTCCTCTCATCTTCATCTATTCTATTAAGATATAAGACCTCCATTACAATCCGGTCATTCATCATCATCCTCTACAAATCATTTGGCTATAGGTACATTCCTATTCCCTCACAACTATCATCATCAGTCATTCATCATCTTCTATGTTATTTATGTGATGTTTACATAACTATTTCATCTTATAATTCCATTGTCTACAAGTGCATTCCTTTTCATTCTGCCCTTATATTAGAAACCATGGTTTTAAAACCCTAAGGAAGTATTTTATATTACATTCACTTCATTTCCCTATTTAATGGGTATCCTCCATATGGAGGATTCAATTTTCATTCTTTCAATATTGAACTCTTCATCATAGGTTAGTTCCAAATCACAATCGTGTAGGGTTTTATATTAGATTCATGTTCATGTTACTTCATATTTCCTCATAAAATTTAGTAAACCCTTTCGAAATCTATTCCATGATCATTATTTGATAGTATTTTTATGTTTTTCTACTTTTATATATTATGAATTTCATCTGGGATACAGTGACGGATAAGAATTAGTGGAATGTCATTGTTGTACATCAATTAGGAAAGCTTGTATAACATAAAAAAAGTAAATTTATTATTCAGTTCTGCTTGATTTCAATTTAATAGATTTATAGTGTTCATTAAAATTTTTATTGATGTTTATTGACATTAATACACTTAAGATTTTATTGAATTTCAGCAGAAATATTTATTTGGGTGATGAATTTTTGTCAGTGCTGGAGTATTTTCTCGGTTTTTCATAAGCATGAAAAATTTAATTATTTATATTAAATTATAAACCCTTTACAAACATGGCTGGGTTTAGATGAAGGTTGTGGATGTGAGCTTGGATGGTTTAATTTGGGTAAAAAAGCTATATGTTATGTAAAATTTAATTCATGTTTTTATCTTATTTAATTCAAGGTGTGTCGATGTAGGTTATAGAGGTTAACATACATGGTGTCTAGGGAACCATGGTGATTTAATTCATTGAATATTCCAAATGTATAATTTCCATTAGAGGTACTGTGATAGGTTTCATTTAAGCAATTACAAGCATGAACATAATTTTTAATTATGATACATTATTTTTTTGTGAACTAGGTCTCCCATGAAATATTCCCATTTGTTTGATGAATGTATTATGACATTCATGGTTTATTTAATACTTTAAAAATTAACTTCTTCTGTCTTCCATCAGGTCCCCTCTAATAGATTAGTCCATTGTGCTATTAATATTATACACCTTTCTCTAGGTTAGTTTTGAATATTGTATTTAGTTCATCTTGATTTCAGCTAAATAGATTTGTAGCTTTCATTAAAAAAAATTTAGGGATGTTGATTAACATCATGTATCTTTATCATTGTTCTAATTTCACCACAAATATTTATTATGATACTATATTATTAGTTTATGTTATATAATATTATCATTGTTTGTCCTATAATGGAATAATTAAAACAATTATTTTAAATTTTTTACTGTTTTGCATTTGAATGGTTTTAGATTTTGGTTGTGGAGGTGATGTTTTTTTATTTAATTTAAATTATGAAAATGGAGGTTATGAATGATTTAATTCATGTTGATGGATTTTTTTAATTCATGGTAGGTTTTAGAGGTTCACTTTAATGGTTTCTGAGGCACTGGTGATTTTATTGATTTCATATTCCTAATTTATAAATTGCATTGGAGGTACTCTGATAGGTTGCACTCTATAAATTATTGGATTGATGTTTTCTTTCTTTATCATACATTATTATTTTTTTGAAATATGATTAATATGAACGATTGTTATCTATTTGACCCTGGTTTCATCACATTCATAGTTTCTTTAGATCCATGTATTTTTTTCTCACTAACCCTCTCTATTAATTAGTTTTTTTTTCAGGTTTCCAGATTTTATTTTCATGAGACTGTGTAGAATTCTTATTTAGGTTTTTGGTATGTTCTCTATCCACTGAACATTTTTTTAGATTTTATAATTTTTTAATTTTATATATTTCATGGGATTTTTTCATTTAATTAAAATTTATATGGTATATACTTTCTGATCTTCGCCCTTTTCATATTTTAGATGAATAAGATTACTTATTTGCTGTTATGGTTTTGGTTATATCAATGCTAGACATTGATTTATCTATTAAATTGGATTCTCATATATTATGATCTATTTATAGTTACAAGATTGTGATTTGGTATAACATGGTAGAACATGTTATTAATCTAATGGAGCTAGACTAAATTTAAAAAAAATAAATAATTCATTAATTTTTTGTGACTAATTTACATTGATTCATGGGTTTTCAATAAATAATCCTTAACATTATAGATTTTAGAAATAATTTAATGATCATCTTTAAATAACCAGAATCCCCATGGAAATTGTTTTTTTATACATGGTAATTTTACAAGTCCGCAGTTTCTGACGGTGCATGATTCCGAGGCCCAGTGTGCCCAGAATCAATTTATGATGTTTTGTTCAGGTACGTTCTGTAAATGTACGAGCGAGAATTTATATCTTTTAAACCAGTGCCTGGAATTGAAATCTGAGGACACCGTTGAACTTGCAGCGCCAGTATTCTCTTAAAGAGACCTTTACCACAGTTTCATTTTATCGAGATTTGAAGTTAATTTTTCGGGTTCCTAAATAATATTAAATAAATATATGTGTAGCATATTTTTATTTGAGTGGTGGTTTAATCCTCCAAGGGGAGGTTGTAGGTGGGGCCCACACGCACACAACCTCTGTTTGGAGGATCTTATAAGGTGGATCCCACACGAGCATCAAACCCCCTTAACGCCCCTTTAACCCATGGAACTCCCAATTTATTTTTATCATTCCACCTTCTTTCATAATGGTGCCAACACACCTAAAGATTTTTTAAATCCTCAATTAATTAATCTATTTGAAATCTTTTGAAATTCTTGCCAATAATAAAATAATAGACAATGCCTATTATTTTATTTTAGTTGGTTGTCAACATTCATTTGGGGAACATTGAGAGATGCCTTGGGAGATTCATAGAGAACATCATCCTCTCCAACGAAGAATGCACCATTTCCGATGAAGAACGAGGATGATGCTTGATTTGGGGATCAACGTTGTGTGACGGGCGTTACATACAATGGCACCGTCGAATTCTGTTCCAATGCCTTCTTCAATGTTCATCGAATCGAGGTATGGGATTTGTGTTGTTTTTACACCCATCCTTCGTTATTGAATTTAATGTTTGGAAACCAAATGAATGCACTATAACAAGGAGGTTTCAGACCATATGAACACGGTCCGAACCTCCCCTTTGTTTGTTCCTGTTTGATGATGAAAGAGGTGGACTGCAAAAAGGAGCCGGCAGCACAAGGCTGTCGGGTCACCGCAAGGGCACGTCATCGCCATGCCGTGAAGAGAAACCGAGCCACTGCCAGGAAGGCCGCGGCTGTGCCAGAGGGGCGTGGTGATGTCACACTGCGCCTGAGAGGAACCACAGCCGGGAGGGCCATGGAGGATGAAGAGGCGCGATGTCGTCATGCCTCACGGTAGAGTCGAAGGTCGTGGTCAAGTCGGGCAGCGGCGGTGGCGACAGGGCGCCATCGCGCCGCAATGGAGGTGTGGTGACGGCCTATTGAGCCAGCCGTCATGGAGCAGGATGAGCGGTACCAACCGGGTCCCGCGGCTCCTGAAATGGCATAATGCACCTGTTCCATTCGAAAACTGGGGGGCCACCCCCTCCCACGCGTGGTCGGCCAGGCCGCCACGGGTTAGGTAGCCACGACCGGGCCGCCCTTCCGCCGGACCACTCCCTTGGTTTGAGCCACCCACTCGGGCCAGGCGGACCTCTTGGGTCAGGACGAACCCGTGGGTCGGGTCAATCTTCGATTCGAACTGGGTCGGGCTAGGTCGTACGACTGGGTCGGACTAGACCCAGACCCACTATGGCCATTTACACCTTTTAGCCCACATCTTGGGCTACGTTTGTTCGATCGATGAACCGTTTGTGGCGAGATAATTCATGGAGATAGATGATTATTTTGGCATACTCCTCTTGAGGTTTGGACGTAGTTGGGGTATTGTTGGGTTGGTTTGAACCTAAATACCAATAGGGCCCCTGGAACGGAAATGCCAATAACTCACAGACCGAGCGTCTGTCGCGTTGAGTTCCTTATGATGAGATAGAACTATGGGATACATCTACTTGAGTCTTAGTTAATGTTTATGTACTGAAACGTGTTACGAGGAGAGGACCCTCCTGGAATTGAGCGTGCTATGTACAGAAACCCTATGACTGGTTGTGACTGAGATGACATAATACCTTGTGGGTTCGACAATGAAGATACTATACCAGGTTCCTCCATGGTTTCGACAGCGATGAATTATGTAACAGGATCCTCCATGGGTTTGAAAGCAATGAATTCTATACCAGGATCGTCCATGGGTTCGACGGTGATGACTTATGTACGGGGATCCTACGTGGGTTTTACAGTGATGACTTCTGTACCAGGATTGCCCATGGGTTCGACAGCACTGATATTGTTCCAGGATCCTACAAGGGTTTGATAGAGGATATGATTTAGAGGCTACATCTAATCATCTCTACCCCTTTTCATGTGTTTTATACCTGTGTGAGCTAAGTCTTGACTTTCAATCATTATCATCAAGGTGAATGAATTTACATCCTTTATAGACTGGGTTGTGCTTGGGTTCGAGGGTTAGAGTTGGACTGTGACTGGTAACTTAGGTTTATATATGGGCATATAACTAAGTAGGGTTGGTTGATACTTTGTGATTGAATCTTTCTTCTTTGGTTTATCCTTAGTGGATTTTGGGAGACCTTCAAGGATCTTGGGATACCCTACTGAGTATTGTTATACTCACCCCTGCACGGGCTTCGCCCATACCTTGTTGTGCTATTTTTAGATGACAATCAGTAGTGATCAAGGCAGAGGGAGATGGACAGGAGGCTGCTCGGAGCTGGACTAGACGGGACGTACCTCAGGGACGAGTTGTTCGAGTTCTATACCTACCCTTCAGGTGGGATTCCCCGGTGGACGATCGAGGAGCTATTTTCCCTTTTTTACTTGTACTAGTACTTGTTGTTCAGTTAGGTTTGTATACTAGCCCACTTACATTCAGCACACTTTTCTTTTCTATATTATTACTTTTTGCTTCTTCTGCATGTGTTCAGACTATGTGTGTTATTGGATCGAAGGAAATTCCTTCCATTTTTGTTAGGGATTCGCCTTTGGTGCACTAGTCGCCAGCCCCTGGCCTATGGAAGGCGGGCTTGGGGTAGTCACGACACGGGCCCCAAGGACAGGTTGTGACAAATTGGTATCAGAAGAGTCAGTTCTACCGCAGAACATGGAATCTGAGTCATTTAAGTGGAAATAGTGTTATGTCTTTTGGGTGTGGTTATCAGTTTAGGGAAACCACTGTTGGTGCAGCGGCCGACGTAACCATACACTTGGACTCTGACTTTTGATCTCTAACTTAGTGCTTGGAAACACTGATTGCGTGTGTGTTTCCTTTGAAAAGTTTTCTTCAAGACTACATTGTGTCAACTCACCAGGTATATTGTTTTGACCGTGGTGCATCTGCTTCTTTCAAGATGGCCCCACAAAGGCAGCCAGCTAGGGTTCCAAGTTTGGTATTAGATGGTAGCCCACCGAGAAACTAGGACTCAGTGTAGGGCCCCGTCACAGCAGAGGTACCCGCGGTACCACTACCCACTGGGCCACCGATTCCACCAGCTCCAGTAGTAGAGGGTGCATGCCGTCTGAGTGTGTGGCACGAGTTCCAGCACTAGAGGCTTCCCAGGTTCTGTGGAGAGATAGACCCATAGGCAGCTAAGGATTGGATGAAGGCTGTTGTGAGAGTTTTCAGTTGGTTAGGGACACTAGTCGACCTCATGGTGATCATTACAGTGAGTCTCCTGCATGCAGCAGCAAGTAGATGGTGGAGCCTGATGCTGTAGGTTCATGACAAGTCATCATTACTCTAGGAAGACTTTGAGATTCTCTTCTATTCAGAGTTTGTTTTAGACACCCTTCGTGCAGTGAGGATTCCAGAGTTATTTCATCTGCAGCAGGGAAGCATGACAGTAGCTCAGTACTCAGCGAGGTTCACTGACCTCTCGCGCTACTCCACAGATATGGTGCAGGAACCATTCTTTAGGGACCAGACCTTTGAGTAGGGACTCAAGCATGAGATCAGGGTTTCTATGATCTCGCTCAACATCCCGACGCAGGCTGGGGTGCTAGAGCGAGCCCTTCTAGTGGAGAGTTTAATCGATGAGTAGTCACCCGCAACGATACCCACTACAGAGCGACACGTCGCAGAATCTTCTATAGCCGGCAGTAGACAGTTGATGCAGAGGTCCAAGAGGACTAGTCCATCTGGTGGGAAACCCTAGGATACAGGTTCGGTTTTTCGGGGCACACGAGACTGAGCTAGCCATACGAGGAGCATGCAGTGTTATGCATGCGGTGGGCAAGGTCACATGGCTCATGACTACACGATCCGCCATGTAGATAATCAACAGACAGTAGAGGGAATTTCCAGGTAGAGGCAGAGGTTCAACTGTGGTGGTCCACCGAGAGATAGCGGACGTGGTAGAGGAGATGGCCAATCAGCAAGTGGTGGACGATGTTTTGAGGCCCTACCACCACCACCACCAGGCGGTCCACCCCGACTACAGGGAGTTGGCAGACAGAGGGGGGCTCAGCTCTAGGCAGTCGAGGCCTATGACCATGGCACACCAGAGATGATTCTAGGTACTATCTGTGTCTACTCCTCCCTTGATACAGTAATTATAGAAATGGGGCGAGTCCTTATTTTATTGGCGCAACCCTCATTCAGAGCTTGGAATTTCCAATGAAGCCGTTGGCTTGATCCATACGACTAGAGACTCCTACGGGAGCAGAATTGACGATTTCAAACTAGTCCCGGCAGTGTGAACTTACTCTAGGAGGTGAGAGATTCGGTTGGGATCTCCTCGTAGTAGCCTCGAGTCCTTATGATGTCATCTTGGGTATGGACAGGTTATCCACTGTTCATGCTCAGATTTACTATATTAGGAAGAAAGTGCGGTGTGTCCACGAGGATGGGATGAGGTTTACCTTCACCGGTGGGGAGGGAGCCTTTGTAGTGCAGGATGGACTTACCCAGAGGAGATGGCATCTGATCACACATCTGTTGGCTAGTCTCATCCTCGGAGTAGTTGATGTGCGAAGTCTGAGTTTTCCTGTTTTGGTGGATTAGTACGTGGATGTTTTCCCTAACGATGTTCTAGGAGAACCTCCTCGTAGAGAGGTGGACTTCTACATTGACCTGTACCTCAGGAGGACACTGATATCTACTCCAACATATTGGATGGATCCCGACAAGCTTCGTGAGTTGCGGGTATAGTTGGAGGACTTATAGGGGATGTGATTTATCCGACCTAGTGTTTCACCCTGGGCATCCCCAATTTTGATCGCCAAGAAGGAGGATGGGAGCTTTCGGATCTCTATCGACTACCGTTTCCTAAACCAGGTGTCCATGAAGAACAAGTACCCATTCCTGAGGATTGATGAACTCTTTTATTAGCTCAAGGGAGCACGATGGTTCATGAAGATAGACCTTAGACCAGGCTATCACCAGCTCGGATTTCGAGATGAGGATGTGCAGAAGATGACTTTCATGTGTCGGTATTTCCACTATGAGTTCATGGTTATTCCCTTTGGCGTAAAAAATGCTCAAGAAGTGTTCATGAGTCTCATGAACAGGATCTTCCATCTCTACCTCTATCTCTTTGTCATAGACTTCATCGACGACATACGAATCTACTCGACTTCCAAGGAGGAGCACTCCTACCATTTGTGGGTAGTACGAGACACACATCGAGAGCACCAGCATTATGGTAAGCTCTCGTAGTGCTAGTTCTGGATTCAAAAGGTTCGCTTCTTGGGACACATCATCTCAGAGACTAGTGTTGTAGTGGATCCATTGAAGATCAAGGCAGTACATTCTTGGGAGCCACCGAAGACTGTGACGGAGGTACGAAGCTTTCTGGGACTGGCTGGGTACTATTGGAGATTTTTGCCAGACTTCTCCAGAGTTGTAGCCCCGCTTTCATCAGTAACAAAGAATTGGAAAACCATCGTGTGGTCAGAGAGATTCTAGTAGAGCATTAAAGAACTGAGGCAGTGGTTGATTAGTGCACCCATCTTGAGGCTACTCGAGGAGGGTATTGGGTACGTAGTTTACTGCAACTCATCAGGGACCAGACTCGGGTGTGAAATGATGCAGGAGCGAGCAGTGATCGCGTATGGTTCTCGATAATTGAGACAACATGAGCAGAACTACGCTACACATGACATGGAGTTAGCAGCAGTGGTATTCACCTTGAAGATTTGGATGCACTATCTTATGGGAGAATGTTTTACAGTTTACTCTAATCACCAGAGTCTCAGGTATGTCTTCTCACATAAGGACATGTACCTGAGACAGTGGTGATGGATTGAGTTACTCCAGGACTATGACATCGGCATAGTCTATACTCATGGGAAGGTAAATGTTGTGGAAGATGCTCTCAGTTGGAGATCAGGCATTCAACTGCTAGAAGAGGCGACAAAGCAGATGGCCGCGTTGCAGATATCCTTTGTAGATAGATATGGAGAAGCCTTTCTACAGTCTCTCAAAGTCACTACTCTACTTTGTTAGAGTGTTAGGGTGGCACAACGTGGGGATGTTGACTATGATAAATGAAGTGCTCATTTATCCTCAGGGTAGGAAAATTATGGATTATCTGAAGGTGGGGAGCACGTAATTATATTTAGAGGACGTACCATGGTACCAGTTGCACTTCAGGAGGAAGTGTTGAGGGAGTTCCACACATATCCATTAGCGGTACATCCAGGAGTGGTGAAGATGTATCAGGACCCCCAAGATATCACTGGTGGCCAGGTATAAATAAGGCTGTAGCAATTTTTCTCTCTTGATGACTCACTTGTCAGTATGTGAAGGCAGAGCAACAAGTTCGAGCAGGATTAGTTCATCCTTTAGAGGTCCCAAAGTAGAAGTGGTGTGGGATATCCATGTATTTTGTGATCGGACTGCCATTTACAACAAGAGGAAACAGCTCTATCAGGGTTATCGTAGACTGACTCACCAAGCTGGTCCACTTCCTACCGTTTAGAGAGCATGGATCAGTAGATAGCTTGTGACGCATCTACATATAAGAGATCGTATGGATTCATGGTGTGCCATCGACTATTGTCTCTGATCGAGATTATCATTTCACTTCTCGGCTATGGAAGGGTTTGCAGAAGGTTTTGGGACGTAGCTTCGCTTGGGCACTGCCTTCCATCCTCCGACGGATGGTCAAACTGAGAGGACCATTCAGAATCTCAAGGACATGCTCCGTGCATTCATCCTCGACTTCATTCGCAACTGGGAGTATCACTTAACATTGGTAGATTTTACGTATAACAACATATACCACTCCACCATCGGGATGGACCCTTTCGAGGCACTTTACGACCGACCATGCAGATCCCCTATGTACTGAACTAACCTAGAGGAGTCAACACTTATGGGACTAGAGATGGTGCAGGCTATAACAGAGAAGGTGCAGATCATCCAGGAGTGGATGAAGACTGCACAAAGCAGGCATAAGTCATATGCTGATAGGAGATGGAGACCATTAATGTTCGAGGATAGCGACCATGTATTTTTATGGGTCTCACCTTGACGAGGTATACAGAGATTTGGCCAAGGTGGCAAGTTATCTCCATGATTCATCAGACCATTCCAGGTCCTCAGCAGGGTAGGTGAGATGGATTACCGCTTGACACTTCCACCTCAATTGCACCGGGTGCACAACGTCTTCCACGTATCTATGCTGAGAAGATTCTTGCATGACCCATGCCACATCATTGACCACGGGGAGCTACACATATATGAAAAGGAAACATTCACGGAGGTTCCAGTGGATATTGAGGATCGACAGGAGCCGGTCCTGCGTGGATGGTCGATACCTCTGGTGCGTGTTCACTGGAAGCACAGGAACCTCGAGTAGAACACATGGGAGCGGGAGGCTCAGATCCATGCTCAGTACCCCCATTTGATTCCTTAGTGTGAGTGGTAGCTTACAGGGACATAAATAAATGAGGTGGGTAGAATGTAAAGAACTAGAATTCCCATGGAATTTTTTTATAAATGGGAATTTTACGAGACCACGGTTTCTGATGGCGCTCGATTCCGCGACCCGGTGTGCCCGTAATCAATTTCTGAAGTTTTTTCGGTTAAGTTCAGTAAACATACATGCGGGATTTCAAATCTTTTAAAACTGTTCTTGGAATTGAAATCTGAGGATACCGTTGAACACGAAGTGCCAGTATTCTCCTAAGGTGACCATTACCACAGTTGCATTTTATCAAGATTGGAAGTTAATTTTTGGGGTTCATAAATAAAATTAAATAAAAATATGTGTAGCATATTTTTATTTGAGTGGTGGTTTAATCTGACAAGGGGAGGTTGTAGGTGGGGCCCACCCGCACATAACCTCCCTTGGAAGGATGTTATAAGGTGGGGCCCACACGCGCATCAAAACCCCTTAACCCCCCTTTTACCCATGGAACTCACAATTTATTTTGAACCTTCCACCTTCCCACATAATGGTTCCAACACACCTAATGATAATTAATGCCACAATTAATTAATCAATTTGAAATCATTTGAAATTATTGACAACAATAAAATAATAGAAAAAGCCTATTATTTTATTTTGGTTGGTTGGCAACTTCCTTTTAGGGAACCTTAAGAGAAGACTTTGGAGATTCTTGGAGAAAGACATCCTCTCAAATGAAGAATGAACCATATCCGACGAGGAATGAGGTTGATGCTCGAGACGAGGATCGATGGCGTGTGACGGGCCCAACGTACGACGACATCTTCGAATTGTTTCTCACGCCTTCATCAACATTCATCAAATCGAGGTAGGGGATTTGGGTTGTTTTTATACCCATCCTTCATCGTTGAATTTATAGTTTGAAAACCAAATGATAGAACCGTAACAAGGAGGGTTCGGACCGCACGAACATGGTCCGAACCTCCCCATTGTTTGCTCCCGTTTGATGACGATGGAGGTGGACCGCAAGAAGGAGCCGGCGACGCAAGGCCGCCGGGATGCCGCAAGGGTGCGACACCGCCATGTCATGCAAAGACACTGAGCGGCGACCATGCAGGCTGCGACGGTGCCATAGCACCGCACCGGAGAGGAACCGCGACCGGGAGTCCCGCAGCGGATGATGAGGCACAACACCGTCACTCCGTGCAGTGGATCCAAAGGCCGTGGACATGTCGGGCCATGGTGGGGGTGGCACGATTCCCTCGCACCGCGTGGAGTGTATCAGAGCCGTGACGTCGTCACGCTGCGGTGGATGTGCGGCAGCGGACGGTCAGGCCGGCCGCCGTGGAGCCGAACAAGCGGGACCACCAGGGTCTTGTGACTCCTGAACGGGCGCAATGCGCCGGTTCCGTTCGACCATCCATGGGGGGGGGCACCCCTTCCCACGCGTGGCCGGCCGGGCCGCCACCACTGGGCTGCCCTTCGGCCGGGCCCCTACGGGCCCGGCTGCCATGGCCGGGTCGCCCTTCGGCTGGGCCACCATGGGCCGGGCAGCCCTTCGGCCGGGCCGCCCCTTTGGGACGGGCCGAACCCATCATTCGGGCCGCACCATACGACAGGGTCAGACCCCGGTCCAAACCGGGTCGGGCAGGGTCGGACTGGACCCGGACCCACTATGGCCATTTACACCTTTTAGCCTACATCATGGATTATGGGTGTTCAATCGATGAACCGTCATTAGCGACAGAATTCATGGAGTGAGATGATTCTTTTGGAATACCCTGATTGAGGTTTGGATGCAGTTGGGGAATGGTCAGGTTGGTTTGAACATAAAACCCAACCGGGCCCCTAGAAGAAAAATGCCAATAACTCATAGACCAGGCGTCTGATTGAAGAGCCGTGTGTCGCGTTGAGTTCCTTATGATGAAATGGAACATTGAGATACATCAACTAGATACTTCATGAAAGTTAATGTATCAACACTTTTTTCGAGGATTGGAACCTCCCGAAATCGAGTGTGCTGTGTGAGGAAACCCTATGGATGGTTGCGACTGAGATGACATGATCCTCCATGGGTTCGACGGCGATGATACTGTACCGGGATCCTCCGGGGGTTCGTCGTCGATGAATTCTTTACCGGGATCCTCCGTTGGATCGACAGTGATGAATTCTGTACCAGGATCCTCCATGGGATCTACAGTGGTGACTTCTGTACCGGGATCCTATGTGGATTCGACAGTGATGACTTCTGTACTAGGATCCTCCATGTGTTCGACATCGTTGATATTGTTCCAGGATCCTATTTGGGTTCGATAGAGGATATGATTCATAGGATACATCAAATCATCTCTAACCCTCTTCATGTGTTGTATACATGTGTGAGCTGAGTCTTGACTTTCAATCATTATCATCGTGGTGATTGACTTAACATCCTTTGTGGACTGGGTTGTGCTTGGGCTCGAGGGTTCGAGTCAGACTGTGAATGGTAACTTAGGTATATTTATGGGAATATACCTAAGTAGGGTTGGTTGAAACTTCTGGATTGTATCTTTCTTCTTTGGTTTATCCTTAGTGGATTTTGGGAGACCTTCGGTGGTCTCATGGTCCCCTACTATGTATTGTTATACTCACCCCTGCACGGTCTTCGCTTGCACCTTACCTTGTTGTTCTCTGTGTAGACGATGGTCAGCAATGATCAAGGTGGAGGGAGACGGACGAGAAGCTGCTCGGAGATGGACTAGACGTGATGTACCTTAGGGACAAGTTTTTCGAGTTCTGTACCTACCCTTCAGGTAGGATTTCCCGGTGGATGATCTAGGAGCTGTTTTCCCTTTTTACGTGTACTGGTACTTGTTGTTCAGTTGGGTTTGTATACTGGACCACATACATTCCACACACTTTTCTTTTCTATATTAATTCTTGTTGCTTCTTCTACTTGTGTTCAGACTATGTGTGTTACAGGTTTTAAGGAAATGCCTTTCGTTTTTGTCAAGGATTCGCCTTTTGTGCTAGTTTCCTGCCCCTGGCCTATTGAAGGCAGGCTTGGGGTAGTCACGACATGAGCCCCGAGGATGGGTCGTGACAGCATGATAGTTTTTATTGATAATGATATCATGATTTTTTTCTTCTAAATTAATTAACTTTACTGTCGTGAATTAAATAATTTCTAAAATGATTTTTAGCACAGATAATATTTGGTTCTATCATTCATGAAATAGATGTGTTGTAATTGAATTTAATCCAATGAATTTTATTACATGGCTTGGAGATGAAATTATTAATTCCAAAAACATGTGATCCATTTTTCACATTCTATTTCAAATTTCTCTTGAATTCCACTAAATCATCCAAGGATTGTTTATAGTAAGTAATATATTCTTAGATCATTTATATATTCCCTCACATGTGTCCCTTCTAATGTGAATTTATACTAAAGCAGATTCATTAATAAATCATTTCTATTAGTTTACACAACTATATAAAAATTTGTTCCTAAAACTTTATTATTTTTTCACATCTCTATAATGTCTTATCTATTTATATATATTTAGTTATTATTAACATATTGACATAAACTTATATTCTACTTTTTGACAATTAATCATATTTTTATTTCAATTCAATTATATAGTTATTTGGTTTCAGTATTACAGATTCTATATAGTAGTCAACATCGGATTGTAACATGATGCTACGAGGTCCTATAGCATGATAGGGGTGATGCAGATCATGTCATGCCAGCTTTTTTATCCTATCACATACAAATTAATATAATTCAAATTATAAAATTTTATACATATATATATGATGAGAAATTAAAAAATGATTAATAAAAAATAAAAATTGAAATGAAATTATAAAATAAAGAGATATGAAAAGGGATAAAATATATAACATTATAACTAACACAAAAAACATAAAGACAAAACAAAAATGAGAAAAAACTATGGATGAAACAAAAAATAACCTAAAACAATATAGAAAAATAAGTTGAAGGGCTCGATGCGTAGACAAGTGTCATTGTCAGCATCGAGGAGTCAGTGCGACAGCGGGGTGCTGGAGTTTGTGTCCTAGAACAAAATACTTTGTACTTTATTCATTAATAAATACTTTCTCACAACATGATTGTTCTTCTGTATGACAATGCATGTGAAAATGTCTTAAAGATAGATATTGCATTAAAGGGTCATAGCGAATCCTTGCTATGATGAGAACCCAAAATTTCAATAACATTATTCTTAAATATATATTCTTTTTCCAGATGATTTTATTTGAGGGACACAAATAATATAAGGCATTAGGGGTGAGGACTCATAAAAATTTGATGCACCTTCTCATGGTGTGTGCCCTTGGTAATATCCTGGAGTATATTATGAGAATGATACCTGCCAGTAGGAAATCCACATTTCGTAGTATCATTTGATGTTCATATCTGCGGACATTTGTATTGGTCAATAGACATTTCGAATATTATTAATGATTATTACCACTCACACACTTAGATGTATTAACAAAAACTCTGACGACAAACTGTTTTCAGTGAGGTAGGATATGTTGGGTGCGTCACGAGTAAAACTGCATTTATAGATAATGCAAGAAAGTATTTTTCCCTTATGTTCCATAATGAAAGTAGATATCTCGGCCATTTGATGGTATTGATATAGCCTAAATAAATCCATGGACATGGTAAGGAATGAGCGAGTTCAATTCTAGGAAGTCAAAGAAAGAATAATTGAGCGTGAGGGTTGATGGCACCAGCATGCAACCCACTTGATTCAAGATATCGAGACAAAGGGATTATATAACACTATTTGCGTTCATAAGGGGTGACACGTCATTGCAGTGTTAACTTCTTTCTATATGGGTGCCTTGGCGTGTTGATAGTTAGTAACCATGGAAATTTGGTAGGATCCACCTAATTCCATCACTAAAAAGTCCTAGAGGATCACACACTAAGTGTGCCGAATATTTCAATTAAATATTAATTTAACAAGTTAAATAGAGATTATTCCCGATTTTGGATAAATAATTATTCAAGGATTCCTGATCGTATTTATTTCTAAACTAGTTATTCGAGAGAAAATATTATGAGAGAAATAATATATTTATTAGTGGTTAATGCAATGATATTTATTTGAGAAATAAATAACCATTATTCAAGGTATAATAAATGTGGTGGATGAAATAAAGAAAAATGGAAAAAAAGTACATTTAGTGTATATTAAATATACACACTGTGTATTTTTTTGGGAATTTATGAGAAATGATATTATTTATTTAATTAAAAAATATTAAGTTTAATTCACTGGGCGCATGTCAAGTAATAATAATTGTCAACTATTATTATTAAACATGGGTTATTGCTATGAAATAAATGAAATGAATAAATGTTTTTGGGTAATCAAATCATTTTATTGTTAAATGAAATTAAAATCCCAATTATATAATTCTCATTAGCCTACCCATTTTTGGGGCTGTGCACAATGGATTTGGAAAACCTCTCAAGCCAATATAGAATTATTTTTGCACCAAGAATGTTCTTAATCTACGAGAGATAGATCCACTTCCACTAGTTCAAGGTGATCGAAGGCGGACATCACAAGTGAAGGATCATACATGCTAGAAACCGGAGATCCCTTCAGTGACATCCAAAGATACGTGGAATACATGTGGATCACCTCTAGAGAAATCTTACACTTGGATTCTACGACACAATGATAGATCACATCAGATCGTGACTAGATACATCAACAAAGAAAGAATTTCTTCAAGGAATTTCTTTTTAATTAATTAAATTAATAATAACTAACATAGGATAACCCTATATATGGTTCTAGGGCTCCCCTTTTCTTTTTCGTTCTTCTTTCTATTCCGAAGATCCGATATTTTATTATCTTCACGGATCTCAGATTGATCATTGTCAATGATAAAATTAATGTTTGGTACACCCACCAATGCGCTTCCGCTCCACCCAGATCCTAAAAGTGTTATCAGAGTGGGTTATATCGTTTATTATATTTATTTAGTTTTTCATTGGTGATTTATGAATTTAATAATTTAGTTATTTCAATTCATGTTAATTGTTCTTCAAATTTGAATCATGAGATCTGTTCCTCCTCTCCCGTTTCTCGTTCACCTTACATAAATAGATCTTCTTTTTAATTTTGATTAACATAAAATATAGGATCTCATATGGAGGAGCTAAGAGTTCCTAGATGTCCAATACAAGAATAAAAAACGTGTATTTGGAAGTACACGTGTTGTAGTCTAGGTTTAATGCATCAGACTGGTACGCCAAATCAGGCTTTGTGGGGAAGTATTTCTATGTCATAAATGATAGAGTGTGTTGAACAGGAACAAGTGGCACACAGTTTCCAGATTACACACTGTGTGGTCCATTACACACTATGTGTATTCCCTTTGGGTTAGGGTTGGATAGTGTACCTCGTACACAACCTTCCCGACTGGATACTATGTAACACAGATACTACATGGTGTGTGTCCCACCAAACATTCTGTGTACTCCCAAAAATTTCCAAATTACATCTACACGCCATGTCCTCGAGCATGTACTTCGGTTGGAATCTGAACAAAAGTACACGCCGTGTACTCATCAAAATTATGCATATTTATTAAATTTTTTTATTATATTATACAAATCCTTTAGATTTATACCATTGTGATGGTGCAAAGATAAGGAACAACACATAATCTGTGTTATATATATATATATATATATTTGTTTAATTTAACATCTGTGTAATGTTCATTTATACTCATTGGGTAGTTATGAATGGGAATTCACCGGGTTTCCACCATGGTACACGTTACGTACAAAGATAATTTTAAATGAATTTATTTTTTTTAAAATTATGATGCATGAGAATCTCAAGGAAATTCAGAAAAGGTTTTAAGATAAAAGGATTGATTAATTGAATATAATTAATTGATTCAAGCATGATTTATATTAAACAAGAACAATTAATGAATTTGATGCTTGTTTTATATATATGTAAATATCATTGCATGTATGGATGATCATGAGATAGACAAAGACCTTTGTATGTGAATGGTTTCTTTTAATTAATTTATTGAAATTAAATTTGTTGGCCTACGAGCCTTCTCCTCATTAAAATGTAGGGCATGCTTTCCCAAGGTTTCATTTATTTAAAACCCCATTTTACCCCTCACCTGTGTGTATGATAAAAGCATATGTAATTTATGGAGCTCCCAAGCTGATCGAGGCAGCTCAAGTTAGGATCCAAGGTGAAACCAATCCAAGTAGATACAAAGGAGAAGAGGTGGAAAACTGTAAACACCAACCCGAAAGGCTCAAGGTGTTTCTCACCTAGGTCTTGGGTTAGTTTATAAAATGCTACATTAACTAACCAATAGAACTAGACCATGATAATACAATTTATTTTATTTCTATCAGTTTCATGTTTTATTTATTAAGGGTGTGTTTTCACGAGCAAACAATTAATTAATTAAACTTGAATGCAAGATGGAACTAAAATAAGCCTGCTTATGCGTTAATATTATCATAGACCTGGTTAATCATTTAATTATATCCCACTTAATATTAACAAGAATTTAATCAAAGATAATAAAATGGAAATTTATGTATAAGGAAAAAATCCCTCAAAGAAAATATTAATTCAGTATAACCTTCCATAATCTTTGTTAGAATCTAACAACAGGTCAAAGTGCTTGACCAACCATAGTTGGGGTGATTTAAATTATCAGGGAATTATAATTCAATGTTTTGGGTTGACATTACTTGGTTTTCATCAAGGTTTGACTGCCACAGTAGGACATGGTGTGACCAAGAGGCAAATGTTGTGGAAATCCAAAATAAAAGGTTTTCATGATTGTGGAGTCCACTCGACGGATCAATGAGCTACGAGTAAACTTAGTTGGCATTTGGAATGCCTACCTAAAACCCTTAAAGTTTCATTAAAAACCCTAGTTTGGGTAATGAAATGATAAATATGGATCATTGATACTAGAATATTTTGGTAATAGAATCTTTGGAAATCAATGGTGAGGGCTATAGGATTTCCTTAAAATAGTGAGTGACTAATAAGTATTAATTTATCTATTTATATCAATTTTATCATATTAAAGTACTAAACCATTTCTCATCTTAATTTGTAGAAATAGAAAGAAAAATGACTTCAAACTTATTATTGAAACCCATACTCAAGAAGGAATACCTTCTCCTCGACACCAATTTCCATGAATGGAAAAGGCGTTTACGTGTCATACTTTGCCACGAGTGGAAATTGTATGTACTGGAAGGGACTATTCCAGTTGTGCCTAGAAAAGAGGCCATTGAATAGGAACTATATCTCTATATGAAACATATGGATGATTCCAAAGATGTCCAGTGTTTCATGCTATCAGCCATGTATAATGATCTCTTGAACCAACTTGAAAACATGGACCTGTATATCATGATGTCTCACCTTAAAGATCTCTATCAAGAGAAGGCGGGACAAAAAAGATATGAGATCACCCAATATTTGTTTATAACTAAGCTTGGAGATATTCAATTGTTGGGGATCATGTAGTCATGCATATTGGCTACATTGAATGCCTAGACATCTTAGGGATTACGTTCCCGGATGAGTTTTATTGTCCACTACAACATGAGAAATAATGAGAAGAGTCTATCAGAATATATGACCTTAATTCTCCAGGTAGATAAGGACATGGTGTGTGACAAACCCATAGTCCATATTATGAATAAGTAATGGAAGGAAAAGGGAAAATAGCTAAAGACTTATAAATAGTCTAAAGCCCCCAAGCATCGTCCCTCCAAGAAGGGGATGATCCAGAGGCAGGGCAAGGAATGTGAGGTGGTATGTTTTTCATGTGGAAAGACATTACACAAGAAGAGAAATTTCACCTAGAAGCATGGGGATGCTAAATGTACATTCGTTATCGAGTGTAATCATTCCATTTCTACACATTGGGTATTAGATACAACTTGTGGGGCTCACATTTATATTCAAATGTAGGAACCAAGTAGATTTAGAAATATTTCTAGAGGAGAGGTGGATCTTAAAGCCACCAATGGCGCGAGGATGGTAGTGGTGACCATTGGAAATTACTTTCTCTTATTTCCAACTGGGATGATTTTGGTTTTACAAAACTATTATTATGCTCCTAGTGTTACCAAAAACATAATTTTTGTATCCGGTATTGATATTGATGGATTTATTTTCATGTATGGAAATAAGGGTTTCTTTTTTATAATAAAAAAACCTATTTTATGGTATGGAACATTTAAATAATGGTTTGTATGTGTTAAATTATGAAAACCAAGTGTTTTAAATTGATAACGAAACAAACTCACATGACTCATACATCACCCAGTTGTGGCATCACCGTCTCGGTCCTGTAAACAAGAAGAGCTTGACAAAGATATGCCAAGATGGCTATTTAGACTGTACTGAGCTAAAAACAATTGATAGATGTCACTCTTGTTTAAAAGGTAAAATGACCAATCTGCCTTTTGATAGGAAGGGTGAAAGGGCCATAGAGCTTATAGGATTGGTTCACACATATGTGTGTTGACCATTTCTAGTAGAAGCTAGATGTGGATATTCTTACTTCATTACTTTTAATGATGATTTGAGTAGATATGGTTATGACTACTTAATGAGATATATGTCAGAGTCCTTATAGAAATTTAAGGAATTAACGAATGAAGTAGAGAAACTTCCTGGTAAGAAGATTAAGAAACATTGATCGGTTTGAGGTGGAGAATATATTAATCAAGAGTTAATCGATCATCTATTGGTGTTTGGGATAATATCTCATCTCACTCCTCCTTATAAAACATAGTGAAATAGTGTTAATGAAAAGAGGAATGACACCTTGATAGACATGGTGAGTTCGATGATGAGTCATGCAGATCATCCATTATCCTTTTGGGGATATGAATTACAAACTGCATCATACACATTAAACCGAGTACCATCTAAGACGGAAAATGGAATTCCCTCCATGTTATGGAATGGAATGAAACCCATTTTGTCGCCCACATGTGTATGGGGATGCAAGGAAATTTTTAAGGCCTTATCATGCTTCAAAATAGCACCCCAGGGAACAAGGTGTATCATTAAAGGATATCCTAAGGAAACGAAAGGATATTACCTATATAACCCTTCATACAAGAATGTTATTGTTTCCAGAAAAACCGTATTTCATGAGAGGGAGAACATCCTCAAAAAAGGATAGTGGGAGCAAGATTGACCACAATGAAGTTGATGCTCAAGATACACATGATATGGTACATGAACAATTTCCAAAGGTCCCCATGTATGAGGTTGAATAAACATAAGTACTGCATAAGAGAACAAGAGAGGTAAGGGAAACATATGGATTTGTTTTACTATTCACTGAGGATGGTGAATCATTATTATTGGAAAATGATGAACCTCTCTCCTAAAAGGAAGAAAAATAAAGCTCAGAAGCTCCAAGATAGATAGAAGCTATGAATTCAGAGATGTATTCCATGTATCAGAACCATGTTTGGGTTCTGGTCGATATTCCAGTTCATGTAAATCCTATTGGATGCAAATGGGTATTCAAGAGAAAACTGGATATGTAAGGTCATGTTGGCACCTATAAAAAATGTTAGTGGATAAAGGATTCAGACAATGTCAAGGAATTGACTATGATGAAACCTTCATTGTAGTTTCCATGTTTAAATCCATAAGAATCATACTTTCTATAGCAGCATATCATGATTATGAGATTTGGAAGATGGATGTCAAAACAACATTCCTTAACGGGAACCTTCACAAATAAGTCTATATGAAACAACCAAAAGGGTTTGTGACACCATGTCTAGCCAAATGGGTTTTCCAGTTGAAGAAATCCATTTATGGATTAAAGAAAGCATCCAAGTCATGCAATATTTTATTTGGTGAATCCATAAAGGATTTTAGATAAATTAACAATGAATGTGAGCCACGTGTTTATAAGTGGTTTAATGGGAATGAAGTTGTTGTCATAGTATTATATTTTGACGACATATTACTTATTGGAATTATGTACCGTTCTTATAGTCATTTAATGACTGGTTGAACAAGTGTTTCCCCATGAAGGACTTGGGTGTAGTATCCAACATTCTAGAGATCAAGATCATTCATCATAGATCAAAGTGCCTTCTTGGAATATGTCAGGGTACATGCATTGACTAGATAAAAAAGAGATTTAGTATGGAACAATCCAATAGGGGATTGATTCCAGTGTCACAAGGCCTAAATCTTTAATAGAAAATGTGTCCTCAGACACAAAAGGACAAAGATAGAATGAGTAATATCCTATACGCTTCAGCAATAGGATCCATCATTTATGCCATGTTATGAACCAGGCATGATGTTGCCTATGCACTGAGCATGGTAGGAAGATATCAAGTCGATCCAGGAGAACTGCATTGGACTACTATTGAGACAATATTTATTTATCTGATAAGATCTAAGGATATTTTCCTTGTTTATAGTGGAGATGAGGATCTTGTCATCAGAGGGCATGCTGATTCTGGATTTCATAAAAATTACAACGATCTGAAGTTGCAATCTAGATATATTTTTTTCTCAATGGAGAAGCTATGAGTTGGAAGAGTTCAAAGTAACCAGTTTTCCCCAATTCTACAGTGGAGTCTGAATATATAGCAGCTTCTGTTGCAGCCAAGTAAGCTATCTGGATTCAGAACATTGTCTAAGATCTTGATGTGGTTCCTAGAATTTAAGATCATATCACATTATATTGTGATAATATTGTAGTGGTGGACCTTTCAAAATAAGCAAGGTCACATCAATAGACAAATCACATAATCCAGAAGTATCACTTATTGAGGGATTTCTATCAATGGGGTGAAGTTGTAGTGAATAGAGTGTCCACAGAAGATGACATAGTAGACCCCATTACCAAAGTCCTATCTCTATAGAAGCATGAATATAATGTAAGAGAGAGTGTGTTAAAGGTTGTTAGCAGTTGGCTCTAGTCAAAAAGTGATTTAGTATGGAAAAATACAAGGGGGGATTGGTTCTAGTGTCAGAAGGCCTACATATTTCAAAAAAATGTGTCCTTAGACATAGAAGGAGAAAGATAGAATGCATAATATTGAATATGCTTCAGCAATAGGATCCATCATGTATGACATGTTATGTACCAGGATTGATGTTACCTATGCACTGAGCATGGTAGGAAGATATCAAGAAGATATAGGAATACTTCATTGGAATACAGTTAAGAGAATCCTTATGTATTTGAGAAAAACTAAGGATATCTTCCTTGTGTATGGAGGAGATGAGAAGCTTGTCATCGGAGGGCATGTTGATTCAAGATTTCATAAAAATTAGAATGATCTGAAGTCGCCATTTGGATATGTTTTTTGTCCCAATGAAGGATCTATGAGATGGAAGGGTTCAATGCAACCAGTTTTTACAAATTCTACCGTGGAGTATGGATATATAGCAGCTTCTGTTGCAGCCCTGTAAGCCATCTAGATTAAGAACATTGTCAAGGATCTTGCTGTGGTTCATAGAAGTAAATATTATATCACATTATATTGTGATAATACTATAGTGGTGGCTCTTTAAAATGAAGCATGGTCACATCAATGGACAATGCAAATACTCCAGAAGTATCACCTCTTGAGGGATTTCTATCAATGTGGTGATGTTGTTGGGAGTAGAGTGTCCACGGAAGAGAATGTAGTATACCCCATAACTAAAGTAATATATCAGAAAAATCATGAACATCATGTAAGATATAGAGGGATAATGGTTGGTAGTAGTTGCCTCTAGTCCAAGTGGGAGTGTTTTGGAGTTGGTGGCCTAGAACCAACTACTTTTTACTTTATTCATTAATAAATACCTTATCACATCTTTATTGTTATTCTGCATGAAAATTCATGTGATAATGTCCTAAGGATAGCTGTTTAATTAAAGGTCCATAATATATCCTTGCTATGATGAGAAACCGGATGTTCCATAACATAGTTCTTGAATATATCTCCCATGGACGGATGATGTTCTTTGAGAGAAACAAATAATACAGGCCCTTAGGGATGGGGACTCATAAAACGTTGAGGAACATTCTCAAGGCGTGCGTAGTTTGTAATATCTAGGAAGATATTATGAGAATGAGACCTGCCAGTAGGAAATACACATTTTATAGTGTCATTGGATGTTCCAATTTGTGGACGTGTGTATTGGTCCTTAGACATTAAGATTATTATTTCTGGGTATTAAAACTCACACACTTAGATGTATTGATAAAAATTGTGACGACACACTATTTTCAGCGTGGTAGGATATTTTGGGTGCGTCACAAGTAATAGTGCATTAATAGATAATGCGAGAAAGGATGTTTCCCTTCTGTTCCATAACGAAAGTAGATATCTCAGGACCATTTATGTAATTTATATAGCCTAAATAAATCCCAAGCCACTGTAAAAAATGGGTGAGTTCAATTCCAGGAAGTCAAAGAAAGAATAATAGAGCATCTGGGTTGATGGCACTAGCATGTAACCCGCTTGATTTGAGATATTGATACAAATGGGTTATATTATACGGTATGAGTTTGTGGGAGGTGACACATCATTACATAGTTAACTTCCTTCTCTATGGGTTCCTTGGCATGTTGCAAGACGTTAACCTTGGAATTTAGGACTGCTCCACTTAATGCCACTGAGAAAGTGGCCTAGATGGTCACACACTAAGTGTGTCCAAATATCGTACATAAATATTAATTTAACAAGTTGAATAATGATTTTTTTTGATTGTGGTTTATTAATTATTCAAGGATTCCTGATGACATTTATTTCGACACTTGTTATTTGGAAAAATATATTTTGGGAGAAATTATAAATTTATTAGTGAGTAATGCTGTGATTTTTATTAAAGAAATAAATAGCCATCATTCAAGGTATAATAAATGTGGTGGACAAAATAAAGAAAAATGGAAAAAAAGTACACACCGTGTATATTAAATATTCATACCATGTATTATTATTGTAATTAATGTGAAATAATATTATTTATTTAATTAAATAGTATTATATGTAATTCATTTGGTGCATGTCAAGTAATAATAATAATCAAATATTATTATTAGACATGGGGTATTACTTATAATTAAATTAAATAAATAAATTCTTTCGGGTAATTAAATCATTTTATTATTCTATGTAAATAAAATCGCAATTATATAATTTTCATTAGACTAAAATTTTTTGGGGGTGTTCACAACAGATTTAGAAAAGCTCTCAAGACAAGAGAGAATTATTTTCCACCATGAATTCTCTCAAGCTACGAGAGAGAGATCCACCTTCACCAGATCAAGCCGATCGAAGGCGGCCATCACCAACGAAGGCTCTTCCATGGTAGCACCCGAATATCCCTTCGGCAACATCCACAGATATGGGGACCACATGTGGATCACCACTAGAGGAATCTTACACATGGATTCAATGATGCAATGACAGATCACATCAGATCATGACCAGAAACATCAATGATAAAATAATTCCATCATGGTAATTCTTGTAAATTAATTAAATTAATTATAACCAAAATATGATGATCCTATCTGTGGTTCTGGGACTCCCCACTGTCTTTTTCATTCTTTGTTCTATTCTGATGATTTTGAGTTTTATTATCTTGGCATAACTCATATTTATCATTGTTAACACTAAAATTAAATTTGGGTACACCGACTAACGCGCTTCCGCTTCTCCCAGAACCTATAGGGGGGTGGTCTGAATAGCAGCAGTGGTGCAGTCGAGGGGTCTGTGCACAGAGGGGGGTCGTCAACATCATCAATTACTATGTTTGATGAGGAGGGGGTCTTTAGGGTCATATATGGGTGATAGTAGGGGCGAATGTCCAATAAGGGGGTTGGTGCGTAGCAAGGGGCCGTCTTCAGCATCGAGGGTTCATTACGATGGGGGGGGGGGGGTCATCAGCATTGTTGAGGGTTTAATGTAGGGGCATCAGTTCCCTCCAGATAAAAGATACATCATTTTTGAATGTAAATATGATCCACACCCACAGATTGCGGTATAAAACATGATCTGTGGTAACGCGACTACGTCACGACTAGGGGGATCACATACTACGCCACAACTCAGAATACATGGGTGGTAGTGCCCCGCTTCGTTGTGATTGTGGCCTCTCCAGTCCTATTTTACAAATATAATCCTCTCTTGTTCATTCCTCCCACAACATGTGGCTCCTCCATAACATTCATCCTCCTATGTTTCCATCTCTCTATGGACGATTCAATCCCTATTATTACCTCTGAAAATAACGTCTTCCCAATCCCATTTCCTATGAAAATACTAATTCCTTCATATTGTATCCACCCATTAGTTTCTGTAGATTCCACTTATATTTTAAGGGATCCAAGATGAAAATGATTATCATTCCTACAAATACCCAACAAGGCATCATTGCAACCCCATCGTCTATTGATTCTCACCACCAAAAAATATCCATAAACACTGAAATTGTTTCAAGGGATCATTGTAAGACCACCTCTCACATCGACATATCGCCTCTTCCGTAGCCTCGATCTCCACCTCCACCTCATGCCTCCACATTATCCTCTATGATCCTTTCCATATATATCTCCCATATACATAATATTAGACATATTAATTAAATATCCATGTTGATTAATCTATTACATTTAAAACTTTTTTGTTTCTCTCGAGACCGAATTTATCTGCAATCATTCCTCCATGTAGGTCAATGAACCAGTTTCTACACCTCTTATCTCCTTAAAAAATTTCAAATCATAACCTATATTCTAATGTAAATTAATGTTATAGTTTAATATATTTTATTTATTTTTCAATTCAAAATAACCATTCACATTTATCCCATTCCTCTTCTCAAAACATGCAGTTTTCAAGATCCCATTTTTCTCGATTTGTGGGAGTGTACTCTCAAATCATTATAGTCCGCTCATTCTATAATGTACTTATGATACATCGATCACTTGTTGTAATAATTATTCATTTCATTAATTTCCCGTTGATCTAGCATATTCCAATAGTTTTCTCCATATTTGAATTTATTGGTTTCTTTTCATTTAATTTCAAACATGTATCCATATTTTATTTCATTTTCCTTGTATTTTATTTCGTATCACCATTTTACATTGACTTAAATTGTCTTTTTTTGATTTCATAGACCAAATAATGAAGGATTGACCCTATTCAAATGTTAGGTTTGGCACTGAAAACTAGGTTGTAACATTCAATTATGTAAATGTTTAATATTTTCCTTTTATGTATATTTTCCAACTGTATTTTCACCCTCCCATTCATGTGGATGTATTTATTGATTATGATTTTCCTATTCTTCCCTGGTATTTATTTTGATAATAAAATAATAAATGTTTTTTATCATTGATTATCCATTTGATTTATCTGACCGTAAGTAAATGATGAGATTTGATTACTTCAATTCATTATATTTATTGTTTTTTTTAATATTTAGAATTTAAAGAAATTATTTTATCAATTTTCATCATTATACAAATGAATTTTTTTTATTAAAAAATGTATAATTTTGTAAAAATGTACATAAATTGTTTCATAGTACTGAAGTATCATTTTCATTGAAAAATGAGGTATTTATTTCAATCCATTAGTCACAATTCATTTTATTCATGGTGTGCATCTATGTACCGTTGATTATTCATCTTTTTAAACATAGTTTTTTAAATTTTTATTCAAATCATTCAACTATATTTCTTTTGAATTAAACTATAATTGAAGTTAATATTATGATTCTAATAATTCATTTCTTATATGTATTTTTGAAAAAAACAATGTATGATAAAGAACCCAGGAATATCATTACCAAAACTAGATTATTTTCATTCTAATAAATGAGTTTAATGTTATTGATATTCCAATACATTATTCAATTCATTTTCTTTTAATGTATCTTATTTTTTTAATTTTTTCTCTTCCCAAATTTTTATTTTATTTTATTTCACTTCATTCAATGATGTAACTGGAAAAAATGCATAAGAATACTCGATAGGTAAATTTACATGTCATATATATCTATCCACTCACATAAATTTTCCTATTTCCCTCAAATTGTTTTAATTTCCCAAATAACATGTAATAGTCTCCATATATCAATATTTCTAATGATGCATTACATAATCTTGACATACATATTTTCAATTTTCTCTTCTAACACTTTCAAAATTACATCAAATGTTATTATCTATTTCCATTATCTATACATTGTGGTATGAACCAATTTAGAGACTTATATTCTGTTGAATATGACTTCAGTCATTTATAATGTCATAAAATTTTAGATATCGTGCATAGATATAAATCAAGTTTATTTTTTTTCCTTTTTAAAATTAACTTCATACACTGAAATTTTCTTCTCATTAACAAATGCCTCACCCTTCTAAATAAAATGTTAAGGTCTGGATTTCATCACACTGCAGGGCTGCCATGGTTTTGATAGTACTGATGCCTTGTGGATTTGGTGCTCTTTTTTTATGGTCCAGGGTTCCATTGATGCTGGTGATAAAAAGATTTCTGAAAACAAACATGATATTTATGCTTGAACTCATTATGATGGGAGCTCAGAGGGTCAAATTTCTTCCATGGCTGGTCCAAATCAGGGATAATCAATGATGGGTTGTTGTGTTATATATTACCCACAATCCATAATTTTAATTACTGTATGTGTCTGTTATTCATGGAAAGTTCCTTAAAAGATGATGGATTTATATTATCTTTACATCATGTTATATTTTTTCTTTAATTTTAAAATCATCTTAGACTTCATCACACTGTAGGGATACCATGGTTTCGACTCTACTAATTCCATATGAATTTGGTTCTCTTTTATGGAGGTACATGGTGCCATTGATTATGGTGATGAAATGGTGTTTTAAACCATACATGATATTGATTCATGACTGCATGATGGTTTAAATTCCGATAGTCATGATGCTTCCATGGCTTTTCCAGATCTGGGGTAGTCAATGGTGGGTTGTTATGTTATAGATTTCCTGAGATCCTTGATTTCCTTTACTGCATGGGTCTAAAATTCACTATAGGTCTCTTCTAAGATAATTTATTTTGATCAGTGTTTCTTTGTTTCATCAATTTGTCCATCACACTCAACCTTCTTTGTAAATGTTAACACTTCTATATATTGAACACTTCTATAGATACCCTAATATGATTATAGATCAGGGTTCCCATCTAATTATACATCAGATAAGATCAATGCTATAGGAATGAGTTTATAATCAGATTGGGACACTGTTATAGAAACACATATATAGGAACATTGCTATGAATATGTGTTTCAACTGTATATATGTTTCCATTCACTGTTAGTAATTTTTATTCAGTATTAGTATATTGATCCCACTATATATTTTTTTATGCACTAAAAACTTATGTATATGATTCCTATTAAATAATAAATTGAAAAAATCATTAAACGATGCATCTTCTAGTTATGCATGATTTTTGGTTCATGCAGTGGAAGTTAATTTGAAAATAAGGTGGCCTTCACCAGGCGTACAATGATGATTTAAGGATGTATTACACATCACATCAGGTATGCGTTATATATGTTCTTAATTCCTATATTTTATGATTATATCAAGGATTGATCGAGAATATATATTAGATTTATATAATGAATCATATTTATCCTATTTTTTATAAATCAATTAGAAAAATTCATAGACCGTGCGATGAGATGGTGTTTGATTCTGAGGCTTGGTACGGCCAGAACAGTTCATTCAAAAATGATAAGTGTTTTAATAGATTATGTGAATGTGTTTCCTAGAAAATTGGAATAACTCCTAAATGGGTGCATAGATTAAAAATACAAGGGTACCGTCATGTTTAGAGAAGCTTATTTACCTTAGGTAGGGCCTATCATTGACCAAAATATGTCGACAATGAAATGTAGTTTTTGGATGTTAATGAAATAAATAAATCAATTTTATTTTATTTAACATTATGTGATGATGTAGTGGTCGTTTCCCTTTTTAATTATCCTTACTAGAGAAATATAGGGTTCTCTGCACAACCCTATAATTCCGTAGAGGCAAGAAGATGGAAACCTCTCCCATGAGAGATGAAGAACACTTGTGGATTGAGGATCAATAGCGACATGGACCTTCGTTCCTTATCAACGACTGATCCAAACATAAGGTTGGATGTTGATATCATTGTTATTTCCTCTTCCCCATATATATTCAACAAAAAACATAGAAAAACCAATGAACAAGTTGATTCACGTTATCACCATTACTGAGGGATGGATAATTGTTTCAGGGATTAAAAAGGTGAGATGGATCTTTGTGATTATCTGTTTTTATTCTTTGTTAAACCTTCTAACATGATCAGATGAAGGCTGACATAAACAAGCACAAGATTTTTTTAGGTGTTTGGGTGTTTATCTATCCTACTCAATTTATCATGTTCTTCATGCGTCCTTCTCCCTTGATACCCCTATGATAATGATCAAACATTTCACCCCTGATATATGGTGAAAAGATTTAAGATATAAGGATTTAACCCCACAATGGAATAGCGAACGTGAGACAAAAGTGTGGTATGGTTCAGGAGAAGCAGTGAAATATGATGGCACAATGCCGTGGAATAAGGCAGGCCACTAGTGAGGAGTTTGGGGGCAAGGGAAGGTATGTCCAGCATCATCAGTCCAGGGGGCACGAGGAGGCAATGGGTCACCAGAAGGGTAGCTAGTGTCGGTAGTAGGCTACAGTCCAAGAGGGACTTCATGGGATCCCACTGTGGTGGATGTCATGGGTTGTGACCAACATCCCCAGTAGGATTCCACATCAGCAATCCAATGTGGGAAATTGAAGCCGCCTTATAGGAAGATGTGGTGGAAATGGAACCATCATTTTTAGAGAAGCTTCTTTAACATAGGCAGGGCCTAACATTGACGAGAATAAGTCGGCAATGAAAAGTAGTTTTTTGATGTTAATGGAATCAAAGTAAATAAAGTTTATTTTATTTAACATTTCATGATGAAGTATTGGCAGTTTCTCTTTTTAATAAGCCTTGCCAGAGAAATTTATGGTCATATTCACAACCCTGAAATTCCTCATTGGGAAGGTAATGGAAATCTTTCCCATGAGTGATGTTGAACAATGGGGGATTGAGGATCAGAGATGACATGGACCTTTATTCCTCATCAAAGACTAATAAAACATGAGATATTATTTTGATATCATTATGATTCCATCTTCCCCTCATATATTCAATGAATTTTTTTTTGAAAACCAATGAACGGGTTGATTCACGGTTTCACCATTATTGAGGGGTGGATAATTGTTTTAGGGTTTAAAACGTTGAGATAGATCTTTCTGATTATATATTGTTATTCATTATTAAACCTTCTAACATGACCATATCAAGGCTGACATGAACAAGGACAATATATGTTTTTTAGGTGATTGTGTGTTTATCTATCCTTCTCAATCCATCACGTTTTTCATGAATTCATCACCCTTGATAACCCTATGAGAATAATCGACCATTTAACCCCTGATACATGGTGCAATGATTCAAGATCAATAGATTTAACCCAACATTGGGATAGAGGGCGTGCGACATAATTTTGGTATGGTTCAGAAGAGGCAACAATTTACGATGGCACAAATCCATGGAATAAGGTAGGCTGTTGGTTAGGAGTTTGGTGGCGAGGGTTGGATGTGGCCGGTGTCACTGGTCTAGGAAGGAGAGGAGGCAATGGGTCACCGGAAGGGCTTCCAGTGTCCGTAGTAGGCTGTAGTCCAAGAGGTACTGGATGGGATCCCATATCCGTGGCGTTCATGGGTGGTGACCGAGGGCGACAGTAGGAGGCCACATCAGTGAACCGATATGTATATTGAAGTTGCGTTAGAGGTACCTGTGGCGACAAGGTCATGGGGCTTTCAGAGGAGGCGACCAGGCCATGTGAAATGAGGAATGCTTCCACATAGACCATTGACACTGTGGGAGACACATGGTCACATAATATAGCATGGATAAGGTGGGTGTTGCTAGGGCAGGCTGTATCCTACAGAGAAAACTGGCCCCCATGTAGTGGGCTGGACGAGTGCGGCTGGGCCACTCTAGCGGCCCAGCATGCAGGATACAGAAGGCCTAATAGCCCGAGCCCATATGGCTACACCCAGAGGGCCAGTTTGGTTCATACATGACTGGACTGGACTGGGTTTGGTCGGGTAGGTGGGTCGGGTAGGTCCCGGTCCGAATATGGGTCAGACTAATTTACAAATATATCCATATCAATCAAACTATGTGTCCATTTGATGAGTTGTTTGATGTGTTAGTATCCTTGAGATGAGAAGATATTTTTGGTATACTTTAAGTGTGTTTTTTTATGTCAGCATATGATAAAATGGATTGACGAGCAGATTCTCCCAGAATGGGCATGCTATTTGTCGAATCCTGCCGAAGTCCATGACTTGGTAACTATGTGATTTGTGGGTTCCATTACTCCTTGGTACTCTGTGTGATATCAAAACACTGTGTGTTATAGACACTCCATGTTTTATCGACACTAAATGTGTTATAAACACACCATGTGTTATGGACACACCTTGTGTTATCGACACATCGTGTGTTATCAACACTCCATGTGTTTTCAACACTTCGTGTGTTATCGAAACTCTGTGTGTTATGAAAAAGAGGGTGTTCCATGGACTACGTCTAATAATACCGATTTTCATGATATCGACTTATAAGTGTGTCATGTGACTATGTATCTTATTAGTTGTATACTCTGTATATTTCATTATAGTGTACTGCGTGTATTTCATAGTGGTATACTCTGGGTATATATTTGTGTTGTACTAAATTTATGTCTTCTTGGTATTATTTGTGTATTTCATTGTGGTGTACTTAATATATTTATTAGTTGTATACTCCATGTATTTTTTTGGTGTACTACATGTATTTCATAGATATATACATTTTATATTACATTGTGGTGTACTTTGTGTATTTTTTAGTGGTGTTTCATTGTGGTTTCAGGGTGTCCTATTGATTATTGTATTACTCCCACCCAGACGGAACTTTACCACGTGTGTCATGTCTTATGCATATGATCAAAACTTTGATGAAGTCTTAAGTGGAACAGGACCAAATGTTTCTTAGAGTTATTAGATTGACAAGGTGTGATCCAATGGATTTAGACAGTTGTCATACACCTACCCATTTGGTAGGGTTTTCTGTAGATGAGTTTCATTAACTTGTGTATTTACTTTTGCAGAATCCTTCATTGGCAGCCCTATATCCTATCCCTTTTTACATCCTAGTTTTCTACTTTCAAACATTGTAGTTTTTATATTATTTTATGCATGAAGTTTCTACCCAGTTTTTCTACATTTCAACATTTTGGGCTTAGAGATTTTGTGTGTGGGTACATGTATATAGGAAAATGTCTCACATTTTTGGGATATTCCTACATGGGGCTAGTTTCCACCCCATTGAATAATGGAGGTGGGATTGGGGTAATCACAAAAAAGGCCCCTATGGGATGTGTTAAAACAAAGTTGTATCAGGTCTTGTCAGTTCTACTTAAAGAATGGGAGTCCATGAGGTTTGTTTGAGAGTAATAGTGCTAAGTGTTTTGAGTTATCCTTTTATGCCAGGGAATCTATTGTTGGTGCGTCAACTGACATATCCATAAACCAGGAATTTTAATTCTTATTTTCAAATTGGTAAAATAAAAAACTAGTTACAGGGAAATGAATTTTATATTCATCATATAAGAGTTTGGTTTGATCTCATGTCCTTCTTGAGTCATCTAACCAGGTACACTCTTTTGACAGTGGTTCATCTTGATGTGTTTCATGGTTCCTCCATGAAGATAGCCAGCTCGGATTCCGATGCATGATCACGAGGATGATTCTACTAGCGATGAAATGTAGGTATAGGGACTTGTATCAGAGATAGCACCTACGGGTAGTTTACAAGTGGGACCACCACCCATCAAGCAATAGTTACATCAATTACAACCAGTAGTGTATGAACGTATGTTTAGTGAATTTCATGAGTTATATAGGTCGTGACACCCTATATTTTGTGGTAATACGGGCCTATATGTAGGTGAGGATTGTATAGAGGTAGTTACATGTATCTTCCAGCTTTCATGTATGCCTTATGACTAGAAAGTAGTTCTAGCTACGAGCCTTCTTCAGGGGTCAGTTGGGATATGATGAAGCTTAGGGATCTAGAATCACGATGAGATGACTATCCCTTGGGTAGAAATTGGGAGCCTATTCATAATGGAGTTCTTCCCTGCTACATTACTCTTAGTGCGCATACTGGAGATCCTTCATTAGTAGCCGGGCAGTCAGACTGTGGTAGAGTACTCGGTGTGGTTTACTGATCATTCTTGAAACTCCACAGATATAGCGAGGGAAACATTATTCAGGTTCTGGATCATTGATAAATGGATATGCTAAGATATCAAGGAATCGATGATATCCCTTAGCATACATACATATGTTGGTGAACTGGATATAGCACTACTAGTGGTGATCTTTCTAGTAGAGCATACAATAGTAGTAGGAGCTACCAGCAGGGACTAGGAAAGTGAGACTTTGGTGGTAGGTAGATAATAGAAGTCACATGAACGGAATTAGTTCAAGAACTATAGTGGTCAACCCCTATACATGGGAGCAGTGGTGCGGGTCTCTCAATGTAGAGTGAGTCCACTGAAGGATATGATGTGTTACTCATGCGACGTTCAGGAAAATCTTGCACGAGATTACCCGACCCATAATATGACCAATCAGGAGATAGATGAGGGACTAATGAGGCTGAGGTGGAGATAGTAGAATGGTGGTC
Organism: Viscum album; assembly: GCA_963277665.1. Lineage (NCBI taxonomy): Eukaryota > Viridiplantae > Streptophyta > Magnoliopsida > Santalales > Viscaceae > Viscum > Viscum album. The sequence continues at coordinate 595,869 of CAUJRU010000410.1, read as the reverse complement.
TGTAGGGCAGAGTTCATGCCAGAGTATCAGGTCAGGCAACAAGAGTTGAGCAGAGGTTTGAGGTACTCCCACCACCATCCCAATTGGTACGCTATGTGCTAAGGGAGATGGTGTAGAAGGATGAGGCTAGCTTCATGTGATAGAGTCTTATGAACCTTAGGCTGTTTGGATCATTATATTCATGATCTATGCCTTTTCCATCTTAGCTGCAATTTTGATAGTCATATGTGCAAGTCATTCTTTTCTCTCCATGACCCTTATTCGAGACTCAGAGATTCTAGTGGAACTGTTGACTTGATACCTACATACAGAGACTCTTATGGGAGAATATTCTATGATCAGACACTGGTGATGAAAATTTGATCTTACTCTTTAAGGTGAGAGTTTCAGTTAGGATCTCCTGGTAGCGACATCAAGGTCTTATGGAGACATTCTTGGCATGGACTAGTTATCCAATGTCCATGCTTAGATAGATTGTTTAAGTATATAATGTGTAGTGTCCATATTTATGGGACAAAGTTATATTTTTTCGTTGAAGAGGAAACACATGTAGCTCATGAAGTAATCATTCAATGGAAGGTGCAGCTGATTGCTCATCAGTTCCCTAGTGCCACCCTCACTGAAGTGGATAAAAGGTGTCGTCAGTTTCATGTTGTGGTGGTGGAGTACAATGAAGTCTTTCTTGAGGATGTACCTAGATTGTCTCCCCATTTGGAGGATGAATTCTACATTTATTTGTATGATGGGACGGTATTGATATTTGCAACTTAATTTCAAATGTCTCCCACAAATCATCATGAGCTGAGGTTACTGCTAGAGAACTTATATAGGAAAGGCTTCATGAGACCTAGTGTTTGACCCAACACGACCCTTGTTTTTTCTTTCAAGAAGATAGACATGTTCTTCAGATTATTTATGGATATCCTATTCAAATATTAGGTGACCTTGATTAATAAGTATCTTGTACTGAGGAATTAAGTCCATTTTGATCAGCTGAAGAGATCTAGGAGGTTCTTGAAGATAGAACTCAGATCTAGATATCACCAACATATAGTAAAGAATGAGGACTTCCTGAAGATTAATTTATGATGTTAGTACGACCACTAAAAGTTCATAGTAATTCCATTTGGTGTGAAAAACACTCCAGACTTTTTCATGGGACACATGAATAGGACATACAAACACTACATAGATCGGTTCATCGTGGTCTTCATTGGTAACATCCAAGTGTACTCAGTGTTTAAGGAGGAGAACAAAATAAACATGAATTTGGTCTTTGACAACCATTGAGAGGACCAGGTTTATAGGAATCTCTCAAAGTATCAGTTATGGATACAAGAGGTCCACTTTCTAGGACACATCATTTTCAAGGATGGAGTTTTAGTTGATCCATCTTAGATAGAGGTGGTGCATGCTTGAATGGAACCCAAGTGTGTTACCATGGTGCGAAGTTTATTTGGGTTGGATGAGTTCTATCAAAGGATTGTGCGAGAAATTTCTACAGTTGAATCATCCTTGAAATCATTTATGCAAAATGGGTAACCTTTTTTGTGGATGGAGATGTTCCAGGAGGGTTTTCAACAGTTCAGGTAGATAATGACGAATGCTCATATCATGATATTTCTAGAGTAGGGTGTTGAGTATGTAGTGGTCTACGATGCATTAGGGACTTGTCTTGGTTGTTTCATGATGTCGGGGTGAGAAGTAATTTCCTATGGTTCATGGTAGTTAAGACCACATGATAAGAACTGTGTGTCCCATGACCATGAGTTGGTAGCTATAATCATCCCATTGATGATATGACGACACTACCTTATGGGAAGATAATTTATCTTCTAATTTTACCTCAAAAGTATCATATATATCTTCTCTCATAAGTATTTGATCATGAGATAGAGGAAATGACTAGATTTTCTCTTAGACTATGACTATATGATTGTCTATACTCATGGGAAGGATAAAACGGCAGCATAAGATGTTAGTAGGAGATCCATCTTAGAGTTTCTGAGCATAACGTCAGATCAGTTAGTCGTGTTTCGGATATTCATTGGGGATGGAGATGGAGAATATTATCAACATTTTATTTTTTTCACGGATCCACTCTTATAGATAGTCAGGGAGGCACAACTTGTGTATATCAATATTGATACACTACATGATAAGTTGTCCACAGGGCATGACCGTGATTGATATTTTAAATTTGTGGATCATGTCGTGCTCTTCAGAGGATGCACAGTCATACCAGTGAAATTATATAGGAGATATTGAGGGAGTTCCATTCATCCCCTTTGGTAGCAGATCTGGGTGTGACGAAGATGTATCAGGATCTCCGACCTCAGTTCTGGTGGCCAAGGATGTAGATCGAAGTGGTAGAGTTCATTTCTAGATTAATCACTTTCCCGAAAGTGAAGGATGATCACTAGACTCCACCAGGCTTAACCCAACCTCTTAAGGTTCCCATTTGGAAGTGGGATGGTATATCAATGGACTTCATGACGAGTTTCCCATGCATATCTAGGGGACACAATACCATCTGGGTGATCGTTGACCGACTCACCATGTCCACCCACATCATACCGATCCAAGAGTAGAGTTAAGTAGAGATCTTGGGAAAACTCTATGTACATGAGATATTTCATCATCATGGAGTTCCATTGATGATATTTTTAGATCATTATTCTCGTTTCATATCCCTTTTGTTGAAAGGATTGAAGGAAGAATTTGGGTCTCAGTTACACATGAGCACGATAGTTCATTCCTAGATGGTTGTCCAGACATGAGGACCATTCAGGTTCTTGAGGGAATATTACGTGTTTGAATCCAAGACTTTGTCTGGAGTTTGGAGGATCCCATAACATAGGTATAGTTTTTACACAACAACAACTACCACTCCACCATTGGTATCACACCAATAGAGGACATATAGAGATGACAATGTAGGTGAAAAATCTGTTGGACTCACCATAGATACCTAGAACTCATGGGTATAGAGTTGGTACATATTACCACTGAGAAGGTGGAGATCATCAAGGAGTGGTTGAGGGAAACACAAAGCTGGCAGATGTCATACGCTGATAGGAGACAGATTCCACTTGAGTTTGAGGAGGGATACTATTCATTCATTTGGGTCTCACCTCAATAGGGATTGTGGAGATTTGGTTGAGGTGATAAGTTATCTCCAAGATACATTAGCCCTATTTTGATTATGTGTAGTGTTTTTGTAGTTTCACCAGGTGTATTATGTATCCCATTTGTCTCATTTGTGGAGGTCTGTGCATGATCAATTGCATTTCATTGACTAGGGTGATCTAGACATTGAATTAGCGTGACTTTTGGGGAGTACACTGTGAAGATCGATGATTGATAAGAGATGATCCATCATGGGTAGTTGATTAATCTGGTGTAATTTTGCTGGTATCACATGAATCTCCAAGAGATCACTTTGGAGTGGGAGTTTTAGATTCAAGCTCAGTACCCACACCTTTTTTTGAGAAGCCCATGTTTTGGATTTCAGGGATATACATCCCTAATGATAGGAGAATTTAATGACTTGGATTTCTCTAGATTTATTTTTATTAATAAATTGTGAAAATTATGAGGCAAGGAACTGAGACGACATGTGATTCCAAGGGCGAGTGTGCCCAGAAAAATTTGTCGAAAAGTGTTCTGTGTTTTAATAAAGAATGTGAGCGGGTTTCCTATAGAAGTGGAATAAATCCCAAATGAGTACCCTGATCATAAATTTGAGGGTACGATTACATTTAGAAGAGTGCCTTTACCTTAGGAACGGACCAACTGAGACCGGCAGATTTTGACTATGAAAAGAAGTTTTCAGAAATTAAAATAAATAAAATAAATCATGTTTAATTTACATAAGGTTACATGACAACACAATGACAATTTACATTTATAAAAAGCCTTGTCATAGAAATTTAAGGTTATCGTAATTACCCTGGAATTCCTTTGAGGAAAGGATATGGAATCAAAAATGATGAGTGATGATTAACACTGACATATCATGGATCAATCATGAAATAGACCCCCATTCTTCTCCAATGGCTGATCCAACCCTGAAGTTGTATGTCGATCTCTTTTCGATATCCTCTTCCCCCCTTAGATTAAATGATGAACGTGGACCAAATAGTGAATAGGTTGACCCATGGTTTGACCATTCTTATGGGATAGATAATTATTCTATGGTATATAATGGGTAGACATATCTTTGTGATTATTTTTTGTTGTTCTTCGTTAAACCTTCTATCATGAACGGATCATGGCCGACACAAACAATGACATGATCCGTTCATTGGGGTTTCATGTGCATTATCTCCCACCTAAATCTATCGATTTCTTTGAGAATTATTCTACCTAGAAACCCCTATGTGAATGATTGAACTTTGAACTTCTAATCCATGGCACAACTATTCTAAATCAAAGGATTAGACTTTGTGATGGAATAACAGATGTGCGATGGAAGTGTGGTATGATTAATGAGAGGTGGCGACTTATGGTGACCAATGGTCATAGTGGAAGTTAGGATTTTGTAAGGGTGATCAACATCTAGGGAAGGATGTGGTAGGTGGGGATAGTCCAGGGGGAGAGTGAGGTCACAATGCTAAAAAAACATGGAGGCCGGTGGAAGCAGCATACTACGGTCTAGGTGGGATAGTGTGGGAGCCCACAAAAGTGAAGGTTGAGGATATAACAAGGGGCCACAGCTGGTGGCCGCATCAGTGAGATGAGACACAAGTTGAAGCTCTCACAATTCGTCCCCTGGGGTCCATTCCGTGACTACCCCAGGCCCGCTTTCCATAGTCCAGAGGCTGGTGACTAGCACTGGAATGGCATATCCTAAAAGGGAAGGCATTGCCTTTAAACCTATACACACACCGACATGGAATATTGCACAAAGAAAACCACAAAGAAAAAAAGTAGTACAACCATCACAATGTACCACCAATGAGAGTAAAATGGTTTAACTGAAAGTAGGGGGCAGAATAAATGCTCAACTGAAAGGAAGGTACAATAATAGAAGTACATGCTTGATAGGTCATATTCCAAGGATCATACCAGAATGGTAGGTACAAATCACTATTAGATGTCACTATAACACACCACGTCTATCAATCTACCTTCAAGAACCATCTAGCCATGGCTTCCCAAAGTCACACTCAAAGCTGTTTGTCGTCTACACAAGACACAATAAGTGTGGGAAAATCCTGTGCATGGGTGAGTATAACAATACAGAGTTGGAACCCTGAGACCCCCGAAGGTATCCCCTGAATCCACAAAGAAAAACACCATGAAGGAAATATCCACAAAGGAAATCCCCATAAAGGAAACGACATCTCACACAAGGTATAACTTATGTAAATAAGTAAAGATGATTAGTTATAAAGATAGATCATCATATCCTATTTAGAAACTATAATTTTGATCCACGAAGGGTGTCTCTGCTACTGATCCATGACATGTCTCTCTATGGATAACCCATGATGGGTCAAGATACTACTGATCCATGAAGGTTCTCTCTTATGCTGACCCATAAAGGGTCGCAATTATGGTGGTCTAATAAGGGTCGCTAGAATACTGATCCATGAAGGGTCGCTAGTACGCAGAACCATGAAGGTCGGCTAGTATTCTGATACACAAAGGGTCTCTATTATGCTAATCTAGGAAAGGTTTCTAGTATTCTGATCAATGAAGTGTATCTAGCATGTCGATCCAAGAATGGGTGCTATTATGCTGATCCACAAAGGGTTGGCAATGATTCTTCACATCATAGCCAGCCATTGGATTCCCGCACTTAGAACACTCGATATGGGGATGATCGTCTACTCAATCCATCATTCATACCTTAATAGCCAAGAAGTCCCACATTGAGTAACCAATGTACCATCTATCTGTACGGGTCTAAACCCAATAGACCACACATCGAATGGATGCCCGGTCTGTAAGATATGGGCTTTTCGTAAAAAGGGCCCAGTTGGATTCGAGTCTGATCCAACCCAAACATATTACAACCTCTATCAAAACCCATGATGAGTATCTCATAAGGACCGCCTCATAGCAAGGGTCCTGGTGCCACTAACATCGCGTCAATCAGATTCTCAGTTTGAGAGATACAAGCATTTCAGTGAAATAGGGGGTCGGTTGGGTCTGGTTCTGGGTCGACCCAACCCGAACCGACCCAGATCTAGTCTATCATGGGCCTGACTCATTGGGAAGTGGGTCCAACCTACCGGTGCAGGCCTGAATTATCCATCCAAAAGTGGCATAGCTGCATCCGGTCTTTTGCTCATGCGGCCGGTGAAACCGGCCTTGCCCACCATGTCACCCACGGACTGAGTCCGCGGGTTGACCCAGTCAATGTGCCACCATCGTGGTGCCACAGGTCTCAAACACCACATCCACAGTGGTCAAGACCACCGTCATTTTCTTAAGTGTCCCGAATGTGTCCTTCCACCTCCATGCCGACGGCGTGCCGCCTCCATCCTCCCGCAACATCCACCATAGGCCACCAGAGTTGATCCAGTGGTCTGTTTCTTGATATGTCTACCCCTACAGGATAGTAAGGCTGCCAACTTCACTATGACAGCCTCAAACATTCCTTGCCTCCACTTCAATAATCCATCCACAAAAAACTCACATGTGGAGGGGCCCGAGCCTTGTTCGTGTCGGCCCAGACCCTCCGTGTTTGATGTTTATAAACATCGGGCAGTATAGCTATTGTAGTTAGATATATACAAGTGATAATTTAATCCTGGATAGAGAAATACCTAAATAAGTAACCCTCCATCAAGAATGCATGATCCGCTGATCAACCTATTCATGGGTTGATCCGCGTTAGTCATTTTTCGAAAAAGAATGTGAAATCTATAAATAGCTCAAACCCTTACCTCATTTGATGTTCACAACTGTAGTATTCCATCCTCAAGGGTTCAAGTGGTTGACACCATTCATCGCTTCCCAGCTTCTTTCATCGAGGTATTTTGAAGTCGATGGTGTTCCCACAACATTCATCATTCCTCATTGGAGAGAAAACTCATCAAAAGTGCATCATGGAATTTTCCACAATTTATTTCCCAACTCTCCAACGTGTTAGCTAATTAAAAGGGAACATGTCGCAATGTTTATGTTATGATGCGATGTTGTGTCGTTACACTGTATCATTTATGAAACATCATATCTAATACTCTGCGACTTAATGAGCCATTAAGAGGATTCCTTTAATGTTCCTCATCGTCACCTCACTGCTCCACTTAAGTGTTGTCATCCACTTCTCAACGGTTCAGAAAAAAATAACTTTTTAATGTTATTTTATTATTTTCTGAAAAGTCTGAAAAATTAAATTTCTATCTGACCCATGAATGTCGATGTTAAGTCTTTTCTAGGCGAATCCCGCCATTCAGATTTCAACGACAGCCTTAGATTTTTTATTTGAGAACAAGATCAAATGGTAGAAAAACACGCTTCAACAAAATGGTTTTAATAATGATTTATTTGTGGGATCCTATATTGGTATAGATCAAGAGAAAATTCAAGTGATTCTATATCCCACATATTCTATGATAAATGAGATTTAGAGGTTATGATCCGACCAGTTGAGTCAATCACTTCCATTTTCCAGGAAAATTGTATTGCTCAAAACCCTATAATTGTACTATTAAAAATATCACTACTCAAAGGATATATTATCAACATTTATGATGCATAGATGTATTTTAACACCCATAAGATATAATAAAACAAATTAAGATACATTGTTTTATATATACATATTACAAAAATAGACATTTAATTAAATCAAAAAGAATCTTTTATTATAACAGTTTGGTCCATTACACACCAAATTGTCCAAATCCCATTTTATGGACACATTTTGACATTATATTCTAAAATAAATAATAATTACCCACTTTGTATAAATTTTTATTTATATTTACATGGGATCAAATTAATTCATGTGTTTCCTTTACAACACCTATTAAAGGCCACTGCCTATCCTCTCATCCTTACCCATTCAAAACATGTTATACTATACATTACCTACAAAAAACCATTAATTTATCTGTTACGATTATTTTATATTATTTTCTTGATTATAAATCCTTCATTGGAAGGATTCTGGTGTAATCTTAATGATGTAGTCTGAAGAAGAGGTAAGATTCATAAATGAGAGTTTTTATTTTGTTTCATCTTCCACCTTAATAAAATATTAATAGACTAGGATTATATAATATCATAAGTATATTACATATATTTAAATTTAATCATGATATGGTAATGACCTATATCTATCTCTGCTTCCATCAATTGGGAAATGAAACAGTCGATTGTGTGCATGGTGGACTACCTCCTCACAAAATGATGAAACTTGTTCTCCATCACCCACATTACTGATATGATATAATGATGGAGTTAAAAAATTTATATTATGTTTATAATATTATTATACGTATGGAGTTATAATATCACAAATACCTTATTAAATGATATATATATGATATATATATTTATGATATAATATTTCTTATGGGAGATTAATATGTCACCCATTTCATTACCCTGTCTCTAGTTAATGGAATTCTATCTTTTCTCTTTCATTCGCACAACCGACCATCAACAAGAAGCGTTGTGGATAATTTTTCACATTCAACCTTCAAGAATGATTATGGAAAAGGTTATAATTTTTTAATATTATATTTATAACATTAATATAATTTTTTATATAATTCTTATATCTCTAATATCAAATTACTATAACTTCAATAGAAAAAACATCCATGAAGAAAAATGAAACTAACACAAGAAATAATGAAAATATTAAAATATTATTAGAAAAAAGTCATAAAATATTATTGTATGATAATATATTATACTATAAATATAAATATAATTATGGTATAAATTAATAATATTTTTAAAAACTAATATATTGTATATCATGTAATATTCAATCAAAAATAAGAGTGGTGCAATGGAAATCACCACAATTTCTATTTCCTTTAATTATATTTTATTGTTGTAAACCAAATATTATATATATAGTAAATCTTTTTCCCTTTTAAATGTAACATCCTTAACCATTAATACATCATATAATTTTAATATTTTATTTTAATGAATTTCATAACAATACATATTTTCATTGAAATATATTGCATCACCATTGTATTTGATATTATAAGTTTATACGTGTAATGAAATTTTATTATATTATATTGTATATGCACTTTATTTTATGTTAATTTACGTTTTAAAATAATAATAAATACAATGATTAATCCTCATTTCAACATTATGATCAATGTATATGGTTTCATCTCAATTTCTATTTCAATGAGTGATTTTTGATAATTTGAACATGTTAACTTTTATGTAGTGTATATACTAAAATTTTGTTGTATTTAACCTCAGTACCTTTTTAATAATGATTATCATTGCATTTTTTTTATGCCACAAGGGGATAAAATTTTAATGTTACTAAAGTGGTAAAAAAATTGTAGTACAATCATACCATTTTATTGTTACTTTCTCTTGAAAAAATATATTACATTTGATCAATTTTTATTAGGAACTACATGTATATTAAATATCCATAATCATGTATGGTGTATAAGATTATTTAATAATCCAAATTCCATTTTTACATACGGTGAATAAATTTATTTTTATTGGATTAACTATGGAAATATTGAAAAATCAATTTCTTTTACCCGATAAAAATATCTTATGATATGTCATATTTTTTAGGAATTAAAAAGATAATTCGATATATGAGGAATGATTTTGAAATGTAGATATGTTTGGGGACCTTTTCTTGATATCACCTAGATGAATTTGAAGTCTCATGAGATGTTACTGTTGGGTATCCTTGATAAATGGGTTTTTTTTCATATACCCACCCATCAGTATAAAACTATATTGTGAATTGTAATAATATTAGAGTTATCATGTTGATTGAGATCATGATGCCCAATAAATAATAATTTACTTCCTTAATAATTATGTACATACAATTAATTATATTTTCACAATGATATTATATCTAGATGAATTTTATTCTCGTATTATTTTTTAGATGGAATATTTGTTTGGTTATTTACATTAACAAAATGATTATTCTTTACCTAAGCACGATATTCATGTTAATGATTATATTTTATGTGTTTTCAGTTATTTAAATTTCCATATTTATTATTCCTTACTTAATAATGATTATAAAGTTTTTTATTAAATTCCTTGTGTTTTTAGTTATTTACATTCCCATATTGATTATGACTTGTCAAATCATGATTGTAATGTTATTGATAAAATGGAATTCATGTTTTGTTATAAAAATTTCCATGATAATTAATTTTATTGATTAATTATAGATTCCACATTACATAACTATAATTATGAATTTAATCCCACCCTTATTTTTCCCTTTCCTTAGAATCCATGATGTTTACTATGAATATATATATGTATATTCTAGAGGGAATAATGATATTATATAAAAAAATTATGTTGTAATTTCTGTGTTCATGTATAATATGATAATAATGTGTGTATCTAGTTTTGAATGACTTATAAACAATTAGGTCTTTTGGATGCAATTGTTTTATATTTTTCCATTTTAATAAAGTAAAACACTAGATCTGAGCTAATGGGGTTGGGGTCATTACAAAATTACAAAAATATAATTAAATAATTAATAAATATTTCGATGAACTATAACGGTTAGAATCCATCAAAAAAATTATTAACTCAAACTTATTGTATAATAAAAAGTTATAACATTGTAAATATGGTCAATTAGATGAATTCATACTTTTAAAATTCATTTAAATTCAAATTTGTCAGAATAATCTGTTTAGATTGATACATAAATAACTTTTCATATTAAGAAACGTTATAATTTAAAAAAATATTTTGAAAACAATTATTTTAATGAATATTTTAAATTCAATAATAATTCATATAAGTAATAGTTAAAATTGAAATTTTGTTATATTTTTAGAAGTAACAATTTTTCCAACATTCTTCATTTATAATCATATTATATATTAGAATAATAAATCCAAATAACACTTTTAGATCCAATGATCCTATTATAAGTCCTTTAATTATCATCTTTTATTACGTTAATTAAAACTAACATGGAATATTAAGAAAATAAAATATTTTTTCATTTCATTAATTTGAAGAACATATATTTTCTTAGAAATTAGTAAATTTTGTAAAAATTTTTGTTACATAATTATAAAGATAACATTATATCAATATTTATCTATTAAATAAAAACACACGACATAATTAAAATTTAATTTTAACTTAAGTCCAACCAAATACAACAATGCATGAACCCATCATAAATATTGTAACACCCCGAGATTTTATGAGATATATTATTTTTTATTCCTTTAATATCTTCTGTTGTACGCTACACCAAGATTTACTTGTGCTATATGCAACACCGTATTAGCTTGGAGTATACGCAACCCTGACTTGGCTTTCATTACACGCAATCGCGACCTTCCTCAATAGCGTGTGTAGTACGGAATACCGGGATTCACTAAACAATGATATATAGTTATAATATTATTATAAACTATCTGTTATGAATATTAGTAATTAAATTTTTAATTTTATGACTTTATAATTCATCTTACACATTTTATAGAACATGGTATGAAATCAAAATAATTTTTTCGAGTAAAATAAGTATTTTTTAAAAAATGCAGTTTTGCCGCCTTTTGATGGCACAACCACTTTAAATCTTCTTTTTGACATGTTTATAAGTTCAATTTGACAAAATAAAATTCTTATTTTTATTAAGGATATAAAATTTTACTTTGGATAAATTTTTGATATTTTTCTAATAAGTTTCTTATTTTGATGAATAGTAAAAATACGATAAATTTTAATTAACAAAATCAATTTTCATCAAGATAATTAATATGGTTAAATTATAATATTGAATGGTTTTAAAGTATAAATAGAATATATTTTTACCATTTAATATAATTTATGTCATTATCATTGATTTTACATTGAATTAATAGGTACAATCATTTCAATCATTTGCAATGTTTTTACATTTAAAACTCGTTTTATTAAAAGCGGGATTAATTTTAAATTAATTTCTGCAACTTCTGTGATTTGAATTTGAAAAACTGGATTCCATATTTGGAATCAGTAGGTCCAAATTATTTTAATAAGCTACTTTTTATTTTTAGTCATTATGAATAGTAACTACGGTAAATTTTATTTACCATAGTTAAAGATAAATCGGGTAATTAAGGGTAAATATAATATTATAAAATTACCCTAACACTTGTCCTAATATAATTGGATTATTATATTTTACCCTATATCATAATTGGGTTGAAATGGAATCTAATGAAACCCACTTGTATTTGATTTAAGTCCTTTTATTTATTTTATTTAAAGGAAAGTGAAATGTCTCACTCAAACTTTAATAATTAGATTATTTTTAATATAAGGTTATACATAATATAAATTAGATTATGAATACTCATTTTAATGATAAAAAGTTTTTATTTATCATGGTAATTTATTTGTAATTTTTAATAAATATTTAATTACCATAATAACTTATACATTAATGATGAAGAAATTATTTATTTAGTGAAAAATCAATAATATAGTTTTTATTAAAATAACAATACATATCAAAAGACCATAAACATGAGATATCATTATTGGTCGAGTATATCTATACCCTAATAATCCTAGGTTCTATTTTTGAACCATTTGGAGCCTTATAAAAGCTATTAGGACATTTATATTATTTTATTTTAAATGAGGTCAAAGATGTCACCTTCATAATTTAATAAATATATCAATTTAAATGTTGTGATTTTAAGATGATAAATTCGAGTAAAAATATTATTATGAAAGTTATTATATATATCCTCATCATAGGATTTTATTTTTAATTTTTATGCCCCAAATAAGTATATTAAATAATTATACAAAAATGTTTTATTAATTATTTTATTAAGAGATATTCCAAAAAAATGGTTTTAAAAATATTAAAATAAATACTATATGAACAAATTAATGCGCCCTATGAATTTTTTATTATTATGAAATTTTAGGAATCTATTATATATTTTGGTTAGAACATATCTTCTTTATGGTTTTTATTTAAATTCAAATAATGAATAGTTTCAAAATTGACACTATTGATATTTTATAAAAATAACAAATTATTAAATTATTTCAAAATCATAAAAAAGTTTAAAAACTATAAATTGGATATTATATGGTATAAAAGGTTATAAAGTATCCATTTATGGGATATTGACAACATTTAATTATGTGTTTATACCAATTTAATATTTAAAATTTTATTACCACAAATAAAATTAAAGAGATTAAATAATGATAAATCATATTGATAAGGTTTAAAATAAACCTAAAACAAGTCTAAATTTTATTGGATTATTATATTACTACCCTATCTCGTCTCATCTTCGAATTGAGTCATTTTTGGAGTTTTTTAAGTGCGGTTTCATTTTATTATTATTTAATATTTTTATGTTTTTCCTAAGGTTCCCCTCTCCTCCCTTATAAAAGGGCACCTCCTCCCTCTTCTCATTACACAATTTTGAGCATTCATTCTTGGTAAAACCCTTCCCGTATCACTTCTCCAATTCCATAGAAACCTAATAGAGGTCCTGGTTTTCATTAAAGACCATATATAGTGGCCTAAGAGAACGATAAGAGGAGCCGCGTCGAAGAAGATGTAATCTCTTCTACCGATTCTTTCAAGTTTCATTCTTCTTCAACTTCTTCTTATTTTTTTTCATCATAAATTAATAACATATGTATGAATAATATAATGATATGTTATTATAAATATGAAACAACCCTATTTCACCTTCTATCCATCCAACGAAAAACCAAATCACCGCGGGTGTGTACGTACGGAATACCGTCTCCACGCCGTGGTGTAATCTGTTTTTACACCACCAACTTAATTGGATGGGTATAATGGTGTAAAGAATAACTATATATAGTTATTATAACATCATACTGATTATGAGATATTATATCATCCACTCCAATTCAATTAAATAATTATGGGAACGATATCATCTCTCGTGTGTACATACAAATTACCGTCTCCAAGACGTGATGAGATTCATTCTCCATGTTAACCACTCAAGAATGATTATAAGGTAAATATAATTAATAATAATGAAATATATGACATGATAAAGATACTAGGTTTATGTATATATATTCATATATATGTGTGTGTGTGTCACCAACTTACATCCATCCAAGTCAATAAAGAAAAGAAAATAGTGTTCATGCATACGTACGGCCTACCGTCTCCGTGAACAATGTATTTCTTTTCATTTATCTATCTATTATATATATATACTGAATATATATGATATATAAATCACGATTTGAATTCTGGAAGTAATTAAATCATGATATAAGTAATAATAATATCATGAACAGCAAGTCCAAACACATACGATAAATAAAACGATTTTACCCAAAACACTGCTTTAACATGGGATTTACAAAAGAACGAGTAATATAAAGTCATAATAGAACCATATATGATATCATAACAATGAATATGATTCCTTTATAAGTCAATGAAATTATTTAAAACATTATATAGGAGTTTCATATACGTACAGACCATATCAGACCTAAGGTAAGGGATAACCTTACCAATCTCATTCTTATCCGAGATTGTTTATTATTAAGTATTTGCTGGGGTTATTGTTATCATCCATGTTAATGTTTCCAAAAAGTGTTTTTATGTATGCTTAAAGTCATTTTTACCCATTTTTTACTTTTACCACATGTTATAAAAGGGATATTTCTTTTTTTACCATACGAGGAACTTTTTGACTTTTCCGACAAAAGTATGAGGAGAATGTTTTTTTAACTTATACGGTATGAATAGATTTTTACGGTTTCATAACACCTTATTTTCATGAAGCTTACTATACAATATTTAATGATTATTTTCAAGAAAATATTATTCTTTTAAAATTGCACGACATTTTGTGAAATGAAAATGATTTTGAAGAAGAAAGGATATTAACCTCAAGAATTCATTTCAAGTGTTTTGTCAAAACTATTTCCATCTAAGATCACATTATTTAGTATGATTATGTTTCAAGTATAATATCTCTAGGATTTACATGGTTTTAATTTTCTTATGATGAAATTATATCTATTTTTTATATGGATTATGTTATGATGGGATGATGTTTATGAAACCCATTTTTATTCTTTGGGTTATGATGAATGATTTAGGTTTATGTCATGGAACAAGTAAGAATTATTTCATTATGAGTAGGGTGGGAACTATATCTCCTTCCAATGAATTGGGTAAAGATTTATATCTCATGAGATAGACTTGGCTGGAATGGTATGTTAATTCGGTTCAGTGTTACAGGACTGGAACGAGGATTGAACTCGATTTAGAAAGGGACTTTGTCCACTAAGATGGTCTTGGAAGCAATGCCTTGGATACTATGGAAATAATATCATGTCATTAATGGTTTTACACAATTAAATGTTTTATTATGATGCTAATGTATCATGATGGATGGTCCATTATGATCTATGCCTTACGTAATGTCAGGTTTTATGTCATTGCTCATGATTTTGATGTTTAAACATTATGTTCATGTTTTTAAGTTCAAATGTATATGGTTTGATTCATTTTCTCCATGCATACCCTTACTGAGAATTTGAGCTCACCCTCTATATGTTTTCTCTTACCCAGGATATGAATAAAGGTTTTAGGTAAGAAAACAATTGGTGAAGATCTTTATGGGAGATGTTGAAGATATTTCACTTAGATTAGAAGATTATATTCCGAGTTTCCAAAGACACTAAACTATTACAGTCCTTTGGTGTCTGTTTTTGTTATGTATTTGATATTCCACAAAAGTAATGTTATGTCCTTGTATTTCATATATGGGGTCTCTATAGTTGGTATTAGAGGAAATGAATGTAGATATGAATCCGATCCTTGGGAACTCACAAATTTGAGCATTGGACGAAGCATGGATCTCTGCCCAAGGGCTTCATGAGGAAATGGATGCCACTGGGGATGGTGGTGTGTCCCTCCAAGGGGGTGTATGCTCCCATGGAGTGCCCTAATAGGTATCAATTATAGTGCACTGGATGTAATTCCAGACCGCTATAGTTGGTATCAGAGGAAAGGTTTAGTTAACCTTTGGAAGCTAGGATGTGAAAACTTTAGTGATATGCCTGGATATATTTCTAAGGTATGTCTAGGGATTTCCCTAAGGTTATGTATAAGTATAGGTTATAGTCCTAGAATTATGGTAACAATCTTAAAATTAACCCAAATATGTTATATATTGAAGGTACTCTCCCTTTATTATGTTGTTTTCCCTAGCATGATTTTTGTCTCTCACAATATTATTTTTGGGTTTTAGATGATGGACGGAACCTAAAGGAACCGTGTTGATCAATTGAACAGACAATGAAATGATTTCCCTCTTGAACAAACCAATGTTATGGGAGATGGAGTGAAAAATCTTATTGCTATACTTACACAAGATATGAATCATTCTGAACATCCAAATGAGCAGAGAAGGGAACAATATTCTATTGAGTCATTCATGAGGCAACGTACACCTTCCATGGGTCATATGTGATGTTTATGAGTCAACCCCACATCAATCTGAGGCGCGGTGTGGCTGACACCATTCGAAGAGTCTCACTTTTGTTTGAAATGGAAAACATTTTAAGTGAAAAGTACAACTGACATACGAAAAACCGACGAACCACATTCAGTTTGTGTTGACACTTTAGGAAAATGATCCTTGGGTCATTTTGTATGTGTACAAGTCAACCCAGCCTCAATCTGAGGTGCAGAGTGGTCAGAACCACTCGAAGTGTCTCTCCATAGTTTAAAATGGACTTCATTTTAATTGAAAACAACAATTGACATACAGAAAACTGACCAAATGCATTCAGATTCTATTGAAACTTTAAGAAAATGTTCCATGAGTAATTTGTGTCATGTATGAGTCAACCCTGCCTCATTCTGAGGCGTGTTTTGGCCATCTCCATTAGAAGTGTGTCACTTTTGTTTGAAATGGATTACATTTTAAGTGAAAAGTACAACTGACGTACGGAAAACTGACCAAACACATTCGGATTGTGTTGATACTTTAGGACAATGATCCTTGGGTCATTTGTGACGTGTATGAGTCAACCCAGCCTCAATTTGAGGTGCTGAGTAGCCAACACCACTCGAACTATCTCTATATATTTTAAAATGGACTTCATTTTAATTGAAAACAACAGATGACATACGGAAAACCGACCAAATGGATTCATATTCTGATGAAACATTCGAACAATGTTCCATGAGTCATTTGTGACGCGTACGAGTCAAACTCGCCTCAATCCAAGGCCAGGTGTGGCCGGTACCACTCAAAGTGTCTCAGGTTTATTTGAAATAGACAACATTTTAAATGAAAACAACAACTGATATGTGGAAAACTAATTAAATGCATTCAGTTTCAGTCAAAACTTTAGGACAACGATCCATGGGTCATATGTGATGTGTATGATTCAACCTCTCCTCAATCTGAGGTGCGGTGTGGTTGGAACCATTCGAAGTGTCTCACTTTTGTTTGAAATGGATAACATTTTAAGTGAGAAGTACAAATGACATATGGAAAAGCGACCAAAAAAATTTGGATTGGGTTGATACATTAGGACAATGATCCTTGGGTCATTTGTGATGTGTATGAGTTAACCTATCCTCAATCCAAGGCACGGAGTGGCTGACACCACTCGAACTGTCTCTCTATAGTTTAAAATGGACTTCCTTTTAATTGAAAACAACAAATGACATACGGAAAACCGACGAAACACATTCAAATTATGTTGAAACATTTGGACAACGTTCCATGAGTCATTTTTGACGTGTATGAGTCAACCCTGCCTCAACGTGAGTCCAG
Organism: Viscum album; assembly: GCA_963277665.1. Taxonomy (NCBI): domain Eukaryota; kingdom Viridiplantae; phylum Streptophyta; class Magnoliopsida; order Santalales; family Viscaceae; genus Viscum; species Viscum album. Next base: position 577,867 of record CAUJRU010000410.1, on the reverse strand, counting down.
GTGAGGCCGACACCACTCAAAGTGTCTCAGGTTTATTTGAAATAGACAACATTCTAAGTGAAAACAACAACTGACATATGGAAAACTGACCAAACACATTCGGATTCTGTTTAACCTTTATTACAACGATCCCTGGGTCGTTTTTGATGTGAATGCGGCAACCCCGCCTCAATACAAGGCACAATGTGGCCGGAACCAGTCCAATTGTCTCTCTTTCTTTTAAAATGGGCTTCATTTTATGTGAAAACAATAAATGACATATGTAAAACCGACCAAATGCATTAGGATTCCGTTGAAACATTAGTAAAAAGATCCATGGGTCATATGTGACGTGTACGAGTCTACCCCGCCTGAATCCGATTCCTGGTGTGGCTAGAAACACTCAAAGTGTCTCATATTTATTTGAAATGGAAAAAATTTTAATTGAAAACAACTACTGGCATACAGAAAACCGATCAAACGCTTTCGGAATGTGTTAAAGTTTATAAAAATGATTAATGGGTCATATGTGATGTTTACAAGTCTACCCCTCTTTAATCTGAGGCGCAGTGTGGCTGTAAAAACTCAAAGTGTCTCAGTTTTATTTTAAAATGGATACCATTTTAAGTGAAAAGTACAACTGGCATATGGAAAACTGACCAAATGCATCTGTATTCTGTTGAAACTATTGTACAATGATACATGGGTAATATGTGATGTGTAAGAGTCAACCTCACCTCAATCCGAGGCACGGTGTGGCCGAAACCACTCAATGTGTCTTTCTTTTGATTCAAAAAAACATTATTTTAAGTGAAAAAACAACTGACATACGGAAAACCAATGAAATGCATTCAGATTCTATTGTAACATTATTAAAACGATCCATGAGTCATATGTGATGTGCATGAGTCAACCTTGCCTCAATCCCAGGACCGGTGTGGCCGGCACCACTCAAAGTGTCTCACGTTTATTTGAAACGGACCACATTTTAATTAAAAACTATTACTGGCATACATAAAACTAACCAAACACATTCTGAATATGATGAAACTTTATAACCATGATCAATGAGTCATATTTGATGTTTAAAAGTTAACCCTTCCTGAATCTGTGGCATGGTGTGTCCGGTACCACTCAAAGTTTATAATTTTTTTTGAAATGAACAACATTTTAAATGAAAATAATAACTGGAATACCGAAAACTATCCAAATGCTTTCATAATATGTTGATACATTAGGAAAATGATTCATGGGTCATATTTAATGAGTACATGTCAACCCTGCCTCAATTCAAGGCACGGTGTGTCCAGTATCAGTCCAATTATATGTATTTTGTTTAAAATGGACATCATTTTTAGTAAAAACAACTGGTATATAAAAAACCGAACAAACGTATTCGAAGTCTGTAGAAATATTAGGAAAATGATCCATTGGACAATTGGAAAGTGTAAAAGTCAACCTCGCATAAATCTGAGGCACGAAGTGGCTGGTATCACCCAAACAGTGTATATTTTCTTTAAAATGGATGGGATTTTAAGTGAAAAGAATAACAGACTAACGAAACCAGCCAAACACATTCAGAATATCTTGATGCTATAGGAAAACGATTCATGGGTAATATGTGATGTGTACGAGTCAAACCCACATCAATATGAGGCCTAGTGTGGCCGAAACCACTCAAATTGTCTCTCTTTTGTTTCAAAAGAACATCATTTTAAGTGAAAACAACAACTGACATACGAAAACGGACCAAACGCATTAGGATTCTGTTGAAACTTTAGTACAATGATCCATAGGATATTTATGATATGTACGAGTTAACCCCACATCAATCTGAGGCACGGTGTGGCCGGTATCACCTTAACTGTGTCTTTTTTGTTTAAAATGGATGAGATTTTAAGTGAAAAAAACTACTGACATATGGAAAATGGACCAAACACATTCAGAATGTGTTGATGCTCTAGGAAAACGATCCATGGGTCATATTTGATGTGTATGAGTCAAACCCAAATCAATATGAGGCCCAGTGTGGCCGGCACGACTCAATGTGTCTCTCTTTTGTTTCAAAAGGACATCATTTTAAGTGAAAAAAACACCTGACATACGGAAAACTGACCAATCACATTCGGATTTCATTGAAACATTTTTAAAACGACCCATGGGACATTTTTGATGTGTACGAGTCAACCCCGCATCAATCTAAGGCACCGTGTGGCTGGTAGCACCCTAACTGTGTCTCTTTTGTTTAAAATGGATGAGATTTTAGGTAAAAATAACAACTGACACATGGAAAACTGATCAAATGCATTCAAAAATGTGTTGATGCCATACGAAAATGATCCATGGGTCATATTTGACATGTAAGAGTCAACTCCGCCTCAATACGAGACCCGGTGTGGCCAGAACCACTCAAAGTGTCTCTCTTTTGTTTCAAAAGGACATCATTTTATGTGAAAACAACAACTGACAAACGCAAAACTGACCAAAAGCATTAGTATTCAGTTGAAACATTAGTACAACAATAAATGAGAAATTTGTGATGTGTAAAAGTCAACCTCGCATCAATCTGAGGCATGGTATGGCCAGTAGCACCCAAACTGTGTCTCTTTTGTTTAAATTGGACGAGATTTTAAGTGAAAAGAACAACTGACAAATGAAAACTAAAAAAATGCATTCGTAATGTGCTGATGCTCTTGGAAAATGATACATGGGTCATATTTGACATTTACGAGTCAAACCCGCATCAATCTGAGGCCCGGTGTGGCCGAAACCACTCAAATTGTCTTTCTTTTGTTTCAAAAGGACATCATTTTAAGTGAAAACAACAACTGACATACGGAAAACTGACCAAACGAATTCAGATTCCATTGAAACATTCGAATAACTATCCATGGGACATTTTTTATGTGTATGAATCAACCCTGCATCAATCCGAGGCACCGTGTGGACGGTAGCTCCCTAACTGTATCACTTTTGTTTAAAATGGTTGAGATTTTAAGTGAAAAGAAAAACTGACATACGGAAAACCGACCAAACGCAATCTTAAGGTGTTTATGATATAGGAAAACGATACATGGGTCATATGTGACGTGTACGATTTAACCCCACCTAAATAAGAGGCCCGGTGTGGCCAACACCACTCAAAGTGTCTCTCTTTTGTTTCAAAAGGACATCATTTTAAGTGAAAACAACAACTGACATACAGAAAATTGACAAAACGAATTTGGATTCTATTTAAAAATTATTAAAATGATCCATGGGACATTTGTGATGTGTACAAGTCAACCCCGCATCAATCCGAGGCACAGTGTGCCGGTAGCACCCTAACCGTGTCACTTTTTTTTAAATGGATAGGATTTAATGTGAAAAGAACAACTGCCATATGGAAAACCAAACAAATGATTTCCGAATGTGTTGATTCTCTATGAAAATGATATATGGGTCATATTTGACATGTATTAGTCAACCACGCATCAATACGAGGCCCGGTGTTGCCGACACCACTCAAAGTGTCTCTCTTTAGTTTCAAAAGGACATCATTTAAAGTGAAAACAAGAGCAAACATACGGAAAACTGACCAAACACATTCGGATTCCATTGAAACATTAGGAAAATTATCCATGGGTCATATGTGACGTGTATGAGTCAACCCCGCCTCATTTTGAGGCACGGTGTGGCGGACACCACTCAAAGTGTCTCTCTTTTGATTAAAATGGACATCATTTTAAGTGAAAACAACTACTGATATACAGAAAACCGACCAAACACATTCAGATTCTGTTGAAACATTAGGAAAATGATCCAGGGATCATTTGTGACGTGTCTGAGTTAACCCCACCTCAATATGAGGGGTGGTGTTTCCGGAACCACTCAAAGTGTCTCACTTTTGTTTAAAATGGACATCATATTAAGTGAAACCAACAACTAACATACGAAAAACCGACCCAACGCATTCGGATTCCGTTGAAACTTTAGTATAACGATCCACGAGTCATATGTGATGTGTACGAATAAACCCTGACTATATTCAAGGTGCAGTGTGTCTAGAAAAACTTGATGTGTGTCAGTTTTATTTGAAATGGACAACATTTTAAGTGAAAAGTACAGCTGGCATACAGAAAACTGACCAAACACTTTCGGATTATGATGAAACTTTAGGACAACAATCCATGGGTCATGTGTGACATGTATGAGTCAACCCCGCCTCAATCTGAGGTGTGGTGTGGCTGGAACCACTGAAAGTGTATCTCTTTTATGACATACCACACACTTTTGGAATATGTTGATACTTTATGTCAACGATCCATGGATCATATGTGACGTGTACGAGTCAAACCCACCTCAATCCAAGACACATTGTGGCCGGTAACACTCCAAGTGTATGCATAATGTATTAAATGGAAATCTTTTTAGTAAAAACCACTTGTATGTATTCTTAATTTTGTATAACACTTATAATTACTTATTCTATTTTTTATGTATTTTATTGATAATTGATAATTAAATTATGTATGTATTCAATTATGAATTGAATTCCGGATTCGACATATAAATTTCATCTAAGTTTTAAATTGAATTCTAAATCAATTATTTATGTTTACAATTACGTTATTATTTATGATTTAATTCTGGATGTGTATAGTTCCAGGGTGAAATGTTAAATGTGTTTGAATTATATGTTAAATAATTGGAAAGGAGTGGGAATGGAGAATTATAACACAATGGGCATAATTACAACATGTAGGAATGGGATTGCAGACCCTGCTGTGCAAATTGTAGGCTGCTGTGCAATTTTCACAACATAGCCTATGCCAATGGTTTCAAACCATTGGCATAGATTTTGTACGATGTTTTTATCAACTGTTCTATGAGAACCATTGGTAAAAACCCTTTCACAACGGTATACAAACCGTTGGAAAGGTTCCTAGAAGAGGTTTTAACAACAGTTTGGTTGAACCGTTTTCAAAACTTATACCAACGGTTCAACCAAACCATTGTTATAGGTTAATGTAACTAACCTATCCCAATGGTTCTACATAAACCATTGTGAAAACTTTTTCCCAATGGCTTACTTCCCTACTGTTGGAAGAACTGTTGGTATAAGACATTCCAACGGTTCTGCAGCCTATCCCAACAGTTCTGAATTGTTGGGAAATACACTATTTCCAGTAGTGTTTCATGAAGTGCCTTCTCCCAAAGGAAAGCCTTCTATATGGAAGAGAGGGATCTTGAGATATTATTAAGGAAGAGTTTGGAAGATTTAAGGGGCTTGAGAACTAGTGAGTAAGTGGTTAGAGGTGATGGATTTTTATAAGGGAGAGGAGGCGCTCTTTAAGAAAGTTTGAAAATATTATTTAATTATATAACGATTTTCAATTTCTAAAAGTCCAAAAAAATATTTCAATTAAAAGATAAGATGAAAATTGTTATAAATAAAATAATCCGATATTAATTGGATAGTTTTTGTATAGTTTTTTTAAATTTTATTATATAATTTATTTAAATCATTTATTAAAAAGATAATCACTACATCATCGTTGTGTTAGAAATAATTTTACTTATTTGATGTCTAAAAAAATAAAAATACTATGTTGTAAGAAATATGTTTCTCCTTAAAATTAATATTTATTGTCAAAGAGATAATTTAAATAGCCCCATGTAAAAAAAAATTACTAAAAGATACATGTTTTTATCATTTGTTCCTTTAATTTAAATTAATTGATATAAAGTGCCATTATAACTCATTAGTGGCTCCATGGGGTCCCAAAATTGAACCAAAGATTCCCATGGTCAGAAAGGTATCAAAAAAAAGGATTATAAAACATTTTAGGTCAATTTAATATTATTATAATATTATTTGTACCATATTTTACCAGATTTACCCTTTTAATATGATAAATAAAATATTTACTGAAGTAAATATTCATAATGTCTAAAAATAAAATATACATATTTACATAATTTAGTAATCCTGATTAAAAATATTGAATCCATTTTTCCTAATTCAAAACACATTAGTGGTAGAAATTATGTTAAAATTAATTCTCTTGGTCAAAACAAAAACCGTGTTTTTATTAAATAATAACTATCAAAAGATTGATACTTGTTTATGTCCAATTTCAATGTAAAATTACTTACAGTGACCAACATTGGATTAAATGGTAAAAACATAATATAATTACAAATTAAAACCAATTAAAAATATAATCTATCCATATAAATAAATTATATTAAAAGGCAGTTTTGAATTAAAATATAGTATCATTTTCTATTCATTAAAAAATGAACATTATCCGAAAAATACCAAAATTTCATCCAAAGTAAATTTTGATGTCCCTATTATAACTATTAATTTTTTTTATCAAATAAATCATAAGAAAGTGAAAAAATAGATTTAAAATGGGTTCTTCTTTAAAAGGTGGTAAAACGACCTTTTAAAGAATATTAGAGTATTTATGCTTAAAATGATATTATTTCTTATTTTAAGCCTTTAAATTTTATTAGATAAATGTAAAAACATTTAACAAACATGTATAATAATTTTTCAGTTATTTTTGTTCATTCCAGTTGTTACCATAGCTAGGATTTACTACCATTTAAAATAATAATAATATATTATTATTTTTCTGTATAACTCAATGTTGTGTGCAATGTAAGATTTCAATGAAACCCGTTATTGCGTATCAGGTATTCCTTCGAACATAGAATACCCTTTAAAGGAAAATTAATATTTAATTCAAATGTATTAATAAATATGAAAATATCATATCCCTTGTTTACCAGGGGTGTTACACCCATAACAATACTACAATTTTATATACAAGTATATATGAATAAATAATATTTTATTTGTGATAGAATGATCATTATAGAAATATTTAAGTTACATACCTCTTTTACATAATGATCATTGAAAATGGGAATGTTACTCATGCATATGTAAGACCAATTGTCTGGATGATGGTAATGTTGGATCATTTTTTGTAAATATATTTAATGATTTACATTAAAATCATAATTGATTTATATTAATGATAATTAATTAATATTAATTGTTTTGGAGATGTTATATAATTACCCCATTTACCATAGTTTACCAACCAATGTATTTTTTGACAAATATTCTGAATTTTAAAAAACAAGCGATGTAAACATAATTGTTTAAGTAGTTGTATACAATATAGTAATAAGTTAATATAATAGTAACGATAATCATGGAAATTTTTCTCAAAATGAAATTAGTTTATAGAAGAATGTTATTTAGGAATATTAAGACACACAAGACAAATCAAACAAAAGGTAATAGAATCTCATCTCACATTTTACAGCTGTGAGATAAATTTCATGTTCACTACTTGTTTTTTTTGGTGTCTCTACAACCCATTTTAAAATATTATATCATTAATAATTTTATCGTAATGGTATTTTATAATTTATGTTAATGTTATTCCATCATGAGGATTTTGATTTATAATGATTCAACATCAAATGGGTTAGATTGGAAAGTTTAACGATTAATTTCCTCAAACAATAACATTAATGATCATTCAATGGTATTTCTATTATAAGAAATTATTTGACCCTTGTTCATATACAACCGTTAATATTCTATCATCTTTTTATTTTTGATATTTTTCAATTATTATTAACATTCCCCATACTTTATAACTCAAAATATATTAGAATTTTTTTTCTTCAGAAAACCCGACATTATTTCTCTCATTTGTGAGATAACTAGTTGTCTTTTAAAACTACATTTTATTAAAATGTATTCAATAATGATTTTAATTTTTTATTTGTAAATAAAGTTTTCCCTTTTGTTCTTTTATCAATATTTTCAAATTAATATTCTTATTTCTTTAGAAACATATAATTTTCCTAATATTTTTACCATAAAAAAGAATATTATTTTTACCTTGTAAGTCATATACAGATTTACCCATTGTCATTCCGTTAAATTTTAAAAAGGATAATTTTTTTAAATGAAACATTTTCAAAATTGATTATCAAAGAAAAAATAATTTCCAATGTAATTTCCAAACAAAATATATATTTTCCTCAAGAATGATTTTAAATGATCTATTTATAATATTTCCATTCATCATTGAAAACGACCTTTTATTTTACACCAATTGTGATATCTTGTGTTGATACCATCCTTATTGTTCTTTTGGATGGCATATTATTTATTTTTCAATGGATGGAATTCACATTCACTTCAACGATTTATTTATTAGTCCCCTAAAAATATCCAAACTGATATGATCATTTAAAATTGAGTTTTACCTTAATGATTTATTTCATTTAACAGGGATATTACTATTTCCTAACCCATATAATATTTTATGTATGATATATACTATGATAGTTATTATATCATTTAAGGAAATATTGATAATTCAATAGTACTTATTCAATATGAATATTTGATATGTCAAATTATTTTTTATAATTACTCGATATGAGGAATGCTTTGGAAAGGATGTGACAGTTTGATCCCAGACATTATATAGCTCTCTATTGCATCAATAGGTCCTCATGAGACAAATTAGTTACTAAAATTATTATACTTTAATCCATCTTGTAAAATATCACGACCGTAAGGGTTTTAATGTTCCTCGGGCATGACATCCGTTAAGAAAGAATTGGCCACATTTAGTTTTAGTTATTAATCTTCCATGAGATTTTTTTTGGAATATCTTTGGATGCATTTCATATTATTTATTTAGTTAGAATTTTTTTTAGTTTCATTCCGTCCCACATTAATATTCCTTGTATAGTTATTAGAATGGAATGTGTTTGCAGTTATTATCTTTCTGTATTATTTACATACTTACATTTAGTGTATCGATTACATGCTTGTGTGTTTAGTTATTTTTCATTATATAAAGACTTTTATCATTGATATATTATTAATTTTGTATATTTTTTCATTACTAGGAAATTTAGCTCACCCTAATTATATTTCATTCCCTAGAATTTCATGAATCATAATATAAATGATACACATGGATTTACTGGAGGGGATAAATTTTTCCTCAAAGTTATTTATTTCGAAATAAGGATAAAATTATGTTGTAATTAGTGTATTGTTTTGTAATAAAAGGATCATGTGTGTTTCTTGATTACCAAGAATACTATACACTTTTCTCATTCAGGATTTGATTCATTGAAATAAATCCAATGTAATAGTATCATACACCACCTCCATGTTATCTCGGGTCGTTTCACTAATGTTGGTATCAATGAAAGATTTTTATAACCCATGGGAACTAGATTTAGGACAACATATATTAGAGAACATAGAACTAAGGTATAATTTGAGGATGAGTATTGAAAAAATATCCTAAATATCCAGTTAGATATATATCACGTAGCCTTCTTATAAATATATCCATACCTAGATACTACAAGTGGATGTGGTTCTAAAATAGATATACCTTGGAGTAATAGATCTTAAATGGTTTTCTGAGCCTGACGCAGGATAACTAAGTACATGACAACAAGACATACAATAAACCTAGTTTGACACCCATGGGGGATATTCTTAGGATAATCTATGTTTTCATTACAAAGCATTTATAAGATTTTTAATTAATAATGAAAATTAATATCCTAGGTTATACCAATGGTTTTTTAGATTGAAAATAAGGTAGTCATTAATTATAAATACTATATACGATATTATGGATAAATATTAGACCATGGAAGGGCATACATTAAAATAAAATGGATGAAGTATTTATGTATTGAGGTTCTATTGAAACTCATAATTTAATGCCTATTTATAATTTACCTTATTTTGAGGATATCCAATATATTTATTTTTTAAAATATATTAATATGATTTTAGAAAAGAAAAATAGGTATTCCATGTGACAACCTATCTTGTCTGGAAGTTCTATGGCCATTGAACTGATAATCGATGGAGGATAAGGGTTCAACCCTAACCAGTGATCTACACATTATACTGGTTAAATTTTCTTTTCATTTAGTTAATAAATTTGAGGAATAAATTTAAATGATGAAACAATAATATCAAATTTTTTATTATATATTAATCTGTTAACCATATTGGTTCTAGTAGAAAGTTAGAGAGTGAAAGATAGACTTGTAACTCTTTAATTATCCTTAAAATCCATTAAATGTATATTTTAGTGCATCGGGCATAAAAATTCATTATTGGTAAATAATTTTAGGGAATATAGGGATGAATTAAAATTTAATCAAAGAACAATTTTTTTTATTATTCATATGAAATTGAAACTTTTTATGGAAGAACATTTTATTATATTCTCGACTAGTAAAATATTTACCCAACATGAGTTAATTGAAGTCGAAATAAAATGTTTCCATAATACCTTAATCTATATTGAACCTATGGTCTCTTAAATCATCAATGATTTATAGATTTGAGGCCCTAAAAATTATATTTATCATTAACTCTTTTGTGATTTATGACCAAATTCACTCCATATATATATTTACTATTTTCCTCCAAGTATTTATATTCAGATTTTAGTAATGTTCTCCAACATAGAGTCCTAGTTATATGCTAGTCTTTATGACCTTTGTACTTCCCCATTATCTATTTTCCAAAGGATTTTTTAATAACCCTTCTTATGATGTGGGAATTCAATGTAGAAAAATATGAAACGATATATTAACAATATCGATTTTATATTACGATAACACAATTTAATTATGTTGGGGAGGATGTAGCACCCTTATATTCTAAAGTATAACATTGTATTTATAGATTTTATGAAACACGACACCATTTCTAAAAAGGGAATATATTATCCTGATGCATTAAAATGAAAAATAAATATACTATATTCTATATATTCTAATGCATGTAACACTGAGTTAGGTTTTGTTATATACAAGAGAGTCCTTCCAAAATAGCTTGTGTTACACAGAAGACTGTGTTGTTCCATATATTAGTGTATTATTAAAATATTATTATTTATTATAATATGATATAAACTAGATATTATGTTAAAATTTATTAATATTAATAACTATATTTATCGAATTTATGGTTTATATAAATATAAAATGAATGCATTGGATTCTAATTAATGTGAAATGAATATAACAACCAATTGGAAATAAAATGAAATATTATTCTTTTATGATTCCAATGGAGTATTGTCTTAATAAAAATCATTAATTATAATTAATTAATTATTTTAATCATATATATGTTATATATTAAATAATATTTTTATAATCAACTGTTAGTTTTGATAGGCCTACGATAAGATCAAACCCAATTTCACAAATAAAAACTTATATTTTAATAAAGGTAATTTTATCACCTATTGATAGAGAACCCAATATACAGATAAATTTTGACACTTAAGTTGATGTAATATAACAAAATAACCTCCATATTTGAAATAGAATCATAAATATTTGGTTATGGTGAATATTTGATATTTTTCGAAAATATATCACTTTTTAATGAATAGTAAAAAATACTGAATTTTAGTTCAAAACTGATTGTCGTGAAATTTGTTTTTAAGGGTAAATTATATTTTAAATTGCTTTTATTGTTTAATTATAATTTTTTTTTTACATTTACAAAAATATATGACATTGTAATCAATTTCACTTTGAAATTGATTATATAACATAGAAAAATTCCATATTTTTATTACATTTAAAACCTACATTTTTCCATTTTATAATTTAATATAATCTATATCTTTGTAATAAATTTCACTTTGAAATTGAATATAAAACATAGAAAACCTTTGGACGTTTTTACATTAAAAACTTGATTGTTGTTCTACCTGTATGATTAAATTTAAATAAATTTCGTGTACATTAATGATTAGAATTTATAAAAATTGATTGCATATTTAGAATCATAAAAATTTATATTTTCTAATAATAACAACAATGTTTTTTTAACAAAAAATATTATTGAAAGTGATTAATATTAATTACAATGATTAAGGTTAAATTAAGCATAATAAGGGAATAAACCTTAACTTTTAGGCCCCAAAAGACCTACACACTTTTCCAATAGGTATTTTATGTAAATATTTCTACCATATACTATATTGGGTCTAAATATTAACATTATTTGTTCCACATGAATCATAAAAAACGTGGTAGGAATTCAATTGTCAAAATATTAAAAGAGGGCCACTCTCGTTGCATTATAAAAGCCCACCATTCCTCCCCATTATTTAGACCTATAAAACCACTTCTGTTCATCTTAGATTTTCCAAAAATATATTACTAACATCCCCCATGATCCGATAATCATCTCTTTTCACAGAAAACCATCCAAGGAATTCCTTTGGTATAATCCAAAATGAGTAACCTGATTTTTAAGGTAACGCTTTCTAAACATCTGTTTTCATTCGTTAAATATTCCACCACCTTAAATATTTTTTATTTTATGTACATATAATAACACCAGTATCCAAAATACATTGCAATATTTTTATATTAGTTGTTAAAAAAACATACACACAGTTCTGTCTAATGGTTAACGAACATATTGTTTCTGTGTACGATGATCTTCTACCCCACGAAACAATGATTGTTCATGTTCCTTTTACCACCTACCTTTGAAGCCATTATAATGGAAAATATGTTTATATATTTTATAAATGATATTTATTATGTCTATATTAATATTTAATTATTTTACCACAACTCCATTATACAATAGATTTTTTTCATAAATATGATAAAATCTTTTATAGAAGTGTGGACTAATGCCCCCTCAAGGCGATGTGATTCATCAACACGGTACATACATAAAATAAATTATGGTTTTAATTAATCATATGTAACATAAAAACATAAAGATGATATTCTATACATAATTACCTTTATGTAAATACAATATATATCATTTTCGTTATTACCCTTTTATACACATAATAAATATATAATGTCCTTCATGGACGTGTAAAATACCTCCACCTCAAAACAATGTAACACCATTTTCATCACAATAAATATATATATAAGTATATTTAAATAAATAATATGGTATTTATAATAATATTATAATTATGAAAATATTTATGTTACTTACGTTCTTTCCAAAATGATCATTGAAAAATCGGAATGTTAGAAATGCATATGTACGACTAACCGTCAACATGATTGTAACGTTTGTCAATTTTTTCGAATGATATTTAATGAAATATTTTAAAATTATAATTTATCTATAAATATGATAATTATGTCCTGATTATTATTATAGATATTTTATATAATGGACCCTTTGACCATAGTAGTCAAACCAAAGTCATTTTTGGAACATTATCCGAATTTGGTAAAAATACAATTGATGTAAACATAATTGTTTAAGTAGTTGTATAAACAATAATTAAACTAGAAATAAAATTAATGATAAAAATGAATAGGGTTATAAGGAAATTAAATACTTAATATAACTTTGATATTAACTAATATAAAGACACATGAGACCAATCAGACACATGGTAAGGGATTCACATCACACTTTTTACAATAGTGGTATAAATGTCTTGTTCACCAATTACTTATTTTTTGTGGTGTATCTAATTATTATTAAGTTATATTATATCATTGATACTTTTATATTAGTGGTATTTCAAATATTCATTTTATGTTTTTTATTTATTAGTATTATGATTAAAAATCATTTAATGTGGTATGGGACACATTGGAATACTTAAAGATTATTTTACTCAAACAAAAAATTTAATGATCATTAATTGGTATTTTAATTAGAGAAAATTATATCAAAATTCTACAATATAACCATGTATATTTATTTCCTCTGGTCATTCGTTATAATTTTCATGTATTAGTACCATTTTTCCAATCATTGGTAGTCAAAATTTGTTATAAATTATTTATTTTAGAAAACCGAACTTTTATTATTTTATTTAGTTAGAGAAAGTGTTTTCTTCTAAAAAATGTAAAAATGATTTAAAAGATGATTTATAAATTATTTTTTTAATAATTTTTTTACCATTTGTTTAATTTACCAATTTTTTAAAATAAATCTTGTCTCTTTCCGAATAAGGCATTCTCCTATCCTTTTTACACTAAAAAACAAATGATTTTTACCTAGTACGAAATATATGGATATACATCTGGTAATTCATTCAAAGAATCCTTTTCATGTTTAGAAGATTAATTTTTTAAAGAACTTTTTTAATGAAATATGATTTTCAATGAAACTTGTATTCAATAGTTTTTTTAAAAAATTCTTATTTTCCCCAAATTTTTTTTAAATGATTGTTTTATAATATATCCATTCATAAATGAATAAAACCATTTATTTTACTCCACTTCAGTTATGTTGTTTTGATACTATCCTTATTATTCATATGGAAGGTTTATGATTGATTTTTACAAGTATATTATTCACATTAACTTTAATGATTTATTGTTTACTCCCCATGAAATATTAAATCTCATATGATCAATGAACAATTGATATTTCCCTAAATTATGTATTTTATTTATCATGGATATTACTATTGCCTAATTAATATACCATTTTACATGTGGTGTATACTTTGATTGTTATTTAATTATTTGGGGAAATATTTATTATTCCTTATTCATTATTCAATATGTAAATTTGATAAGGCATATTAATTTTTCGATTATTCAATATGAAAAATTTCTTGGACATGCAATGATGGGTGGAGGCTAGCAAATATATAGACCCTCTATGTATGCATAGGTTCTCATTGGAAAAATGAGTGGAAAAAATAATAATAGTTTAAACCATCTTATGAAAGGACTTGAGGGTATATGTTTTCATGTGCCTCGGACATGACTTCCATAATGAAGTAATTTCCCCCATTTATTTTTAGTTATTATTTTTTCATGAGATTTTGTGTCTATATATCTATGGATAAATATCATTTTAAATTAATTTTATGGAATGTATTTCAGTTTCTTACTATGCAATATTTATTTTTCCTTTTCCACTTATATGAATGGAACATGATTCTAGTAATTACCTTTCCATCTTATTTACGCACATCCATTTAGTTTATTGATTACATAGAATGTATGTTCAGTTATTTACCAATCCATATTTTCTATTCTCATTGAATCATTATTATGTCTGCTATTTTTTCCCTAACTAAGAATTTGAGATCACCATTATTTTGTTTCATTCAAAAGGCATCAAAGAAGAGTACTATGAAATATATTCATGTATTTAGTAGACGTATTACTGACATCATCAAAGTTATTTATTTAGAAAGAATGAAAATATTATGTTCTAATTAGTGTATTATTTTGTAATAAAAGTCTCATGTATGTATCGGGTTTACCAAGACGACTAAAATCTTTGGTACTTTGTGATTTCATTCCTTATCATCATTCCAATATAATACTAGAAGACATCAGATCCTGGCTATTTATGTTTGGGTCTCTACAATAATCCACCAACACTGAATCCTCACTTGTATTGGTAGTGAGGAAATGTGTTTCCCATGAAGCTATCATCCAATAGGCATTGGGTTAGAGAATATCACCAAGGATACCTATTTCTAAAATTTGGGGACGTACACTAATATCATAAAATGTAAAATAATACATCCACCAATTGACTCTATATAAATGGATTGATGTGTTAAAATTTTATATTACTAACTATATATTAATGGAACATGAAAAATAAAAAACTGAAAATTAATGAATTCCTTATGAACTCCTCTCATGATACCTATATAGCATCATCTTCAATCTATAATCGTCTTTATTATAAATCAAATCAAGAATAACATAGAGGGGTGAGAACCTAAGATTACTTATTTGGAATATATTCAAAAGTAGTTCTATATCCATGTATATTATAAGCACATGGAGAAACATGCATGTAATCAAAATTTAAATTAAAATAAAGAATTATTAAAAGGAATGAGATATGTTAAATTTAAATATAGTACCAAAATTTGGTATCAAATTTATTTATCTATCTTTAAATATATTACATTATAAATATACTCATGTAAAATTAATGTGGAAAAACAAAAAATTTACAAAATCGTAATGAATGATTAAAATTTCTAGATATAATTATATGTTAATTACACCAAAAACATCATAATAATGCCATCATATTAGTAATAATGAATGAATTATAATTCATAATTGATCATTTCTTATTAACCATATTTCTGTCAAAATCATAAATACATTCCCCATAAATACAGTCATCACATCACCAACTCCATAAAAATATGGTTAAATAGGTAGGATCATCTCTCAACCTATCAGAAATATCCTAACAATATTCCCATCATTATTATATTACACCTAAGATATCACCACATCATAATCGAAATAAATAATACAATAACTAATGGACTGCATATCCCAAAAGAATACACAACCCAAAGCCATCATATATTGAATGAACTTTAAACTTGTTGTTGCTTATAGAAAACACAACCCAATGAAAGATACACATGTTATTATCCCAAACCATTATATCCCCAGCCACATATATTTGTACATACAAAATAATTTAATCCATTACATCCTTTTCATGAATATATGTGTATTTTGAATCAATAAGTCTTTATGACCTACTAGAAAAAATCAAGAAAACCAAAATAATCAATAACATTACTAATAATATAGGATAAAAATAAAATGTCCACATCTTAAAAAAATAAAAAATATTAGTAAGTGAAATATAAATACTGAAAATATGAATTAAAAACAATGAAATAGATAATAAATTAATGTTTTAATAATATTCATTATAATAGATATTAGGTGTAAATATTTCTAAAAATTAGCTATTAATATTTATTAAACATTAATTACTCAATTACTCTAATTCAATTAATTACATAGTTAATTAAGATAATTATATTGAATATCATAAAATCTTTCTAAGTCACACAAAATATTACTAGAAAAACACTTAGAGGATGACAAAGCATCCCAAAACCACAATCCCAAAACCTATGACATAACCATAATTTAATATGGATTTCATACTCTAATACATACCTAAATTAAAAATATGTTTATAGGGAATTTATATAAATTGAGTCTTAAAGGATATATTTAATTTTTTTTATGGAATCCTTAATAATACCATAAGATAATTCAACTAAAGTCATGCATCCTACAATATAAACTCCTAAATTAAATTCTTATCTACTTTACACACATTAATATGAATTCTATTTTACTATATTATTCATATCTAATAACTAAATAATTACACTCACAATAGACTAAATTAAATATTAATGTATTATTTTCATTTTTTAATTATTTCACATTAAACGATATATTAATAACATTATCATCACAAATAGAAACACATAAATAAGGAATAAGAAATAAAAACTATAAAATTATTTTTTATTAGACTTGTTCATAATTCAAATCATCACTAATATTCAAGATTACCATCATACATTAATTTTATAGACACCATAAATTTTTTATCGATAATAAAAGTGTAGTAATACTTTACAAAAATATCTCATACATACCATAATAAAAATACGAAATACTGTAAACAAATGTAAAAATTTAGAAAGCATTGGAAAACCAAGAAAAAAATAAAATGCAATAATTATGAAATTTATAGTTTAATTTAAAGAGTAATATTCAATTAGCCCATATTTAGACCAAATTATAGAAAAATGAAAAAGAGATTGATATTAAAATGAATAAAATAAATATCAACCCCTCTACATAGGCCAAATAACAACAACCAATGTCCAGAATAGTGTAATGATCTACTATATCTAAAGGTTTTGTGATAAGAATGTTTTAATGTGTTTTATTGAAGATATAAGTGATTAGAAAGATGGTTGGTAAGGATTATTAGTTATTATGATGAAAATTTTAATTTTGGTTTGTATCCTAAATGATTTTTGTTTTTAAATATTTCTTTCATATGGAGGAAGAATATAGAATATCAGACTATTCCTTTCTGATAAAGTCCACTAGGAAAAGGTCTTCAAACCAAGGGTTTCATGTGATGTTTTGTGTGGAATATCTTCATTTTAATTCTTATTAGTTTCATTGGAAATAATGTTTTATGAAGAATAATCATGTGAACCTTTATATTGACAATATTTCTAAAATAAAAAGTATTCAAAGAAATCGTTACTCCCTTAAATGATTAATGGGTAGAAATTTTAATTAAAACCAAATTTAATTCTATGATATTATAAGAAAGTTCACAATATAAATAATAACATAAAGAAGTTTGGTTGAGTACTATTTTTCTTTTATGTTTATCATGTTTTCTAGATAGAGGAATGTTACAAATTTTAATGGGAAGATGATGAGGACTTATATCTAAATAATTAAACTCCAAATAACATCAATTTGAGAAATACCATAGAATAAACATTTTCATATCAGCAAATACAGTTCAATCAACTGTATTCCATTAGACAAACTGAGGATTTTATGAATGTCTATAAATAATTAGTCATAATTATTTCAATGAAAATATATTAGTTATGTTTTCATATAATTTTTATCAGACATATAATGAAAGTCAAATGAAAAAGTTGAAAATTATAATCCAAATATTTTGATGGTGGACATTTTTGGAGGAAATTATCTAAAATATACCTATTTATTTTTTAGAACCTTAGAATATTTCTCATTAAAATGAATTTTCTTTCAAATGTATTAACAAATAATTAATTGCTATCATTTTTTAAGATTGTCAATGTATTTAATAAATTTTCTAAAAAATAATTAATATGATAATGATAATATTTTCCTTTAATATTACTATTAACATGGAAGTATTATCAGTTATTCATGATATGTTAGATTTAATTTTGTTGAAGGTTTTTGATTCATGGGTTTAAGAAATGTTTCATTAATTATAATGATGCTCTTATAAGAATATAGGGTAATTTTATACACTGGGTGTTTCTAATTTTTTTTGATTGTGATGTTGGAATTTTTTTTAGTTTATTTCATTTCTCATTAATGTACTACTATTTTAGTGGGTGTTCATTCACACCAAAATTTTACATATCATGCATGAATAAGTGATAAATATTTTCATAGAAGAATAATTTTGATCAGAATGTAGTTTTAAAGAATAATCATATAGTAAATTACCGAATGAAGATTTAAAATTCATGTAGATCAGATAGATGTCATGTAGTAATGATTATATAAATATGGTAGTAATGGTAGGAGTTTAATAGTTTGAATAATCATCATTTGAACAATGAACAAAGTTTAGTATTCGATTGGATTTGATATAATATATATAGTGGTTAACTAAATATACTGTGTATGATAGTGGTATCGATTTCTAAATGGAATTGGGTGAATTTGCTTATATATATGACCAGAATTAAAAATAAGGCTAACATTTGAACGAATAGATATTTTATACAAAAGAAAAAAGGAGTAATTTCTATCCTTATTCAAGGAATGAAATTATAGAATAAGTACCTTCAATAAGAGAATGTTTTAAAATGTATATGAGGGAATGTGAAAATATACTTTATCATTATATTGCAGGTTTCTAATAGTTTTAATGAAAAAAATTCTTACATATTATATTTTTATGGGGATCAGATGAAAATTTTCCAGATCATTTTCCAATTCATTAGTTGGGATATTCACTATTTTCTGTAACAACATGAAGGATTATATTATATTGTATTTTTTATTATATTACTTATAAATAATTTCATGGACTAGATACTCATGTATTGTAGTAAACCCTGTAAATAATCATGTTCTTGTGGGGTGTTCTTGTTTTCTTGAATTTAAGGAATTCAAAAATCTTAATGAGGAGGTGAAATTTATTTCATTTATAATAAAATATAACTTGAAATAATTAAATATTAACCCCTCCTCATCTTTGTTATCGCACAAGTCCCAATTTTTCTATTTTAGTTCTATCAAAGAGAAGGTTACCATTATTGACAATTTTCATATGTTTTTTGAGAAAAGATGATTCAATGGATATTAATAAATATATAAATAGTAAGGATATTCCAATTTTAGAAGAAAATAACTATCAAATTTTGAATGTTATAATGTTAAAATATCCCATTTCAATTATATATTATGTTCTAGATGTTACTAAATATTCTTTACTACCAAGTGTTTAGGGAGTTCCACTAAATATTTCTAATAAAAAACATTAGGGAATAATGGGAGTTTCATAAATTTAAATATCTAATATATCTATGAATGTGACATAGTGTTAAAAAAGTTTCAAAAGCTATGGAAATTTAAGATAATTATATGAAATTATAAGAAAGAAACATTAATGTAATGAAATCAAATATAAAAACATGGATACAAAATTGTGATGATATTATGAAAGGTGACTATGAAAATATTCCTTATGTTTCTCAAAATATGGTTATAAAGGAAACAATGTTGTTTTTTTAAAAGAAGACATTTTTGTTAATATAATATATGTTTTTAAAGTTATATCATGTGGCTAATAATCATTGGGGCACTTGTTCCATGTTGGTGATTTAAAAAGATCATGTTATCTGACCATGACAGGATAAAATTAGAAATTTTATAAAATTATGGGGTATTATTATCATAGAAATATGACCGTGCTAACATATAGAGAAATTATTCATGATATTCATGATTTAATAAGAAAAAGATATTGTTGTTGTTATATTTCCCAACAAGATATTATTACAATCTCTAGAAATCAGAATGATATGATACATTCAACTCATCCCATAGGGATGATTTACTCTAATATTTTTTTTCCGATGAGTATGAAATTGGAAAATGGAGATAGTTAAATTATTTATTTTATAGATGATATTATTTTCATTACATGTGTTATGTTTTTGAAACATAAATCATAGGCTATCAAAATATTTATGAGTCATATGGATGTAGAGATAATGAATATTTTTTATTTATGAAAACATGAATAGATAATGGTTGTGAATAAAAAATTGGAACGATTATAAAATATATTGATTCACTCACAAAATGAAATTTTATTAAAGGAGGATAAAAACCATTGAAAAAAAGGATTTGGAAAAGAAACACAAACATTTAAGGCAGTCTAAAATAGTGGAGACCAAGTTTATCTCCCCTAATAAGCCCCACCCCTTCTGGTTCAATTTGAAGAATACTATGAAAACAAAAAAACATTATTTCCTTGACGTACCACCATCATGGATGAAAATTAGTTTGCAACTTTACTAACTTCATGCAATGTATGAGAAAGATGAATCCTATTGTTGTCACTCCACCAACTGCATTTTCTAAAAAGATAAGAAATTGAACCGGGTGTAGAAATCTATCCCTTCATCAAATTGATTATAATCATTGAATTAGATTCAATATGAGAAATAAAAAGGTTTCTATGAGCACACAACATGACCCCCATATTCATTGCCTTAACATCAGCTTGAATGGAACTACAACTCCCATAAAATGCAGAAAAGGCAAGAAAAATACTACCTCTCCCATCACGAACAACACCACCACCCCAAATACAGCCTCCAACACCAGAGCCATAAATGTTTAGCTTAAGACCCGTGTTAAGAGGACACAAACTCACCTAGTTTCCTTTCCTCATAAGATCTGGATAAGGCAACACTAGACATATATACCTCATGGAAGGATCAACACTTGAAATTTTAGAATACCAAACCATGTCTAGTAGAAGAATTATAGTCCTGATAACAATGGATCTTTTAGAGCAATGAATATCCTCAAAGTTAGCTTTATTCCTTGCTTTCAAAATGCACTAACACCCTGCTCTACTGATCACATATCTGACTATTTTTTGAGGACCCACAATATTCAAACCATGGAACCACCTATCTAGAAAAGAGGTTCCAGCAGGGAAAGGATCTGAAACCTTAGTGAGTTCACCAAACAAATTTCATATAGCCAAGACACAATCACTCTTGAAAAACAAGTTTTTGAAATCTTTCTCCTTATGAGTACTCCAATAGTGACACTTAGAGGCCATGAAAATGCCCTTCCTTCTCACATTCTCATCTATAAGAATAACCTGATTTCTAATTCTCCATACAAGGAAATTGAATTTTTTGAGAATTATCTTACACCATACCATATCATTATGAGAATCATGATGATCGTTGGAAATAGAAATATTCCGAAACTCTTTAGAAGAAAACGTACCAGTCTTTGAAGCAGTAAAAAAACATCTATCTGGATCCATGTTCATCAAAGTAAGATCAAAAGTCTTCCTTCTTTCCTCATCAAGAACAACATTGAAAAAATTGCAATAACTAGAAGCTTCCCTAAATGAAATCATTGGAGCAGGGCGGCTTGGAATTCCAATAACAGACCCAGTCCAATTTTTATTCCAAAAAGATAAATCTCTCCTCCCTATAATTCTGCCCCAAATTGTACAGCCCTCCCCAACATCCCAGTCCAGCTTCGCATGTAAACAATGAATTGTAATCCCTAGTCTTCTGATCTTAGAACCACCTTCCTAAATTGGTCTAGCCACTTTCTCCCATTACGCCTAATGACATTTCCCCTTAAAATAATAATCCCAAATAAAATCATCCATGACCTTATAGAATATATTAAAAATCATGTAATTAATCATGATTTTATTGTACCATACAAGACACATTACAATAATGTTTCAGAAAGAATAAATATAATTCAAGATAAAATGTAATGAATTTTTTAATGGAATGTTGTATATCTTTGAATTATCAATGAAAACATATGAGAGAAGATGATTATTTTCATAAATTATGTTTCTATAGTTCAAACTCTTATATTTCTCATTATGAAATTTATTAGAAATAAATACCAATTTTGTAGCACATAAGGGTGTTTAATTGTCATTTCAGTATAAGATTAAAGGGTGAGAATCATTGTAAGTTTGATATAATAGGTGTTAATGAATTAATTTATCGATACCCTCTTAAAAGTAATGGATACATGTGTAACAATAAGGAGATTATGAATAGTTTTGATTCAATTGATGTGAATGTTCTTGAACAAGATAATAATAAAATTTCAAAGACATTTGAAGACGTTGAATAATGGAAAGAAGACTTGGTTATAGATGGAAAACAATAAAAAAACCTTAATGACAGAAAAAATGTTTATGCTTATTGAGAATAAAATTCCAACTCAATAATCCCAAGTGATGAGGAACAATTATTTTCACCACATAATCAGATGAGGAAGATGGTGTATTTTTAGAAAATAAATGTAGATTGATGATAAAAGGTTCAAACTATAATAACATATAGGATAATATCATATAATTCATTATATTCATAGATAATGAAAAATGATATTGACAATTATTTATAGTATCAAAAAAGGATTGGTTATATGATTATAGAGTTAGATTAGATAAAGAATAATTATATATGGAAACTTGAACCCAATCAAAACAAGAAGATTTTTTGGTATGAATTTGGTGTTTAGAATCAAGATAAATTAAATAATGTGAAGTGATAAAAATAATTAATTCCTTCACTGTAAATTTTACTCACAAATTAAAATAATTGACATTTCTGAAACCATGTCTATAGTGGAATGAATAGTGACTATTAGAATATGTCTTTCTATAGCTAGAAAACAGATATATTAAGTTATAATTTTGGATATCAAGTCATATTTTCTTAATGGAGCGAGTAATGAATAATTTTATACCGAACTACCATATGGATTCACTCATATGAATCATTAAAGCTATGTGTTCATTTTTAAAATGAATTATTATGGTTGGAAGAGATCTTTGAGCACAAGGTATTATAAATTGGATTCTTTTGTATGTATGTTGATTATCAAACAATTAAGTGTTTATAAAAATGTATATGTATATAATATTAATAGGTTTACCTCATTGTTATTTTTTTTGTGTTGAAAAAAATAAATTTTTTGGAAATGATCAAGAAACCAATGATTTTTTTTGGATGAGATAAATAAGTTATTTGAAATTGTACCGAATCAACCTGGGATACCCCTATAACTAGAACCCAACTCCATCTTACACATAACCAAAGGGTGTTTCTGATCCCCACGGGCTGGAAAAAGAAAAACATGCATTGAACAATGCACCAGAGGGAATGATTTCTCCGAACCTGAACATCTACATGGCATATATATACTATAAAAATAGACCAATTGGATTCGAATAACATATATATTCCATAATTATAATAAAATAGCAGAATAATACAACAAAAAGGATGCTTAAACTCCAATGGAAAAGTAAAACTAAAAAGGACCCATACCAAACTACAACTCCAAATGATGGAATAGGAAAAATCCCACTATATAACCACATGCTATGAAACCAACTGACATGAACTTCACCGCCTCACTGTAGTGACTCAGATTTCCATGCACTGGAAAACAAAAAAAGGTCTATGCATTGCCAAAGTGATGAGTAGGGTGTGAGCTAACATGATCAGTAAGATCCCACACATGTGTTACATAATCATTCTATGTATAAAAATTCATTTATGCTTATTTTAAAATAAAACATGGAATTATAAGAAGTAAAGAGGTTTATAGAAACATGCTAAACATTTCCCTTTTTCAAAACTTATAAACAAAATAAGTTATTTCAACTTCAATGCACAATTTCCATATCATTGTTCACAAGAATAAACATACATATCAAGTCTATCATAGAAAGAGAAGAAATAAAAAACACAATCACGAGTATCAAAAAACCAAGGAATACTATAGGTCCATGGCACATACTACTCATTCAATAATAAAAAAGTTCACAAACGAGTTCCTAGAACAATGGGCCTATGAAATAGAGGAATTCTTCATGAGTAAATCCCAAATTTTATTTCAAATTTTCTCACCTAGAACAACGGACATAGGGAACAGTGGAAATCCCCATTAGTAAAAATTATTGCTAATAACAAATAATGGATGATGGCCTCAAAATAATCATTACACATATGAAACCAAGGTTACCCATGTTTTATTTTTTAAAATTCATTTCAATGATTTGGAAACTATTTTAAAACTATTTCAAATTTCATTTCAATGATTTGAAAATGACATTTTTATATTATATTTATCTAAAAATAGGGAAACAACATTTTTTATTGAAAACAATTCTAAAAAATGCAAAACATTCTTTCCAATATTTAATTAAGAATCACTTTGTAAGGAAAAAAGTCTTGTTTATTATCATAGGATAGAAAAAATACCATATACTTCATGTTTCTTGTTGAAATCACCCAAAAATAGATCCAACAACAACAAAAACCCAACGATGACAAATAAAGACCTATAATTCAATCCACTATAAATGATCCATCAAAGTCAGAACACAAGTGGTCAGCAGAAAGGAAAAAACATATATACCTTAAGAATGAGCACCCGTCGCACCATGGCTGATAATGGAAATGTTCTTCACAGTGAGATTGCAAAAACAATCTATGATAAACCAATAAGAAACACCATATTATCCCAACTAATACAAACATGCCACCCAATAGTGAGATCCTATTAAAAAATGAAGAAGCGGGAAGAAAACTTATCCAAAGAGGTGAAATGCAATCAAAATCAAGATTGTATGTTGAACCGATCATTCATGAAGGAAAAGTGTCTTCGAAAAACACACAGTAGAGACCCTAAGTGAAGGATGAATTAGTTCAGAATGAAAGGATTGAGGAAAAATACCATGTGAGTTTTTTCATTTTGGACGAAGGCCATTTCATGACATGAAACTCCTATTAACATTTTAAAGTCCACGCTGTATAAGTACGCCAAAAAATCCAATGCCAATGATAATATAAGGCCCCGACCTTAAAACTTACTTAATATTGAATTAAATTAACAATTCAAATAGAGGATCTTTTCAGGTTTAGTGTTTTAGAGAATTAGAACATAACTACTACATCTCAAAAGATTACAAAGTTGACACTTCTACTAAGTTTCCATAGAATAAAAAAAAGTCTTAAAAAAACATGTCTAGTTCCAAGTTTTATATAGCATGAATTTCCCTTGATCCCATGCTTGACCCTATTCCACATTAGGTCCTGTGAAACACATTTCAAAAAAACTTGGGGTGAGCATAAAGAGCTCAGTAAGGGATACACAAAGAATGAAAACTGTTAGTTTTTCAAACATCAAGTAAACCATGTATACTTTATCAAAGTAATACCTTGACCTTCATGAAGTAGTAAAAACACTTCACTGAATAAAATATCATCACTTAACTTTTTGTAACCAAAGGATTACCATAAAACCCATATAAAGAACACATAACATATATAAAGGTAACTTGGGACATAAACATACTTAATTGGAATAACCATACGGTCGACTTCCACACATATCACTTAATGGAATAACCATACGGTCAACTTCCATACATACTTAATGGAATATCCATACGGCCAACTTCCATACCCAATGCATTGGAGGTTATAACATAACCACCCGTCCTGGTATTCACGGCACCACCCATCATATGGTTTATCACGTAACCACCCGTCAAATGTCCAAGTACCAATATAAAATCATAAAACATAAAACCAATATAAACGAATGATAACATTTCCACATTTCAATCAAAATATATCATTTAAATATATTGACATAATAGAATCCTTTATCAAAACCATTTTCAATACCAAAATACATAAAAGAGTATATGGTATTAATTCTATTTTAAAAAACATTACGACTTGTTGAGGAAGCCAAAGACCAAATAATACTCGTGGCGGCGGAGAAGTCGTTGTCGCCACATACGTACGACAAAAACATTCCCATTTGTCGTTTTGTAAAACGCTTCGTATAAAAAGATTCCTTTTGACTAAAAGTAAAAGTCAAAGGGTTTTATACACAGTATAAAATAAAGTTGTGTATAAAACGAAATATGCCTCAATGAAAGGTGATTGTGACGAAGTCCCATACCTCGGGTCCGACTTGACTCGATCGTTCTTTAACGTCCTGAATAATAAACTTGAGTTAATTTCTACTTTCTTAAGAACCTTTTTCAAGCTTACTATTATTTTTATATCACTTATTTCCATGTTATAAACATTGTGTAATCATTAAGTTAATAATGTTTGCTTTGTCGATATTTGGTTGTTAAGTCGAAAGTGGACTTCTTACAATTACATGTTATTCGTGTTGTCAAAGGTTCTTTATATCCAGAATGAAATTGTTGATTTGGATATCAAATATATCATATATATCCAGCATATACATATATTTACAATATCACATAATCATTTAGAGGTAAGAAATGAAATGCACCGTTCATGGAGACAGTAAGCCGTACGTACGCATGAACGCTACTTTCATTTCTATGCCATATTAATGGAATTAAAGCTAAATGCGAGGTATGTATATTTTAATTCCAGAATTATATTCATCATTATGATGTATCATTCATCATATATATCCATTATATATGTACTTATAATAGTACATTACATTTGGGGCTAAGAAATGAAATGCACCGTTCATGGAGACAGTAAGCCGTACGTACGCATGAACGCTACTTTCATTTCTATCTCATACTTTAATAGAAAGAAATAATAATGATATAGAGGTATATTATAATTCCAGTATAACATCATATATAATAACTTTAAATCCATCCTTTATACGTCCAACATATGGCATTAACGAATCACATCACTTTGAGGGGGCGGTAGTCCGCACTTCCTAAAATGAAGATATCGCGTATACCCATAAGGGAAGCCATAAAGGTATGACATAAATAAAAAAATACAGAAGCTTAAGGAAAACATAGATAGATTATATATCATATATAAATATAGTTTCATCTTAATGGCCACCTTTGAATGTGTTAAAAGAATGTTGAACAATCATCGTTTCAGGAGGCCGAAATTCGCCATCCACGGAAACAGTATGTTCATTAACCATTAGATGTAGTTGTGTGTAAGTGTAGCTCGAATAATTATTATAACAACATCCTAGTATATTGATGATACTGGATTTGTTACAAAATAAATTAATAAAAAGAGTTTACGGGGTTGGAGAAGAAAAATAAAACAAAAGAACACAAGTGAAGACATCACCTTAAAATCAGGTAACTCTCTTAGATTTGAGCTCAAAAGCTTCCTTGGGAAGAATTATGCCCAAAGTGAGGCTTCAAGGAGTAATAGATGGATGTGGAGAGCCAAAATGGGAAGGGGTTGGCCGAGCCAAAGGCTTTGGGAGTGTGGGTAAGGTGGTAGAGGTGGGGGCCTTTTATAAGAGGACAGGAGGGGCACTCTTGGAAGGTAAAGAAAAGTCACTTTATTTTAAAATGGTATTCGGATTTAAGAGGTCCCACATTGATATAATTCGAGGATAAGGTGATAAGGGTTCGAAAGCCACCCATACAATAGGTTTTGGACATGTTTAGTTCATATATTTTACATTATCATTTCATTTTATTTAAATCTTTTATTAATGAGGTAATCACTGTATCATCATGATGTCATAAATAATTTAATTTATTTAAAGTATAAAAATTATAAAAAAATATCATGATTTAGGAAAGATTTTTAGCTTTATAATTAATTTTATAGTCAAACATTCGACTAGTATAACCCCATGTAAAAATTATTTTAGTATAACATCTCATGTTTGTGTCATTTTTATTTTAACATTAAATAAAAAGGTATTTATGTCATTTTACGACCAAAGTGGCTCCATGGGGTCCCCAAGTTGATCCATGGATTGTCTTGGTCGGACATGACACATCCAATAAGGGTAGGACATGTGTCAAGCTCATCTCATATTATTAAAACATTATTTTTACCTTAAACTACACTAATTACCTCTAATCGCGATTAAAACTTAATAAGTTACTATTCACCAAAAAAATATTTTAATCCCATTGAACCACATTTTACTTCTTAATGACAACCATGTATGTCAGATTTTTGAAATTCAAAACACAGAGGTGGTAATATTTCATTTAAATGAAAAATCAGTTTTTTAAGTACCACTTAGTGGTTTCACTATTCATCAAAAATTGAAGTTTTTCAGAAAAATACCAAAAATTCACCCTAAGCTATATTTGATATTCTGAATTAAAAAATGAAGTCTATTTTATAAAATTCAAAACATTTAAGTCACATTAATTAATTTAATAATTAATTCCCGCTTTCAGGACAAATAGCGTGTTTTTTTGAAATAATAAGTATCAAAAGATTGGCACTAGTTTAAGTCCGATTTCAAAGTGAAATTAATTCCAACGACCACTATTGGATTTAATGGTAAAAATATTTTCTAATTTCACTTTAAAACCAATTCAAATGATAATCTAATCATATAAATAAATTAGATTAAAAAGAGGTTTTGAATTAAAATACAACATTTTACACTATTCATTAAAAAAATGAACTTTATCGGAAAGATACCAAAAATTTACACAAAGTAAATTTTGATGTACCAATTCTAAAGAAGAGGTTTATTTGGTCCAATAGAATGTATAAGAGTGAACAAAACTATATTTAATGACGGTTCTCCATCAAAAGGCGATAAGTGAACCCTTAGTGAAAACTAGGGCATATATGCCTAAAATTGAAGTCTTTCCGTATTTTAAGCCTTTATCATTTATTGGATAAATGTAAAAACATTTAAAAAAACATATATAATCATATTTTAGTTATTTATATCCATTCTCGACAATACAACGGTTATGTTTTAACTACCATTTAAAATAATATTATTTTATTACTAGTGTGCAACGAAAGATTTCAATAAAACTCTTTGTTGTGTATCGGGTACGCTATCAAACAAAGAAACTCTTTTAAAGTAAAATTAATATTTAATTCATAAATATTAATAAATATCAAAATTCTTTATTATTTATTTACCTGGGATGTTACATCCTTCCCCCCTTTTGGGAATTGCGTCCTCGAAATTTTATTCACTTATAAAAATAAGTGGGGGTATTTATCCCTCATAGCATTTTTAGATTCCCACGTTGCCTCTTAAACCATATGATTTTTCCACAAAACCTTTCCCTGGAAAATTACCTTATTTTTCAACACTTGCTCTCTTCGGTCAAGAATCTGGACTGGTTGTTCTTCATAAGATAGGTTCTCTTCCAGCTGAACTACCTCTGGACTCAAAACATGAGATGAATCTGGCATATACTTCCTCAACATCGAAACATGAAAAACATTGTGTACCTGAGATAAACTCGGAGGTAAAGACACTCGGTAAGCAACTGATCCAACTTTCTCCAGAATTTCATATGGTCCAATAAACCTTGGACTCAGCTTTCCTTTCTTACCAAATCGCATCACACTTTTCCATGGAGAAACCTTGAGAAAAACATGATCCCCTACCTCGAAATATAGATCCTTCCTCCGGTTATCCCAATAACTCTTCTGCATGCTCTGAGCTGTTCTCATGTGTTTCTGAATCAACTAAACTTTTTCTGCCATCTCTTCTACCAATTCTGGTCCCATCAGCTTCCTTTCACCCACTTCATCCCAAAATGCTGGAGTTCGACACCGCTTACCATATAATGCCTCAAATGGTTCCATCTGTATACTGGAATGAAAACTGTTATTATAAGAAAACTCAACCAAAGAAAGCTGATGGTCCCAACTTCCCTGATAATCCATCGAACAAGCTCATAGCATATTCTCCATGGTCTGAATTGTTCATTCTGACCGCCCATCTGATTGAAGATGAAAAGCTGTACTAAAATTTAATTCAGTACCCAATGACTTCTGAAGGCCTTTCGAAAAGTTAAAAGTAAACCTGGGATCACGATCGGACACAATGAAGGAGGAACTCCATGTAACCTGACTATCTCCTTAAGATACAAACGGGAAAGTTCATCTAGGGAAAAAGTATCTCGTATAGCAAGGAAATGATCAGATTTAGTCAAGCGATCAACAATAACCCATATTGCGTTATTACCTCTAGATGTCTACGGTAATCCCATGACAAAATCCATGGATATATTTTCCCATTTCCACTCTGGCACTGGTAAAGGCTGAAACATCCCTTTTGGTAACTGCCGCTCTACTTTAACCTACTGACAAGTCAAACATTTCACAGTAAAATCAGCAATATCCCTTTTCATTCCATCCCACCAGTAATACTCTCGCAGATCTCTGTACATCTTAGTACTGCCAGGATGCACCGAAAATGGGGAATTATGAGCCTCACATAACAACTCATTCTTCAACTGTGAATCACAAGGCACACATAATCTCTTCCCAAATCTCAAAACAAAATCATTATCAATGTTGAATTCAGTCAGCTTACCCTTCTGAACCAGCTCTACCTTTTTCTGCAACTCACTGTCTTGCTTCTGTGCTTGCTTGATTCTGTCTGATAGGGAAGATGTCACTGATACTTGTAACAAAACAGAAGAACTTCCTACAACAACAACTTCTATGCCAAAGTTCATCAAATCAAAAACCAAAGGATCTCGTTCCAAACGTAGCATGGTTAATGAAGCATTACTTTTTCGACTCAAAGCATCAGCCACTTTATTTTCTTTTCCCGGATGGTAATGAATTGTACAATCATAATCTTTGATTAATTCTAGCCATCTCCTCTGTCTCATGTTCAATTCTTTCTGAGTGAATATATAATTTAAACTTTTGTGATCGGTATATATTTAACACCTTACTCCATACAAATGATGCCTCCAAATTTTTAGAGCAAAAACAACAGCATCTAATTCCAAATCATGTGTAGGGTAATTAATCTCATGAGTTTTCAACTGACGTGAAGCATATGAAATTACCTGATCATTCTACATAAGGACACAACCAAGTCCTTTCAATGAAGCATCACTATATATAAAAAACTCACCATTCCTGGAAGGAAGTGCCAAAACTGGAGCAATCACCAATCTTCTTTTCAACTCCTGAAAACAATCATCACATTCTTTTATGCAGATGAACTTAACACCCTTCCGAGTTAGCTTAGTCATTGGACTAGATAACCATGAAATTTTTTCAACAAACCTTCGGTAGTAACCTGCCAAACCAAGAAAACTATGGATATAGGTTACATTTGTGGGTCTTGGACATTCTTCAACAACTTTTGTTTTTGCAAGATCAACGATTTTCCTATCTTTAGACACAATGTGACCAAGTAAAGAAATTTGTTGTAACCAAAACTCATACTTGCTGAATTTCCATTACAATTTCTTTTCATTTAAGGTTTAAAAAATAAACCTTAAATGTCTTTCATGCTCCTCTTTACTTTTAGAAAACACCAAAATATCATCAATAAACACAACCACCATTTATCACCTGAATCAACTGAGCCATCACTGCAACAACTGTTCAATTCTGACTCTGACCATCTCAGGATACTAATTTGAATGGTCATTTCCCTCTGTATGCCTTCCCAGAAAAGATGCTCTGTTTACTCTATAGAAAACCATTCTTATCACAGAAATACCTTATTTGTAGCAACATGGTAATCTTTAAATGCTATATCATTTTTATCATTCCATAAATTAACTTTTAATTTTACACTTTTCTAACTCCTAAAGTTTTCTAAACCGACCTCTGATACCAACTATAAGGCCCCGGCCTTAAACCCTACTTAATAATGAATTAAATTAACAATTCACATTGAGGATCTTTTCAGGTTTAGATTTTTAGAGAATTAGAACATAACTACTACATCTCAAAAGATTACAAAGTAGACACTTCTACTAAGTTTCCATAGAATAAAAAAAATACTCTTAAAAAGAAACATGTCTAGTTCCAAGTTTTATATAGCATGGATTTCCCTTGATCCCATGCTTGACCCTATTCCACATTAGGTCCTGTGAAAAACATTTCAAAAAAACTTGGGGTGAGCATAAAGAGCTCAGTAAGGGATACACAAAGAATGAAAACTGTTAGTTTTTCAAACATCAAGTAAACCATGTATACTTTATCAAAGTAATACCTTCACCTTCAGGAAGTAGTAAAAACTCTTCCCTGAATAAAATTTCATTACACAACTTTTTCTAACCAAAGGATTACCATAAAACCAATATAAAGAACACATAACATATATAAAGGTAACTTGGGACATAAACATACTTAAGTGGAATAACCATACGGTCGACTTCCACACATATCACTTAATGGAATAGCCATATGGCCAACATCCATACATACTTAATGGAATAGCCATACGACCGGATTCAATACCCAATGCATTGGAGGTTATAACGTAACCACCCATCCTGGTATTCACGGTACCACCCGTCATATGGTTTATCATGTAACCACCCATCAAATGTCCAAGTACCAATATAAAATCATAAAACATAAAACCAATATAAAGGAATGATAACATTTCCACATTTCAATCACAATATATCATTTAAATATATTGACATAATAGAATCTTTTATCAAAACCATTTTCAATACCAAAATTCATAAAAGAGTATATGGTATTAATTTTATTTTAAAAAACAATACGGCTTGTTGAGGAAGCCAAAGACCAAATAATACTCGCGGCGGCGGAGAAGTCGTTGTCGCCACATACGTACTACAAAAACATTCCTTTTTTTGTTTAGTAAAACGATTCTTATAAAAAGAATCCTTTTGAATAAAAGTAAAATTCAAAGGGTTTTATACACCGTATAAAATAAAGTTGTGTATAAAACGAAATATACCTCTATGAAAGGAGATTGAGACAAAGTCCCATACCTCGGGTCCGACTTGACTCGATTGTTCTTTAACATCCTGAATAATAAACTTGAGTTAATTTCTACTTGCTTAAGAACCTTTTTCAAGCTTACTATTCCTTTTATATCACTTATTTCCATGTTATAAACATTATGTAATCATTAAGTTAATAATGTTTTCTTTGTCGATATTTGGTTCTTAAGTCAAAAGTGGACTTCTTACAATTACATGTTGTTCGTGTGGTCAAAGGTTCTTTATATCCAGAATGAAATTCCTGATTTGGATATCATATATATCATATATATCTAGCATATACATGAATTTATAATATCACATAATCATTTAGAGGTAAGAAATGAAATTCATCGTTCATGGAGACGGTAAGCCGTACGTACGCATGAACGCTACTTTCATTTCTATGTCATATTCGTGGAATTAAAGCTAAATGAGAGGTATGTATATTTTAATTCCAGAATTATATTCATCATTTAGATGTATCATTCATCATATATATCCATTATATATATGTACTTATAATAGTACATTACATTTGTGGCTAAGAAATGAAATGCACCGTTCATGGAGACGGTAAGCCGTACGTACGCATGAACACTACTTTCATTTCGATCTCATACTTTAACGGAAAGAAATAATAATGATATAGAGGTATATTATAATTCTAGTATAACATCATATATAATAACTTTAAATCCATCCTTTATATGTCCCACATATGGCATTAACGAATCACATCACTTTGAGGGGGCGGTAGTCCGCACTTCCTAAAATGAAGATATCGCGTATACCCATAATGGAAGACATAAAGGTATGCCATAAATAAAAAAATACAGAATCTTAAGGAAAACATAGAAAGATTATATATCATATATAAATATAGTGTCATCTTAATGGCCACCTTTGAAGGTGTTAAAAGAATGTTGAACAATCATCGTTTCGGGAGGCCGAAATTCGCCGTCCACGGAAACAGTATGTTCTTTAACCATTAGATGTAGTTGTGTGTAAGTGTAGCTCGAATCCTTATTATAAAAACATACTATTATATTGATTATATTGGATTTGAGACAAAAGAAATGAATAAAAAGTGTTTAGGGGGTTGGAGAAGAAAAATAAAACAAAAGAACACAAGTGAAGACATCACCTTAAAATCGGGTAACTCTCTTATATTTGAGCTCAAAGGCTTCCTTGGGAAGACTTATACCAAAAGTGAGGCTTCAAGGAGTAAGAGAAGGATGTAGAGAGCCAAAATGGGCAGGGTTTTGCTGAGCCAAAGGCTTTGGGAGTGTGGGTAAGGTGGTAGAGGTGGGGGCCATTTATAAGAGGAGAGGAGGGGCACTCTTGGAAGGTAAAGAAAAGTCACTTTATTTTAAAATTTTATTCGGATTTAAGAGGTCCCACATTGATATAATTAGAGGATAAGGTGATAAGGGTTCGAAATCCACCCATCCAATAGGTTTTGGACATGTGTAGGTCATAGATTTTACATTATCATTACATTTTATTTAAATCCTTTATTAATGAGGTAATCGCTGCATCATCATGATGTCATAAATAATTTAATTTATTTAAAGTCTAAAAATTTAAAAACAAATATCATGATGTAGGAAATCTTTATAGATTTCTAATGAATATTTATAGTAAAAAATCGGACTAGTATAACCACATGTAAAAATTATTTTAGTAAAACAACTCATGTTTGTGTCATTTTTATTTTAACATTAAATAAAAAGGTATTTATGTCATTTTCCAACCAAAGTGGCTCCATGGGGTCCCCAAGTTGACCCATGGATTGTCTTGGTCGGAAATGACACATCCAATAAGGGTAGGACATGTGTCAAGCACAACTCATATTATTAAAACATTATTTTTACCTTAAAACTCACTAATTACCTCTAATCGCGATAAAAACTTAATAAGTTACTATTCACCAAAAAATTATTTTAATCTCATTGAACCACATTTTACTTCTTAATGACAACCATGTATGTCGGATTTTTTAAATTCAAAACAAAGAGGTGGTAAAATTTCATTTAAACGAAAAATCAGTTTTTTAAGTACCACTTAGTGGTTTCACTATTCATAAAAAATTGATGTTTTTCATAAAAATACCAAAAATTCACCCTAATATATATTTGATATTCCGAATTCAAAAATGTAGTCTATTTTACAAAATTAAAAATATATAATTCACATTAATTAATTTAATAATTAATTCCCGCTGTCATGACAAATATCGTGTTTTTATGAAACAATAAGTATCAAAAGATTGACACTAGTTTAAGTCCGATTTCAAAGTGAAATTAATTCCAACGACTTGGATTTAATGGTAAAAATATTTTCTAATTTCACTTTAAAACAAATTCAAATTATAATCTAATCATATAAATAAATTATATTAAAAAGAGGTTTTGAATTAAAATACAACATTTTACACTATTCATTTAAAAAATGAACTTTATCGGAAAGATACCAAAAATTTACACAAAGTAAATTTTGATGTCCCAATTCTAAAGAAGAGGTTTATTTGGTCCAATAGAATTTATAAGAGTGAACAAAACTATATTTAATGATGGTTCTCCATCAAAAGGCGATAAGTGAACCCTTAGTGAAATCTAGGGCATATACGCCTAAAATTGAATTATTTCCGTATTTTAAGACTTTATCTTTTATTGGATAAATGTAAAAACATTTAAAAAAACATATATAATCATATTTTAGTTATTTATATCCATTCCCACCAATAAAACGGCTATGTTTTAACTACCATTTAAAATAATATTATTTTATTACTAGTGTGCAACGAAAGATTTCAATGAAACTCTTTGTTGCGTATCGGGTACGCTATCGAACATAGAACCCTTTTAAAGTAAAATTAATATTTAATTCGTAAATATTAATAAATATCAAAATTATTTGTTCTTTATTTACCTGGGATATTATAGATAATAAATCCATTATTTAAACCATTATCAATATAAACTACCATTAAAGACAGATATCCATTCACGGTGTGATCCCTCTCACAAAATGGACCAATAACCATTACACAATGCCTATCCTAGTTATAGACCATGAAATACCCCTTCATGCTAATGGATCAGTAAAAGTATGTTAGAAACTCCACACCATAAATACATTATATCCCTACGAAGTCATGTAGTAAGTGTAATACCTAAAAAAAGATAATGTCATTACTCCCTCATCAACAACTCGAGTTCCCAAGTCTAATGAGATTATGATCTGTGTTTCTATAGCACTCTAACCAACAAAATAGTCTTCCCATGATTGAAATTATATTTAGAGTCAATGATATCAACTAGTTCCTCCTAAATAAAAGAATTCGGTTCTAGTTCAATTTCATCCCAACTCAAAACATGTGTGAGATCGAAGTGATACTTCCAGAGATGATATTTAAGAAAAATAATAATGAATTATTATTCACTAAATCAGAAATTATAATTTATAAGAATCATGTATGATCTTCTCGGTGACCTCAAGTAACCCAATATATCTCAGAGCCAACATTTCCTATTTTCCAAGCCAATAGTGACAAGAATGTAGAGATACGTTCAATAAAATCTAGTCACCTATGGAAAAATCTAATGTTCAATGCTTCCAATATGAATAAGATTTATGTTGACTCTGGGATGTCATTAGGCATCATTGTACATCCTAAATCAATGATAAAGACTTCTAATACAAATATTTTCCATCCAAATATACTTTTCCACCCTCATCCCAACAAAGAAGTGATATTCCTGGGCTACCAGACAGTTCCTCTAGGGGATCAATTCTGTTTAATGATAGACAATTTAAAAAAAAAATTCAACCAGTCCCAAATGGATATCCGACGATCTGCTAAAATCCAAGACAAAAGAATGGAGCACATCCTCCAGGATCAGAATCACATGCTCCATCTGACCACCTATCTGTGGATGGTAAGCAATTATTAACACAACCTGAGTTACCATTTACTCTTGAAGATTCCACTAGAACCTCAAGTTAATTATAAGATAACTATCCAAAACAATGACATAAGGAATCCCATATAACCTCACAATCTATTGGATTAACATCCTTCCCATATCTTCAACCTTAGTTGTTCCTTTGATCAGAATGAATTGAGTATACATTATCAATCGATCAAAAACCACCTAGATAGAATTATTTCCATGGTGATTTCATTTTAATCCCACAAAAAAATCCAAGGATATGTCATACCATTTCCAAATTGGCACTGGAAAAGGCTGAATCAAACTAGAGGTAATCATGTTCATGGCCTTTATCTGTTGGAAGGTGTAACAACGAGACATATAATCTACAATTTCATGATTCATACCCGACCACCAATATATTGGTCTCATGTTGTAAAGAATACTCGTATCTCTTGGATGAATATCCCACTGAAATCCATGATGATAAAAAAAGAATAAACTTCTAATAGATTCTATTATTACAACCTAGTTCCTGAAGTGGATCATACCATCATGAGAATGGGACCAACAATAAATATTATCCCCAACATAATGACATTATCGAAATATACTAAACTAAACATCTTGCTTCTGACACAATATTATAGACTTCATGAGAGATTATGGTAACTTAACACTCTTTAGAACCATAGATGAAACATCCTCTCAAGAAACCAAGTGCAACTGAGTGAAAATCCCCATAATGTTCTACTCCTCCCTTGATTCCAAAATAACCTACAATTGTACACTCCTACTAAGAGCATCGACAACAAAATTTCCCTTTCTTGGTGTGTATGAGATATCAATGTTAAACGTCTGAAGGTATTATACAAATCATCTCTGTCATAAATTGAAGTCCTTATGAGAAAAGATGTAACTCATACTATTATGATCAGAGAGGACCGTGAAATTATCCCCAAAATGATAGTTCCACCAAAATTTAAGTTCATGCATGACTGTAGAATGATATAAATTGTGAGTGGGGTAATTGTTCTCATACGGTCGGAGATAACGAGAGCTCTAATCCAACAAATGACTATACTTCATAAGAACGCATCCCAAAATAGAACCTGAAGCATAAAAAAAACCATCTACCACTTAGTTGGCTCAGGTAAGATCGGAATAGGACCTGATGTCAGAAGTTATTTCATTTTATCCAAAGAAGACTATCACTTCATATCACATGTTTATTCCTACACCGTTATAGTAAGAGTAGTCAAAGGAGATTCCCTCATATATATGTCCTTAAAGAACAGTTTGTAATATCAAGCCAGAACAAGTAAGATTTATATCTTAAAGAAATTAAGAGGTTCCTTCTATGACAATACATACACTACCTTCTCTTGATCGACTGATAATCCATTTTCAAAAATTATATGTCCCAAGAAATTCACATCTTGAATTGAAAAACTACATTTTTAACTCTTTATATACAAATGGTTATTTTTCTGAATTTTTAGAACCAAAGATAGATGTTTCTAATGATCATGCTCTAATTTAGAATAAAACATAATATCAGCCACAAACACTAAAAAAAGTGTCAATATAATGATGTAATATTTTATTCATCATGTCCATAAAAACCATAAGAGAATTAATTTTACCAAAAGGAATCACAAGATATTCATGTTGTCTATACC
Source organism: Viscum album (assembly GCA_963277665.1). Taxonomy (NCBI): domain Eukaryota; kingdom Viridiplantae; phylum Streptophyta; class Magnoliopsida; order Santalales; family Viscaceae; genus Viscum; species Viscum album. Next base: position 538,649 of record CAUJRU010000410.1, on the reverse strand, counting down.
TTGTCCTGAATGTTTTTTTGCAGTATGCAAGACTCCCTAAATCTAAGTTGGTGATAATCTGATTGAAGATTGATCTTCAAAAACAAATATTCCACCTCTAATAGATCCAATGACTCATCAACATTAGGAAAATGATATTTTTTTATAATGGTTACTTAGATCAGCTTCTTATAGTCCACACATAGTTTAATTTAACCATATATTTTCATGGAAATGATCATAGGTGATGCCCATAGAGAAACACTGGGGTAAACAAAACCCTTTTCCAACAGTTCGTCAAAATTGAATATTGATCTCCTTCTTCACCTCTAGTTCCATACAATAAGAATATATCAACATCATTTTTGTATGAGGAACCAGTTCAATTGTAAACATGACATCTCTCTCTAGATGAATATTAGAGAAGTCGTCTGGGAAAACATCATTAATTACTCGAACAATGATGGGAATATCATCAAAAGAAAAATCTTCATCGAGATCAAATGTATTAGAAACTGACAAAAAATGAGCTATGGGTGGGAATTTCCAGCAAGACCAAACCTCGAGTCCCATTTCCCTTGAAACACATGAGATCTCCCATCAGTAGAAATAAAAAAACATTACTATATTAAAAATAAACCTTAGGTCGATGAGTGAAAATAAAATCCTTACTGATGATGATGTCGAATATATCCAGATCAAAAACATGAAAATCCCAGACCATCTATGTATCAGCTATCGTTAATGAAATCAGAGGACACCAGAACCCCTTCTCTTTATAATTTCTAAGAGGTGTCACTAAAACCATTGTAAATATAATATGTCCCATTGGATGTTTAATAATATCAACAAAACATGCAGATATGAATGAGTGGGAGGAACCATTATCAATCAAATAAATTGATATAAAAGATGAAATAATGATACTTCCTAACACTATTCATAGACATACATCTACTTCCATTGGACACTCATCTACTATATGTAAATTATTTACTTTGATGGACTATTGATGGTGCCCTATAGTCATTGATGATTCTGACTCCACCATATTAGCCATTGGAGACGAAGTACCCTAACCACAATGAGGCGTAGTCATGTCCTAATAGAAATGTTGTAAGTGACCAACACATCCATAGTTGTTGCAAATATTTACAAGTATATGAAATTAATGTGTGGTGTGTCCCCCCATGACGCACCTGTACTATTAAGGAGGAACACTATAAGCTGCAATAGACGGTGCATAGGAGGCTCTCTGTTAAGGCCCACCTTCAGCACTTCTATGATGATATTGACACGTCCTATTCTTCCCATGTAGACCATAGAATTTTTCACTAGATTGAAGAGAGGAGGTGGTAAAGCCATCCATGCTCACTATATTCATCTCAAACATTGTAGCTCTATCCACCATCTCCACATAGGTAGAAAGCATCAACATAAACACATGTGATTTGATATCTGATTGTAAACCATGAATTTCCTTTTTTTCCTTCTAGTGGTCATTCTTGAATATATCTAGATAAAAAAAGGAAAATCTTCAAAATTTGGTTGGTGTATGCCAAAAAAGAGTGCTCTCCCTATTACAATAATAGAAAATCCAAATACTTAGCCAACATCAGCGACTCTGGGAAAATCTGCTGGAATAATAGTGTTTTGAAACCTCTTGATTCCATGTACACATATTTTTGTACATGGACCATATAATCCCACCTTCTCTTGTTAGACCCCTAAAGTTTGAATGATTCACACTTTTCCTGGAAGTACTCATGTGTCTTCCAAAAGTAGAAGATTTTATCAAACCTATCTGGTGAATCCTTCACTTCTTGAGGATTTATTGTTCCTTTTTTTAAAAGGTGGTGTCTCAGTCAAAGACCAAGACAAAATTTATTATATAAAAGGAAGTTACATGATTCTGAAATTAGGGAGTTTTTACAATCCCTTTCATAAATGAGGATGAGCTCAACAGGCAGATTCTCCTTCCATGTAATTCCCTGATTGATTCCCATGTTAGAAATACCATATTCCACCTGATTCACTTCAGGAAAGGTGTTCATGGAAATGTAGTTGATCTACAAAAGCAAATCCAGGAATCTCACAAAGAGAGAAGTGATAGGCCCATCTAGATAGACGTCCCCATTCAAAATCACCTGGACAGTGGTGGTTCAGTCACTCTCAATCCATATTTTCATCCATCCCTTTATCTTGATGAAATCCATAGTGTGAATCACACCCATCATTTCTACCTACAAGGAAGATGTCATACAACAACTTCCAAAAAAGCATCCATGGCACTGCCCCTAAAAATATCGGAAGATCAAACCACAACAAGAAGGTCCCAGATTTCCTTTGAAAGCTCCAAAATCATTCACTTTAATCCATCCTAGAAGTGGAGTTTTCCATAAAACATCAATGGTGCGCTTCCGTTGCCTATAGATACCATCAACTCAAAGATGAAAAAGATCTCGAAATCACCAACGGAGTTGTCACAATTTGCTTTTTGTATCGTAGAGGCATCTGTAAAGGCAAATCAAATTCACGTCTGACATTCATTATGATTGACTGAGTAATTTTTTTGCATAATCTAATTTCTATCATACCATATCAAAATAAGACATCTTGTGATTGATCTCTCTTTCCTCAAGCTTCTGGTTGTACCTTGACCATTGAATTTTGAACTCATGGATGTTCTTTATCAATAGAACAAACTACCCATATAACAGTCTTGATGAGATTATGATATATAGGTGGATTTTGTTGAGGAGCATCAACTGCACCTTCCTGAGGAACCCATGAATATGGCCTAGAGGAATATTGATTCTCACCAAAACATAACAATAATCAGACAATAGAAAAAATATCTGTTCAAACTATAAAATCAATAAGAAAAAACTGATATTTAAAAAAACATGCTAATATTAGATAAAAACACCCCAACATCCCATGGAATCCTGAGTCTCACCACGACAAGAGCCATCTATGAACATTTCGTAACATAGCTCTCAAGTCCTGACAATCCTTTCTCTAGTTAAACATACATCCCTAGATAAGGACTCAGGAGGACATACAATAGTCTAGTAACAGATTGAAACAAACCAACATGGTTACCCTTAAAAATAGCACACACCCCTATTATCCACATACCCAAGGGATTTCACGATCCCCACGGTCTGGAGAAAAGCACCCAGACGTCAAAAAATGGACCGGTGGGAAATATTTACCCCAAAATGAACAACCACATGGAATATATATTCTATATAAAAAGGAGCAGAGGGAGAGTAATAAGATATATATGTGGTAAATATATGAAAAAAATGGAAATAGACAACAACAAAATTAGATAAATACTCCAAAGGACAAGTCAAAATGAAAAGGACCCAAGCCAAGAAACAACTGTAAATGATGGCATGAAAGATCTCCCAACATCTCACCACCAGCTACCCAACCAGCTGACAAGATTCTCTCCAACTCACAATAGCGCCTTCCATTCCCTATAATGGAAGACAAACGAAGGTCTTCACAACACTGAAGAGGTGTGAAGGGTGTGAGGTAAAATTCTTAGTGCGATCCCCCCCATGTGTTCTGTAAAAAGTCTCTGTATAAAATATCATGTGTACTTATTTAAAAAAAACATTGAATGATAAGTAGTAATGTAGTTTTATAGAAAACATGGAAAAAGTTTCCCTTTTTCATTAGCTCTAAACATATAAAGGAATTTCAATTTCAATGAAAATTATCAATATCATTGTTCACAAGAGTAAAAAAGAATATCAAAACTAACATATTAATCCAAGAAATACAAAATAGAAGTGCATGTATAAAAACCCAATGGAATACTACAGGTCCATGATGAAGACTACTTGTACCATAATAAGAAAGTTCACAAACTAGTTCCTAGAACAATGAGACTTTGAAGTAGAGGAATATCCCAGGACTAAAATCCTAAAAAAATATCACTATCGACCCCCTAGAACAATGATACTAGTAAAAAAAGTAAATCACTAGGTGGGAAACCCCTTGATAATGAAAAAAATGGATGATGGCCTCAATCTAAACATTCCACATAAGTACCAAATGTAACCCATTGTCTCTTTTACTCTATAAATTTTAATGATTTTGAAACCATTTCAAAACTGTTTCAATTTTTTTAATTTTAATGCTTTAAAAATACACCATTTATATTCCATTTGTCAATAACCAAGGAAAAAATATTCTTTATTCAAAACACATCTCAACAGTCTAAAAAAAATCATGACATTCATTCATTATGATTCATTTTCAAAAGAAATACCAGGAGGTTTATTTTCATAGGCTATAAACTGAACCACCATCCTCAATACTCAGGTCACACATGCCCGAAATGGGATCCACCAACAATGAAAACCCAACAACCACAACGAAGGACCTAAAATCTAATCCAAATCACATGATCAATCCTAATATGAACACACGAGGTAGGCAGAAAGTAATAATCCTACATACCTCTAGAACGAGCGCACACCACACCATGAATGATAATGGATAATTCCTCTTGAAAATAACACACAATGGATCTAGAAAAAACCATTAAAAACACTAATATAACCAAAGATATCTAAACGCACCACCAAATGGTGAAATCATGATAAAAAATCAATGAATAAGTGGAAATAAAACTTACCCATAGAGGCACACCTCAATCGCAAATTAAGATCAGATGTCAAATAGATCATTCCACAAGGAATGGTGTCTTTGAAAAATTCATAAGAGAGACCATGGGCAAAGGATGGAGGGGTTTTTAAATAAAGGACTAAGAAAAACTACCAAGAATGTGTTTTAAAATTGGACGTGGGCTGTTTCACAATGTGAACCTTCCATTCACTTCCTGAATTCCACACTGGATAAGATCAACAAAAAACCTAATTCCCCCGATTAAAAATCTATTATTTAAACCATTCCAAATGTGAAACAACCATTCACGATGTGTATCCTTTCACAGTTTGATCCCTCTGACAACTTGTAACAAAAAACCATTACACGATGTGTATCCTAGTTAAATGATGTGGAATCTCCCTTCAGCCTGATGGATCAGTAACATGATGTTCCAAAAATGACGATCTAGGGAGAAATGATAAACTTTTTTTTCTAAAAATACCTGCAAACAAGAAATATATTTTTCTATCTTGAGTGATGTATTCCTAGTAACATGTAGACAAGATTGGGAGGGATGATTAAATTTCATTTTCCAAAAATATTTCAGTTGGCATTTTTCTCAATAGATGCATATGGAAAAGTGGAAGAGCACAAAGGGTATATAAATTTTGTTGGATGTTTATTATTTCTAAAAAAATATTTTAAAGATATAATATTTTTTAGTATTTTATCCAGGAAACTATTTTCTCCTAAATAATCTCATCCCATTTTAAAAAAATTATTTCATATATATATATATATATACTAAAAGAACACCTAGTTTTGGGATGAATAATAACATCCTCGAAATGATTTATTTGTATAGTTTTATGAATCTAGATTAAGAATGTAGTATAGATGAAATAAGATCCACTTATGGTGGAGTTTTCATTAGAGTATAATTTTGTGCGTTTTATAATACAATGTTGAAAATTTAGTAACTCCTATCACATATGATGGTGAATTTGGGGCTTCAACTCAATCCACAACACATCTTTTTGTGTATAAATACATAGATCCATGATTTTTGGATAATTTAAATTAACCCATTTTATTTTGGTTGTGATAAAAAAATTACTATAAATCATTTTACAAATATTGTTAAATGTTATTGTTTTAATAACATTGTTATAAAGTATCTCTTCATTAAAGAGCTTATGGAGAAATTGGAATTTAAGAAGGATTTTATAATTACTACATAGTATGTTACTGATATATTTACTAAACCATTGCTGAATTAGATATTTTAAAATATGTGGTTTAAAATTAGGTTGAAACATACTGTTATATATGTTTATGATATATGTTTTCATTGGATCACTCATCCTGTAATAGGATAGTGTTTTCAAAGGGTGAAATAATTGTTGAAAAATAAATATATCCATTGGTTTTTATTTTAACTTTTTAGGGAAATAATTTATTTATATAGAATTTTTAAAAGTTTTATTCTATGATTTAAACATGTATAAAATATTTTAAACACTTTTATAATTTTATGGAAGAATTATTGCTAGTGCATGATAAAGTATTATGATTGTTATTAAAGTTCCATGTTGAAGAAGAAGTTTCCAATGAGGTGTATGTACTATTTTAATAACCTTATACTTGTGAATAACATGTTGTTTTTATTTATTGTTCCACTCATACAATACCATGTCCAATCAAATAGTTTTATAATTTTTGGACAAATAATCAACTGGATGAGTTAGAATATTTTAATGATTTTTTCTTTTTGGTTGAAAAAAACCAAATGGAGATATTTTTGGGAGTAGGATATTGTGGTGTGTTCTATTAATGTTTTGACATGATTAAAATATTGTGGTTTAGTCTTCCTATTTATAATTAATAATATATTATTTTATTTTTCAATGGTAAATCATATTACATTGTTAACTTTTACAACATATGGAAGACATAAACAAAATATGAGAATTATTTTTTAATGAAATGTAAATCAAACAAGTTGTTTTGATTAGATGGTTTCAGATATATTTATAGAGAAATTTTTTTCCTATACTTCTTATAAAGTTTAGTGGGTAATATATTTTATGATGAAAACTATCGAACTTATTTGATGTTTTGGGTATTTCTATCATTACGTGTATTCAAAGATATCGTGATCTATGAATAAGTTAATAGTTTTTAAAAATAATATGTATGTGCAATGTCCATACTATGATGTTATGAGGATGTTGAACAAAATTTTATTATAGAAATAGGTTTGGATGAGGAAAAATTGTGCATTGTGTTTGTGAAGAAACTTTGGAAAAAAATATTACTGATTCTTAAGGAAAGATATGGTGGAATGTTATTAGATGAAGTATAATTGGATGAAGATCAATATAGAAATGAAAAATAGATGAACTCATTCAATGTCATCAGAAACATTTAATCAGATGGAGTCCATAATATTATCCAAATATCATATGGAATTCCAAAATTCATTGTATTGGAGGTTTTGTTTGAAAACACTTTAAAAATGTTTATTTATAAACTTGATCTAATAGATTCTAGCTTAAAAAAGAAATTAATGAAGAATTATGATGTAATTAATAGAATAATGGATGTGTTTGGAGGTAGTTTTCTAGAATTATCATTTATATTAAAGGTAATATCATGTAGATTCTCACCAGGAAAATGTTTTGATAAAAATATTTATATAGTGATTATGTGGTATAATTTTTACTGGTTCAATATTCATTACAAAACATCCAAAAATATGTCATATGTGACGATGGAAAGAAGATATTTCAATCTTTCAAATATCATGGAATGAAGATATATGATTATTTTAGAGTGTTAAGAATGATTTTAAAGTAACGATAAATTAAATTTTATTAAAATCATTAATAATGGTCAAGAAGTGTTATGAAGTATATAAATAAATTTTTTGAGATGTATTTTCTAATGTTGAGTACTTGTGAAATGTGAAAATTATTTTTCCTTCAATCATTTTATCATCAAGGTTCAAAAATTAAACTGGTTATTCCTATAGACAATATTTTAATTTTCCATCTTAGAAGATGTGAGATAAAGTGGTTCAGAAGAATAAAGTCAATAAAATATTCAATGTGTAGAAACATAGAATAAAATATTATCATATGGAAATCTCCCATCAATTGGGATTGAAAAACGTTCTATAGAAATAATTAAAGGAATATCATTTGAAAGGTATCAGTAAAATAGATGGATGAAGAATATGTGAGGCACTAAAAATAGTTTCATATCTGGATGCATAAGATAGACTACATTCATTGGTGAATGGATGGATAGAGTGTAAATAGTATGTATATGTTTTGAAAATAAACTGGATTAATGTTTTTGGAAGGATGATTAGATAGATAAATCACACAAAAGATAAAAGAATAGTTCATTTAAATAAATTTTCAAGAAGGATGTAATTTACTACTGCTGTTAAATAATGTGAATAATATTTACTTGTGATAATGGTATGTGTGATGAAGATGAATCAATAAAATGAACATAACATGAATACTATTGATGAAGGTTTCTAGTCACTATTATAAAAAAATTGTTACATCTTATATATATAAAGAGATCAAAGAAATATTGTTTTATCATTATGATACATATCTATAAGTATATTACGTTATTTTCTGTATCCAAATAATGTAATTTCATCTATTAAATTGTAGGTAATTGGTTTTCTTTGTGAATCATAGAGACTACTAGATATGCTTTTGAATAACGATCATTTTAAATACTAATGTTCCATTAGATTTTTCTTGTGAGATTTTTTTATGAAAATCCATAAATCTTTATCATTATTAGATGTTTTTTTTCATAATTATGAAAATATAAAGATAAAAGATCAATTATTCACCCCATCCCCTAGTCATTGATCATAGAAGACCTGATTGGTCATTTGAAAAGGCTTATATGGAATAATTATTTTATCAATGGTTGAAGTGTTATAAGAGACATGGATATTAGGATTCCAAATGAGATTGTAAATAAAGGGTAATTATGGTAATAAAATAATTGGTTTTACAGGTTTTATAATTATAATATGATTGGCTATAATTAAATCATCTCTTTTTACGGGAGAAAGGTTGAAGGTTACATCATCCAAAGTGTAGTTGGGATTGTTCTACGACATATTAGGAAACATAAATTTTAATTGATAAAGGAATAACATTAAATCATCTACCTCATGGAATTAGATAGTTATATGTTGAATAGATAAAATTTAGGTACTAATGAGTATATTATAATTTGTATACCAACATGATAAAAGTTATCTCTATCATCCCACATATCACTTCTAGAACCTTATAATACCATAATGTTTTTGTCCCTTTTGTGGGATGGTCAAAGGTACTCATAAAAACTCTTTGCATTGTTTATAGTCATCACATACAGTAAGACTTGAATAAATTAACAAGGAAAGGACATTTTATCTCATTCATTGATGATATATCTGATCCTCACATAGATACTTCTGGTCAATATGATATAGTTACATTAAAAATAGAGATCTGTTCAGTTACATTTTTGTAGAATTCATACCTCACCAGGGCATGTTTCACTTTAATAACTTATAAAAATATATTCTTAAATTTAAAAAATATGTTAAAATTAATATTAAATCATAAAACTAGAATACCCATTATGTAATTGAATAATTATTATAATTGAAATGTATTTCCATTCCTTGGTGCGGGATAGTAAATCCAACATTTTAATATATTAAAATCGATTTTTATGATAAAACCACATTAATCAATTAATGAAAAAAATTCATTTCTTATATCTCACATAATCAAAATATCAAGGTATAAGTAAAGATTATGATATCAAATAATGTAATATAATTCTATGAGTTTATATTACATCTATTTCAGAGCATAATTATCATCACTATGTTGTTATTTTTTTACAACATAAAACAATAATATCATTTGACATGATATTAGGTTTGTCACATGTCCCAATATAAATCACTGACTCGAAATTTCATTTATCACAAAATATTGTATCATCATTAGACTCGATATTAAATTTTCCATGTTATGTAGTTCCATGCTATGACATGAGATTATTTTTAACTCATATTAGGATCCTCCCTAATGTAATGTTTAAATCATATCATAGTGGATGTTAATTGAGGTGGACTACATTATCAAACAATGTATTATCAAGGGAAAGTACCACCATATTTATTTTATCCAAATTTAATGCCAGGAGGTCTACTACACACCACATCAACTCACAACATAATTTAATTAAATGTATATGGTAATTTAATGATTATTGGTAAGGGGAATTTTATACTTCAGAAATAATAACTTCAAAATATAAAAATACCATATTTATATATAATCCCTTTTTAATTTACTTATATCAATATAACACTACCAAAACCCACTGAAAAATGCTAAAACACTAGCAAAATCCCCTCATAATGAATAATCAATTAAGGATAATATTTTAAATATAAAATCCCACACATGTATTCTAATTTTTATTAGGTTTTTTGAGGATATTGGGTTATGAATAGGCCTTATGTATGATAATCATGTATTGACTAATTTTTATTTGGAGTTTCCTTGTAATATCATGCTAAAATTGATACAGTTCTAGTTGAAGTAGGGGACTCAAGTATTTTTTTCATTATTTTTGTTAAACTTTATAAATTATCATCCATTTTCATTACTAGTAGGATAGTATATATTTACCTAATAAATATATGGAATTAGACTAAAGTATGTTTAATGGAAGAGGGTGGTTGTTTTATTTTTTTATGAAAATCTATGAAATTTATTATATATTATTGGAATTGTTTTTGTTTATTCTTTGCGATTTATAAGTGATGTTCTGAAGTAAATTGCATGAAATTGTTAACATAGTGGAAGACCCCTTAAGAAATGTTTAATTGGTTAATATTGGTAATGAAATGGATTGTGTCTAATATTTTTATTAAAGTGTTGTTGATTGAACATAAATGTTTTACAAAAAATATATAATAATGATAAAAGATTTCCTTATCAATTTCAATTTTGGAAATTTCTACAACTTTTTTCTTCAATATATGGGTCCTTTCCCTCTATGATTGGAAGGTTTATATCTCTTTGATGTTGTTAGATAGGAGAATGTGGTAGGATTATTTTATATAGTGTTTGTTGAATGGTTGTTTTTTATAGTGGTGTTATAATATCTAGTTATATGTAAAGGGAGTTGTTTTGATGAAATGATGGTATCTATAGGCATGAAATACATCGAATCTCTTGTGGTGATGGATCTAGTTATCAGAAGGATGATTTAGTTCCCCTGTGACATGGAATATGTTTGGAGTTGATAAAAATGAGTATGGTTAATGATATGGAATTGTAAATTGTGGCACATTAAATTTAGAATTTAATAATTATATGTATGTCGTTTATGATATATAGTTGTGATGTGTGAATATTATGAAATGAGGATATATGGACATTTAATGTATTAAAACATATGAAATATGTTGTTGGGTTGTGAGTGAAATTAGATCTGTGGGTAAGTGATCTGGTACACCTTCTTGACATATATTCATAAGATATTATGTAATGATAATTAGATATGATATTGGGTGAGTGAGACTTTGAGAGGTTGGCTGATTGTTTTCCTCACATGGGTATATATTTTTCCTTTTTTATATTCGTAGAGGCATTAGAATTTATCTTCATAATTTTCATGAAATGTTTTAGGGTTGATAAAACCAAGTACTTGTATTATCACACTCTCTATAAAAAATAATTTTTTTAGAATTACAGGAGGGAGTTTCTATCTAAGCATGAAATTTGGACTTGAGGTTTGGAGCTATTATGGATGTTATTTTTAAAATAAATTTTTATTATAATTTAATTTTTGAGAACATGGTTATATAGAATGTTAATATCCAATATGTATTGGGATTAAATTTATATTATATAGTGCTTATTTTTTATTCATCATTGTTCCATGAATTTATATGGGGTGTGTATTCCATTTGTGTGTTTCATACAATTTATTAGTCTCCATCCTTTGGAATATTTGAGGTAGGCCTCAAGTGTCACAATCATATTCACTATAAGCCTAAAAGATGTTATTAGTGAGGGACGGTCATGAAAAAAGAATTTTATTGGTTTTTTTTCAGGAAAAAGAAATACATTAGATATAGAATCTAGTGAGGACTGCATGGGTTGGTTGATAAATAGTATCATTCAAAACAATATGTGACAAAGTAAGAGATATCATATATATCAAAGATGGAAATGTCTATATGTGATATGATATAAGGACTAGAGTCATATTGAGAATTCTTTGAAGGTTGATACACATTATAGGGTAGTGAACTAAGAGAGGTACATAAATCAACTTCTATTATCATTGAGGATGAATTTTGTTTAATATATAAAAGTTAAAATTAATTTAAATAAATTACTTCAGTTTAATTATATGTCCCAAATCATATGTGTTTCCTTTTCACTTAAAAAGATGAATGGTGGTAGTCATTTTCATGTGGTTCATACTGGAAATGATTTATGGGTTGATCTGACTGACCATAGGAGGGTTGTGTATACTTAGGAATCTATGTCTTAGAGGAATATACTTTTTTAGTTTTATTATGAGATCTTATAAAATTACATGTGGATTTTATTTAATCATTTTTTGATGTGATGGTTATCATATTCAGAGATCAAAATAATTATAATACATTGTAATATGGAATATTCAATCTTATTGGACAAAATTAATTTAATAGGATATAAGTTTTAGTAGTTTATTCAATTTATTTTGTGGAATGTCGTGTCATTGGTGTCATGGGAATATTTCTAGAAGCATCATTGTGTTGAGATCCATTTTCTGATGATCAATATAAGAAAGTGGAATGAGTTTCATTTTCATCAATAAGAGACTATGATCATTTTATATTATAGGATCATAATCAAGTGTCTTATTTTTTCCACTTATATATTTAAATATGCTGATGAAAGATCAAAAAAAATTGTAGAGGAACTGTATCCAATTATCCAGCATCAGGATTCCCTATTAATGATGCAATAATATTAGAATGTAATTTATAAGGTATAGGTAACTAAGGGAATTCACATGAAATATATAACATCTTAATAAGGGATTAATTAAAACATAACAATGACAATATTTAACGGTAGATAATCAAATATTTTTAGAAATTCGAGGTTCGACTGTCAGAGAGTTACCTTCTTTAATCTTTATCATATTCTTATAGAGATGAAAGTTTTTATGATTCAACATGGACCTTAAATCTAATTTCTTCTTATATATTATTTTCTCTATTTCCATTTTCCTTGTTAGGATATCCAGGGAGGTCATTGTAGTGTACATGGCCATATTGTAGTTCCTCTAATATATTAGTTTCCTCTAAAGCCTTCTATTTAGTAGGTTGAGCAGGGATTCATCATTCTATGTATAGAAGATACATGTAGAGGGAAGCCCTATGACATACCATGTGGTTCGGGGAATATAGTTGAGAATGGTTAAGGAGGAGGAATAATGTAGGGTGAGAAAGGGAGAGGAATGGAATATGGTTAGTTTCCTTCCATGGAAATTTCATTGCCAACTGTGCCATAAATGTTTTATAGTATTTTCAATATATATTATATATTTCTATTCCTCATATTTGATTCAATAAAATATAATTATTTAATTTCACTCAACTCATTCTAGTACATGGATCTCAACATACACTATCCTCATGTGCCTCATGTTTTTACTATGCCAACAAGAGGTCATCCTAATCCCATGATGTCTTCCAATGATTTTAGAAGATTATTGGGAAAGGTCGATAATTTGGGAATTTATTCTTTGTTTAGATAAATACATATTATTTCATTCATAATAGGTATTTGTTTTTCTCACTGTGTGTAGTATTAAATTTATTTGGGAAATGATTTTTTTTGTACTTTGATGTGAAATGATACTATACAATTCATTATTATGAGAAGGATAATTAAATAGATCATAAGTGTTTATATATTTTTTCATCTCAATAGCTATTGTTTATTTTACACTCCTTAAATGATTTGGATGTTGTGTTTCCATGGCTTTTTTTTATTATTTTTAAGGATTATTTTGTTAATGAGGATGTTTCCCTATCCCCTCAATGTAATATTGAGTTCATGATAGAGTTTCAACATGGGGTATCTATGATTTATTTAGTTAATTTTTATAATATACCATTAGAGTTATGGATGTATACATTTCATTATAAAACATTTTTAAGTGGATTTTATCTAACCCATTGTCTTTCCTTGGGTTTCTCTAGTGTTATTCAGTAAGAATACATATGGTAGTTTTGGGTGGTTTATAAACTATCAGTAGTTAAACAAGGTGATGTTAAATAGTTATTATATTTCTATGAAGACATATATTATATTTAATCCATGGAGGATATCTTTATGTGTTTTATATTAGAATCTAGGGTTTGGGTATCATGAGATTTTTGTAAAAGAATAACTTTTTTGAAGATTTCTTGTAGTTATCATTATGGGAATTTTGAGATTCTTGGTAGGTAGTTTAATTTAATAAATTATTCGAATATTTTTAAGAAATTAATGAATATATTTTTTTATGTGTTCTTTGTTCATGTATTTGTTTTTTTAACTTAAGAAATTCTCATATACTCAAAGAGAGAAGAGAGTCACTTTGAGGATCTGAGGACTATTTTTCAAGTCCATTGGTACCATATAAACTATTTGATGTTATCCAAGGGTTGGTTTTGGAAGAATGATGTCCATTATTTTGTTCTTGTATTTTTATAATATGTATTTTATTTAAATCCTTTGAAGATCATAGATAATGTTTCTTGGTTATGACCATATAATTTTTCATCGGTTCATTGAATGATTATTTGTATTTGATATTATAGGATGCTTATGTCTGTTTTCTCTTATTATATAAAATCAATTTATTCCATAACAAAAAAAAGGAAAATTATTATTTTTTGACAAATAAGTGTGAGGAATATTTTTACTTCCTTAATAACTTTTTGATCAGTTCTTTTATTCATGGGTTTCCTATGGAAGGTTATATTTTTCATGATTTTCAATAACACTTTTTTTGTTCAATTATTGTGTCTTTTGATGTATATGATAGAAGAGAACTCATGTGTGTCTAGGGTGTTGTTTCTTCATGAGTGAAAATATCCCAGCCATGACCTTTAGTTATTTTCTATATAGTTTTCCCTAATTTCATAGAGATATTATCTCAACCGTAAAGACATTTTGTTATTCACAAATAACTTGATATTGAGATATGTTTTCTCTTATTAATATTTTATTATAAATTAATTTAAATGGATTGATATATGACAAGTTTTTTATATTTATATCATATAGAAAAAGAAAAAAATCTAGTTATAGGTTTGGTGGGTAGTAATTCCCCGAGTGATGCTATTCGAGAGTCTAACGTTTCATAGAGAGTGATGGAGGATCTTGATGTGATGAATATTGATATACTAATTTTCATTGGTAGAGGTTTTTTTATAATATATAATTGTGAAAACATAAATGTATCAATATGATGAGGATTATTAGTGGGCAGAACATTGGTATTCGTGTTGTGAGGTCATGTCTTATATTGTGTTTCCCATGAAGAATGATTAGAAGATGATTTCCATTAGGTGTTGTTTCAGTGGATTCTTTTTATTTTATTATCAATGGGATAGTTTTATATTCATGAGTGTAATAGGTCGTCATTTATTTTTCATTTGGGTATATCCATCATGTTTAATTCCTTGTTGTTTTTTCTAGATTATAGAGATGATGACTTCAGTCATAGATTTCATAAAAAAATCCCTATTTCTTACCGGTTAACAAATTGAGTCAAATTACTTTAGGTTTTCTATTCATCATATGAATCCATGTGTATGTGGAAGGAAGTACTGAAATATATTATTCACTATCACGACTTTAATTTCGCGAGGTTGTGATTCTATATCAGTGATTTTGACCCATTTCAAGAATTTGGATCATTTGTTGGTAATTAATGAGTCATGTTTTTTGGATTTTTTATAATGAAGTAGGTGGATGTTTTAATGGTGTTTTAAATGTATATGAGGACCATAGTGTTTAATAGAGATCTAAATATTGGAATATGATTTTGGGGATGCATACCATATACTTATGTCTCTTAGCTTTGACTTAGTAGTGTTTCCCATATTCTGATCGATGGTTAAACTGATGGGACTATTCAAAAATTATAGTATATTTCTTATGCATGTGTTCTATATTTTGTTGGATCATTAGTGAAATAGCCACATTTGGTTGATTTTTCCTAGAATAATACACCTTATTATTCCATTGGAATGGATTCTTTATTTGAATCATAAAAAAACCCCATAGATAATATTTTTGTGAGAAAATGTTATATATCAATGGTCATTATCCCATATATAGTGAAATATAAGAATACGATGGTATAAATAGTTCATTAGTGGATAAAGGAAATTGATGACCATTATAGTCATAAAAAACATAGAGTAGGATACCAATAGAGTTCTTGTTCTATGACAATAAGTTAGAGGAAATTTATCCTTACCATGGGTAATAGATTTTTGGATAATGTAGTATGATTTAACCTTATTTTATCAATCCTTTTCAGTGATTGAAAAATATAGGTGGGTGCGATGTCATGTAATATTCCTCTATTAATGGATCTGATCTATTATATAAATAATTCAACATAACATTGATGACATCTTCATTATTTCCAAATTAAAATTTATATGGATTATTTTGATATGTTTGATGACATAATGTTCATTGAGTAGTCTATTGGGAATCTATATCATTAGGAGAAGTTATTTTAAGGGCCCATAATTCCGCTAATAATTGTTATATAATTGAATGGTGTCTTGGATGAGTGTATGTGGGAGTGTGATTGGAAAATGTGGAATGATTATCTTGACAATGTTTAATCATTTTTTACATTAATGTTGATATTTTTGATTCTATTATGAATTGATTAAAATATATTATCCTTGTGTCGGGTTAGTTTTTAGTGATGGTGTAGTTCTTATTTGAGAAGTATTTACTGGGTATGTTCATATTTCATTGATGATTTTTCTTTTTCAATGATGGATTTAATTATCAATGATCATTAAAATTTTACAGTTATCTAATGTAATGTACCTGACATTATTAGACCATTACATTGTCTGTTATGGTGTTAATGTTTTTTTAGAGATGGCTATGTGAAGAAATAAAATGTATGTGTTGAAATATAAGGCGATGAGACACAATGTGGTTTGGCCTTAAGAATTTCACAATGATTTTTTACATGAGGAGAGGATTATTTTTCGTCTAAGGAAAAATCTCCATGAATGGGTATGTTTATATTATACTGATTCCTTAACTTATTCTAACATATTAAATTCTCTTAGTTAATTAGACATGTGGTATCTGGAGTTTATTTTATGTGATTGTGGATACATTTGGGTGGGTTTATAGTGGCGTGTTGACCTTGTGGTGTTTTTTTATGGTAAATTGTTTGTTTTTCACATTGGACACCTATGTATTATCTTATGATATCATTTTTCAAAATATTTTGTAAAGGATGATATAGAATAACCATTCCCACTACATAATGTAGACATGGGGGTTTGTTATCTAGGTCATTCAATTTATGGTGTATTATGTATGGTTACCTTTCAATTACCAATGGATTGGACTGATGTTCATTGAGTTTAAAGATCTATTTCAAGGATTAAACTATTAATCTTAGTTTTTAGAGTGTTGTCGTTTGGTATCCTTTCTTATGATGTGATGATTTTTAATGACATATTTCAAACCATTTGAAACATATATTTTAGGAGGTAACAAATCATACATTAATATATATATTTTCATTATGAAATAATAATGTTCGTCAGACAGTGATTCATTTTTTAACTGATTTGTTAAAAATTAAAATTTTTACTCAAATTCTATATTTTTTCACAATCTTCCCAAAAAAACCTAGTCAAACATTGCTTTGTGTTTGGTAATAATTTGACACCATTGGATTGGTTTTGGTTATCATATTTACCAAATATAAACCTTGTTATCCATGTAAAATTCCATATCAATTTTTCTTTATTCTCATTATAATGAAACGACCCCAGAATCCCAGAGCCATGGCTTTTTTTATTACATTGTCCTGATTATAATGAATAAAATCCAAAATGATATATCAATTTAGCTATATTTGAAATAAATATTACATATATGAATCCCATAATTGTAAGAACCTGATTTTTGGCTGTAAAATTCTTTGAAATATTCTGGATGTTATTCCAGAGTAGTGCCTTCAGACGGCGTGCAATTTAGACGGCAGGCGCAGGTGTTGGCGCGGTAGGGCGAGGCAGGCCGATGGCTGGAGGGGTTGTCCGGTGAAGCTGGGTTAGTGGGAGTGGATGACGACTCCAGGCTGGGCGTGATGATGGAGGGAGGACCAGTGCGGGTCATGTCTAGACCTGGGTAAGAAGATGACCAAAAGAAAAAAAAGTGAATTGATAAAATAAATGGGTGTCGTGGTGGAAATAGGAAAAAAAGGTGAATAAAAAATAAAATATAAGTTTAAAATAATAATAATAATATTATTTTTATGTTTATTTTTATTATGAGAAATAATTTATAATTAATAAATCATAGACTGGGCATCGGTCTAACGTGCCGTCAGTGGCGACGCGTCCCCTTAAATTGAGACGAACTTTTTGAGAAGGATTCAGGGGTTTTTAATCCCCGAAATGGTGGCCTCGGTGGCGCGACACCCCGTTAAATAGTGAGCTCTTTTTCTCCGAGGATCTTGTTTTGGATTGCATGGACACATCCAATGTCCGAATTGAGCGCCGTCAGTGGTGTTGCAACCCCGGCGTTGAGGCATAGTTTTCTAGTATGGTTTCGGGCATCAAAACCAGAGTTGAGGCATGGGCCCCACAGGCCGTCTTTCGAGCTGTACCCAATGCTTTATAACCTTTTCATCGGGCATACATTCGGGGCGTGCGAGTAGTCGATTCTGGGTGTTTTTCCAAGGGCATTGAAATGGCGCAATCTGCCCGCTTTAATGCAGCACGATGGTGCGGGCCCCACGAGGACCGTTTGGGCGTTGATGGTGATTTTCCATCTCTTTAACCGGGCGACCATTTTGGACAAGTGAATAGTCAAACTTCTGTAATTTTTTGAAAGGATCACAAAGGTGTGATCCGTTCATTGTGCTTCAGGACCGGGATGTGGGTCCCACGTATCACTGCTCGTGTGCGGTGCACCAGAATGCATCTTTTCCTTTGGATATCCATTCCAATCAAGTGAGTAGTCCTTTTGACGTGTTTTACCAAGGGGATCGCAATGGTGCGATGCGCCCGACTGTTTTTGGGGCCAAGGCTTGGGATCATGGGACGTCGTTCGGGTGTAAAGCAGAGTTGGCGAATTTTGCGGCGGATATCCGTTTGAGGTGAGTAAATAACCTATATCACATATTTTTTTTGTGAGGAATACAACGGTGAAATACGTTGGGATGTGCGGAGTCTCCTTTGAGATCTCTTAAAATGTGGAAACATGAAAGGCGAACTGATGGTGGTTCTTTCTGCGATGCTTTCAAAGAACCCTTGGTGCGTGATCGAGTGCACTCTCATGTGGGTGGAGTAAATTCTTAATGAGATGTGGTTGTCCATGCCTGGGGAGATGAGGTGGCAAGTTGGGGAAGTTACGTTTACACCCTTCGTATTGAAGTGGGGGTGCCGTGTGAACAATAGCCTTAGGGATGGAGATGTGGTATACTCTGGGAGTATACGATAATGCTTTGAGGTACACGTTGGGGATGTTTGTACCTGAGATCGTTTCTGTGCTTGGTTGGGGTTGAGATGGGGCCACACATCGTGTGGTCCCCATGTGCGTGTCATGTTATGCTTTGCAAACTTTGACCTCTCGCGACGTAGAGGGTCCCTCTATGCTCATTTGTTTGACCAGAAGGGTAGGGTTTTCCCTGGCTCTGTGCTTGTTTGTTTGACCAGTAGGGTGGAGTTTACCCTGGCCCGGTGCTCTTTTGTTTGACCAGAAGGGTTGAGTGGTCTCCCCTTGGTTTCATTCTCGATGGTTTAGATGGTAGAGATGGTTTGTTCCTCTGTTTCTTCAGTTGTAAGGGGTTTCAGTGTCGTGCCCTTTCACCGGACCGCGACACCATTTACGACTACATGTGTTCGTACAGTGTGGGTGTTTTCCCCACATTATGGGATGAGATGTCTCGTTTCTCTTCAATAGTGACTCAGATGATTGGAGCGTGATCACATTGAGAGTCCTGGGGAGATTCTCCCGTCTTTTTGTGTTCCCTGGTAGAGTTATTGTGGATCGGTGTGACCAACACATTACGCGGGCACCGATCCTCTACCCACGAGGTTGTTACTAAAATGGCTGAGGTTGTTTCGAGCAGGGCTCTTCAATTGTACCATACAACAGGGATGGCCAGTGAGGTACCATCCAGCGGGGATGGCCAGAATAGCAGTGTTCACCGAGCAGTACCATCTAGCAGGGATGGCCATAGCGGTTCCAGGATTACCTCCAGCGGGGCTGGGCAGTGGTCCCCGATGCCGGGCTTACCTCCAATGGGGCTGGGAAGTGGTCCTCGATGCCGGGCATACCTCCAGTGGGGCTGGAATGTGGTCCCCAATGCCGGGTTTACCTCCAACCGGGCTGCGAAGTGGTCCCCGATGGCAGTTCCGAGCCTCCATCTAGTGGAGTACCCCTTTTATGGGACTGGGCATTGGGACCCGTCAACGAATTTATCCGGGTCTCCCTCCAATGGATTAACCTTTTATGGGACTAGACAATGTGGCACCCGTCGACTCTTTCCAGGTCTCCATCTAGTGGGAACCCATCGACTTCCTGGGATTACCCTCCAGTGGGCCTGGGCAGGGGGTCACCTTTCGACTTTGAGGAGGCATCTCGACTGTGGGGTAGTGACGAGGTGTGGCTTGACGTTCCCATAGAATTATAATGTACGAGGGGAACTTTCCCCACCGAGACGCGTCATTGTGACGCGACCTAAAACCGTGCGGGCGAGTCAGTGCCGCCCAAAGCAGATAGTGTCGAGGTGCGGTTATTTGAGCCTCTTGGCTTGCAGTTCGGGGCAGATGTGTGGGTTGCTGGGCATCGATGGTGTTTACTTCTGAGACTATTGGCTATTCAATTTCTTGGGATGAGCTACGAGATGAATATCCCCTTACAATCTTGTTCGGTCTTCTTGATTGAGCATATGAATATGTATATACCTTGTTTCAGTACCCACTCCTTGGATTTTGGCTACTCTCCTTCTAGGAGAGGCGAAGATGAGCAGGGTATGCCACGTGCTTTCTGTGTCTTGTTTCCCGTGGTTGGATGAGTCTACTCTCCTGCTATAGGTAGCGAAGACTCGACTATAAGTTCATCTTCTCACCGTTTCTAGCTACTTGTGTCTAGACGAGTCTATCTTCTTTCTCTTGTTGGGTTGAGCTGGACCCTCTACTGTTACTCTTTACTGCACTCCCGGTTGTACTCCATTACTTTTCCCTGTTCCATCTACTTATCACCCTTTGGTACCTCCTTTGTTGCTCCCTCGGGCCTTAGGGGTATCCTACTGAGTATTTTTATACTCACCCCTGCTTGGGCTTTGCCCGCACTTGGTGTGCCCTTGCAGACGACAGACAGGTTGGTCGTGACTTTAGTGGAGCTTAGGAGTTCAGGAGCATGGACCGCGTGCGGTGTTCGGAGTCGGGTTCTAGGTGGGGGACCCTTCAAGCTGTTTAATTTTTGTTCACTAGTTGTTGGGTTGTGGAACTTTCTAGTTTGGTGTGTGTTTTCCCCTTTTCTTTTCAGTTTACTTTCAGCACCTGATTTGTACTGATTAGAGGTTGATGCACTTTTGGTGGTTTATATAGTAGTTGTTACTTTTCTTTTCTTTTTTTACTCTGCACTTTAGCATTGATTGTGCTACATGTGTGTGTACTAGTACTCAGGAAAAGTCCTCCCCAAGTTTTTTTGCCTTTGGCACCTGTCGCCAGTCCCTGACCTATGTAGGCAGGCTTGTGGTAGTTGCGGCTCAATCCCGCGTAGGGTCGGGTCGTGACAAAGTGGAATCAGAGGTGGTCCGTTCCATGGGGCATTGTTTTTAAATCCCTAAAAATGAATTGGTTGGGATTTAGAGCAACAAAGTTATTGAGTGTCAAGAGAGGCTCTCATGCCAGGGAGTCTAGTGATGGTGTGGCGACCGACGTATCCATTCACCAGGAACTTGATAACCTGCTTGTCGAATTAGCATGCTGAGACACTCATTGTAGGGAAAATTGGTTTGTGCATCACATAGGACTGAGTCTTTGACTGTCCTTGTTGAGTCAGCTCCCCATTGTTGTGACTGTTATATACATATATGCTCATCTGACCATGGCACTCCTTGATAATATTCAGGATGTCTCCGCGAAGACAGCCAGCTAGGATACTAGCTTTGGTGCGTGACGACGACCCTGTGAGCTACGAGGCCATAGTCTAGGACCCATCATGAGATCCCCTTTCTCCGGGTGGGCCGGTAGAAGCACCCCCACCTGTTGAGTAGTAGACAGCTTCCGCAGAGTAGACTGAGCTTGAGTGCAGGTTGAGTGCGCTCCGTGAGTTCTAGCGATAGAGACCGCTGAGGTTCAGTGGTGAGCCACACCCTCAGGCAGCAGAGGTTTGGCTAGAGACAATGGTTCACCTTTTCAGGCTTGTGCAGACGCCGACAGATAAGAGAGTGGCTTTGTCAGCCGACCTTTTTCATGGAGCAACATGGCGTTGGTGGAGTCTGGTGACTCAGTTACTTGAAGAGTCTTCGCTTTCGTGGGGCGATTTTCAGTTGTTGTTCCGTGAGGATTTTTTACCCTCTTTCTTGTGCTCCATCTGGATTCAGTATCTCTTGCAGTTTTAGGAGGGAGGGATGACAGTGGCTGAGTACGTGACTAGTTTCTCAGACCGTGCACGCTTTTACTCGGACATGGTCCATGGTGACAACATCCGAGAATGGATGTTTGAGCAGGGTCTCCACCAAGATATTCATGTTGTCATAGTACCCTTGGGAATTTCCGCATATGACAGGGTGATAGAGAAGGCGATGGTGACAGAGAGCTTCCTATCACGCTCTAATGATGGGGGTGGCTGCAGGCTGGACAGAGCCGAGACGTTTGCCGCAGCTAGCGGGCATCGACAAGCAGAACCTCAACGTAGGTGGCTTTCTGACAACTGGACTCCGGGGCATGTTCGTACACCACAGTGGCACCAGAGGGCACCAGTGAAGCCCAGAGCAAGTCAGTGTTATTCTTGCGATGGGCGAGGTCACCTGGCGCGAGACTACCTGACCAGGCATGTTGTGAATTCTGGGCAGGTAGCAGGTGCACCACCACGATGGAGGCAGCACCATGATCGGAGTATCACCCAAAGAGGTGGTGCTAGTAGTGGAGTGGGAGGAGTTGGTAGTGGGGGATGACGTTACGAGGGCTTCCCATCACTATTAGGCGGTCCACATCAGGCACCGAGAGATGATATTTGGGACCACAGACAGCCACGAGTTTTGGATATCTACGATCCTGCAGAGTATGAGGTGATAAGAGGTACGCTCTAGAACTCTTCTAATTTTTGCAGTAGAATTGTTAGACTCTGCGTGTGAAATTCTTTTCTCCCCTCTCCTTGTTTGAGGTGTTACCAGGGTGATGCAGGGCTTCATTTGTAACCTTGTGTTGGTAGAGTAGAAGGTGTATAACCTTCCTATTTAGTCGATGGTGTCGACTCAATCTCTCTCCGATCTTGTAAGAGAGTCTTGATTGAGAGACATTTACTGTGAATCTTTGCACGACCAGATATCCTCGGGTGTTCCACTGTATGGATATTATGAAGGAGGGAATCACCGAGCCTTGTTCCAGGTGCGGCCGGTGATTTCAGTCACAGTATGCAATGTAAGGGTTCAGTCGCGGAGGTAAGCTACCCCCGAGAGCCTTCGGGCCATTTGAGATAGTGAAAAGGGATGGTGAGGTTCCCTACCACCTTTTCCTAACCCCAAAGGCTGGTTTGGGTGCATAGCGTCTCCCACGTGGTTTACCTGAAGAGATGTGTGCGTGCTCTTCTGAACATCATCAGAAAGGGAAGACCTCATGTGAATGGATCAAATCCTTTGGTCGGTGCGTGGTGACGCGGGAATGTAAAAAAGATCTTCTAGGTATGGGTGAGCCAGGTGCAGGCTTAGTACCCTGAGTTGTTCCCTGGTTTTGCATTTCGGGGATGAAAATCTTAGAGGAGGGAATGATGTAAGAACCAAGTTTTTGGCTGTAAAAGACTTTGGAATATTCTTGATTTTATTCCCGAGCAGCGCCTTCAAAAGGCGTGAAATTCCGAGCCCCAGAGTGGCTGTAATTAAATTTTCAGTTCATTCACACTAGACACGCCAAATAAATGGAATAACTCCTAAACGGTGATCTGGATCAGAATTATGAGTGTACGGATGGGTCAGGAATGTGGTGTTTACCCTAGGAACAACATAAAGCATGTCGGCGCGGGGCGTTTGGACCCCTCGCTCGCTTCCGGAACATTAAACGGGTAAATTAATTAATTAATTAATTTGTTTAATAGTTAAACTCAAGTATCTATTAAACGGTGGCTCAGATGGGGAAACTGGGGGCACTGTTGAGTCAGAAGCGTGCCATTTTCCCTAGGAGGGGTGTGAGTTTCGCGGGTGCGGGCAGTCAATGAAAAATGGCCCCAGGGACGTTTTCATAATTTGGTAGCCTCGGGCGCTATATTTAATAACTTTTGAACGGGTTATCGGATTAAAATTCTGAGACCTCCGCTGTGCTCGGGAAGTTGTGTTTACCCTAGGGGAGGCTTAACCTCGAACCCGTCGGGCGTTTCAGATGCGGGTTAATTTGGGGGTTTTAAATTAATTAAATTGTAATCAATTTTCTTTATTTAAACCACCCCTCATCTCCCCTTTCTCAATCCTCTAGCGGGAGGAGACTCAACTAGGGAGAAGACATCTCCTCCTTCAAGCTCCACCTTCCTCTCCGATTCAAGGTGTTGCGGCCGATAGATTCCTCACGAAGCATCGGGCTTCTCCCTACGGGTAGGATCTTGTTTCTATTTTAATTTCCCGCACCATGTTAGTCCTAAATTTTCATTATCAAATTGCTCTATTATTTACGCACAAATCCTATAAACACGTAGTAGCTTTTATAAGATTTCCAACGCCTTGTTCGGATCTAAATTCTGGGTTCCGAGTAGATCGCCATTTTCCGCTGAAGGTGAGCAGGTTTTGGAGTGTTTTCCGGCCAAAAACCAGTGTTTCCGGGGGGGGGGGGGGGGTTGGGTTCTAGTCGGTGCCGGTAAATGGGGTTCCCCAGGCGAGTAGGGAGCGCGACAGGTGAGTGGCCAGGGTTCGGGTTTTCAACAGAGGCAGGCGCTGGCTGCGGCAAACAGCTCAGGCGAGTGCAGGGGCTTCGGTCAAGTGGTTGAGTCGACCTGGCGAGTTGGCGGGCAGAGGGAGACGACAATAGTAATCGAGAGGCGCGTACAGCGGCAGTCTCTGGCATCAGTGCGGCAGGGCGAGGCAGGCCAGTGGCCGGAGGGGTCGTCCGACGAAGCTAGGTCAGCGGGAGTCAACGACGACTCCAGGATGGGCGCGACGATGGAGGGAGGACCAGTGCGGATCCTGTGTAGACCTGGGGAAGAAGATGACCAAATGGAAAAAAAGAGAATAGATAAAATATAGGGGTGTCACGGAGGAAATAGGAAAATAAAGGGGAATTAAAAATAAAACATAAGTTTAGAATAATAATAATAATAATATTATTATTATTATATTTATTATGAGAAATGATTTATTATTAATAAATCATAGACCGGGCATCGGTCTCGTGTGCCGTTAGCGGCGACGCATCCCCTTAAATTGAGAAGAAATTTTTGAGATGGTTTCGGTGGTGTTTAATCCCCGAAATGGGGGCCTCGGTGGCGCGACACCCCATTAAATAGTTTGAGATTTTTCTCCAAGGATCTTGTTTTGGATGGCACAGACACATCCGATGTCCAAATTGAGCGCCGTTAGTGGTGTTGTGACCCTGGCGTTCTGGCAGAGTTTTCTAGTATGGTTTCGGGCGTCGAAACCGGAGTTGAGGCATGGGCCCCATGGGCCGTATTTCGAGTTGTACACAGCGCTTTATAACTTTTTCATCGAGCATCTGTTTGGGGAATGCGAGTAGTCGATTCTGGGTGTTGTTCTGTGGGAATTGCAATGTCATAATTCGCCCGCTTTAATTCGGCATGATGGTGCGGGCCCCACGAGGAACATTTGGGCGTTGACGGTGATTTTCCATCTCTATCACCGGGCAACCGTTTTGGACATGTGAATAGTCAAACATGTGTAATTTTTTGAGAGGATCGCAAAGGTGTGATCCGTTCGTTGTGCTTCAGGACCGGGATGTTGGTCCCACGTAGCACCGCTCGTGTGCGGTGCGCCAGAATGCATCTTTTCCTCGGGATATCCGTTCCACTCCAGTGAGCAGTCTTTTTGACGTGTTTTCCCAAGGGGATCGCAATGGTGTGATGCGTCCAACTATTTTCAGGCCCGAGGTTCGGGATCACGGGACGTCATTTGGGCGTAAAGCGGAGTTGGCGACTTTTCCACCGGATATCTGTTTGAGGTGAGTAAATAGCCTATCTCGCATGTTTTTCCCTGAGGATTACAATGGTACAATCCATTAGGATGTGCAGAGTCTCCTTTGAGATTTCATCAAATGTGGAAACATGAAAGGCGTACTGATGGTGGTTCTTTCTGCGATGCTTGCAAAGAACCCTTGGCACGTGATCGCGTGCACTCTTGTGTGAGTGGAGTAAATGCTTAATGAGATGTGGTTGGCCATGCCTGGGGTGATGAGGTGGAAAGTTTGCGATGTTACGTTTACGCCCTTCGTGTTGACGTTAGGGTGTCGTGTGCATGATAGCCTTAGGGCTCGAGACGTGGTATATTATGAGAGTATACGGTAATGCTTTGAGGTACACGTTGGGGATGTTTGTATGAGAGAACGTTTGTGCGGTTGGTTGGGGTTGGGATGGGGCCACACATCGTGTGGGACCCACGTGCGTTCCATGCTCTGCTTTGCGTACTTTCACTTATCGCGATGTAGAGGGTCCCTATGTGCTCGTTTGTTTGACCAGCAGGGTGGAGTTTTCCCCTAGCTCTGTGCTCGTTTGTTTGACCAGCAGGATAGAGTTTCCCCCTGGCCTGGTGCTCTTTTGTTTGACCAGCAGGGTTGAGTTGTCTCCCCCTGGTTTTGTTCTTGATGGTTTGGCTGGCAGAGATGGTTTGTTCCTCTGTTTCTTCAGCTGTGGGGGGTTTCAGTACCGTGCCCTTTCACTGGACCGCGACCCCGTTTACGACTACATGTGTTCGTACAATGTGGGTGTTTTCCCCCCTTTCTGGGATGATATGTCTCGGTCCACTTCGACAGTGACTCATCATATTGGAGCATGATCACCTTGAGAGGCCCGAGGAGATTATCCCATCTTTTTGTCTTCCCTGGTAGTGTTCTTGTGGATCGGTGTGACCAACACATTACGAGGACTTCGATCCTCTACCCAGGAGGTTGTTACCAGCAGAGATGAGGTTGTTTCGAGCAGGGCTCGCCAGTTGTACCATCCAGCAAGGATGGCCAGTGAGGTACCATCCAGTGGGGATGGCCAGTACACCAATGTTCACCGAGTAGTACCATCCAGCAGGGATGGCCAGAGCGGTTCCGGGTTTACCTCCAGTGGGGCTGGGTAGTGGTCCCCGATGCCGGGCTTACCTCCAGCAGGGCTGGGAAGTGGTCCCCGATGCCGGTCATACCTTCAGCAGGGCTGGGAAGTGGTCCCCCATGCTGGGTTTACCTCCAGCTAGGCTGGGAAGTGGTCCCCAAAGGTATTTCTGAGCCTCCCTCTAGTAGAGTACCCCATTTACGGGATTGTGCATTGGGACTCATCAACAAATTTAGCCGGGTCACCCTCCAGTGAATTACCCTTTTAGGGGACTGGGCAGTGTGGCACCTGTCGACTCTTTCCAGGTCTCCCTCCAGTGGGAAACCGTCGACTTCTAGGGATTACCCTTCAATGGGGCTGGGTTGGGGGTCGCCTGTCGACTTTGAGGAGTCCTCTCGATTGCAGGGCAGTGACGAGGTGTGGCTTGACGTTCCTCCAGAATTCGGAAGTATGAGGGGCACTTTCCCCTCCGATAGGCATCCTTGTGACACGACCTAAAACCGTGCAGGCGATTCAGTGCCGCCCAAAGAGGATAGTGTCGAGGTACGGTGATTTGAGACTCTTGGCTTACTGTTTGGGGCAGACATTTGGGATGCTGGGCATCGGTAGTGTTTACTTCTGGGACTGTTGGCTACTCACATTCTTGGGTTGAGCTACGGGATGGAGATCAACTTACGATCTTGTTCAGGCTTCTTGATTGAGCATTTGGATATGTATATACCTTGTTCTAGTACCCACTCCATGGGTTTTGGATACTCTCATTCTAGGAGAGGAGAACACGCACGGGGTATGCCACGTGCTTTCCGTGTCTAGATTTTTGTGGTTGAATGAGTCTACTCTCCTACTATAGGTAGAGAAGACTTGACGAGAAGTTCATCTTATCACCGTTTCCAGCTCCTTGTGTCTGGACGAGTCTATCTCCTTTCTCTTGTGGGGTTGAGCTAGACTCTCTACTGTTACTCTTTACTCCACTCTCGGTTGTACTCCTTTACTTCTCCCTGTTCAATCTACTTCTCACCCTTCGGTACCACCTTTGTTTCTCCCTCAAGCCTTCGGGGTATCCTAATGAGTATTTTTATACTCACCCATGTTTGGGCTTTGCCCGCACATGGTGTGCCCTTGCAGACGACGGACATATGGGTCATGACTTCAGTGGAGCTTAGGAGTTCAGGAGCGTGGACCGTGTGCGGTGGAAGGAGTCGGGTTCTAGGTGGGGGACCCATCCAGCTATTTACTTTTTGTTCACCTGTTGCCGGGTTGTGGCACTTTTCTGGTTGGGAGTGTGTTTTTCCCCTTTTCTTTTCAGTTTACTTTCAGAATTTGCCTTGTACTGATTAGAGGTTGATGCACTTTTGGTGGTTTATATAGCAGTTGGTAATTTTATTTTCTTTTTTACTCTGCACTTTTTCATTGAGTGTGCTGTGTGTGTTTGTATAGGTACTCATGCAAAGGCCTCCCCGAGTTGTTTAGCCTTCGGTGCTTGTCGCCAGCCCCTGGCCTATGGAGGTTGGCTTGGGGTATTTGCGGCTCGAGCCCGGGTAGGGTCGGGTCGTTACAATAATACACTGGGAAATATGAAATCCAAACATGATACATAATAAAATGGAATAAAATTAATCATTGAACTATTATTCAGTGATTTATTCTTCATAACCAAGGGAAAACATAATAATAGTGAACTCAAATTCAGAGTAAGTGTATGTAAAGTGGAATAAATAATGAAATAAAATGAATAAATTAATATGGAAATGTTAATAACTAATCAAACAAGCCATTAAAATAAATAGACATGGAAATATCATTATAGAATTGTAATAAACTAAAACACACACCATCTAAATCAATATAATAAGAATGAAATCTATCAACGGATATATAGAAACAAAATCCCATTGAAGGATAATAAGTGAATATAAATGAGTTAAATGCATAATTATTATATTCCATGTTTCCTAGTTACATAAAACTAATATTATCATGACTTTTAACAAGATAGTTTAGCTATATGAAAAAAACACATCTAATTTGGCTAACTATTTCATCTCATGAGACTACTGACTCATCGAGGTGCTATCTATAACTCGGCCCCACCCATGTCATACTAGTACAAATAATTATTCATATTTAGTAATCAATTTAAACAATAAACAATATACCTTAAAAAATATCTGAATTGAATTAAAGATATGGATTTATCAACTATTCCATAATTTTTCCAAAAACTATAAAAGAAAACATTATATGTAAAATGATATATGGTTTAGGAAATTATAAAATCCATCATGTGAAAATATTAATGTTAAAGGAAATTTATAATAAAAAATTAATTCTATAATGTCATTGTTTCTAGACAAAGATAAAAATCAAAAAAATGATGTGATATTTCAAAGATAATAATGAAGAATATTATTGAGGAAAACAATCTTTACACATTTGAAAGTGTCCCATACAACTTTGAAACATTTAAAGAATAATTCACATGAAGGAATAAAATAACACTATTAGTATCATTAGATTAAGAAGATTCATGATATTAAATTCAAATGGTAGTATAAACACTATATAAGAGTTAATTGGTGCATAAAAACAAATAAGTGTTAATGGAATGTAAATTGATACAAAATCACATACATTAAACATAATTTTTGGTTGTGTGGTATTTTTACTAGAGTATATTGGTTTGAAATATGTTAATAAGTATTACCAGAACCATAATAATTTTTTTAATGTCATATATCATCTTCTTATAATATCTTATTAATATTCTAGATAACCATCATTCCTTATTTTCACTATTTTGGGTGTTATTTTCCTAGTTTTCTCCACTATGTTTTGACTTATTATTTTATTCTCCTAGTACATAAATAATTATTTCATTATATCCAAAATTTATAACATGACTTCATTTTATTATTTATTCATCTCATATGTATTTATAATAATCTATAATTTTTGGATATAGAAAATGAAATGCACTATTTTTGGAGATGGTAGGTCGTACGTATGCATGAACGCTACATTAAATTTGTTGTATTATTAAAACTATGAAATTTAAATGATACATATGTATATTATAATTCCAGTATCATATATCTATTATATTTTTTATATACGTTTATTAAAATCCAACTTAATACATTCTATGTGTAGCATGAATGAGTCCTATCTCTTTGAGAGGGCGGTAGTCCACACTTCCTTAAATGAAATTACTATATTTATACAAGAATGAATGATTAATGGTATGATTTATATAAAAAATAAAGAACCATAAATAAATTATAAATATCATATATATTATATATAAAAATTGTTTCCATAGTAATTTCCACCATGATAGGAGTTTAAGAAAAAATGAACAATTATCGTTTCGTGAGGTAGTAGTTCACCATACAGAGAAATAGTATGTTTTTTACCCATTAGATAGAAGTTTGTGTAATTGTATGTAAAACTCATATCATAAGAAAATCCAACTATATTTATCATACTTTTTTTTTGAAAAATCATAGAATAAAAATGTTTCGTGGTTTTTAGAGTTATAAAAACAATAAAACCGTGAGTTAATTTGTTGCCTTTTAATCCTCTAAATACTTTTGGTTTGAACCAAGAGTTTCATTGGAATTATTTAAGCACAATGATATGATTCTATGAATATGGAAGGAATTTTTAGAATCTATTTGGGTAGATATTGGTATTGATAATGTGTCTTGATATGTGTCAGGATGTGGGAGGAGAGGAGGCCTTTTTTAGTGGAGGAAGAGTGGCTCTCTTTTAATATTTTGACAAATGAGTTCCATGGATGTTTTTCAAGTTGAATGTGGATCAAAAAATGATCCCATTTTGATAAAATAAAGAATCAGGTAAAAATATGTCTACCCAATATCTTTTGGATAAATTTATAGGTTGTTTTAGGCCTTATATTTATGGTTTACTCATTTATTAAGTTTAATTTTCTCTTAATCATAGTCATTAATGTAAATAACATTCACTAATATTTTTTTTCAACAACTATGTTGACCTTATAAAAAATTATAAATTATTATGATTCCCAATTTTGAATCCATTTTCCACATTCTAATCATATATGTGTAATAAATTAATTTAAATTTAATCCTACAGTCGGGATGACTATGTGGGTTTTTATGGTAAAAATATCCAAAAGTTTTCTATGTTTTTATAGTAAATTGCAAAGTGAAATTGATACCAATGACATAAATTAGATTAACTGATAATATTATCTTATAATTAGACATTAAAATAAATCTGAAACATAATATATCCTTATAAATAAATCATATCATAAATTAGTTCTGAATTAAATTTAAATATTTTAAACTTTTCATTAAATAATTAATCTTTATAGAAAAATAAGAAAAAATCCATCTAAGATTATTTTTTTATTTTGATTCCAAAAAAAATGTTTATATTGACATATTAAATTTATAAAAGTGTCCAAAAGTGTATATATATATCTTTTTCCATTAAAAGGTGGTAATTTTTTTTTAATAAAAATATAGTATTTTATGCATTAAATTAGGGTTGATATTTTCATAATCCTATAAAATAAATTGGGTGAATAGAAAAAATATTTGATTGGTTATATAATATATATATATATATAATTAATATCACTCACTACATTCAATTAATTTAATTTATTTGGGTAAACAGTATTGTGAAAAAATAAATAATAAATTTTTTTTATTATGAATCAGTTCTTATATTCACATCTAATTAATTATTATCCTATGAATAAAATTATATTTTTTAAACCATTTTTAAAAAAAATGATAATTCAATTCATAACAACTGATTTAATGTCTAGGTTATGTCTTATTATATAAAATAATAATATTTTAATAATATTGTATTATTTTGACAAAACATGTCCTTGCTTGTAATGTGTGCTTTGGAGGAAAGTATATCTTGCATGTAACACAGGCTAACTCGGTGTTGTGTGCATTGTAAAATAAATAATATATTGAAACTATTTAAAATAGGAAATATATTTTTAATGTATCATTTCATTATATCCCCTTATGCGCTTGGTGTCACGTTTCATGCACAATATCAAATATGTTGTTCTTACTTTAGAATTCTTGGGTTATTACACTCTAATTGTTAATTATTTATAAGGATGTTGTGGTAACAGTAATGGTTTTCTTATATATATGTTTTGGTTTTGATTTGAAATGGTTATGTGTTGGACATGTGGTTGATCCTTTTGTGTCGGAAATTATTTAACATTAGTTTCCTTATCATTTCATGGAGTTATTCATAAAACTCTATTTGAGATAAGGGATTCATGACTTCTATTTACTTCTGTTCATTTGTGGAATTACTGTATCACCCGATGATTTTATAATATATTACTCTTAAATAATTTTGATATGTTCTCTATGTTGTTTCACATGAAACAATAAACCAAAAAAATCTTGATACAATATTTATAATATTATTATTGAATTTTAAACTATAAATAATATTATCATCATTTGTAATGTTTTGAATAGATACAAATAGTAACATCTGTTCCCACCTCATTGGCTTGATAAGGTGGGAGGATATTACCTTTACATAGATAACATCACCTGGACAACAGAGGATGGAAATGAATTCCAAGGGGCTCATTAATAGTAGGGTGATGAATATTAGTTTTTAAAATAAAAACACTGACAGAGATACTCACAACCAAACATTTACTTTATAATCCATGGAAATAAAATAAGACACATAACGTAATACCAAACAGAAAAAATTGAAAATACAACCATATACCATATCAAATTACAGTATAGAAACCAAATCACCAATATCAGAATTCAAAGTGGAACAAAAAACAAAAAAGATCAATGACTCCAAAGACATAAAATCCATAGCTTAAAATATTCCACAAGATCCAACTGCACAATACATTCCAAATAATTACGAGGCATCACTAGAGAAAAGAGATTCATTTCATTTACCTGTTTCTCGATAAGCATAATATAAAAATGCACCACACTACACATGTTGTCGATGAGTAATGAAACATATTTGTTTTTCATGAAATTACATCCCTAGTTACACCCCTAGGATATAAATTGTTATAACTTTTGAATAAAAAAAATTATATAAAAAATTTAAATTTTTTTAAAAATTTATATCAAAGAAATGAAGTATCAGATCAAAATTGTTTTAAAAATAAAAATTACTAAATAATATAATAAAAAAATACTTAAAATCATTTATCATGTCTCATATTTGTATAATCAATTCCATTACAGATATTAACACATCTAACCATGCATGAAAACATAAAATTCCCAATACTAATGAGTGCTGACTAAACCTTTCACGAATCTGTCACTTGGTGAACCATTTTATTGGGGGAAATTTTATACCCTTATCCATCCCACTAATGATATGGGAAAATTTATATCCCTATTCGCCCTAATGAACATGATGACATGCCAACCATTGTGAAAAAAACTAATTCCCAATCAACGATTTCAATCCATTTAAATTAAAAAAAATTATTTTATTCAAAACATAACTATCATATAATTTACATTAATGAAAAAAAAATTAAAATTTAAAATAATCATTTAAAAATGAATAAAAAATTCACATTGCAAAAAAACCACTTCTCACTATTATGAAAACTATATCTTAGGAGGGTTTATAACATGATTTCCAAACCAATTTCAAATTAAATTTCAGGAAATTCATAAATTTTGAAACTAATCCATAATGTTCTCAAAAGAAGTGTCCAGAGTGAATCCACCTACCTTAGAAACTCTGGTGAAAACAAATAATGACATTATGTTTTCCAAAAAAACAGTTTAAATCTCCAAATGAATGGATTAGATATTGTTACCTTACCTCAAAAAAGTCATATATAATTGGGATTGGAATCATAGAACCAAGATACATCCCCAAAAGATAGGATATATCATTCAAAGAGAGGAATGAAGAAGAATCCAATGAAAAATAGTGAAAACCAAAGACATACTAAAGAATTCATGCATCAAAGAACCCATATTTTACAAAGGATCACACATGGATCAAGAGGAGTTGTCTCAAAAACCTTTTATAAGAGAAAAGAATAATATAGGTTCCTAATATCCAAAAAAAATAAGGATAAAAACTAAA
Organism: Viscum album; assembly: GCA_963277665.1. Classification (NCBI taxonomy): domain Eukaryota; kingdom Viridiplantae; phylum Streptophyta; class Magnoliopsida; order Santalales; family Viscaceae; genus Viscum; species Viscum album. Next base: position 504,096 of record CAUJRU010000410.1, on the reverse strand, counting down.
TTAGATCAATAACTTTCAGAACTAATTTTTACCTAGGTATGTTTAGGGAAGATAGTTAGGAAAACCGTTTTCTAACTATAAACATGCATATGTCCACAAATTCAAAGTAACTTCTACCTATCCACGTGGTTTGGAAGACATGTGCACCAACACGTGCGTCTACCTAGATCCCAATGCCTCACTTTTCATGGTTTTCTATATGAGGTTCACGGTCTTTAAAAACCATAAACAAACTATAAGACTCCAGAAAATCCCCATAAAAAATCGATTAGTCCACCAAAATTTCCTCAACAAAACAAAGAAACATTAAATACATAAAATAACTAAATAAAGTAGAACATAATTGAAATAAAATTTGTTTCTTTCAAAAAAAGAATTAGTTTGTTCCTCCCTAGAATGTAGAAAATCATCATTAACCTGAATGATTTTGGTCCTTTTATCGACCATTTTATTTTTCATGTTCTCATGTTTCTTCTAGAATCTGATTATGTTTCCATAATAATGGTACTAGAACAATTAGTTTCCCATAAAATACCATCCTTTTCAAATATAAAATCTGTAACAGCATATGAACCAACAATGAATCTGGCTCTATGTATATATGAACCCAACAAATCACTTCATTAGGATCTGATAGATACATTTTCAATTGAGAAACATGAAACACTTTTCATAATTCACTCGAGAAAGGTGAAAAATAAAACCTATATTCCACTTCACTAACCCATTCATGTATCTCAAAAAGTATTTTTATTTTGGAAATAACATTACCTATTTTCCAAAATGACAATTCCTAATCCTTATACATATTCTCACGAACACATGATCACCCACCTCGAATGAAAAAGACCATCAACAATGATCCACATACTATTTCAGATGAATCTAATCTGTCTATATTTAATTCATAATCAGATAACTCTTCTCGATTATCTCTTGGCCAAGGATCAGCCTAGCCAGTGATGTATCACCTATTTTGACCCCTAAAGTTGATAAAGATAAGGATACACACACATTGATTTATATTGATCATTATTTATCGGCTCATGATTACTATTTTTATATGAGAACTCCGCTGATGGTACATGTTCCTCCCATGTGCCACCAAAATCCATTACACAAGCCAGAATCATTTCATCCAACATTTATATCATCATTTCTGATTCTCCATCCGTCTTTGGATGATAACACATTATCAAAGTCAACCGAGTCCCATGGGATTTTAGTAAGGATTCCCTAAAATGAGATATAATCTTCATATATTGATACGATAATATAGAATCTTGTACAGAAATCCACTTTATCATTTCTCATATATAAATTTCAGGTAGGTCCTCAAATGTATCAGATTCAAGTATAAAGATGAAATGGGTATACATTGTGATTTGTTCCCCAATCACCTATATGGAATCTTTTTCCAAAGCTATTCATGGGAATGCTATCATAAAATACATTCCAATATGCACCATTTTCCAAAAAGGAATAGTTAAAGAGTGTAATATACCCATAGGCCTCTGGTGGTCTTCCTTAACCTCTTGACAAGTGAAGCATTTAATCACGAACTCAGCCACATTACGTTTCAGGAAAACCCACCCGAATTAATTATTCAGTGCCATAAAACTAATTTATATTCCATGAGGAAAATGATATCTCGAATGGTGGAAGACATGGAAAATTGTTTCTTGGAATGTCCTATGTATTACGATCTAATGAGGGAATCACAAAACTAAACTCTCATCCTTCATCCATCCCTCAATTGTCTCCCCACCATTGAGTTTAGATCTTATTGAAAAAAATTCAAAATCATATTTTTGTGGCTCTATAACTATCTCAATCTGCTCGGGAATAAAATAAAATGGAATGAAAAAAACACTTCCTTGGTCTTCAAAATCCCTATTCTTATTAGCAAACGCCTACATCAAACTCCATTGATTTGATTCCGATTTTTGAAAAAGGACATATTAATTTCTACTAATTTCAATTACTACCTAATTTCATTTACTCGATGTATATATCATGTCAATGTAAAAAACCTGGACGTTATACATCAATATTATTTGTATATTATTTGAATCCTTTTGTGAAAAAATATTTTTCAATATAATATGATAAAAAAACACTAGGTAATTCTTAATAAAGAGTTAATGAAACCAATTTTTCAAGGAATGTAATACAATAACTAAGTCTGAATCATGTGGTCATTAGTTCTTATCATGAAACCATAACTACCATGAGTTGTTGATGATAACACGATCTCCCTATATGATAACACATCCCAACCATGATCTTGAATTGTCCAAATAAAATACGTACCCTTTCAGTTATTCTATAAAATTATTAATTGGTAGTGATGTAATGAGAACCATAATCTCGTAAACAGTCTACTAATATTCCCTGATATATTGGAAGAGAACCTTTTTTCCTATCCATGATGTCATCAATGAAGGTAGTAATGAGAAATCCTGATAAAAACATCGATAATAATCACTTTAACCATAGAAAATGTGTATCTCAAACACATTATATGGTGTCCTCTAAGAGATAATTACATTTAAATTTACTAAATCCATAAAAAACTTCTTTTAGATAAAAAATTTCCATTGAAACATACTTATTGTATCCAAAATTCACACTTTGATAATTTGGAATATAAATGATAATCCCTCAAAATTATGGACACTGTCTCTAATTGTTCTAGATGAATAGACCTTGTCCTAAAATACAGTAGTATTTAATCCAAACAACAACACCACCAAAGAATCTAGATGTCATTGAAATATATGATAGATAAATTCCATAAAAACTAATGATGAATTTATATGGCCTAATTGCATGAAAACATACTTTTAATGAACATATCTAGTTCTGAAAGCTATTTTGGGAATATAGACCCTCTAAAACCACAACAAGTGATATCCTTTTTGAAATTAAATAATATAGAACCAATGTGGTCTCCTTAATTGATCAAATAGATAATTAGGTGTGTATGTGGATTCTAATTAGTTATCATAACGCGGATAAACTTATGATAATTCACAAACAACCAAAGTGTGTTATCATTCTTTTTGACAAGAATGACCAATAGTGGACATTGAGATGGGAAAGTATGAATTAACCCTATTCATTACAACTCATCTAACTACAACTTCAATTCCATTAGTTCTATTGGTTCCAACCAATAATACACAAATAAAATTTGGTTATTCCCCAATAGGATATCAATCGTAAACTCCAGTTCTCTTGTGTGTGGAAAACATTATGTATATTTGTGAATAACATCTAGAAACTGATCAATAGCTAATGGAAACCTGTTATTCTCAGTCTCTTCCATTGATTTCGATGACAATGATTCTAACTGAAATAATATCATTCTAATTTCTGGTTCTAACAATCACATTACACCTGGATTTACATTTCATTCATCTTTAATGAGATACTCGACATCCACATCAGATGTATAACTACCACTTTGGGTATAACATCCAATTTTAGATCTAAAAAATTGATATCTATACCCTACCAATGATTATGTCATCGAAATCCATCTCCAGAATAGATAAATCTCATTTGAAATTATCTCTACTAATAGTTATAGAACATAATCAACATTTAAAGGCTCTACATTCTCATTTAATAAGGGGGTTTTAACGCTTTAATATATTACTATTGAACTCAAAAAACAAACCCATTATATCATTATAATGATAATAAATAAATAAATGTGATGAATGTATATAAAGAAATAATTCATAAGGGTAGAATTTAAGATAATAAATAAAATCATCATCAATGGCCCAAACTAATCACCCAAAACCCATTTCATAGCTCCATATAATATCTTACTTCCTACAGTTTGTTCTTTATTTCACTACTAGGATTACACTACCTAAGGAGTCATGGTATTAATAGAATCAACATTTCTAGATTAGTTATACCGATGAGATGTATTGTTTTCTGTTATATAGTCCAATCATATGATGTCTAGGAAAGATTAGACATGTCCCAAACACCCGACCATGGAGCACTATGAAAATTGGTCTAAATAATCCCTATATAGTTTCAATTATGTAATTCTATAGGTAGTACCATAAAATTTCAATTCATGACATTAAATGATTCAAAATGAAGGAATACTTCCATTCTCTTCCATCATGAAGGATGATTTACTGACCCCACTGTCAGATTTTATTTCATACCACTACATTTGAAATATTCTTCCCACATACACTTATTCCAAAAATTAGAGTTTCCACCATTTCCCATAGGTATAATCATTCTTCCTCTCCCTTGGTTCTATGTATTTATCTTTATCCCCCAATTTCCCTATTGACCATCTCTGTATAATACATTAAAAAATAACATCAATAATTGAGTGAAAAATGTAATAAATACATAAATATATCTATATACTGTATCATTGAGAGATTATCCACAATTGTGCCAAAAAATTATCCCATTCTTTCAGTCCTGACCATTTTAGAATAGAATTGTTTACTGAATTTTTTATGAAATTCCTCTAATGAAATTCATTGGTAAAATTTACCCTAAATGGATAAATCCCACAATTGAAATATATTATCCAGTAGTGTATACGTCTCCAACATTCAATTAAGATCTTCTGGTGTGACATGTAAATTAGAGGTTTGATTCATCCTATTCATCCACACTTATACTCCCTCTAGATCCGAATCACCCATAAATATAGGAGGATTATTCTTCTCAAACTGAACTGAATGATCCAAATTCCATTGTTAATCCTTTTGGATACCTCAATCCAAATATTTAATATCCTGGAAAATACATTGAACCGACTTTGGTTTCAATTTTGGCTTAGTTGATACCATATTCTCATCAGCTTTGTCAAGTTGGATTCTATGATTCATAACAGATTCCATTTTCTATAACAAAAAAATGTGTTAAGTCTCACTCTCTATAAAATGGAGGCCCAAATTATTTAAATTTTCCATGCCACAACTACCACAAAAAGGATTTCCCAAAATTACACATTTGTATATTTTAAAATCAATTATAAATACTCCACCATTCTTTTGAAAACCAAGAAATTTTCTAAATTTCACTACCTTGCATTTTGAAAATATCATACATGAAAAGAGTTACAATATATTTCAAAAATAAATATTTTTTCACATATTCATAATTCATTACATAAAATAATATATGAAATCCATGTTGGAATTCATTTTTATTAATGAATTTCATGATCATCTCATTAGATAGACCCATGAAAATGTGGTAAAAATCTTATATGTGCCTCAGAACAGGAAGGTACCCAATCTCTTGGGTAAATTGATGTTCATAATAAATAGGCTAGCTATACCATTTTATGCCATATATAACATGTCACAATGATCATACCTCCATGATACTATTCCAACTTATGGAATAATCCATAATGAATTTCAGCTCCAACAATGACACAAAGGATACCCAATGAATGAATTTTCTTTTACCATTTGACCCCAATGGAATGAAGGACAGGACAAGACTCATACCATTTGTAAAATTCCTCTACAACTCATTCGATTGATAAGGAGGGTGAATAATACGTAGCCTAAGGTGGCATCCAAATGACACCAAACAATATATATAATTGCCAATTGATTGATTAATAGTTTGGGGATGATTTTCATTTTTAAAATAAAATTTCCATCCTATAAAATTACAACCATAAAATTACTATATAATGCATGAACATAATGTCAAAAAACTAAGTCTAATAAAAAAACAAAAACCAAACTACAACCATATAACATATCAGAGTATAATGAACCAATATCGAAATATTAAGTTGAAAACAAGACAAACAATGCTCAAAGACTCCTAAGACATAAACTCCACAGTTCCCAATATGATTCATTCTACAAATCCCTGATACAACGCAATGTATCATAATGAATTAGTAAAGAAATACTAATAATTTCCTTTACCATTTTCTCCATGTACAATACCAGTAAACATACCAAAGTTCTCATGTGGTGGGTGAGTAATGAAACTCAGTTGGTTCTCCCCCAATAACATACCTATTCATGAAACTATGATAGAACATGTTATCAAATTTATATAAAAACATCATATAAAAAACTTTAAATAATTTTAACATTTTATATCAGTTCTAATAAGTTTCATGAAATAAAAAATTTCCTAAAAAAATAATTTCCTTGTATAGAAACTAGACAACTCTTTAAATCCATTTATCAAATAAAATTTGGGAATAATATATTTCATTCAACGTATATGAACATCTAACCATGCATGAAACAATAGATTTCCCTATACTTTAAAGTGGTGATTCCCCCATTCACTAAGACATCACTTGGTGAACCATTTGGATAGGGGAATTCTCATACCAATATCCATCTCACTAATTATGGGGATTACGTCATAACTATATTCATCCTAATTCACACGAACACACACAAACCATTATGAAAAAAACTAATTCCAAATAAACCATTTAAAATTATTTCAATTAACAATTTCTTTTATTGGAATCATCACTATTAATAAAATTTCCTTGATTAATAATAGTTTAACATTTTCAAATCAAATTTTTACAATCCCTAAAAAATTACCTTTCATAATATACATTTTTTACAAATCCAAAAAACATCAATAAAGAGAGTTTGTATAATGATATTCACATAAATTTCAAAATAATTTTCCAGAAATTAAAATAATTTTAATCTAATATTTCATGTTTTAATAATAGTAGTTGAGGTTGTATCTACATACTTTGCAATCATTTAAAAAATGAAGAACAACAAAAATTCGTTAACAAAAACCATTTTGAAACTCCAAAATCTCTCCTTAGAACTTATTCCCTAAAACAAAACATAAATATTTCATAAATATTAGTATAAAACAACATATAAACTTCCCCAATATATTTTATCAAACATTCTATGAGATGTAAAAAGAATAATTTATGGAAAAACAATGATGAATAGAGACTTAAAAAGGAATTCAAGATTAAATTCCATAATATTTTCGATCAGATTACTCATGGATCAAGAGAAATAGCCTCCATTGGATTTTTGAGTAGATGAAAACTAATGAGGGGATGGATTAAAGGGAAAATATACATGATTAAGATAAATATAATTCGATCCACATTTTATGGATCTAGTTTTTATCTGTGCACTTTTAGGGAATAAGACTAGAAAAAATGTGCACATGCCTCTATCCCCAAATGCACAGTTACTCCTAGTTGGGAGCATAGTTTTTCCAAATCATTACCCAAACCATGAACCTAACCATATCCTAGTGCCACACTTTTAATGGTTTTCTATAGGAAATTCATTGTTTTTACTAACCATTCTCAAAACATGCACCTCCTGCAAAGCCCCAAAAACATTTCGAAAGTCCACCAAATTCTCCCAGAAATCACCACAACACATTAAATAAATAAAATAAATAAATAAGGGGTAAATACAAGAAACTGGGTATTCTAAAAAATACATTTCATTTTAAATACTTATGATATTATAACATTGAATTATTGCAGTTAAATAAAAAATAAAATCATTTTACGTATTTTTTTCAGTAAATATATTTTATACTATAATTATATTTATAAATAATTGTTAAATGGTGATATGAATAATATATTAACACTAATATGATTTTAAATTGATAATGAATATTAATACATGCATTTTATATATAAAAATTTATTTTCACATGAATACCTTATTTTCATATATCTTATGATATAATTTAAATATGAATTTTATAATATTTAGGAATTTAATTAGATTAAGTATTTTTCAAATTATGATTCATCATATAATTTTTTAATAAGGGTTATCGTATATTGATAGTAAAAAAGTAATTTTTATTGTTAATTTTTTTATTCAATGTTAATATTTGAAAAAAAATTCAATTTGAGATGATTGAGTTTTTTCGTAGAAACATTCCCTTCAGAAGTTATATAATTACTTTTATGGTATTAAATTATTATCCAAATTTCTCACCCATCTCAACCACTAAAATTTCTAACTCTAATGAAATTTCATTCTTACCCCTACCTAACTTTTTTTCCTAGGATAATTATTTATTTATGACTTATAAATGGAGGCAACTTCAACCACATCATGACACACTACATGCTAAAAATTACCATCATTCACTACTTATTTTACCTATCTTATTTCACTCATCAAGATTCATTATCCAATGATCACATTATGTTAGACGTTTTCCTCATTTTCCATGAAATCTTTCATAGGATGTATGAAGTCCACAATGTGAGTAATACCATCAACCTAGTATTTTATTCTATTCATTCCAGGTCAAAATTTATTGTCAAAATTTAGATGAAATAAATTAAATATCACTAATATATTATAATTTTTCTATATTAATTGTTCAACCATTATTTAACCCCATACAAACATTTGAAAAATAAGACTATCACTCATCTTATATGCAGAATAACAACTCCATGAGTGATGTGTTCCATTTTTCATAAAACAACTAAGTTGTATAGTTAAAATTGGTATTTAATGAAACAAGTATTATATTTATTAAATTATTAATATAATAATAATACAAATAAATTTATCCCTTTGTTCCATTTATATACAAAATCTAGATTTCATCCATATGTACATGCGTGTTACGGCCTCCAGGAAATATTTTTTATTATTTTCATCACTACTTTACAATGATGGTTAAAAAATATATTTTTCAATATATAATATATGAATGTTAAATATATATCATTAAAATTATTCTTAAATTAAGGAATAAAAATTTACATTCATTATGATGTATTTTTTTAATATTGGTAAATTACCCAAAACATGATTATCAAATAATCAGTTCCCATAAAAAATTACCAATATTTCCATAAAATGAAAATGGGTAAGGGTATATCATTGAATAGAATACTTTAATATCCATTATAAGTATATAATTATTAAAATGGTATCATATGAATGTATTTTTTGTAGCATTTAAAAAACATGATCGAAGAAATCTAAATTAAAATAACACAATAATGAAAATAGACATTAAATATCTAATATGTGTGTAGTGGATGACCATACTAAACTAATATAAATTGTAATATATATGAATATATATTTTTTAATATGTTATTAATATTTTTGTTTATGGTATGAAAAATATAATAATTTTTTCATGCAATATCGTAGAAAAGGGAACAGTTTCCTCATCTCATGTTATCGTCATTGTGACAAGATTTGTATTCACCAATTAATTTTATTATTTATTTTATATAATTCCCATGAATAAATTTCTAATAAATTTATCTTGATAATCAATGTATTATAGAATATATATTATGTTCTTCTATCCATAGTTTTTTATTTCAAATGTATACAAAATTATTATGTTCTATTTCCAATATTTTATTTAAATTGAGATTTTGATGGAAATAATTTACTTCAGGGAATAATTTTATTAATGTTTTATTTAAAATACCATCTATATTCTAATACTATAGTTACTGTAGATGATTTTAATGTCCTTTGACAATATCATTTCCAATTTTTAATAATTTACTTATAGTGGTGACTGTATGTGAAGCAGATACACCTCTTATTTTCAATATGAATCTTCCCCTATTATAACAACAACCATTTTATTTATTTATATAATAACTAAATAATAAATTATTAATATAATTTTATAATATTTTAACATTCTTTAAAGAATGAAAATTTTATTAATGATTTCTTCATGTTTAATTTTGAATAATGTTTCAATTTTTAATTATATTTTGTGAGAAAATTCAGTAATAATTATACGAATTATTCTTTAAAAATATTCTTTTTTATATTATAAATGATTTAATAAATTATTATACATAATTTTTTAATAAATATGAAAACCATTGAATGTATGTTACACTTGGTATGTGGTATTATTCTATAATCCAACTTTTTCACTATATGAATTATAAAATGTTCTATCAGGGTTTTCATGTGATATATCTCTTTTCCACATTTTACTAATTCTATGATTATGTATAGTTATTTTCATGGTTGAATGGAACAAATATATATTATTTTCATTATGTGAATTTTGGTCTTAAAATTACAGTGTTTCCCAATGAATTAGAACAATTATGATATGTTACGAGGTATTATGAAAGGAAATGGGGATTGAAAATTATCCATTGTAGGAGTCTTTTAAATATATTTATGGGAAGGAGGAGTAAACCTGATAAAATATAGGTTTCCCCACACTATATCATAATAATATTTGTAATTTTCAGTCACTAAGGAAAATAATTTTCTATACTTATGTGAATTCAAAAAAGATACACCTTAATGTTATAATATTATGTTATGGCACATGGTTGATTATTTATGATAAATAAATATTACGAATCTTGTGTTTTTTCAAGGAAATGTCCTTATTAAATGACTCAAATTTATTTTCTATTAATCATTGGGTATGATTCTATAATCTATGATCATGTTCTAAAACAAGTATGATTATCTTATTGAAACATATGATCATTGATTGATACCAAATGTGTTTTCCATGACAGAGTATATGATCTAACCCTTTCTTATTTATCCATTTCATCAAGTTATAATGGAATGTATTATGTATTATATATCTATGATGGATATTATGAGATATGAACTCTGGGTAAATATCAAATATTTTTCTTAAATATGTTTGTGAATCATCTAGTTTACAAATTAACTAAAGAATTATAGTTTCATGGTATTTATATTTTCTATATATATTGAATATTAATAAAAAATTATTTAATTTTCATGTAATTAATTATTGGATCATATCTGTTGGAATCAAATATGGGTATAGATATTTTTTATTGGTTTTTTTATTTTGGATGTCTGAAATATACAACCAATGTGAGATACCTATAGATAATTCTATGTGTACAATAGAATCTAGACGTTTTTATATAGAAAACATTATGTGGTTTCTTAGAGATGACATCCTCATATGGATAAAAAAAATATGGATTTCAATTTGGGAATAGATTCTCCTAGGGGTCGTTATGATGTTCTAGACCTCGAATCCACCTAACAGGTGACCCGGGCCCTATGGGACAGATGCCTTCAAGCACATCTCCCAAAACACCATAGGCTACATACTAGATGCGATGGTCTAGGGTGTGTCTTTGGGGAGCTTTTTCCATTATTAATAGAGTTTAGTGAAGTGGGTAAATAAATAGAGATGTAAATACCAGAATAAATATATGTAAATATAAGGCACATTGGAAAATAGAAACAATAGTAACAATAACTGAAATAACTGTAATAACTGATGATAATGTGTCATTTCATTAGAAAACATGAAAAAATGTATACAAGACTGCACACATAACATGTTACACAAAATTATAAATAATATCAAAATAATATAACAATAATCCAAAGCTATGACTCGTTCATATGCTATCTAGATCAATTATAAACAGAAAGAAATATACTATTTTATGTTTTATTCTTCACATTGTCAACACCTACATTCATGTAATATACCATGGGTAGCAAACAGATCTCGAAGAGGGTGTGAGTTAAATCTCAAGGGACCACAACCAACAATGTCTATAACATTCTTCCTGTGTAATTGAAATGAAATTTTTTTAAAGCACGCACATATAATGTAAAGTAGTTCAACGTAAATAAATTCTTATGTACCTACTTTGACCCTCAGATGGTGTCTGAATAAAAAAACAATTCATTATTATATTAATACCTATTTATAATATATAAATCACATGTTAGAAATATCAATGGTTCCAAGTTGTAACCTAGAATCCTGTAATTATATATAATAATGAATTTCCAAGGTAATAACCAAGGAAACATAGACCTAATACTTCACCAAATAAGTAATAAATGTAGCCTAGTTAAGGGTAAGAGTGTAATCAAAGGAGAATAGTCTAAGGCATTCCATAATTTGATTCATACCAAGTCCATGGAATTCATCCAAGGTAAAATAGATCTAAGTGATTATTATGCCTGATGGGATTTAACCATGGAACCCACTTGTCCATTATAGAACCAAGGAGTGTATCCAAGGAAAACTATAATACTCATTGATGGATCCTAAATTTTCATACATGTAATCCATTAATAAAAAATGATTATGATCTATTGGTGTCTTAAAATAATAAAATTGTATCCTTGAATCATAATGGGGCTACCGAGTGATCATGGAATTATCCAATAAGAATCCAAGTCAATCTCATCCTAGGAGATTCCTATTTGATAATGAATTCATGTAATAATTCGTTTTGTTCAAGACTACCCTTTATTGGTGTGATATGTTCAATGAGAATTCAACCTTTTAATCAAGTCATAATTAATATATATTTTCATTTCAATCATGGCCTTACCATTCATTAGTGTGATATGGTCATGTAGCACGCATCCTTTTTATCAAGTCATAATAAATAAGTACATCCATTTGATCCAAGCCTTTCCATTCATTAGGTTGACAATGTCAAGTTGCATGACACCATTATTAAAACCATTTATGGAATGTTCAATAATTATGGTTAATTATTTGACCTTCCATTAATATATTAAATGATGATACAGACATTAAACATTTTAATCATTCACATTTAATTGGGTCAAGTCATATACTTAGTATACAGACAAATTTCCATATCACATTTAATTATCAATTGAATAACTTATATTAGGTGAGTCATGTGATGAGAATACATGGTACCTTCCATTATGAAACTCACATTATAAATCATTCCATTTAATATAGAAATTCTTTCCCTTAGGAAGGTCATCCAAGGTGTACCCGAATGATGGCTTACATGTGTCAAAACACTAGAAAGAAAATTACATCAAAACATCATACCTAGAATTTTGAGCATTTTTGGAATAAACACCAACAAGTGATAACATATTTGGAAATATCATAACCATATGGTTATAATGATTATTATTATGGAATAAAATTTCTATAAAAGAAAACCGATAAAATCGGTGGGCCCCACCCGACAAATCCAAAACCAATGATCTTGATGGATGAGTTATAGAAAAACCACCTTAGGCTTGTAAAACTATCCTCATTTGGTATTGGACCTTTAATTGACTCAAATAAAACTAAATCTAAGAATAGAGGAAAAACTCTCACTCCTTAGTAACTGGGTCGAGAGTAATATAGGATAGGAACATATAAAATGGACTTGAGTACTTACCGTTTCACATCCAACATTATGAAAAAAATCTAAATCGGATCCTGGATTAAGGAGATATCTAGAGACATATGTTGGGTCTTATAAAAGATACAAATGGAGAGAATATAGAGGTTCTACCTCTGGATTCCATGTTAGCGAAAAGAGGTGGCTTAATTATATCATTAAATGAAAAATAGACATTTTACCCAGAAAATTATCATGTGCACTATTTCTCCCCATGATTAGAAAAAATATGTGAAAACCATGCCTAATTGTTAGTCTACACAATAATCCACCAACAGTGAGATATGTTTCTTCCTGAAAAACAACATCTACACAGTTAGGTAAATCATGCGTAAACCATGTTCCAACCATTTGACATGTCTAGTTTCCCCAAAATACGGGTTCCTGGATCCGAAAAAGCCCATGAAAACCCTAAGAAATTTTCTTGCTCAATAGAAATCCATATTAGTTGTAAAATAATTAATTTTATTCAAATTTGAAGGATCCACACTTGAGTGGAAAACTAGGTTCTTATAGTCTTCCCCCCATAAACGAACTCACCCTGAGTCCCCCTTACATGTGTGGTGAAACATTTTCTAAGAAAAACTCTATACATTGAGAATATACGTCTAATTCCCCACTCTAATATCTCATCTTATACCAGGTCATTCTGCCATTGGTCCTATAATAGAGGCATATACTAGCCTTGGAGAGCCTTTATGCTCCGGTAAACGATGGGTACTGGATACATCTCCAAGGTAGAAACATTATCTAACTCAACTTACTCAGGATAAATATTATGATAAGGACTATCATGATATTTGTGAAGTTTTGATACATGAAAGATGTCAAACATGGCACAATATCTCTATGGTAGTAGAAACAGATAGTACACCTACCAGACTCTCTCCACAATTTCAAACTACCGTACAAAATTGGGTGATATCATCCATTGATTATGTGACCATCTATTTCCAAGTCTAGGATACAGTTTAAGGGAAAAATCCCTAAAAATGGACACTCGAGGTCATCGACAGTGATAAACATAAGATTTTTTCTAGAATAAGCAGTAGTTATATACTTCTTGATTAGCTGAACCTACTTTGACGTCTCTTTAAAGAGATGAGGACCTTTTATCGATGACTCACCATCCTCTATCCATAATAGGGGTGAACTGAATGACCTAGCATACAAAGACACAAAAGGTTCCATCTAAATTATCGCCAGAATGAAATTTTTATAGGTGAACTAAACAAGAGGGATATGCTTTTCCCATGAAATGCTGAAATCAAGGACATATGCCCATGGAATTTCCTCTAGAACATGTAATGTCTATCCTGATTACCTATTAGTCTGAGGATGAAAATCTATGCTTATAAGAACCTTTGATCCCATCTCTTTCACCCATTCCTTTGATAACTATGATTTGAAATGATCATACCTATCTGAAATGATAGTATTGGGGACCACGCGGAGTCGAATGATTTCACTGACATATAGTATTCCCATTTCATCGATGGATAATGTATTCTAAATAGTTATTATGTGAATAACATATTCCTACTTCCAATAAGAGACTGGATGTGGCAATAATAAGCCTACGGGTCTCATGTGTTCTTCCTTTAGCTTCTGAATGTTGGAACACATAGTGACAAAGCCTTCAATATAATGATTCATTCCATTCCAAAAATATTATAATCACATATATAGATACAACATAGAGATGGCTGGATGTACATCCCTCTGAGAAGTGTGAGACTCATTCATCAACTCCACTCTCATATCTATAGGAATTGAGACATATCCATGAATACGCAGGATGTCGTCTCCTTCAACAGACAAATATGGAGGTGGGTTATCTCTTGTTATACCATCATAGAGAACCAATCCTTCATGACCTAAAATATTTATACTCTTCACCTTCTATAAGAGATATGTGGTAACCATCAAATAGGAGAGAAAATAATTCTCTTTACTATCCCAAAACTACAAATGAATCTATTAAAATAGAGCTATTACATTCCTTTATCCATTGTATTCTGGAAAGTCATGTGTATGATTTATACTACTCAGTTCATCTGCAACAACATTTCCCTTTATATGCATGTAGGAGATCTCAAAATCAATGGATTATATATATTATACCAATCTCTGTTGTTTGGGGTTCAGTTAATGCTATGAGAAGATATATTTAAGGATTTTGTGGTCCATGTACAACATAATTCTATCACCTAATAGATAATTTCTTCATCAAAATAAGGCATGGAATACTACTACTATCTCAATGTCATGCATTGGGTAGTTTCTCACATGATACCTCAGCTACTGAGATCTGTATGTGATGACTTCATCCTCCTGCATCATAACTGCTCCAAGGATGATGCTTGATGTATCACAAAAGATGGTATATCCTATTCCTACCTCTAGAAGAGTCATAATAGGTGCTTTTAAAATCCACTATTTCCACTCGTGAAAGGTTTTCATACATTCTTTTGACCACAGGAACATAACTCCATTCATTGTAATACTATATAGAGGTGAAGCAATGAGGGAAATGTTATGTATGAAATGTCTATAATATCAATAAAACCCCACAATACTCCTTATGTTAAACACTTTCTTGTTCTTCTCTAAGGAAACTGCACCACTAACCTATTCAAGGTTAATAGAGACCACGAATTCCGATATTATATGATGATAGAAGTGAATTTTGTAGATCTATATGTGTCACTTAGAATTATTTTCTTAATTTTGATGCTCTCTCAATGTACATATAATGATCTCAATATGTTTTTCACGGTCTCTATAATTTTGGTAATACAATAATATGTTGTCCACAAAGACCATGACAATAGAATCCAAATAAGGGTGGGAGCCGCTATTCATTAGATCCATGAAATTTATGGTCATGTTTAGAAGATCAAACGACATAACATGGTACTCATACTGACCATACCTTCTATGGAAAGATGTAAGAGGTATGTTTGAGGGAATGACTTGTACCTAATGTTAACCTAATCATTGTTAAATCTTATAGAATTCCTTTTCTCCTAGAATTATGAAAAAAGAGAATGTCTATTCAAGGAATTGGGGGCTCGTTCATGAATGTAAGGTGGTTCAACTATCTATAATCTACATATAGACATAAGGTTCCATCTTTCTTCTTGGAATAATAATCAAATGAAAACCCCAAGAGGATTTACTTCCCATAGAAATTCATTCGCCTCTAAATCTTATAACTGCATCTTGAGCTCTTAGAGCTCAGCATATTCCATCATGTATAGAGGAAATGGAAATAGTGCTATTCCTAGAACAAGCACAATAGAAAGCTGTACCTCTCTCTCTATCAGGAGGTAATCCAGAAAAATCATCGAGAAATACATCCCTGAAATAATCCACTACTAGAGGGAAATAATCTTCTCATAAACCATGATCCTCCATGAAGTGATTTGTAATCTGGGTTGTCACTCCACCTATCCCATGATGCTTTGGTCCAACTCTACTATCATGGACATCCGACCTACCCTTATGAAGATAACTACCAAATTCTAGTGATGTAAAAGTTACTCTATAGGGATATATGTATATAAAATCATGATAGTGAACCAACCATTACATATTAAATATGAAATTTAAATCGTTCATCTTGTGAAAAAATAGGTTCCATAAGAAATAGAAACATCCTATATCAAGGAGACAGTCCCTACCCTAGTGTATACCAAATGTTCATACCCCTAATAGTGTATCTAGGGTCATTACACCATTGTAATATTGTATCTTCAATCTAATACATTCCATGGTAGATATACAGATAACAGAGTTTGAAGAAAATGGATAAAATAAAGAAGATATTGTGGTAGATTAAACAATGATTGTACATCATACAATAAATGGGCATGCAACCTGATCCTCTTGTATTAGATGTAGTGCATGAAATTGACCAGATCCATAACCCTTTTAAATATATGGAATAAAACGATCATAACTCCTCTGTTGGTGATGGTGGGGTTTTGGGTTTTGGTTACCACAACCAAAAAATACGCCTTTTCCAAACCTACTGGTACAATTCCAACTCCCTAACAGATGTGGTGTAAAAGAACATTCTATTGAAGGTTGATATAGTACAGATCCTTTTCAACTCGATGCTAGTGGATAGTTCCATTAGAAATGCTGAAGATTCCCCATACAATCGCAAGCCCAACATTCAATTGGGAGCTTATCACAATGAGGCTTAAGGTTCCCCCATCATCCACACTAATGAAACACAGTAGAGCTATTGAAATAAGAACTATGGTTGTCACTTCCCTAATGATAAATATAGAGGGAATAATTCTTGCTACCAAATGAACTACTATCCTAACTCAATACTGATCCTCTATTACCAGAACTATTTCACTCCCTTAGGTTCTTCTCAGTGGTAAGATCCAAATTTACTAACTCAGAAAAATTATTTAGTCGAAATACATTCTTCTATGTATATATGGCGTCATGGAGACCATCCTCAAAGAGTCGAGCATAAAAAATCTCATCACTGGCTAGAAGTGGTGAAAAAAATTGTAACTATATGAAACCCGATGAATATCCCATAACTATCATAGTTACCTTCTTGTGAGGCATGAACACTGTGTATAAGGCCCCAACCTTAAACATTACTTAATCTTGAGTTATTACAAGATTTCACATTGATGATCTTTTCAGGTTTAGAGTTTTAGAGAATTAGATCCTAAAACTTGCATTACATTCCACATATAAAAAAAGTGGTTACATAAAGATAGTATTCTTCTTTCCCATCAATGGAAACATATTTAAAATAAAACATGGATTCTTTCTTGACACTTCCTTGACACTATCATCATATCATGTACCTTTCCCTTGACCTGTGAAAAAAATTTCAAAAAACTTGGGATGAGCATAAAAAGCTCAGTAAGGGATATAAAGATATGGAAAGGAAACAAGGGTACATATATACATAAGAATGAAATCATACTATAACCATAAAACATAAGCACTTTAACATAACTCATCAAATCATGAATAAATCATAGAAATCATAAGACATAAAGGTAACTTGAGGCATTCATAACATTCTTAGGTAGGGAGTAACCCTCTTGGTTACATTTGGAATACCCATCACAGTATATTCCCTAAATCTCGTCGGGGAAACCTTAACGTTTCACCCCTTCACGTTACCCAATGCATTGGAGAGCTATATCAGGCTCACCCGCCCTTAGTCTATCACGGAACCACCTGTCTTCATAATAATGCCCAAGAACATTAACATAATCGTATCACATAAAACATGCATAAAGGAAACATAACATTTCCACCTTTAAATCACAAGATATCAATACAACACATTGATATAAAAACATTATGAAAACAATTTTCAATACCAAAATAAAATAAAAGTAAAACATGGTATTTATTTTTCTTTTAAAAAAAGGTATGGCTTGTAGAGGAAGCCGAAACTCAAATAATGGTCACGGCAGCGGAGAAGTCGTTGTCCCCGCATACGTACGACAAAAATATTCCCTTTTATCATTTAGTAAAATCTTCATATAAAAAACATTCCTTTTGAATAAACATAAAAGTCAAAGGGGTTTATACACCGTATAAATGAAGGTTGTGTATAAAACAAAATATGCCTCAATGAAAGGAGATTGAGACGAAGTCCCATACCTCGGGTCCGACTTGACTCGGTCGTTCTTTAATCTCCTGAATAATAAACTTGAGTTAATTTCTACTTGTTTAAGAACCTTTTTCAGGTTCATTATTCCTTTTATATCACTTATTGCCATTTCATGAACACTATGTAATTATTTAAGTTAATAACGGCCGTTTTAACGATCATTGATACTTGAGTAAAAAATAATCCCTTTATAATTACAAGTTTTTCATGTACCCATTATATCCAGAATGGTATTCATGATGTAGATATCATATATGTCATATATATCCAGTAAATTCATGCATTTATAATATTACATAATCATTTAGAGGTAAGAAACGAAATGCACCGTTCATGGAGACGGTAAGCCGTACGTACGCATGAACGCTACTTTCATTTCTATTTCGTATTTTATAGAATGGAATCATAATGATATAAAGGTATATTATAATTCCAGTATAATATCATATATAATATCATAGTTCCATCCTTTATACGTCCCAATGGTATTTAACGAATCAAATCACTTCGAGGGGGCGGTAGTCCGCACTTCCTTAACTGAAGATATCGCGTTTACCCATAATGGAAACCATAAAGGTATGCCCAAAATGAAAAATACAGAAGCTTAAGTAAAACGTAAACATATTATATATCATATATAAATATAGTGACATCTTAATGGACACCTTTGAAGGTGTTAAAAGAATGTTGAACAATCATCGTTTCGGGAGGCATAAATTCACCATCCACGGAAACCGTATGTCCTTTAACCATTAGATGTAGGTGTGTGTAAGTGTAGCTCGAATAATTATTATAAAAACAACCTAGTATATTGATGATACTGGAGTTGTTATGAAATAAATGAATAAAAAGAGTTTAGGGGGTTGGAGAAGCAAAATAAAACAAAAGGACTCAAGTGAAGACATTACCTTAAAATCGGGTAACTCCCTTTGGTTTGAGCTCAAAGGCTTCCTTGGGAAGACTTCTGCCCAAAGTGAGGCTTCAAGGAGTAAGAGAGGGATGTGGAGAGACAAAATGGGCAGGGTTTGGCCGAGACAAAGGCTTTCGGAGTGTGGGTAAGGAGGTAGAGGTGGGGGCCTTTTATAAGAGGAGAGGAGGGGCACTCTTGGAAAGTAAAGAAATGTTACTTTATTTTAAAATGAGTTTCGGATTTAAAAGGTACCACATTGATATAATTCGTGGGTAAGGTGATAAGGGTTCGAAATCCACCCATCAAATTGGGTTTGGACATGTGTAGTTCATATATTTTACATTACCATTTCATTTTATTTAAATCCTTTATTAATGAGGTCATCGCTGCAACATCATGATGTTATAAATAATTTAATTTATTTAAAGTCTAAAAATTATAAAAAAAATACTGTGATGTAGGAACTATTTTTAGCTTTCCAATGACTATTTATAATAAAAATTCTTACTTGTATAACCCAATGTAAAAATTGTTTTAGTAAAACATCTCATGTTTGTGTCATTTTTTACTTTAACATTAAATAGAAAACTATTTATGCCATTTCCCAACCAAAGTGGCTCCATGGGGTCCCCAAGTTGACCCATGGATTGTCTTAGTCGGCGATGACACATCCAATGAGGGTAGGACATGTTCCAAGCTCATCTCATATTATTAAAACATTATTTTTATCTTAAACTACACTAATTACCACTAATCATGATTAAGAACTTAAAAGTTACTATTCACCAAAAAATTATTTTAATCTCATTGAACCAAATTTTAATTCTTAATGACAACCATGTATGTCGGATTTTTGAAAATCAAATCACAGAAGTGGCAAAGTTTCATTTAAATGAAAAATCAGTTTCTTTAACTACCACTTAGTGGTTTCACTATTCATCAAAAATTGAAGTTTTTCAGAAAGATACCAAAACATTACCCTAAGAAATATTTGATATTCTGAATTCAAAAATGATGTCTATTTTAAAAAATTAAAAACATGTAAGTTTCATTAATTAATTTAATAAATAATTCCCGCTGTCATGACAAATAGCGTGTTTTTATGAAACAATAAGTATCAAAATATTGACACTGGTTTATGTCCAATATCAAAGTGAAATTGATTCCAATGACCACCATTGGATAAATTGGTAAAAATATATTCTAATTTTACTTCAAAAACAATTCAAAAGATAATATAATAATATAAATAAATTAGATTAAGAAGAGGGTTTGAATTAAAATACAACATTTTTCACTATTCATTAAAAAATGAACTTTATCGGAAAAATACCAAAAATTCACACAAAGTAAATTTTGATGTCCCAATCATAAATAATAAGTTTATTTTGAAAAAAATAGCATATAAAATTGTCAAAAGATAGATTTAAAAAGGGTTTTCCATCAAAAGGCAGTAAAACAATCTTTTAAGAATATTAGTGTATTCCATGCATAAGATTGTATTTATTTTCATTTTAAGACCCTAAAACACTATCTTAATCATTAATAGACATAGATAAAAAATATCTATTATTCATTACTTACAGGGGATGTTACATCCTTCCCCCCTTTAGAAAATTGTGTGCCCGCAATTTATTTACTTATCGAATATATGGGGGTACTTATCCCTCATTGCATTTTTAGATTCCCATGTTCCCTCTTCTATCATGTGGTTTTTCCAAAAAACCTTTACTTGATTAATCACCGTATTCCGTAACACTTGCTCCCTGTGGTCAAGAATCTGGACCGATTGTTCCTCATAAGATAGGTTCTCTTCCAGCTGAACTACCTCTGGACTCAAAACATGAGATTGATCTGGCATGTACTTTCTCAGCATCGAAACATGAAAAACATTGTGTACATGAGATAAACTCGGAGGTAAAGCCACTCGGTAAGCAGCAGATCCAACTCTCTCCAGAATTTCATATGGTCCAATGAACCATGGACTTAGCTTTCCTTTCTTACCAAATCGCGTCACACTTTTCCATGGTGATACTTTTAGAAAAACATGATCACCTACCTCAAAAGAAAGATCCTTCCTCCTGTTGTCCGCATAACTCTTCTGCCTACTCTGAGATGTTCTCATGTGTCTCTGAATCAACAAAAAATTTTCTGCCATATCTTCTACCAATTCTGGTCCCATCAACTTCCTTTCACCCACTTCATCCCAGAAAGCTGGAGTTCAACACCGCTTCCCATATAATGCCTGAAATGGTGCCATCTGTATACTGGAATGAAAACTGTTATTATAAGAAAACTCAACCAAAGAAAGCTGTTGGTCCCAACTTCCCTGATAATCCATAGAACAAGCTCGTAGCTTATCCTCCAAGGTCTGAATTGTTCGTTCTGATTGCCCATCAAATTGCGGATGAAAAGCTGTACTAAATTTTAATTCAGTACCCAACGACTTCTGAAGGCCCTTCCAAAAGTTAGAAGTAAACCTGGGATCACGATCAGATACAATGGAGAGGGGAAATCCATGTAACCTGACTATCTCTTAAAGATACAAATCGGAAAGTTGATCTAGGGAAAAAGTATCTCGTATAGCAAGGAAATGAGCAGATTTAGTCAAGCGATCAACAATAACCTAGATTTAATTATTACCTTGAGATGTCTTCGGTAATCCCACAACAAAGTCCATGGATATATTTTCCCATTTCCACTCTGGCATTGGTAAAGGATGAAGCATCCCTTTCGGTAACTGCAGCTCTGCTTTAACCTGTTGACAAGTCAAACACTTCACAGTAAAATCAACAATATCTCTTTTCATTCCATCCCACCAGTAATACTCCCGCAGATCTCTGTACATCTCAGTACTTCTAGGATGAACTGAAAATAGAGAACTATGAGCTTCACATAACAACTCTATCTTCAACTGTGAATCACAAGGCACACAAAATCTCTTCCCAAATATCAAAACACAATCATTATCAATGTTGAATTCAGGAAACTTACCTTTCTGAACCAGCTCTACCTTTTTCTCCAACTCACTGTCTTGCTTCTGTGCTTGCTGAATTCTGTCTGATAGAGAAGATCTCACTGATACCTAAAACAAAATAGAGGAACATCCTGCACCAACATCTTCTATTCCAATGTTCATCAAATCCTTAACCAAATGATCACGTTCCAAACGCAACATTGTTAATGAAGCATTACATTTTCGACTCAAAGCATCAGCCACATGATTTGCTTTTCTCGGATGGTAATGAATTGTACAATCATAATCCTTGATTAATTCCAGCCATCTTCTCTGTCTCATGTTTTACTCTTTCTGAGTGAATATATACTTTAAACTTTTGTGATCAGTATATATTTCACACTTTACTCCATACAAATGATGTCACCAAATTTTTAAAGCGAAAACAACAGCAGCTAATTCCAAATCATGTGTAGGGTAATTTACCTCATGAGTTTTCAACTATCGTGAAGCATAAGCAATTACCTGATCATTCTGCATTAGGACTCAACCAAGTCCTTTCTATGAAACATCACTGTAAATAACAAACTCACCATTCCTGGAAGGTAGTGCCAAAACTCGAGCATTCACCAATCTTCTTTTCAATTCCTGAAAACAATAATCACATTCTTTTGTCCAGATAAACTTAACACCCTTCCGAGTTAGCTTAGTCATTGGACTAGATAACCGTGAAAAATTTCTAAAAAACCTTCGATAACAGCCTGGAAAACCAAGGAAGCTACGAATCTCAGTTACATTTGTGGGTCTTGGATAGTCTTCCACAACTTTTGTTTTTGCAGGATCAACAGTAATCCCATCTTTAGAAACAATGTGACCAAGGAAAGAAATTTGTTGCAACCAAAACTCACACTTTCTGAATTTCCCATACAATTTCATTTCTTTTAAGGTTTTCAAGATAACCCTTAAATGTATTTCATGCTCCTCTTTACTTTTAGAAAACACCAAAATATCATCAATGAAAACCACCACAAACTTATCCAAGAACTCATGGAAAATTCTATTCATTAAGTCCATGAATACAGCAGGTGCATTGGTTATCCCAAAAGTTATTACTACAAATTCATAATTTCAATATCTTGTAAGAAACACAGTCTTCAGAACATCTGATTCCTTTACCTTCAGCTGATGGTACCCCAATCTCAGGTCAATCTTTGAAAAAAACTGAGCTCCCTAGAGCTGATCAAACAAATCATCGATATGAGGCAAAGGATATTTGTTCTTAACAATGATGTTATTCAAGGCTCTATAATCAATGCAAAGTCTCATAGAACCATCTTTCTTTTTAACAAATAAAACAAGAGCACCCCATGGTGACGTGCTAGGTCGAATGAAACCTTTCTCTAATAAATCTTGCAATTGCTCCTTCAACTCTAAAAGTTCAATTTGATCCATTCGATAAGGGGGTTTTGAAATTGGCTTAGCATCAGGAACTAAGTCAACAGTAAATTCAACTTAGAGATCTCGTATTATACCAAGAAACTCATCCAGAAAAACATCAGGATACTCATTTACCACTAGAACATCATTAATCTGAACAGTTCCTTTATTTTCAATGATGTGTGCAAGGTAACATTCATTTCCATCTTTTACAAGTTTCTCGGCCTCTTGATAAGTTATCAACAGTAAGGGTTCATTCTTGTACACAAACTGAAAGTTTTTCTGAAAATAAACTTCTTTAGCTCTACAGTCAATCTTAGCATGGTAAATAGAGAGCCAATCCATACCCAGGATAACATCAAACTCTACTAGAGGTAGAAAAATAAGGTTTTCAAGTAGTTTCTTTCCACAGAAAAGGATAGGAAGATTCTTATAAATTCTTTTTGACTCAACATTTCCCCCAGGTGTTTTTACCAAACGTTCAGGAGTCATTTCTTGAGATGGTATTCCCATTTTACTAGAAAAGCTTTCAGAGATGAAATAATGTGTAGACCTCGAATCAAACAACACACTGGCATAATCTGAAAAAACAAACAAAGTACCTGATACAACTTCATTTGATGGCCCGACATCTGCTGAAGTAATTGCAAAGGATTTCACCACCCCTTTCTGCTTATAGTCTAACTACTTCCCATCACTCAAGATCTTTGTCGGACACTCGTTTGCATAGTAACCCATCTCATTGCACTTAAAACATTTCACTAACTGTAAATCAAATTTGGTCTTACCTTCACCTTTATCTTTTTCAGTGCAATCACGAGCATTATGTCCCATCATACCACATCAGTAGCACTTTCCAGAATTCAGAAGACATTCCCCAGCATGCCTTTTCCCACATTTATCACAAACTAAAAACTTAGATTTCTTACCATCAGACTTTTTTGAAGAATTCTTCCCTTTCTCTTGCCACCTTGGTCTCTTCTTCTGCTGGTTGTTATAGAACAATTGATCATCAGAAAACTCCATTTCCACCTTCTCAGCAAACCGAACAAGCTTTTCATAACTTTTAAACTCACGAGAAGCTATTTCCCATCGATATTTTGGATTTAATCCTGAGTAAAAACGATTGATTTTACTATCAAGGTCTCGGATAAAATTTGGAGCATACCTTTCCAATCGAGTGAACCTTTCTTCATAGGTAGCCACTGAGTCTTCCTCTTGCCTCAATTCCAAGAATTGCATTTCCATCCTAATTCGAACATCCTTAGGAAAATACTTCTCAAGAAACATACCTTTGAATTCATCCCAGTCAAGAGCATCAATCTCATCGGCGTCCCTGATATTTTTAACCATAGACCACCATAGATCTGCCTCACCCTCCATACAGTAAATAGCAAGACTAACCTTTTGATTGTCTGAACACCCCATGACATCGAAAATCTTCTCCAGTGCTTTAATCCACCCTTCAGCTAACACCGGGTCAGATGGTCCTCTCAATGATGGGGGATGTTGCCTCATGAAATGTTCCACCACTGACATGTTCCTCTGCGGTTGATCTGGCTGATCTTGTGCATGGATACCACCACCATTTATCGCTTGAGTCAACTGCACCATTACTGCAATAAACTGTTCAGTTCCAATTCCGACCATCTCAGGATGCTGATTCGGAATGTTATTTCCTTCTGTATGCCTTCCTAACACTGCTTCCCTGTTTCCTCTCCGGAAAACCATTCTGAATAAACATGTCTTAGATGAAGCAACATGGTAATCTTCAAATACTATATCACTTCAATTAGACCATTAAAAAAATATTTTTGGATAATCATTTAATAGAATTCTAACTCCTAAAGTTATCTAAACCGACCTCTGATACCAACTATAAGGCCTCGACCTTAAACCTTACTTAATCTTGAGTTATTACAAGATTACACATTGAGGATCTTTTCAGGTTTAGAGTTTTAGAGAATTAGATCATAAAACTTGCATTACATTCTACATATAAACATAGTGGTTACATAAAGATATTATTCTTCGTTCCCATCAATGGAAACATATTTAAAATAAAACATTGATTCATTCTTGACACTTCCTTGACACTATCATCATATCATGTACCTTTCCCATGACCTGTGAAAAACATTTCAAAAAACTTGGGATGGGCATAAAAAGCTCAGTAAGGGATATAAAAATATGGAAAGGAAACATGGGTACATATATACATAAGAATGAAATCACACTTTACCCATAAAACATAAGAACTTTAACATATCTCATCAAATCATGAATAAATCATAGATATCATAAGACATAAAGGTAACTTGAGGCATTCATAACATTCTTACGTAGGGAGTAACCGTATTGGTTATGTTTGGAATACCCATCACAGTATATTCCCTAAATCTCTTCGGAGAAACCTTAACGTTTCACTCCTTCGCTTTACCCAATTCATTGGGGAGCTATATCGGGCTCACCCGCCCTTAGTCTATCACGGAACCACCTGTCTTCATAATAATGCCCATGAACCTCAACATAATCGTATCACATAAAACATGCATAAAGGAAACATAACATTTCCACCATTCAATCACAAGATATCAATACAACACATTGATATAAAAACATTATGAAAACAATTTTCAATACTAAAATAAAAGAAAAGTAAAACATGGTATTTATTTTTCTTTTAAAAAAAAGGTATGGCTTGTAGAGGAAGCTGAAACTCAAATAATGGTCACGGCGGCGGAGAAGTCGTTGTTGCCGCATACGTACAACAAAAACATTCCCTTTTTTCGTTTAGTAAACTCTTCGTATAAAAAAGATTCCTTTTGTATAAACGTAAAAGTCAAAGGGGTTTATACACCGTATAAAAGAAGGTTGTGTAAAAAACAAAATATGCCTCAATGAGAGGAGATTGAGACGAAGTCCCATACCTCGGGTCCGACTTGACTCGGTCGTTCCTTAATCTCCGGAATAATAAACTTGAGTTAATTTATACTTGTTTAAGAACCTTTTTCAAGTTCATTATTCCTTTTATATCACTTATTGCCATGTCATGAACACTATGTAATTATTTAAGTTAATAACGGTCATTTTAACAATCATTGGTACTTGAGTAAAAAATAAGCCCTTTATAATTACAAGTTTTTCATGTAACCATTTTATCCAGAATGTTCTTCATGATGTAGATATAATATATTTCATATATATCCAGTACATTCATGCATTTATAATATTACATAATCATTTAGAGGTAAGAAATGAAATGCACCGTTCATGGAGTCGGTAAGCCGTACGTACGCATGAACGCTACTTTCATTTCTATTTCGTATTTTATAGAATGGAATCATAATGATATAAAGGTATATAATAATTCCAGTATAATATAATATATAATATCATAGTTCCATCCTTTATACGTCCCACATATGGTATTTAACGAATCAAATATCTTTGAGGGGGCGGTAGTCCACTCTTCCTTAAATGAAGATATCGCGTTTACCCATAATGGAAACCATAAAGGTATGCCCAAAATGAAAAATAAAAAAGCTTAAGGAAGACATAAAAATATTATATATCATATATAAATATAGTTACATCTTAATGGCCACCATTGAAGGTGTTAAAAGAATGTTGAACAATCATCGTTTCGGGAGGCATAAATTCACCATCCACGAAAACAGTATGTCCTTTAAACATTAGATGTAGGTGTGTGTAAGTGTAACTCGAATACTTCTTATAACAACATCCTAGTATATTGAAGATACTAGAGTTGTTACAAAATAAATTAATAAAAAGAGTTTAGGGGGTTGTAGAAGCAAAATAAAACAAAAGGACTCAAGTGAAGACATTACCTTAAAATCGGGTAACTCCCTTTGGTTTGAGCTCAAAGGCTTCTTTGGGAAGACTTCTGCCCAAAGTGAGGCTTCAAGGAGTAATAGAGGGATGTGGAGAGACAAAATGGGCAGGGGTTGGCCGATCCAAAGGCTTTTGGAGTATGGGTAAGGAGGTAGAGGTGGGGGCCTTTTATAAGAGGAGAGGAGGGGCACTCTTGGAAAGTAAAGAAATGTTACTTTATTTTAAAATGAGTTTCGGATTAAAAAGGTCCCAAATTGACCTAATTCAAGGGTAAGGTGATAAGTGTTATAAATCCACCAATAAAATAGGTTTTGGACATGTGTAGTTCATAGATTTTACATTACCATTTCATTTTATTTAAATCCTTTATTAATGAGGTAATCGCTGCATCATCATGATGTCATAAATAATTTAATTTATTTAAAGTCTAAAAATTATAAAAAAAATACTATAATGTAGGAACTCTTTTTAGATTTCCAATGACTATTTATAATAAAAAATATGACTTGTATAACCCCATGTAAATATTGTTTTAGTAAAACATCTCATGTTTGTGTCATTTCTACTTTAACATTAAATAGAAATTTATTTATGTCATTTCCCAACCAAAGTGGATCCATGGGGTCCCCAAGTTGACCCATGGATTGTCTTGGTCGGCCATGACACATCCAATGAGGGTAGGACATGTGTCAAGCTCATCTCATATTATTAAAACATTATTTTTATCTTAAACTACACAAATTACCACTAATCGCAATTAAGAACATAAAAGTTATTATTCACCAAAAAATTATTTTAATCTCATTGAACCAAATTTTACTTCTTAATGACAACCACGTATGTCAGATTTTTAAAAATCAAATCACAGAAGTGGCAAAGTTTCATTTAAACGAAAAATCAGTTTCTTGAACTACCACTTAGTGGTTTCACTATTCATCAAAAATTGAAGTTTTTCGGAAAGATACCAAAAATTCACCCTAAGATATATTTGATATTCTGAATTAAAAAATGATGTCTATTTTACAAAATTAAAAACATTTAAGTTGCATTAATTAATTTAATAACTAATTTCCGCTGTCATGACAAATAACGTGTTTTTATGAAACAATAAGTATCAAAAGATTGACACTAGTTTATGTCAAATTTCAAAGTGAAATTGATTCCAATGACCACCATTGGATAAATTGGTAAAAATATATTCTAATGTCACTTCAAAACCAATTCCAAAGATAATCTAATCATATAAATAAATTAGATTAAAAAGTGGTTTTGAATTAAAATACAACATTTTTCACTATTCATTAAAAAATGAACTTTATCGGAGAAATACCAAAAATTCACAAAAAGTAAATTTTGATGTCCCAATCATAAATAATAAGTTTTTTTTGACAAAAATAGCTTATAAAATTTTCAAAAGGTAGATTTAAAAAGGGTTTTCCATCAAAAGGAAGTAAAACAATCTTTTAAAAATATTAGTGTATTCCATGCATAAGATTGTATTTATTTTCATTTTAAGCCCCTAAAACACTATATTAATAATTAATAGACATAGATAAAAAATATCTATTATTTATTACTTACTTGGGATGTTACATCCTTCCCCCATTTAGAAAATTGCATCCCCGAAATTTATTTACTTATCGAATAAATGGGGGTACTTATCCCTCATTGCATTTTCAGATTCCCATGTTGCCTCTTCCATCATGTGGTTTTTCCACAAAACCTTTACCTAATTAATCACCTTATTCCGTAACACTTGTTCCCTGTGGTCAAGAATCTGGACCGGTTGTTCCTCATAAGATAGGTTCTCTTTCAGCTGAACTACCTCTGGACTCAAAACATGAGATGGATCTGGCATGTACTTTCTCAGCATTGAAATATGAAAAACATTGTGTACCTGAGATAAACTCGGAGGTAAAGCCACTCGATAAGCAACAGATCCAACTCTCTCCAGAATTTCATATGGTCCAATGAACCTTGGACTCAGCTTTCCTTTCTTACCAAATCGCATCACACTTTTCCATGGTGATACTTTGAGAAAAACATGATCACCTACCTCAAAAGAGAGATCCTTCCTCCTGTTTTCCTTATAACTCTTCTGCCTACTCTGAGCTGTTCTCATGTGTTTTTGAATCAGCTGAACTTTTTCAGCCATCTCTTCTACCAATTCTAGTCCCATAAACTTCCTTTCACCCACTTCATCCCAGAAAGCTGGAGTTCGACACCGCTTCCCATATAATGCCTGAAATGGTTCCATCTGTATACTAGAATGAAAACTGTTATTATAAGAAAACTCAACCAAAGAAAGATGTTGGTCCCAACTTCCCTGATAATCCATAGAACAAGCTCGTGGCATATCCTCCAAGGTCTGAATTGTTCGTTCTGACTGCCCATCTGATTGCGTATGAAAAGCTGTACTAAAATTTAATTCAGTACCCAACGACTTCTGAAGGCCCTTCCAAAAGTTAGAAGTAAACCTGGGATCATGATCCGATACACTGGAGAGGGTAACTCCATGTAACCTGACTATCTCTTTAAGATACAAAGGGAAATTTGATCTAGGGAAAGAGTATCTTGTATAGTAAGGAAATGAGCAGATTTAGTCAAGCGATCAACAATAACCCAGATTGCATTATTACCTCGAGATGTCTCTAGTAATCCCACAAAAAAGTCCATGGATACATTTTCCCATTTCCACTCTGGCACTGATAAAGGCTGAAGCATCCCTTTCGGTAACTGCCGCTCTGCTTTAACCTGTGGACAAGTCAAACACTTCACAGTAAAATCAGCAATATCTCTTTTCATTCCATCCCACCAGTAATACTCCCGCAGATCTCTGTACATCTTAGTACTGCCAGGATGAACTGAAAATGGAGAACGATGAGCTTCACATAACAACTCTCTCTTCAACCGTGAATCACAAGGCACACACAATCTCTTCCCAAATCTCAAAACACAATCATTATCAATGTTTAATTCATGCAACTTACCTTTCTAAACCAGCTCTACCTTTTTCTGCAACTCACTGTCTTTCTTTTGTGCTAGCTTGATTCTGTTTGATAGAGAAGATCTCCCTGATACCTGAAACAAAACATAAGAACATCCTGCACCAACAACTTTTATGCCAAAGTTCATCAAATCCTTAACCAAAGGATCACGTTCCAAACGCAACATTGTTAATGAAGCATTACTTTTTTGACTCAAAGCATCAGCCACTTTATTTTCTATTCCCGGATGGTAATGAATTGTACAATCATAATCCTTGATTAATTCCATCAATCTCCTCTGTCTCATGTTTAACTCTTTCTTAGTGAATATATAATTTAAACTTTTGTGATCAGTATATATTTCACACTTTACTCCATAAAAATGATGTCTCCAAATTTTTAAAGCAAAAACAACAGCAGCTAATTCCAAATCATGTGTAGGGTAATTTACCTCATGAGTTTTCAACTGTCGTGAAGCATAAGCAATTACCTGATCATTCTGCATTAGGACGCAACCAAGTCCTTTCAATGAAGCATCACTGTAGATAACAAACTAACCATTCCTGGATGGTAGTGCCAAAACTGGAGCATTCACCAATCTTCTTTTCAATTCCTGAAAACAGTCATCACATTCTTTTGTCTAGATAAACTTAACACCCTTCTGAGTTAGCTTAGTCATTGGACTAGATAACCGTGAAAAAATTTCTAACAAACCTTCGGTAATATCCTGCCAAACCAAGGAAGTTACGAATCTCAGTTACATTTGTGGGTCTGGGCCAGTCTTCCACAACTTTTGTTTTTGCAGGATCAACAGTTATCCCATCTTTAGAAACAATGTGACCAAGGAAAGAAATTTGTTGCAACCAAAACTCACACTTGCTGAATTTCCCATACAATTTCATTTCTTTTAAGGATTGCAAGATAACCCTTAAATGTCTTTCATGATCCTCTTTACTTTTTGAAAACACAAAAATATTATCAATGAAAACCACCACAAAATTATCCAAGAACTCATGGAAAATTCTATTCATTAAGTCCATGAATACAGCAGATGCATTGTTTATCCCAAAAGGCATTACTAAAAATTCATAATGGCCATATATTGTATGAAACACAGTCTTCAGAACATATGCTTCCTTTAACTTCAGCTGATGGTACACCAATCTTAGGTCAATCTTTGAAAAAAACTGAGCTCCCTGGAGCTGGTCAAACAGATCATCGATATGAGGCAAGGATATTTGTTCTTAACAGTGATGTTATTCAAGGCTCTATAATCAATGAAAAGTCTCATAGAACCATATTTCTTTTTAACAAATAAAATAGGAGCACCCCATGGTGACGTGCTAGGTTGAATGAAACCTTTCTCTAATAAATCTTCCAATTGCTCCTTAAACTCTAAATGTTCAATTTGATCCATTCAATAAGGGGGTTCTGAAATTGGCTTAGCTTCAGGAACTAAGTCAACTGTAAATTCAACTTCGCGATTGGGTATTATTCCAGGAAACTCATCAGGAAAAACATCAGGATACTCATTTACCACTGGCACATCATTAATCTGAACAGTTCCTTTATTTTCAACAATGTGTGCAAGGTAACATTCATTTCCATCTTTTACAAGTTTCTCGGCCTCTTGATAAGTTATCAACAGTAAGGGTTCATTCTTGTACACAAACTGAAAGCCTTTCTGAAAAGAAACTTCTTTAGCTCTACAGTCAATCTTAGCATGGTAAATAAAGAGCCAATCCATACCCAGGATAACATCAAACTCTACTATAGGTAGAACAATATGGTTTCCAAGTAGGTTCTTTCCACAGATAAGGATAGGAAGATTCTTATAAATTCTTTTTGCCTCAACATTTCCCCCAGGTGATTTTACCAAAAGTTCAGGAGTCATTTCTTGAGATGGTATTCCCATTTTACTAGAAAAGTTTTCAGAGATGAAAGAATTTTTAGACCCCGAATCAAACAACACACTAGCATAATCTGAAAAAACAAACAAATTACCTGATACAACTTCATTTGATGGCCTGACATCTGCTGAAGTAGTTACAAAGGATTTCACCACCCCTTTCTGCTTGTAGTCTAACTGCTTCTCATCACTCAAGCTCTTTGTCGGACACTCGTTTTCATAGTAACCCATCTCATTGCACTTAAAACATTTCACTAACTGTAAATCAAATTTGGCCTTACCTTCACCTTGATATTTTTCAGTGCAATCACGAGCCTTATGTCCCATCTTACCACATTGGTAGCACTTTCCAGAATTCAGAAGACATTCCCCAGCATGCCTTTTCCCACATTTATCACAAACTGGAAACTTAGATTTCTTACCATCAGACTTTTTTGAAGAATTCTTCCCTTTCTCTTGCCACCTTGGCCTCTTCTTCTGCCGGTTGTTATAGAACACTAGATCATCGGAAAACTCCATTTACACCTTCTCAGCACATAGAACAAGCTTTTCATAACTTTTAAACTCACGAGAAGCTAATGCCCATCGATATTTTGGCTTTAATCCTGAGTAAAAATGATTGATTTTACTATCAAGGTCTCAGATAAAATTTGGATCATACCTTGCCAATCGAGTGAACCATTCTTCATAGGTAGCCACTGAGTCTTCCTCTTTCCTCAATTCCAAGAATTTATTTTCCATCCTAAGTCAAACATCCTTAGGAAAATACTTATCAAGAAACATACCTTTGAATTCTTCCCAGTCAAGAGCATCAATCTCATCGGCGTCCCTGATATTTTTAATCATAGGCCACCATTGATCTGCCTCACCCTCCAAACGGTAAATAGAAAGACTAACCTTTTGATTGTCTGAACACCCCATGGCATCGAAAATATTCTCCAGTGATTTAATCCACCCTTCAACTAACACAGGGTCAGATGATACTCTGAATGATGGGGGATGTTGCCTCATGAAATGTTCCACCACAGACATGTTCCTCTGCGGTTGATCTAGCTGATCTCGTGCATGGATACCACCACCATTTATCGCTTGAGTCAACTGCGCCATTACTTCAACAAATTGTTCAGTTCCAATTCCGACCATCTCAGGATGCTGATTCGGAAGGTTATTTCCTTTTGTATGCCTTCCTAGCACTGCTTCCCTGTTTCCTCTACGGAAAACCATTCTGAAAAAACATGTCTTAGATGAAGCAACATGGTAATCTTCAAATACTATATCACATCAATTTGACCATAAAAAAATATTTTTGGATAATCATTTAATAGAATTCTAACTCCTAAGGTTATCTAAACCGACCTCTGAAACCAGCTATAAGGCCCCAGCCTTAAACCTTACTTAATCTTGAGTTATTACAAGATTACACATTGAGGATATTTTCAGGTTTAGATTTTTAGAGAATTAGATCATAAAACATTCATTACATTCCACATATAAACAAAGTGGTTACATAAAGATAGTATTCTTTTTTCCCATCAATGGAAACATACTTAAAATAAAAAATGGATTCTTTCTTGACACTTCCTTGACACTATCATCATATCATGTACCTTTCCCTTGACCTGTGAAAAACATTTCAAAAAACTTGGGATGAGCATAAAAGCTCAGTACGGGATATAAAAATATGGAAAGGAAACATGGGTACATATATACATAAGAATGAAATCATACTTTACCCATAAAACATAAGAACTTTTACATACCTTATCAAATCATGAATAAATCATCGAAATCATAAGACATAAAGGTAACTTGAGGCATTCATAACATTCTTACGTATGGAGTAACCCTCTTGGTTACGTTTGGAATACCCATCAGATTATATTTCCAAAATCTCTTCGGAGTAACCTTAACTTTTCACTCCTTCACGTTACCCAATGCATTGGAGAGCTATATCGGGCTCACCCGCCCTTAGTCTATCACGGAGCCACCCGTCTTCATAATAATGCCCAAGAACCTCAACATAATCGTATCACATAAAACATACATAAAGGAAACATAACATTTCCACCTTTCAATCACAATATATCAATACAACACATTGATATAAAAACATTATGAAAAAAAATTTCAATACCAAAATAAAATAAAAGTAAAACATGGTATTTATTTTTCTTTTAAAAAAAGGTATGGCTTGTAGAGGAAGCCGAAACTCAAATAATGGTCACGGCGGCAGAGAACTTGTTGTCGCCGCATACGTACGAAAAAAACATTCCGTTTTGTCATTTAGTAAACTCTTCGTATAAAAATGATTCATTTTGAATAAAAGTATAAGTCAAAGGGGTTTATAAACCGTATAAAAGAAGGTTGTGTATAAAACAAAATATGCCTCAATGAAAGGAGATTGAGACGAAGTCCCATACCTCGGGTCCGACTTGACTCAGTCGTTCTTTAATCTCTGGAATAATAAACTTGAGTTAATTTATACTTGTTTAAGAACCTTTTTCAAGTTCATTAATCCTTTTATATCACTTATTTCCATGTCATGAACACTATGTAATTATTTCAGTTAATAACTGTCGTTTTAACGATCATTGGTACTTGAGTAAAAAATAAGCCCTTTATAATTACAATTTGTTCATGTACCCATTATATCCAGAATGGTATTTAATGATGTAGATATCATATATGTCATATATATCCAGTACATGCATGCATTTATAATATTACATAATCATTTAGAGGTAAGAAATGAAATGCACCGTTCATGGAGACGGTAAGCCGTACGTACGCATTAACACTACTTTCATTTCTATTTGGTATTTTATAGAATGGAATCATAACGATATAAAGGTATATTATAATTCCAGTATAATATCATATATAATATCATAGTTACATCCTTTATACATCCCACATATGGTATTTAACGAATCAAATCACTTTGAGGGGGCGGTAGTCCGCACTTCCTTAAATGAAGATATCCCGTTTACCCATAATGGAAACCATAAAGGTATGTCCAAAATGAGAAATACAGAAGCTTAAGGAAAACATAAACAAATTATATATCATATATAAATATAGTGACATCTTAATGGCCACATTTGACGGTGTTAAAATAATGTTGAACAGTCATCGTTTCGGGAGGCATAAATTCACCATCCACGGAAACAGTATGTCCTTTAACCATTAGATGTAGGTGTGTGTAAGTGTAGCTCGAATCCTTCTTATAAAAACATCCTAATATATTTAATATACTGGTGTTTTTACAAAATAAATGAATAAAAAGATTTTAGGGGGTTGGAGAAGCAAAAAAAAAAACAAATGGACTCAAGTGAAGACATTACCTTAAAATCGGGTAACTCCCTTTGGTTTGAGCTCAAAGGATTCCTTGGGAAGGCTTCTTCCCAATGTGAGGATTCAAGGAGTAATAGAGGGATGTGGAGAGACAAAATGGTAAGGGGTTTGCCGACCCAAAGGCTTTCAGAGTGTGGGTAAGGAGGTAGAGGTGGGGGCCTTTTATAAGAGGAGAGGACGAGCACTCTTGGAAAGTAAAGAAATGTTACTTTATTTTAAAATGCGTTTCAGATTAAAAAGGTCCCAAATTGATATAATTCGAGATTAAGGTGATAAGAGTTCGAAATCCACCCATCAAATAGTTTTTGGACATGTGTAGTTCATAGATTTTACATTACCATTTCATTTTATTTAAATCCTTTATTAATGAGGTAATCGCTGCATCATCATGATGTCTAAAATAATTTAATTTATTTAAAGACTAAAAATTATAAAAAAAATACTATGATGTAGGAAATAGTTTTATATTTCCAATGACTATTTATAATAAAACATATGACTTGTATAACCCCATGTAAATTTTTTTTTAGTAAAACATCTCATGTTTGTGTCATTTTTACTTTAACATTAAATAAAAAATTATTTATGTCATTTCCCAACCAATGTGGCTCCATGGGGTCCCCAAGTTGACCCATGGATTGTCTTGGTCGGCCATGACACATAAAAGGAGGGTATGACATGTTTCAAGCTCATCTCATATTATTAAAACATTATTTTTATCTTAAACTACACTAATTACCACTAATCGCGATTAAGAACTTAAAAGTTACTATTCACAAAAAAATTATTTTAATCTTATTGAACCACATTTTACTTCTTAATGAAAACCATGTATGTCGGATTTTTGAAAATAAAATCACAGATGTGGCAAAGTTTCATTTAAATGAAAAATCAGTTTCTTTAACTACTACTTAGTGGTTTCACTATTCATCAAAAATTGAATTTTTTCATAAAGATACCAAAACTTCACCCTAAGCTATATTTGATATTCTGAATTCAAAAATGATGTCTATTTTACAAAATTCAAAACATGTAAGTTACATTAATTAATTTAATAACTAATTCCCACTGTCATGACAAATAGCATGTTTTTATGAAACAATAATTATCAAAAGATTGACACTAGTTTAAGTCCAATTTCAAAGTGAAATTGATTCCAATGACCACCATTGGATAAAATGGTAAAAATATATTCTAATTTCACTTCAAAACCAATTCAAAAGATAATCTAATCATATAAATAAATTAGATTAAAAATAGGTTTTGAATTAAAATACAACATTTTTCACTATTAATTAAAAAATGAACTTTATCGGAAAAATACCAAAAATTCACACAAAGTAAATTTTGATGTCCCAATCATAAATAATAAGTTTATTTTGACAAACATAGATTATAAAATTGTCCAAAGATAGATTTAAAAAGGGTTTGCCATCAAAAGCCAGTAAAACAATCTTTTAAGAATATTAGTGTATTCCATGCATAAGATTGTATTTATTTTCATATTAAGCCCCTAAAACACTATATTAATCTTTAATAGACATAGATAAAAAATATCTATTATTCATTAATTACTTGGGATGTTACACTATGGATCTGGAAGAACTCAGCTTCTGAGTAATGAACTGATCATAGAGGGTATTCTAGAAATCAAACCATAATATGCCTTGATAACGATCAGCTTGGGAAATAACATCCCACAAATGTTTGGCTGAATCCCCAAGCATGTATGTGAAAATATTGACCCTATCTTATTGAGATGTATCCAGATTCACAATGATTTATTGGGTGGCTTCTAGCTTGGGATCAGAAGCCTATGGATAGTTATCCCTTGATAATATTGGAGGATGCTGCTACTGGAACTCATGAGTCAAATTATCGATTTTACGCACAAATCTTGGAGCTCCATGTATGGAATATAAAAGATGTAGTAAAATATCAGGAACCTTGGCATCAGTGCGATGATCAGGTAAAATACACGGGGCCTCCACTGGAACTCATTGTAGTAAGACTGGTGGCTTAGGGCCCACCACATCTGGAGCATTATCATCCCCTTTTTCCCATCAAATGATTTGAGGATTTCAGGGAAGGATTGGACTAAAAATTCTTATCATGCACCTTAGAAAAATCATAAATCCAAAAGATAGCCTCTTTAATAAAATCACATAATTGAAGGCTCACTACCAATGAAATACTACCCAAACTACCCACTTAGATGTCCAGGTATCAATATGTTCTCAATTATATATTTCATTTCATTTTATAGTCAATTCCCAGTTTCACTCTTTTACCATTCATCCAGATGATAAGGTAGTATAAGGAGTTCCAGATATTTCACTTTAGAATCCATGTTTTACATTATAGTGGCTAACTATTCGCATTGAATCAGAGCCCATATGCCTTATCAATAAAAGATACACCAATTTATTTATATCATAATAGCTCGACTATGTAAATTATGAATCCCAACCCACAGGGGCCCATACACATCACGAATTTAGACAGGAAATCACTCAATCAAAACTAAGAGTAAGACAAGCATAATCTATCTATCACAACATCACTCAACTATCACAGGCATATCAAAATATGAAAATTGTAAAATGCACCTATGTGGCATGACAATATGCATGAAATTTTAATTCTAGGTGCCCATAGTGATTCATATAACCATGATCCTTTCCCACATATCATTTGGCCAAAGATAAGATAGAATCTAAATCATAAGCAAATTCTACAACACCACACAACATGTGAGTCACCCAATGGTGAAATAATATAAGATGTAATAAGAAAAAGCAGAAAAAAATTAATATTTCAGGTAACACGGCCTTTACCCAGAACATCAGTTCACAACGCCCAAGAACAACTTATGACCAAGTTCCAATAATTCGTAATCACCTGAATATTGTCTCCAAGTAGAAATGTAATAAAATAACTCCTCAGATAGCACTTTGTAACATCCTAGACTTGAATACCAATTAATAGGTTCCACAAGATAGGTGGGCCACATGGCCTCAATATCATCTCAAAAATTACCAAAGGTTGCTGACTAGCAGTGGTGTACTGGGGCGTGTTTGCGGGGATACAATTCCATTAATAACCAAGTATAGCGTAGAAGGTAAATATATACATAGTAAAATTATGGAATCAATATAAGTAAACAGAAGGAAACATGGAAAATAGAGACAATATTGAAAATAATTGAAATAACTAGAATAATTGACGATGACATGTCAGGTTAGTAGAAAACATGAAAATAGCGTTAGAAGACAGTAATCATAACATGTTCCAATAATATATAAAGAAATTAAAAGATTATCCCAAGAATCCTGAGCTCTGTCTCGGCCATCTTCTATCAGTCTCCATTCTAAACAACAATTATTCAAGTGTTTTAAGCAGTATGCTTCCCTTTTACAACACCTTCATTTATGTAATCTACCCCGGGTACGAAAAGATGCTCAGAGTGGGTGTGAGAAAAATCTCATTTGGCCACCACCAACGAAGTCTATATAATCCAACCTGTGTACTGGGAAGGTAAAAGTATGTAAGCATGCATATATAAAGTAAATCAGTGCAATGTAACTAAATACCCATCTACCTTCTCCACACCTCGGTTGGTTTCTGAACATGTAAACAATTCATTACATGATTATTACTAGTTTATAAATAAGTCACATGTTATAAATTTTAATAGTTCCATGTTGAATCCAGGAAACTTTTAATGATATTTTAATGAAGTTCCAATGTAATAACCAAGGAAAAGTATACCTCAAGGGTCACCAACTATGTAATAATTGTAGTCTGGCTAAGAGTAATATTGTAATCCAAGGAACATAGTCCAAGTTATTCGACATGGATACATCTATCGAGTCCATTGGGTTCGTTGAAGGTAAAAAGTGGCTAAGACATGACTAGGCCCGATGGGATTTAACAATGGCACATACTTGTCCATGCTGGATCTGAGGAGTGTGTCCAAGGAATCCTATAATACAATGTGTGGGATCCTACGGTGTC
Organism: Viscum album; assembly: GCA_963277665.1. Taxonomy (NCBI): domain Eukaryota; kingdom Viridiplantae; phylum Streptophyta; class Magnoliopsida; order Santalales; family Viscaceae; genus Viscum; species Viscum album. Next base: position 463,802 of record CAUJRU010000410.1, on the reverse strand, counting down.
ATACTGGGCATCCACGAATATACAAGGATCAGGATCATGGGTGGTATCATCCAAAGAAAGATGTATCCTTGAATCAGAATGGGGTTCCCGAGTTCTTTTGGAATTTCCTGATAAATATACAAGGAAATCTCGTGTTAGGCCATTCCTATATGATAATGAAGTCATGTAATATTTAATTTCGTTCATGCATTTCCTTTAATTAGTGAGATAAGGTCAAGTAGCATAAAACCTATTAATCATGTCATAATTGTTCAATATGTCCTTTTTGTTCAAGACATTAATTTTCATAGTGTGATAAGGACAAGTAGCAAGAAACCTTTTAATAAGTCATAATAAATCAATTATTCCATTTGAATCAATCCATGAAATTGATGAGCGTGACATGAAAAAGTAGCATGAGACCTTCATTAAAACCATTTAAGGAATATTAAATAATTAAGGTTCATTCATATACCTTCAGTTATTGTTATAAGGGGTTTTATAGACATGAATCCTGTTAATCATTCACATTTAATCCAGTCCAGTTGTATACATAGTATACATTCCAATTTCCCTTTCATGTTTAATTTTCAATTGATGCACTTACCTTAGGCAGGTTAAATGACGAGAATACATGGTACATTCAATTATGATATTCAAAAAACAAATCAATCTATTTAATAAAAAAATATTACCCTTAGAAAGGTCCTGCCAATGCACACCAGAATGGTGGCTCAAAGGTGTCAAAACACTAGAACACCAATTATATCATATCATTATGCATGGAATGCTGATCATTGTTTCCATGACCACCTACAGGTGATAACATATTGGGAAAGAGAATAACCATATTGTTTTAATGATGATAATCAAGTAATATAATTTATATAAATGAAAAATGATGAAATCGATGGGACCCACACAAAAATTCCAAAATCGAAGAACTTTATGTATGAGTTATTGACCACCATCCATAGTATTGTATTACTCCCATGCTCTAGTAGTGGCCCTTTATTTGGATTTAATCTTAGTATATCTATGAAAATTTGAAAATTATCAAACCTCAATAACTAGGTCGATTGTAATATAGGAGAATAAAGAATAAAAAGGTCTTGATTACTGATAGTTTCGCATTCAACATGAAAAACATAAGCTTGATTGGATCCCAGAAGATGGATATCTCTTCATCCCTAACATAGGATTTCATAAACATCTATATTGAAATAAAATAATGGTCCTACCACTAGATTATAAGTTGTGAAAGAAGAGGTGGTCTAATTAGATCATTAAGGGAAAAAAATCGTCAAAAATTAGCCTATTCACGGTTTGTCCACATGGTTTGACAACCCTTCTGAAAATGACACATGAGTACCCAGGAAATGGGGAAGTTGCACAGTCAGTCTGCATGACCATGTGCCAACTGTGCGATATGGTTTGGCCGAAAAAAAACATCATCCTCACAGTTAAGTTAAACACGTTCCAACTGATCAACAACCATACGACATGGCCAGTTTCCCCGAAAAGGATGGGTTTTGTGCTTCAAAAAATCATAATAAACCCATATAAACTTTTCTAACTCATTAGGAATCCATATTAATTCAAAAAATAATGAATTAGAACAAATTTTATGGATCCATACCTGAGTAAAAAAATTGGGTACTTACAATAGTAACCCTATAAAGGATGATTGGGTATTATCTCATTCTTATGGTAGTGTATGAAAAATTTTCATATCTACACACAAGGTTTAAAATCCTTTTGGATATGATATACATATTAAGAAGATCATTTCCAACCATTTTGATGCATTTGACAAAATGTTTAGGGTATGGATAGATAATCTAATTGGAAATACACAATTAATAACCAAGATTAAAATATATTAGTTTTTAACTTAGCAAAAAAATATTATTTATGATATTTTTTTCTAAAAACTCATTTTTTACCTTTTAAATGTTTTTTCATCCATAGGATTACATTATTTTAGAATAGGGATAGAAAAGGATGAATAATGTTATGAATGGATGAGAAGGAAAATGTGGTAATTCTCCCAATAACAAACAAAATGGGATGAGAGATTGGGAAAAATACATTATGTTGAAGAATAACAAACATTCATGAGTTTTGGATAATAATGTTAACCATGCAGAGCTCATTAATGATATATGTTTGGAGAAATGTGTTATTGTGTCTTTTTTGAGACATTATCCGCCATCTTTCTATGGGTTATCCTATTCACTTTTTCCAATGAAATGGATCAATACAATATAAAATATATTTTCTGTTTTCTAGTTTTTATACCATGAGAGGGGTTTTTTTGTTGTTGTTCATTTAGATTGTGAGTCCAATCAGTGGTAGAATCATATCGATAATATAATGTATTAAGATTAAATTGAAACCATGAATAGATAAGATTTTAAGAAGGTGGGTTTTTAAAAATTATTTTCAATGACATCTTCACAAAAAATATGTTTAGTTAATTCTTATAAAAAAGTAGTTGGATAATCTTACCATTTGTAAACATGTGGTAAATTTCACTATACATTCAAGGGAACCTTATAATTTTATTATCTAACCTGAAATAAAAATTTATAGATTCATTAGAAACTTATGACCATGTAACTAAAATGAATTGGATGAAGGTGACTATGATATAAATGAAGAAATTAATCAATGTAATGTCATGGTAGAGATGGATAGTGGAGTCTATAATTGTTCTCATGGTTATGAGGAGAAGATTTGAAAAACAAATCATGGAGGATTAAATTATAATACACATAGAGGAAAGAAAGTTAATCACCCTTCCAGAAAAAACAATAGAAATGGTCATATGTGAAATTTATTTAACGGAATATGTAAATTATTGATGTGTATTAGTGATAGCCCTCAAGAAAATGAATAATGAATTGTCATGAATAATATGATCAATGATGACATAAATTATTACCCAAATTAACCTCCCACACTCTAATTATTCAATTGAAATGACATTGTAGATTACAATAATTAGAGTAGATGGATAAAATATATGCTAGTAACCCCTGATCTAAATCATTAAGGGAAGGCTTATACGATCACAACTATTTAATTTGGTCCACATGGAGAAGTTGTAAAAGGAACACTTATCATTTTCTCCAGAGCTAAAAATATCCAATTTGACATAGGTCCTACCCAATCCATTATTGAAATATAATTTTCTATAGGTATCACTTCCCCACCTCGATGATTAAATATGGAAAAACTAGTAAAGGCGTATAGTGGTATGATTATCTCTTTTCTGGTATATGAGTTGTATATGATAGGAATTTTTGAGAATTTGATTCCTAAAAATCTATTTACTCCCCCAATAGTGTGATTTTATTTGATTTTAGGCCTGTATTAGTTTTATATATATTGATTTCCAATCAATTTTTAATGAAGGGTAGTCAGATTTGATATCATAATTAAACTTCTTATTATCAATCAGTGTAAAGATGAATATGAACATCCAATGGAAATTAAATCCATTATATGGGATTCAAAACCATCTTCTGAGGGATATCTTTAATCAATAGTTAGGTATAGTTTCAATCTTCATGAGGACCGTATTGTTTAACAATATGTTATTTAATTTCATAAATAATTTCCTTATCATGCTTTGAATTGTTAAGGTGAGTTTTCATAAAAAATTATACCTCTTGGTACACCTATTTTATGTACTCTATATATAATGAACATAAATAATGTTATTAATTAATGATGTAACTCTAGTGGAATCCAGATAATGGATTCAAATTCCCTAGGGAATCACCATGGGGAAATGTAGTTAATTTTATTAATAAGAAAGATGATTCAATTCATATATAAATTGATTATCTGGAATTAAATATGTTCACTATCAAAAACAAGTATCTACTTCCCAATGTTAATGACTTATTTCAACAACATTATAGAGATATTTAGAATTAATATATTTTTCATAGATATTGATATCATCAATTATGGTCCCAAAAGAAGGATATTCCTATGAAAATGATGTGTTTAAGGTATGTAGAGTATAATCTTAGAATGATTCCATTTGGACATAAAAATTACAATACTATCTTATTATAACGGATGAATATATTATTTACGGGATACGTTGATCAATCTACAATATCCATATTCAAATAAATTCCAAAAAAAGTAAAATCCCGAAGACTGTTTACAGATTATTTTAACTAGTTTGAAATGGATAAATTTTATGTCAAATTTAGAAAATGTGAATAATTCTTATAAATAGTCTCCATCTAGCATCATGTAATTTCTGGTGAGGGTATAACAATGGGTCCATCTAGTATCGAGGTTATTGAAAATGGACTAGATGAACTATAATGACTGGGAACCTATTTTTTCATTGTATGTAATAGAAACATCCAATGATTGTGATAGATTTATAGTTGATTTCAAATCAACTAATAAAGTCGACTCTTAAGGGTTCCATATTCATTTCGATAAATTAATGTGAATAATTTCTATAAATAGTCTCCATCAAGCATCATGTAATTTCTGGTGAGGGTATAACAATGGTTCCATCTAGTATTGAGGTTATTGAAAATGGACTACATGAACTATAATAATTGGGAACCGATTTCTTCATTGTCTGTAATAGAAACATCCGATGATTGTGATAGATTTATAATTGATGTCAAATCACTTAATAAAGTCGACTCTTAAGGGTTCCATATTCATTTGGATAAATGAATGTGAATTGAAATTTATATAATTGAACAGATTGTTTTTTAGTGGACATGCCAATAAATTAACATGTAGTAGAGATGTATTTTTAACATACTACGATGTATAAATGAATATAGATGGATGTGTTTTCCTGATGAATGAAATTGTAGTTGTTTATTATTCATGCTAGTTGATGTTTTACAATAAAAATTACAAAAAACATGTTATAGATCATGTATTAGTTATTTATTCATTTAAATTATTTTTCTATTATCTATATGGTGGAAGGTGGGATATATATACTGATCATAATATCTTTATCTATGTATATTTATATATAATTATTTGAATATTATTCAAAGAAGATGGTTGGATTTTATAAAATATAATGATTTATCTTTAGATTAAAACATTGGGAAGTTCAACAAGATGGTTTAGACAATCAGTTGGAAGGATTATCCTTTCTTTTCAATGATATGGATTGAACGAGTTCTCGAAATTATGGGGTTATCAGATGATGTACATTGAAATTATGATGAAATTTGATAAATTCTACATTTCTCATATTAATGTTCATTTATACACCCATGTAAAGATTAAAGAGGATTATATGGAGGATGTGGAACAAGAAAATATTGTAATACATTTTCCAAATTTCAACCTTAACCATGATGGAGTGATTTTATTGGAGAACTAAATATGTGTCTATATAATAAAATATTTAAGATGTATTTTTTGGATAAAACATAAGCTCATAATTATCTATCCATTTAGATAGAATAATATTGTATAAAAAATCTGAAAGGGAATTTCAAGTGGGACAACATAAAAAGGGGGTATTTTAGATTATGCATCTTAATGATAGGTGTGTTAAAAATATATTCCTAAATTTAAAAATTATATGAAGATGATAGAACCATTACCAAAACACATATAAAATGTAACAAATAACCTTGAATTACATTATAGGACTCCCCAAAATATCTCAAGGTAATAATACCATTTGTGATGTAGTTGAACAACATATTAATCCTTGGAAATTTATTACAGTCATATAATATTTCATTGTTTTCCAACAATCCAAAATACACATTAGAGATGTTGTAATTTTTCTGGAAATAACCCTCTAAATAGTATCATATCATGATATGATAATTACATTGATGTTATAGAGAAGAATTCATATTTCTTTGAATAATGTTTTGAATATAAACACTCCATGACATCATCTAACAAATGTCTAGTCTGATAGAAGAGGTTAAACCACAGACAACATGTTGACAGATTTCACTATAGACAACAATGGTGTCTGGGGTCAACTCATTTAATATTTTAAATCATCCTACTAAAAATCATTCACTAGAGAATTAAAATGGCTTACTATGATTCCATCAATTTAAATTAGTGAAACACTCCATAGTGTAAGGCTGCATCTAATTAATGTAAGCTACAAGGGCATGGACTCTCTATGGATTTGGGTGATAAATTTTGAGATATTCAATATTTAATCATTAAAGTATAGTTTCTACGAATATGATATGTTAATTATTATCACTGAGATATAGAGTGTGAATTTTATTATAGTGTATTAAAATTAATATCAAATATAAATAAAGTTAAAATATTTAGTGATGTGGGGGAATATTAGCTATGTATATCAGTTAAATTAAATTTTTATCATATTAGTATGATATTTTATACATTTAATCTTCCACCGAACATCTCTTGAGTTCATTATGTTTTCCATGTCTTCCTTATAATGAATAATATACCTAATATTTACAATGTATTAATCATAGAGGCTATAAAACTATATAATAATCCAAAAATTTTAGAACAACATAGTCATATGATTCACCAGAGAGATAAAGAACTGAAAAATAAGTCCAATCGCATGGTCAATGTTTAATAGTGAAACTATAAATTTTTGGATGATTTGTGGGAACTTGAGAATGAAATAATTCATATTTATCTTTTTATATTTGCATTAGGATGACAAAATTTTGATGGTGAAATTATTATAAGGGATACAAACACTCAGCGATTTAGAATATAATTCACTTAAATGTATTTGATGAGTTCGATAACATGTTTCACGTGAAAAAATGAACAAAACAATTATATGTTCAAATACATTAATATAGTTTTTTCATTATCAGTAAAAGATAAATTTAACCCCATTATGATTCATTTTTATAATTGTAAAAAAAATTAATTTTTTATGATGAATCCGTTGAAAAAATTGAATTACCCAAGGTAAGAAACTAATAATAAAATTTGTTTCCAAGAAAATATTATTATTATCCATTTATATATATATATATATATTTAAAAGATTATTTGAATAATATATTAACAGTATAATAATTATTAATTTATTAGAAATAAGAATATTCACATTTAATGTATAAAAACTATTTTCAAACAAGTTTTTTCTTATATATTAGGATTGAATTTAATTTTTTAATTTTTTATATTTTAGAAATTGAATTACATTATATATATTAAATATTAAAATTCCTGAGGTTGAACTATTTTATGAGAATATATCTTATATTTGTAGTAACAATATAATTAATATGTTTCTTTTTTTAGTCAATGTTAGCAATGATAAAATAATGGAATTAAATGCTGGTTGATTTTTTATATATTAACATGAATTATTAACCTTAAATAATTCATTTGATAGGTTTTAAATTCATACATACATATCTCTAAAATATTTACTACCTATCTCAAATAACTCTTATGCAATTCCATTATTTATTATTACCTAACGTTCAATCTGAAGGAAATGTCCCATAGTTTCACCTATAAAAGGAGGGATATTCTTCCAACTATGAACCACACTCCCAGTTAAGGATTAACTTAAAACTATATAAAATTTACCTATATTATACACATGTGTCATAGTAATAAAAATCTGTTCACAAGAACTAATCATATTTCTTTCATTTCCAAGAAATCTTTCAATGGAAGAACTAGTCATCGATGTGAATAAAAACATCTCCCAATTCATTTCTTCTCTATATTAATCCTAAAAACATATTCTTACACTCTTAGTACAATTACATATTTACCAATTATATTAATTAATGTTCTTATATTTTTTATTCCATCGTTTTCTTCCCCCTTATCAAAATAAATAATTTAAAATCCACTCGTGTTACATCAAGACTATAACATCCTTTAGGGATGTGTTCAATTTTTTAATAAAGCAACAAAAAAGGATGGTTAAAATGGTATATTTAATGAAAAATAAAATATATTTCCAACATTATTAATTTTATATAATTTTTAGTAAATATACACCTTCATTGTATCCATAAAAAGATGATGACGTCTTCCTTCTATGTGTGCAGATTTTTTCCTTCTTGAATGTGGTTCGTTATTTTAAAATTTTACTTAAATGGATGGTTATAATTTTTTTTGAAAATACATATGATATTAAAGATAAACTTCTTCATTAATAATATTTTTAAATTATTACACAAAAAATAATTATCATTATATAATATTCCATTTATATGGGTAAATTACTAGAAACAATTCAACCATGCATCCTGCTCTCACAAACAATGTCAATTGATTGAATAGATTGAACATCAGGGTGGATGTATCAATAAAAAATGATATAAATAAAAAAATTTGATCTAGGAATTATGAATATTTTATTATATATATTTTTTATTCTTATAACAAAAAATAAGTGCAAAATAATTGAAATCAATTACATTTGATAATGAAAATAAACAATAACTGAAAAATAAATGTGTAAATAATGATTATATCTGATGTTTATAAATTTCAGGAATAAGGATAGGAAGCACACTTAAATGATACATGAGTTATTTCTAAAATAACATGAAGCATGTTCTCATCCTAGTGGGATGGGGACTAGCACGTAGACATTTAAATAGAATTGGGGAAATAATTTCACCATAGTAAGTAACTCATAATGATAAAGAAAAAGATATAAAAAGATAAATTGTCAATATTCCGAATGCACCACGAGTTATTAAATACCAAAAGTAGAATAACAAAAGTAACATAGTGGTATTTTATACATATAATCAGATAATACCATGAAACAAAACATCTTATAATCTCAATGTACCATGTGGATCAAATGATCCACCTGTTTTCCTTAACTCCCAAGGTCACACAAATTAGGTATACCCACTACCTCTAATTATGTCATTACTTTTCACTAGACTAGAAATAATATAATATAAAAATAATTTTTGGAATTGTTATGGTTTGAGAAACAACTCACTTTTGAATCTCACCAATCATTACATGAGAGATATATAACAAATAAAATACTTTTAAAAAAAATTAAAAATCATACATACAATGGAAATATTTTGATAGTTTTTAAAAAGAAACATTTATAAATCATTTAAATGGATAATGATAAGTTGGTTCAATATGTCAATTCCAACATATCATATTTATATAAATATCTTTTTCAACGAAGGAATTAATTTTAGTTTCTATCAAAATAAGAATTAATAATACTTTATATCAAGAATTTCCATATACTATCTGTTAAAATTATATAACCATTATTAAGAGACCTGGTGTTATATTCCTATATGTGTTCTCACACATATTAGTGAATATATGGATCTAGGTGTGAACACAATCCCAATATTCCAAGACAATGTGTAATATGAGAGCATCCGAAAGAATAATATCTTTACTGTAAAGTGTGTTTAGTTATGGTTTTCATCATTAATACATTTCTATATAGAGATAATAAATTCCTAGTATGAATTCTTACAACATATATAGTCCACCTCCCATGTGAATTAATTATAATTAAATTTATATAATTATATAATATTATTAAATCATACATTAATAATAATCATTTCACACATCCAAATGTTCATCTTTCAAAATATTTTCATAATTTCAAAAACAAAAAATCAAGTGAATTGTATCGAAAAATTCATGATGTTCATTTATAATCATCTTATTTCACATCAAAACACATTTCATGAGTTTAATAATATAAAAAATATATTTAAAATCATTATTTTAAAATCAAGATCATAATTCATAATTTCCAACCTATTTTCTAGATTCATTTCCAAAAGTGTTTCATAACACACACCACACTATTTAAAATATGTTTTACGTTACTAAATGAAGCATCCGAAATCAATTGGAAACTAATTTAAAATTAAACAAGAATCAAATGGTTCTATTGATAGATATTTACATATTAAATAATCTACCACAATCACAATACAATACACCCATATGGGATACACAAACTAGTGAGAAAGTGGAAGGTATGTTAACAAGGTATGGCCTACACAGAACATCTAATTAAAAATAACCTACATCACCCTTCCACTAGTTTGGTAGAAAGGTTGACTATAAACGAAGTTAAAGGAACCAAATCTCCTTCTATAATTTTGGGTGCTGAAAAATATCCTCAAGAGAATATCAATAGTACAAGGAAGAAAGTATTCAAGTAATTTTAAATAATAAAATATGAATTTTGGTTAACAGTATTAAAAATGCCAAATTAAAGTAACTATTTATATATTAATTTTAATCAAATCATTAATTTTGATGGTATAAAATATTCTAAACCAGTAGTAAAATTATGTACCTCATAAAAATAATTAAATTCCAAAGACATTAGCGTTTAAATATCATCAAAAGGCATAAAAGATGCATGTTTTGGAAGTAGAAATGAAGACATGTATTTAAGAACTTTTTCCCCTAAAAATGAAATTATATATAGGTAATATGAAACTACTTTTATAAATTTCATAGTTATCGTGATTGGATATTGGGTTACCCTTACTTATACCTTATGAAATTGGGTTTTCAATTAAGTTATGTTAGGGGAACCCTTACACATCCTTTTAAAGTATGGTTTGAAAATTTCACAGTGAATAGACAACCCAATTTAGCTTTACATGATGAGAAGCCTATCAAGTTACACTGATTAAGATAAAAAACATCATCCTGCCAATATGTAGTGGAGGGTCTACCCATATGTTACCCATATAAATTCCTAGATAACATTATGCAACAAAAAAAAACAATTTTTTGTACATGATGATGGATTTATCACTTACATAGGCCTCATTATGTAAATTAAGGTAAAAGTACAATTTAAAATTATTTAATATCCACTTAATTGAATTATTAAATAATAAATAAGTGGCTTTGAGGACCATTTAAATTGAATTTAAATTATAAAGAACCTCCAATATACTATATCAGAAAATAAGAAAATATTTTCCAAAAAACATATCTCAAATACAATTTCGGGATATAAAAATTATCCTTTCCATAAATAACATTTTTCCCTTGAAATATTGATAATTATACTCCATAGTAAAGAGGTAATGCCACTACTCTCATTAAATACATGCACTCCAATATATCATGGGAATTAGAACCATTCTCTCATAAAACCTAGACCAATGATATGGATTTCCCATGATGAACCCTTTCTATAGAATTAATAATATAAAATGGATTCTAGGTCATTGATAATTCAGGTTCCACATCAAGATCCTCCAAAATGAAAATATGAAATTGGTCTAAAATATCATTTATGTGATATGAAACATTTAACATGTCATGGATCATTGTCATATATGGTTGAAAAGATAAAAATTATTCCAAATTTCCAATCATATCAATAGACCCAAACATACCCACATATATCAGTACTGAAATTACATATTTTCTAAGTAATCGATGACTCTACTCTGACAAGCCTAAGAAAAACACGGTATCCCAACATTAACTCTTAATGGAATCAATGAAGATCAATATATGATTTATATATGATATGTTTAGTTACGATTATTAATGAAATATATGGAATCATTATCATCATCTATTGTCCCTAACAATTTCCATCAAAGGGATCATCAAAATTCCAAAAACAATATATATTTGAATGGTTGTTTATACAATACAAGAAAGGGTTTCATATTAAGGGACAAATTCTATGTATTTTTTATGGGAAACTCTGCAATCCCCTAAGAGAAATACCAATCCCCTCTAAATTCAAGAATGAACGCACAATGTATTTCTTCATGAATTTGTTTATCCATTTCCTTCTAACCATATATCTATGGATTTCCTATCATGAATAATTATACCTGTTATAGCCCACATCCAGGAGGCCTCTCCAAGAGTGAGAATCTTATTGGGATTCCCGATGAGAAACAATGGATAATAGAAAATAATGAAATCTGATATTCTCTAACACATATGTATTTCACATTTCCTCATCATATGTCATAAAAAATATACCAATTAAGTGAGAAAATTTTCTCAATCAATTAATAATTTCCCCAATAATATTATTTCCTTGATGTGTATGTGGAAACATAGCCAAAAAGTCCATTAATATCTCATCCTACATCAATGATGGCATAGGAATGGGATACAGAAGACCTAAATGCTTCTAATTCTTAGACTTCATCTATTATCATATATTACTATGAAAAAATATCACCATTGTATCAATTCATACTAGGCCACTTGTGTAACCACCACATATCATAAAATACATTCCATAAGCCAAGAAGTACCACCCATTGGGAAAGACATAAATCCCATATCAATACCTTCTTCATATGTAGGAAACAATAGTGGTTCACAAAACATTTGATACCCCTTGAAGATGGAGACCATGCACTAAAACTATCCTCACCATATAATGATTTATGAATTCCACATAAATCATCACCAAGATATATCTCATGAATAGTCATCTCAAGAAGTGAGGATGTTGGCTTCACACTGAAAAAATTATTTCCAGTATCATTTACTCATGTAGAAAAATTCATAAAATTAATGATATCTAACAAGTTACATTACATATAAAATTCTCTCACAACCTAGGATATAAGTTTTTTTTGTCAAAGAATCATAAATGAAATTACCATTTCCAGAGTTCTATTCAATTTCAGTATCAAAATAGTATAGGTATTACACATATATTATATTCCAAAGGATTTGATATTTTTACAATAAGGTCTATCTCAATATTTTATAATCAGAGTATAAGGTTATACTTTCTTAAAAAACAATATTTTCAATAAAACATCATATAATAAATCATTGATATGAGTCATAGATCATGAGATGGAGGGTTCTTATCTTGAGGGAAAATCCAACATGCACCATAATCCCACATTTTATCATCCTAGTATAGAACATACTGAAAAAACTACCCTAATACATCATTGAATACCACATTTCCCTTATCATCTACTAGAAGAGGAGAAATTAGTGTTGAATAGAATTGACTCATCTACTCAATGAAGGAAGCCTGAAATTTTGAGACCCAAATAAATTTACTCCCATATAAGTCTGTGTGTTCAATAGAGACTACGAATTTCATAAATAATTCATAAAAATATGATAATGAACTTACAATTCCATGAAACCTCAAATATGAAAGTCATCCAGTGGTTACACCCTATTTTTAATAGAATTGACCTTATTTGGATGTTCAAAGACTCTAGTTTCATATACAATGTGTCCAAATAACCTTTCATCCAATATCCACTAGTTTCATAAAGAAAAATTATCATAATTTATGTGATTTCCCAATATGTTAAGAATATCTATCATGAATTGAAGATGGTCATCCTCAGATTTATGGTAAAATAGGGTTCCATCCATGAATACCACAATGAAAAAAATTAGTTATAGGTGGAAAATATTTTTCCTCAGTGACATAAACATGTAATTTTCACATGTTTAAGGAGAAAACCAATTGGGTGACCCCATAAGAGTGGTATTCAATGCATGACACCCTAAGTTGGCCTCTAATAGGTCCGGTGATGTAAATATGGGCTAAGTATGCATATCACGTACTTGGGAGGCCTTATAATATGGTACCCACACACAAAAACATAAAAAACCTATCCAAATAGACATAAAATAATGAAATATAAATACAACTAATAATAATGAATGTATAAATATATATAAAATAATTTGAGTTTGAAAATAATTTTCTAAAGAATAAGTGGATAAATATAAGAACAAAAACAATAAAATAAGTATAACCTACTATAAAGACGTAATTGCATTAAAATTATGCACATGTTACAAACCATGGTTTATCGAGATCACAAATACATGTCTTGTTAATGTCTACCAAGGAAACTATCAAACAGATAGTCGTATGTATTTGATATGGTATATGTGGGAAAATTACATGCAGGGGTAAGTATAACAATATCTAGTAGGAAACCATGAAATCAGTAAACATAAATAATAAAGATATGAGTTACCTAAAAAAAATCATGTCAAATAGAATTTGAGAAATAAAAAAATAACATATAGACATACTCACGATAGACACAAATTCATAGGTATGGTTCAGAACCGCAAATCCAGTAATGGATTCTTATTGATATTACAACATAATTCATTTATAAGAGAACTTACTCCATAATCTGAATAAAAATGATGTCATCCATAAAAAAGTTCATGTTCATTGCATTATTCTAGGAATGAGAACACTATGAAATTTAGAAGATATTGCTAAACAAATAGGGGTTCGAAAGAAAGGCTATAAATGAAACCACAAACCCTAACTAGATTATCATGCTATGTAGAGGATCAATTCCCATGTATGTTGGTCACACCAATTAATAGAACCCTACATAGGATTTAATATATGATTGGGGATCCCACCCTAGGCCTTATGGGGGATTCCTATAACTCTATCAATGATTAATCCCATATTGCAGAACATATCCCATGATCAGAACAAGATTACTCACTCAACCCTCATGGGGATTGAACGTTGGAAATTCAACCAATTAATTCTTTTCCACATTGTGGATAGAATGGGATTCATGATATCCTTGAGAATGTATATGGTGTGCATTGGTAGTATATGATTTTTTCTTTCCTTCCCCAGGTCTACTCTTTTTCTTTAGCTTGTGCCTATTTACTCCATATCATGCCCCATTACATTGGTTCCTCCCATTAACAATGTCATGTTTGGGTACCTAGTCATGTTAGATTAACTTGAATTTATTTAATATATTGTAATTATTATATACCTAGCTATATACATCCCCATTTACCATTAGGGTACATTCTGGGTCTCTAGAATTGGGTCTCAAGGTGTGTAAAATGTGTCACTCGACATGTAGCATTATTCTCGGTGTCTTAACACAAGAACCATTGAGTGGAGGGGATTCAAGGAATGAATAATTTAAATGAACCTCTGTTTAGTTGGGATTTTTCTATAAATCCAATAATGTTCCATGAATATCAGCCACACCACCACCAAAACTGGAATCACCACATATCTCTCCCATATATTTTAGATTTAGGTCAAAATGAGCTCGAACCATAACTATTGTCCAAATTGTGGGCGGAAAATACAATGGGAGTCATCTAAAACCGATGCAGCTCATAAAACTCCACAAAAAAATAAGGATCTATACATATTAAACTAATCGTCATCTATGTTCGAACCCCCAAAAATGACATCAATCTCCCTTAAAAATAAATGCTAACAATCCAATGTGCCGAAGTTTGATTGTTGAATTATTGTTTATTATGTACTTGTAAAATCACATACTGAATTGAATACCAACGATGGTTGAAATAATAATTGCTGGATAAATTAATAAAATAAAACATGACAAACTAACTTGGGAAAATGATCATGTTGACCTCAATTCATTTCTGTTATAATAAATAATGAATAAACATTCATCTATTGATAAAACATTTTATTCCTATTTGGACAAATCATCAACATGGATTCATCTGGTGACCCTCATATCATACCATCAGAAGTATTTGTTTTTTAGACATGGTATAATTAAAAATTGGATAAATTAAATAAAACAACATCCTACCTAAAGTTATAATAAATTTCTAATGATGAATTAAAAATCAATGTCATTTTTTCACAATATCGTCCAAAATCATTATTGTTGGAGATCCTTATGGTACATGGATAGATTATATATGATCATAATTTCCACCAATTCTTGTCCATGATCAATCGTCAGAACACTTGTGTTATATATAAATCAATATTGTTTGGCATGAAAATATGTTTTTAAATGGACCTCGTCCATTAGTAATACATAATTAAAAAAGTAAATTAAATTTTCAAATTTTCCTATGCACACTTTATAACCAAACAAGTGATAGTGATATTGGTTGTGTCACATCTAGGGTAATACCCACATTATGGATTCAATTTTGGTCCCATATTTCCTATCTAAGTCCCCATTTCTGAATTATTTCATTATTTAGGAAAATCATTTCACTCATGATATAATATATTTAATATTATTGTTATATCAACATCGAGGATCAGTAGGCCTCAGAATATCTGATATTATAAACACCTAGATACAAAAATAATTCTCAATATATTCAAAATTATTACATGTTAAAAAATATGGATGCCAAATTTTCCCAAACATAGTGTTTTTGTATAAAAACCCAAAGGGTCCACTAAAAATGATGAGGTTATTGGGCTCAAATCCAGATCTCCTAATCCCTTGTTAACTTTTAAGAACTCCAATTCTACCACTGTACAATCACCAAGGGAATCAAACACCCATGGAGAATATTATACTTATGATCCTTGATCATTTTTGGGTAATCTGTAAATAATTCTCTGTCATTGATGTACATACTTCACGAGTCAATAAGATATGATGGGATATGCATGTATTTCTGTGGATGCATAAAATGGAAACATCATGTACCCATATTAACTATGGGAACAATAAGATTTCATTTTCTACCACTTTAATATAATAATTCCACCCCAAGATCAACAATAATCACATAAAAACAAATAATTGACACCATCCTCAAGAATTCTCTATCTAGGGGCACATGGAAACCACTACTAAAATTCGTGGAATGCCTGACGAAACGTTTCAATTCACCTAAAAAGATACCCCTTCTAGGAGAAATATGGAAATTGATCTAATATCTTTTAAATATTGGACTCAAATATCATGTAGAATCAATTCAACCCAATAAATATCCTCTCCTCCAACACACACTTTGGTGGATCCCAATCTAACACTACCTCATCCTTTTTTTAGTACCATTATCACACCCTCTACTAGTATGACATATCACAAAATGTGGACCTCTTATGCCAAGAACTAAAACTTTCAGAGAATACCATAAATTTGGTTCTCTCTGAGTATATTTGATTCCACCCTCAAGTAACTAACATGATCCTCTGTGGAAGATGATTACACTATGATTTCATACTTAAATACCATACAAACTAGACCACAAATTGATGAATGATCTAGATAATTTATCCCATGAACACTAAGGGGGCATTTATTACACTGAATTACATCATTAAGTACTCATATTTAATATAGTGCAATAATAATTCAATCTTAGTTATATCAACATCGTGTACTCAGAGATGGTTAAAACAAAATATGAGGACTATCTTCAATAACCATCTACCCCCTCTAAATTGATATAAAAAATTGTTGATCCTTTGGAACACCCATATGTTTTCTGAAATATTTTTTAAATTAAATTTAATATTTTCAATATTTTTCATCACACACAACACTGTGTTTAGAATGTGTTACACATAAAGCAATATTTTTCATGTGTTACACATAATACTGAGTTTTTCATTTGTTATACAGAACATCATGTCTAAACAAAACATAGAATAATATTAAAATAATTTTTTTATTTGATATATATCATCTATATGATTGAATAGAGGATGTGGATAGTATTCCTTAAATAATGAAAATATAATTCGTAAACATTTATGTAGAATGTATTCTTCAGTGAAAAATTAATAAAAAACCAAAATAAAAAACTATTGGAAAATAACCAATATACTCTAGGAAAAACTTTGTATGCACATAAAGAAGATTTACCTTAACAAAATAAACAAAAAAATTTTGGAGATTGGTTATTGTCAAATGTATATATTATAAAATCAATGAAATTTTTAACAATCACCTTCATTTTTTTCAAGACAGGAGATTAGAATAAATCAAATTTTATGCTTAAAACATTATATTTTAAAAATTGAATGTGTCTAATTTTTGGATCCATTATACAAAAACTAATATTAAAATCTTCTATAAAATTTATTTGAAAAAATTAATTTAATTTTAGTTTTACAAATATAATACTTATCGTAGGGTGAATTTTTAATAATTTTCTAAAAAATATAAATTTGTTGATGAATTGTGAAAATACTGAAATTAAAATGAAAACTGCCTTTTAGTTTATATTATTTATAAGTTATATTATATTATAATTTTTTATAAGTAAGAGTATTTCAGTAATATATATATTGATAATTTTTTTTCATTTTTGGTAATTTCAAATTGATTTATTATAAAAACATTATAATATTATGAACATTTTCTCTTTGAAACAATGTTTTCTTATCCTATATGTTGGATTCATAATAAAAACATTCTACCACATATTTGAATATAAATTGGAAAAATTTATTCCATCATTGGAGACAAAAAAAATTACATTATATATTAATATTTATCTAATTTTTTACCATAATTTTTAGGTAAAATAGTTAAAATTAATTATAGTTATTAATGGTAAAATGGTGTTTTTAGCAATACATATACTTATGTTAAAATAATTTTTTTCATTACCATAGGATTTTTATTTTAAGAAAATGTATTTCAAATTAATAATAAATAATAGTAAATTATCTAATGATGGTAATTTTAATTTTAGTCTTAATGGATTGACTACATAGGTAAATAAAAATATACAAGTTACCATGTTAGAAAAAATAATAGGGTGATATTCATTAATCATAAATACTAAAAAATAACATGAAAAAAATTGTTAAATTTCTATTGTAGATGTTTATATGGACCAATGAATCACCAAAATACATTATCTATATATTTTTCAGGTACATTATGTATTGGTGACCTCTCAACGGAGAATACATTTAGGCATTTACATGAATTCAACTCCTCATCATATATAAAAGGGAAAACACAACCCTCCCCTAATCACACCACTAAATAAATTTGTCTCAACAAAAAATTAATAAATTAACTTCATAAATTTCTTCATATTATCTTATAAACCATAATTGTATATATATACAACCTAGAAATTCTTTCAGTGAAAACCTGAGGATACCTAGAGAAGAGGTAGCGTTCACCCATAAGTGTTTGGGTATTATTTCCTACTCAACCTCCTTCAATATTATGATTATACCATTATGATATAATAGCCTTATTATAAAACATAAAATTATATTTTATATAAATTTCAAGAATTATAACCAAATCCACTTTAATCAATTTTGTTACAAAAACAACATTCGTGATATGGCCGACTAAGTCCTCTCAAACCAATATCAATCATCTATCCTTTACCACCTGAAATGGTTGAAACAATTCTAGATTTATAATTGAAATTTTAAAATTATTATTATATTATTATTTATAAATTATCATATCCCACATTAATTAATTATTTATATTCTTGGGAAAATGATAATGTCGCTCGTGCGTACAAAGGACAACCACCTTACGAAGCCACATGATTTTTCACTCTTTAAATGGAATGTAATAAGGAATGGTTTAATGGAAATATGTGAGATATATGCAATTAAATAGTTTCTTTAAAGATTATATTTCATTTAAATTTTTAATTTTCTATCCGATATTAAAATGGAATCATCGTTCACTCATACATATGACCTACCATCTCTAACAACAATGCATTTCAATTTTTTTTCTCTAAATATTATTAATTGTTATAACAGAATAAATAATGAAAATTTATGAAATATATATCATGTTAAAAATTATAGAGATCATTAAAAAATGGTTCAATTAATATTTCTATAATTTAAAAATAGTGAAATAGAAGTAAAACAAAGAATTTATTGCCCAAAATGTGACATTAACATGGAATTATTGATAAACGGGTAATAAAATTTCATAAGGAATCAATATATTGTATTATATATATTAATATTTGTTTTTCATAAAATTTAAATTGTTTTTCATTTAAAATACAGGTTTTTTATATCTAGTAAGGATGTCAATACTTAAGGATAGATATTTTAATCTCACTTGGTTACTTCTACGAGAGATTTACCATATTCACCACCTATTTATATTATGTGGTGTATATAAATCCCATGAATGTATATTATGATTATTACAAATAAAATTATTATTGTTTGAATAACATTTTCATTATTTGTCTTTATGGGGTTTACGGTTCAAAAGTTATCAAATCGAGATGAGTTTTTTGTCTCAATTGTACATTTTTGGACATATGTTATGTTATGAACCCATCATGTTATATAAGGTGAGTATATTGACGATATGACATTTTATATCATGAATATTCATATTTTCATGATATTATTATTGTTATATGAATTTCTATTTCATGAGGATTACAATTTAGGGTTATCTAATTGGTTAATGTTTTTTGTTACAATCTCATCGTTTATCATAATTATTTATGTTTATTCATGAAATGATGAAATATTATAATCTGTATATCAATAAATTCAAGAATTATCTTATCGTATGGTCATTTAGTTATAATAAATGTTTTCCCCATCATCTTTTTCTCTTTATGTAGTCATGAGTTCAAAAAAATGTTTTTTTATAAAATCATATTTTTTGTTCAGATACACGTTTTCTTTCAAAACCATGATTTCTAAAAAAAGGGTTTAATATTTTTTTCACAGTTGAATTGATACATTCCTAAATATTTTATTGAATATTATTTGAAAATATTCCTTTATAATATGTTTATATTATTTTCAATGATATTTATTTTCAGAATGTCTTTTTTATTTCAAATAAAATATTTCCAAGGAGAATTTATTTTCCACAAGAACTGTTTTAAATGATCATCCAAAATTATTTTACATATAATATAATTTCATTTGATTTGACCTAATATTTATTAGGGATATAAACCAAGGAATCAATACTTATTATTTTTCGTAATGGTCCTATAATGGCCCAGACCTCTCTGTTCTATTACTTTGTGAAAATGTGGTGTCAGAGGTGTTCCAGGAGGTCAAGGTGACTTGGGGGTGCGTTTGGGTGGACATTTAAGGAATGATAAAGGAAATAGCATTCACACGTTTGGTGCATGGTTTGCCTAAACTGTGTGGCCAAACCATGCAAGGTTGGTTTTGGAGACAGTGGCTAACGCGCGGTTAGTGCATGGTTTGTCTAACCGTGTGGCCTAAAAATGCAGGGAGTGTTTGACGAGGTAAAAGCTAACGCACAGTTAGCGCACGTTTTTTCAAACCGTGCGGTATAATTGTGAGAGCACTTAAATCTTGATCCTAAAATTGTGGATTTAACTAATTTTCCCTCTAAATGGTTCTTTTAGGCCCCTAAGTGGGTATAACTCGGGATTACCCTCTCTTGGAGGTAGGAAAACATCTCCCAAGCATTTTGGAGGTGATCCGAAGGCTTCTCTTGTCGAATCGAAGTTGGTTTCTTGAGTTATGTGATTTTTCTTGTTTGCTTTTCTTATATCTACTTAGATCTACTTCTATTATTCTCTCTATTTCTTAGATCTACACCCATTAAAAGTAGATATAAGTGTGTGGATGCCAAATATGTTGAGATTTGGTCTTGGTTGTGTTAAGAGAAGAGATCTAATGTGGATCCTTGGTGAATCAACCCGGTTTTATTGGGTGTTCTTCGACCGTTGTGGTTTCCATCGAAAACCTTTGTGGTAGGGTATTTTTTGCTTCTCTTTCATTTACGTGCAACCATATTGTTAGCATGTTGAATCCCACTGGATGACAATGGAATTGATCTTATAAAATACTTTGAACTAGATAAAGTAATCATATCAATTGTATATTATTGCCTCATGTTTTTATAGAGAGTGTGATATCTATTCTTTCCTTGCTTAGCGGTTGTTCTTGATGGAAATTGGTAAAGAACGTAAACTAGGACTAATTGATATATTTTTGGATAAAGATAAAGCGACATTTGAATGAATCTGGTTTCTATTGTAATTTGATGTTGATCAATTTGGCATAGTAATCATGTTTAATATTTTGTGACAACTTACTGGTTAGGATCCGGATTTTGGGACCAACGGTTTATAAATCAGTTAAGGCAAGATGGATCAAAGAATTGATTTTTTTATACCTTGAAGGGTTCTGAGTTACCCTCTTGTGTGTTGAAAGGGACATAGCCCAATTGATGTGATGTTTGATTTCCTACTGCTTGTTTTGTGATATGACCTTGGAGGGGTGTTGTGATATGTAGAAGCATATAGTAATTTTGGTTGTGGCAGCGAATGACGCCTAGAGTAGTGAGATGCAACAGTTTATGCATGGGGGTGTCGGGGAGGACACCAGGGATGATGGAATGGGATAGATGTGATTTTTGGATGCTTGTTGTTTCTTTGGTTGTTTATCTGCTTTACATTTCCCCACTCCTCAAGGCAGCTGGTCTTGCTTACCCTTCTTCCAAAAGAGGCAATGACACACGGGGTTTGCCACGTGCTTTCCATGTTTAGCCACTCACAGGAGAATGGGTCTACACACTTGCTATAGGCGGAAAAGACTCGAGGGGTTGTACATCTACTCACCGTGTTGAGACCCCTTGTGTTTAGTAGCATATGATACTTTTCTTGAATTCCTGGGAAAATGGGAATGTAATTCTGTAATGAATATTTTAATAAATGATGTTAACCCATGGGGTTGGAGTTTGTTTAAACATAATGATGAGGTTGAGAACTTTTGAAGGGATAGTGGAATTTTTGGATGTGGTGTTAATGGAATTTAATGTAAAATTGTTCGTGGTTAATTAATGTGTAAATAATTAATTAACATAATGTGGAATTGATGGAAAAGGGAATGAATTAATCTAATGAATTTCATTAATTGGTTGTGTGCTTATAGGATACCTAGTCTTAGAAATAGCATCCTGTAGTCCGAGAGACGTTATCTGAAGTTGTGTCTATGACTAGGATATTCCCATAGTGGGGTTGTGAGTTATAGTATATTCTGTAATTTTTGTTTTTCTATACTCTAATCCACCATTTCAGTAAGGGAAACTAGCACCCCGGGGATTCTGAGCCATGGGGGGTGTTTTTCCCCAAAATTTCAGTGGGAGGATGAATCACTAACTACCTCATTTTACCCCACTCTCTTCTCTTGGTAGATACTAGTGCCATTAGGCAAAATGATTAGTTTTCCACATATATGTCTGTAGAGGGATGTAATGGATTGTGTTTATTCACACACATATATTTTGGAAATAGTCTCCTATGGACTACTATAGGTGTAACGTGTATAGGTTGTGATGGCTTGAGGATCCTTACTCGGTGTATGGGATGTAATGGCTTGAGGTATAATACCCAACGTAAGATACACGTTATGCGAGCTTTGGTGGCTCCTAGAAACTACCTGGTTGCTTTTGGTTGTGAGGATGGTGTGGTGCTTCGCCCAGGTGTCTACGGGCAAGCCTTTGTGGTGCACGTGGTGCAAATTTTGGAGCTTTTCCCAGGTGTATGCGGGAAAGCCTTTGGGAAGAGATGCACAGGACGTATGTCATTAGGGAAAAGTGGAAAACCAATGGGGAGGTAGTAGCAGGGTACCCTTGATATTCTTTACTATATGATATATTCTTTTATGTGATACTTGTAGAGAATATCCATGGTGAGGTTTGGAATTTGTATAGATATTTAGGTGATGTGTTAGTTTAACTTGTAGTTCAATGTGCTTTAGCATGCTTTCTTTACTTTTGCATGAGAGGATTCAGGGAGAATCCTACTGAGTATACTATTATACTCACCCTACGTATATATAAACTATTTTTTAGGTCACAAGGAGCAGGTTGGAGATCAGTTTGTTTACTAGTAGCTTGTGGATGTAGGAGTCGTTCGGGCTTGTGGTCACCGCTATTTTTACTTTGTTTTGGGTACTTGCATTTTTTTCCCTTTCATTAGTAGTACTTTTGCATGAAATTTCATATGTGTACTTGGGTTTTAGTTTATATTTTAGTTAGAGTTGGAGGTGATTGGTTTCTATCTTATCTCTTGCATCTGCATGTGTTCTCTTAGAGTCTAATTCCTCCCATTTGCGTGTTTACTATACCCTCGGTACTAGTCTCCAACCCGGGGCCTACTGGAGGCAGGAATCGGGGGTTATTATCCCCCTTCTCACATTGCCGGCCCAGGAGGGGTACACATTGTGGGGAGGGGGTCATGATAGAGTTGTATCATAGGTGTGATTGAGGGATAGGATGGAGTTTGGGGTTAGGCACAGGAGAGGTTTCATGGCCTGGTAGGGCAACAATGTCATCCATGTTTAGCAAGTGAGGTAAACATCAGAGACCGACTAAGACATAGGCGTTTAGGCCCCCCTATGATCTGATGTAAGAACCTTTAAGTTTATAATGGCTACTAAACAAGATGACACTAGTTTCAGGGTAGAGACCTAGGAAAGGATCATGCATCATTCTTCTTTGTACCTGTGTTTGAATGGGTATACCTTGGGATAGGTTAACCTACAATGAATAAAAGAAAACTGTTAATTATTTACTATTGAGTCTTCCAAATTCCATGCTTAGGATATCTATGTGTTTTTTATTTTATAGGTATGGATCCAGGTCGACGTCCTCGTCAGGTTTTCACAGAAAATGTCTAGTAGGCTGTTCCAATAGATCACCGCAGGGTAGAGGTTGACGACGATGATAATTGGAGGAAGACACTCCGAGAGTTTCAGCGCTAGAGTTTGCAGAAGTATAAGGGATCCATTTCAGATGTAGTCACAACATATTGGTTAGAGGAGGTCGAGATCAGATTCAGTTCGATCCATGCTCAGAAAGAGCACTGGGTGTCCCTAGATATGATGATGTTGCATGGATCAGCGAGGCAGTGGTGGTTCTTGTACCTCGGGGATATTGAGGAGTCAGTGATCTCATGGGAGGAGTTCCAAGAAAAGTTTAGAGTCGAGTTTTGTTCCTCGACTGCAAAGTCATCCAGTCGCCAGGATATTCTTACTCTTCGACAGGGGAGATCTAGTGTTTGAGAGTTTGGAATCCATTTCTAGAACCTTTTACATTATGCTTCAGACCTATTACTAGATGAGGAGGCTAGGGCGAGGCATTTTGAGGATGCTTTGCGTCCAGAGATCCAGCATCATGTCTCCCCATTTATGCTAAAGACATATCTTGAGGTGCTGGCGTGGGTAGTGGTTGTCGAGAGGACTTTGGCCAGGACCATATCATCACGAGAGGGGATTCATCATGATTCCTAATGAAGTAGGACTGTGGTCCAGGGTTCCTGGTCATTAGGGCATAAGAGTTTTCGTTCAGCCGGGGGTAGGTCCCAGCCCTTCACATCTCCTTTCTCCAGAGGCAACAACTCTCAGGCCTATGCCAAGGGATCAGGTGCTTTTTTTTCTTATGGTGGTCATGTCCATCAGCAGTGGGAGTGCCTGACCTTTCAGAGTGGTCATTGTGGACCAGGTGCTACGCTCCAGGTTCCTCCGTTGAGGCAGTTCCAACGGAGGCATCAGCAATAGCTGGTTGCACCAGTTTTAGATCACTATAGGGTAGATGGGGTAGGTAGAGGACAACTCCATAATGCTCCCCATCCTCAGAGAGCAGAGTAGAGCCATGGTGGTGGTCATCATCAGGGTCAGAGAGGCCATAGAGGACGTCATGGACAACTTCATGCTCTAGATTTTCCATCTCCGGGCGATCCAGATGTCGTTCTAGGTACCCTTTTCTTTTTTTTTTCTACCTTGGTGTATGCCATGTTTGATTTAGGAGCGAAACACTCCTTAATATCACCCACCCCTATCCATGCTTTGGGACATGAGGTAGATAGGCTTCTAGTGCCCTTGGCGTTGACTACACTAGTTGGAGGTTGAGCTGACTTGTTTGATGTATGTAGAGACTGTGAGCTAGTGTTGGGGAAACACCGCTCTTTGGGATATTTCCTATGTTTACAAATACAACCATGTTATGTCATCCTAGGCATCGATTGGTTGTATTCGGTGCAGGCTATCGTGGATTGCTTCAGGAAGAAGGTCATTTTCTTTGATGCGGATGGAGAGCAAGTGGTGTTTTTTTGGTGAGAGAGACCCTCAGATGGGTCATAGGCGTGTTTCATCCTTATCATGCATGGTGGGTGAGATGATGTTGTGTTCTTCAGAGGTTCAGTAGTTGGTGTTTCCTAGGGTCATAGAGTAGTACCCTGATGTATTTCCAGAAGAGGTTGTAGCACAACCCCCTCGTCGAGAGATCGCGTTTGGGATCGAGCTTCATCCAGGAGAGTGCCCTATCTCTATGTCTCCATATAGGATGGACCCTTCTAAGTTATGAGAGATACATATACAGCTTGATGGTCTTTTGAAGTGCATTTTTGTTTGTCCAAGTGTGTCCCCATGGGGTGCACCAGTTTTGTTCGTAAAGAAGGACGACGACAGTTTGCGGTTGTGTGTCGATCATCGTCGCTTAGACAAAGTGACAATAAAGAATCACTATCCTCTTCCACGGATTGATGATTTATTTGATCAACTTAAGGGTTCAAGTTGGTTCTCAAAAATTGACTTGCAGTCCGGATATCATCAGATGTGTGTGAAGGATGAGGATATCCCAAAGACTGCTTTCATTTGTCATCATGGGAATTATGAGTTCGTTGTAATGACATTAAGCGTGATGAATGCTCCAACTGTATTCATGGGTTTGATAAATGATGTGTTTCTTGAGTTCTTGGACATGTTCATGGTTGTTTTCATCGATGAAATCCTTGTGTACTCCACATCTGAAGAGGAGCATGCAGAGCATCTACGAGCTGTTTTGGGAGTTCTTCACCAACATCAGTTGTTCGAGAAGTTGTCGAAGTGTAAGTTTTTGGCTCGAGAATTCCGTTTCTTGGGGCATGTTGTGTCCCAACAGGGAGTAGCTGTGGATCCATCTAAGAATGAAGTAGTTTAGTCTAGGGAAGCCCCCAAGACAGTGTCAAAGGTGTGTAGTTTCCTTGGTCTCATTGGCTACTACAGGAGGTTTATAGCCAATTTCTCAGAGTTTGCCACTCCTCTAACTAGTTTGACCAGGAATGATCAGACATTCATATGGACATATCTGTGCCAGACAGCCTTCGAGTATCTAAAGGAGAAGTTAGTAAGTGCTCCAGTCCTTTGTCTCCCAGCTTAGGGAGTTCAGTTTTATGAATTCTGCGATGCTTCACATTTGGGGTTAGGCTGTGTTCTCATGCAGAAGAGGTCAGTTGTTTCTTGTGGGTCTTGGAATTTACATACCCATGAGAAAAAATATGCCACCCATGATCTTGAGTTTGAAGCAATGGTGTTTTCTCTAAATTTGTGGAGACATTACCTCATTGGTGAGTGCTTTGTGGTTTTCACCGACCATAAGAGTTTGAGGTATGTTTTCTCCCAGCATGACTTGAAATTAAGACAGTGTCGGTGGATGGATTTCTTATAGGAATATGACTTCGAAAGATCATATACACCTAGGAAAGGGAATGTCGTAGCTGATGCGCTGAGTCGAAAGTCACGTAGTGAAGCTGTGCGTGAATCAGGCGATTCCAGGAGAGTAATGGAAGAACTGCCAGCTTTTCATCTTGATATGGAATAAGTCAGAGGTAGAGGTTGTCTTTTCCAGATGATCGTGCAGTCATCCCTAATGCAGAAGGTGGAAGAGTACCAGTTGGGTTATCAAGAGGTGGAGGTTTGGAGAGACCGAGTTGTTTATGGTGATGTCCCTCATGGTTGGTTGGAGGATGAACAACACTGAGTGTTGTATCATTGAAGTCTTTTTGTTTCCTTGACAATGCACGAGATGGTCCTACGAGAGTTCCATAGTTTTCCCTTAGCGGTACATCCTGGCGTGACAACGATGTACTGATCCTTGAGGAGTCAGTTTTGGTGGCCTTGGCTGAAGCGTGCGGTTTCAGAGTTTGTGTCTCGTTGTTTAGTCTGCCAGAAGGTGAAGGTTGAACACCATGTTCCGGGTGGTATTCTCCAGCCATTAGGGATTCCTCGGTGGAAGTGTGAGGACATCTCAATGGACTTTGTTATAGGTTTACCTCGAGATACGAGAGGATTTGATGCTATTTGGGTGGCAGTGGATCATTTTACAAAATCATCCCACTTCATATAAATCATGGAGTCAATCTTAGTGGAAGCTTTATTGAGGCAATATCTAGAGGAGGTGGTGAGACTTCATGGAGTCCCAAGGATGATTAGTTTTGATCGAGATCCTCGTTTTACCTCCAGGTTGTGTAGAGGTCTCCAACATGCTTTTCGTTCTCAACTATGCCTTAGCACTGCTTTTCATCCATAAACAGATGGTCAGACAGAGCGAACCATCCAAAATCTTGAAGTCAAGTTACACTCTTGTGTTCTTGATTTTGGAGGCTCATGGATGAGGCACTTACCCTTGGTAGAGTTCAATTACAATAATTTTTTTCACTCCACAATCGGTATGGCATCGTTTGAAGCCTTGTATGGCCGGCCTTGCCATTCTCCGTTGTGTTGGACTGGGGTCAGAGAGTCAGCAATTGTGAGACCGAAACTAGTGAATAATACTATAGAGATGGTTTAGGTGATTCATTATAGGATGAAGATAGTGCACGATTGTCAGAAATCATATGCTGATCAAAGAAGAAGACCCTTAGTGTTTGATGTTGGGGAAAATGTTTTTCTGAAGGCGACTCCCCGTCGTGGGCAACAATGGTTTGGTCGTGGGAGTAAGCATTCTCCCCAATTTTTAGGGCCCTTCGAGGTGTTAGCTCGTGTTAGAGATATGGCGTATCGAGTAGCACTTCCCCCTTAGATGATTCAGATACATGATGTATTCCAGGTATCACAACTCCTTAGTTATCTTCATGATGACACTCACATCATCGATTGGGGAGAGATCGATGTTGATGATGATTAAAACATTGAGGAGCGCCCTGTGGAGATCCATGACCACATGGATAATGTGTTTTGTGGGCATTCTATTCCTTTGGTTCCTGTCTTGTGGCGGCATAGTGGCCTGGAGGAGAGTACCTGGGAATGTGAGTCACAGATACGTGCTCAGTACGAGAGTTGTTTGATCTTTAACTCTTTTCATGTATCGTTGTAACTTGTGTGGTTATGAAACTTTCATTATTATGAGATGGAACCATTTGTTGCATTGGTGTCTTGCTCTCTTTTACGAGGTATCTTGATGGGTGGTTGTTCAGACCCTGTTTTGTTTTCTCTTTTAGTGGGTTTTGGATTCTCGAGGATGAGAATGTTTTGAGAGGTATCTGATGTAATGGTTCAGACGTCTCCAGTCTATTACTTTGTGAAAATGTGGTGCTGGAGGTGTTCCAATAGGTCAAGGTGACTTGGGGGTTCGTTTTCGTGGAATTTTAATGAAAGGTAAAGGGAAATAGCTTTCGCATGGTTGGCGCACTGTATGCCTAAACCGTGCGGCCAAACAGTGAAAGGTTAGTTTTGGAGATAGTGGATAACACACGGTTAGCACATGGTTTGTCTAACCGTGTGGCCTAACCGTGCGAGGAGTGTTTGACGAGGCATAAGCCAATGCACGGTTAGTGAACGATTTTTCAAACCGTGTGGACTAACTGTGTGGGAACTTAAATCTAGATCCTAAAATTGTGGATCTAACTCGTTTTCCTCTAAATGGTTCGTTTAAGCCCCTATGCGGCCATAACTCTGGATTACCCTCCCTTGAAGGTTGGAGAACCTCTCCCAAGCATTTTGGAGGCAATCCGAAGGCTTCTCTTGGCGAATCAAAGCCAGTTTCTTGAGGTATATGATTGTTATTTTTCGGTTTCATAGATCTAATTATATCTACTTATCCTCTTCTATCTATTTCTTATATTTACACCTGTTAAGGGTTGATCTAATTGTGTGGATGCCAAATATGATGATATTTGGTCTTGGTTGTTTTAGGAGAAGAGATCTAAGGTGGATCCTTGGTGAATCAGTCCAGTTTTCTTGGGAATTCTTCGACCGTTGTGGTTTTCATCGAAATCCTTTGAGTTAGGGTATTCGTTGATTCTCTTTTTTTACGCTAAACTGTATTGTTAGCATTTTGAATCCCGCTGGATGACAATGGAATTGACCTAATAAAATACTTTTAACCGGATAAATAAATCGTATTGATTGTTTGTTATTGCCTCATGTTTTTCTAGATAGTGTGATATCTATGATTGCCTTGCCTAGTTGTTGTTCTTGAGGGAAATTGGTAAAGAACGTAAACTGGGACTAATGGATATTTGTTTGGCTAATGATAAAGAGTCATGTGAATGAATCTGGTTCCTGTTATAATTTGATGTTGATCAATTTGGCATAATAAGCATGTTTAATCTTTTTTGATAGCTTACTGGTAAGGTTCCCGATTTTGGGACCAACGGTATATAAATTAGTTAATCCAAGATGGATCAAAGAGTTGATTATTTGATAATTCGTTGAAGGGTTCTGAGTTACCCTCTTGTTTGTTTAAAGGGCCATAGCCCAATTGATGTGATTATTGATTTCCAGCTGCTTGTGATGTGATATGACCCTAGAGGGGTGTTTTGATATGTGGAGGCATAGAGGACTTTTGGTTGTGGCAGCAGATGACGCCTAGAGTGGCGAGATGCATCGGTTTATGCATTTGGGTGTCGGGGAGGACACCAGGGATGATGGAATGGGATGGATGTGATTGTGGGATGCTTGTTGTTTCTTTGGTTGTTTATCTGCTTTACTTTTCCCCAATACTCAAGGTAGTGGGTTTTGCTTACCCTTCTCCCAAAAGAGGCGAAGACATGTGGGGTATGAAACATACTATCCTTGTTTAGCCTCTCAAGGGATAATGGGTCTAAGCTCTTGATATAGGCGGAAAAGACTCGACGGGTAGTACATCTACTCACCATGTTGAGACCCCTTGTGTTTAGTAGCATAGGATATTTTTCTAGAATTCCTGGGAATATGGTAATGTAAATCTGTAAGGAATGTTTGAATAAATTATGTTAACCCATGGGGTAGGAGTTTTGTTGAAACTTAATGATGAGGTTGAGAATTATTGAAGGGAAAGTGGAATTTTTGGATGTGGTGTTAATGGAATTTAATGTGTAATTGTTCATGGTTAATTAATGTGTAAAGAATTAATTAACGTAAAGTGGAATTGATGAAAAAGGGAATGAAGAAATCTAATGAAGTTCTTTAATTGGTTTTGTGAATAGAGGATACCTAGTCTTAGAAATAGCATCCCAGAGTCCAAGAGACGTTAGCTGCAGTTGTGTATAAGACTAGGTTATGCCCATATTGTGGTTGTGAGTTATAGTATATTCTGTACTTTTTGTGTTTCTATATGCTACTCCACCCTGTCAGTAAGGGAAACTAGAACCCTGAGGAGTCTAAGCCCTAGGGGGTGTTTCCCCCAACATTCCGGTGGGATGATGAATGGATGACTACCCCATTTAACCCCACTCTATTCTCTTGGTAGATACTAGTTCCATTAGGCACAATAGTTAGTTTTCCCCATATATGTGTGTAGAGGGCTGTAATGGATTCTGGATATTCACACACACATATATTCTGGATATAGTATCATATGGACTACTATAGGTGTAACATATATAGGCTGTGATGGCTTGAGGATCCTTACTCGGTGTATGGGATGTAATGGCTTGAGGTATAATACTCGATGTATGATACACATTATGTGAGCTGTGGTGGCTCCCGAAAACTACCTGGTTACTTTTGGTTGTGAGGATAGTGTGGTGCTTCACCCAGGTGTCTGCGGGCAAGACTTTGTGGTGCACGTGGTGCAGATTATGGAGCTTAGCCCAGGTGTTTGTGGGCAAGCCTTCGGAGTGAGATGCACAAGTCGTATGTCATTGGGGAAAAACAACAAACCAGTGGGGAAGTAGTAGCGGGGTACCCTTGATATTATTTACTATATGATATATTCTTGTATGCTTTACTTGGAAAGAGTAGCCATGGTGAGGTTGGGAACTTAGTATACCTATTTAGGTGACGAGTAAGTTTCACTTGTTTTTCACTGTGCTTTAGCATGCTTTCTTTAGTTTTGCACGAGAGGCTTCGGGGAGGATCCTACTGAGTATACTGTTATACTCACCCTACGTATATATAAACTTTTTTTCAGGTCTATTAGAGCAGGTTGGAGATCAAGCTAGTTACTACTAGCTTGTGGTTGCAAGAGCAGTTGGGGCTTGTTGTCACTGCTTTTTTTACATTCTTTTTGGTACTGGTAGTTTTTTCCTTTCAGTTATTGTACTTTTGCATGAAATTTCATACGTGTACTTCGGTTTTTGGTCATATTTCAGTCTGAGTTGGAGTTCATTGGTGTCTATCGTATCTCTCTTGTCAGCATGTTTTCTCTTAGAGGGTAATTCCCCCATTTGTGTGTTTTCTATACCCTATGTGCTAGTCGCCATCTCGGGGCCTATTGGAGGCGAGACTCAGGGGTCATTATCTCCCTTCTCATATTGCTGGCCCAGGAGGGGTACACATTGTGGGGAGGGGGTCGTGACATGTCCGTTGTAACAAGATGTTTATAAAACCTATTTCCCTTCTATGGATTGTACCATTATATCACTATTATGAAACCCAATTATTTTCCATGGGTTATTCTAGAATAAATGATTATAAAACATATCTCTTTTCCATAGGATATGACATGATTAAATGTTTACGAAAGCCATATCATTTAACATATTATGACATGATGTATGTTTTATCATCATGTTCTCAACATATGTATTATTTTTATTATGTGATGGGAATTACCTATATTTTATTCCAATTAATTGGGTAATATTATATTATATATGAGAAAAGAGGTTAAATAAGTGATTATACCAATACTGAAAGGGAGGTTACATAGTTAGTTATCCCAAACCTGAAAAAGGTTACATAGGAGGCCATCCTAATCTAAAAAGAGGGTATATGGGAAGTCATCCTATGGAAAAAGTTGGTAGACATGTTGTTTTCTTAATCCTAAAATGTAATAAATTTCTTGGTTGGTGTCCTTGAAATAATATTTTCTATGAATACGTGTATTTAACAATTCAATGTCTTATGAAAATATTATTCTCTCATGGATAATGTTTCCTGATTTCATTATGATCCATGTCATATGATATACATATCTTTATTCCTTGACTCAAGATTTTGATCCTTGATATGTAGTGTATGGTCTTTGATATGTTATTATCATGTTCTAATACCCTTATGTTCATGTAATGATTACTTATATCCATTTTTATACTTGTTTTGAATCTAATATCACTATTTTATATGTTTCCTTTCCAAATGTTATGATGAATGATTTATTTAGGGTATGTTTTTTATGAGGAATGAAGGGGAAGGCCTTTTTTGGAGAAATTTAATATCATTCACCAAATTAGTTTATTTTATTCCTAGTATTATATTTCACTAAACTATTATGACCATTAGGTATGTGTTTACACAATGTAATAAATATTCATCTAAAAAGACATAATATCTATGTATGAAAATAACGGGTCGCTATAGTTGATAATGAAGGATATTTTTAGTTAACATTTATGAACTATGATGGAAAAAATATTATTGATATCACTAGGGGTATTTTAAAGGACATTTTCATGGATTTTAAAAATGGGAAATTCTATGTATCTTTCAATGTAGCGGAAAAGGTCATATAATTTTAGTAGTGGATATATTTAGTGGTTTCCAAGAAATTAAATCTCGGTTTGGTTACCACATGTGGGTGTGGATCTGGAATAGAGGTACCAAGGGGTATTAAATATGAAATGGGTGAATTGAGTGGGTCTCAATCATCACCTGGTGCCTTAAAATGGTCCTCTCTACACACCTAGTTGAAACTCCTAGGAGATATGTTTTTTAAATTCACAAACTATTTATGAACCATAGTGATGGATTTAAATAGAAATTGACTATTAATAACATAGGATAAAACATAGGATTCAAAGATTTAGAAAATGGTGTCAGTATTTAGATATCCTATGTTTCATTTTTCATCATTATGTGGTTTTACACTATTATTATCATTTCTTAGATGTTGATTTTTTTGTTTTAGTCATTGGATTGGACACGAAGTAATGTGGTTAATATTAAATGTGATGGAACAATTTCTGATGATCAGCCAAATCAGATGATGAATGGAGTGAAGAATACTATGATTATTCTTAATCTTTTATCACTGAACATGGTTCAAAACATTCACATTAACAAACTATTGGTCTCCCAAAAGAATATAATGATATAGTTTAATGAACTTTTGGGTAGGGGAGACCATGAAGGAAAAGAGAATAAGTTTCCTATATATTAATAAGGTGGATGAAAGCACTCAAGGTAATTTCTTAGAGGTGATAGAAGCTATTTTTGGGTGTGGAAAATATGGGCTCAATGAAAGTTACTACATTGGAAAAAATGAAGGGTTTTGTTAATAGAGTGGATGTGAATATTGGTCTACCTAAGGTATTATTAATTAATTAATTATTTAAATGGGGAAATTATCTGTATTGTACAAATTGTTTTCCTAGTGGTAAATCTTGTGAAGAGAATTAGTAAGGTGATATGAGTGATTGTTATATTTTTTTTGATAAAGATACTACAAATGACATATGCAAGACCAAAATATAAGGACTAAGATAACGATTCCTAGATAAGGGTTTGATAAATAAGTTGTATTGTTAGATTATTTATGTACTAGAATTCAAGTTTTATTTTATATTAATCATGAAATATATATTTATTATTCAGTATATATTTTTAATAAGTATTTTTAATAAAATTTAAATAGTACCAATGGAATCGAAAAGTGATTTAATTCTATGGTGGTATTTTTATTAGGGGAATATGATCCTAAATATGTTCTTGATGTTTAGAAAATGGTGTTATTATTGGATAAAGAGGTGATTGAAATGGATAATGTAAATTGGATTAAATATATAACCTCGAAATTTATAATGGATTTTTTGATAATGTGGATTATGATATCATTTATGGAGTTTAAAAATAATTAGATCTAGGTAATATGGTCAGTAATCAATTTTTCTATTACTGAAATGAGGAATCATT
Organism: Viscum album; assembly: GCA_963277665.1. Classification (NCBI taxonomy): domain Eukaryota; kingdom Viridiplantae; phylum Streptophyta; class Magnoliopsida; order Santalales; family Viscaceae; genus Viscum; species Viscum album. The sequence goes on along the minus strand of CAUJRU010000410.1, from coordinate 429,019 downwards.
CAGGTTTTAATTGATGTTTTATGGTAATTCAGTTTATTTACAAGCTTTATGATAATATGTGATGAAGATATTCATATATTTTGAATTTTACCATAAAGAGATGCATAATGATATTTAATGTGTCAATTTTATACTAATTTTGAGAATCTTATTTACCCTCTTTTTCAGTATTTTATTTTAGAAGAGTCATAAGGCTATCCATTAATGGAATGGTTTATGTCTAACATTGAATGAGGTATTAGAGACTAACTTAATACATAAACATATAAATATTTATTTATATTGGATAAAATGTGTAAACTTTTAATGTATATAGACAAAGGGGCGACATTCAATTCATTCATAGATATTATTTACTACTTCAATCATGAAAAATTAAACACTAAGTATATGATATGAGGTGGAAATTTATACAGGCACACAAAAATATTTGGATAGTTCCTATGAAATAAAATTATATCATGTAAGTATTGTTTCATATGTTCTATGATAGTGAGAAAATAGAATTCCACAAATATAGAAAAAGGATGATGAATTTAAATGTTTTGTTTTTTAAATAATTTTTTATGATATAAATGACCTTATTCATGACACATTAGTTTTAAAAATTTTTTTGTTATTACCAATCTCTCTATCTCTCAATTTTTTTTATGAATTCTCCCTATAACTCTAGATTACAGTTTGGGTGTTATATTACTCTCTTATGTCAATTTTTTCACTTCCAACCTATCTACTCATTTTCAAAAACACAGTATGTGTTATTATAGATGAATTTAACTCATCTCGTTATATTTTTTAAGAGGATGTTTAATTTTCCAATTATATTATGTGGGTTTCTCTAAAGAATTTTCAAATGATAAGCCTGCGAGGATGGAGAATAATTTATTTAGAAAAAATCATTTAATGGGTGTTATAATGTAACATAATTATATTTTTTGTTGTATTTTTTAAAATGGATAGAATATTTTTTATATTTTTCAGTACACACAGAAATGAGATTTACTTGGGTTACACATAACACTATGTTAATCTTTTGTAACAAAAAATATCTGATTTTTCTTATTTTACACACCATAATGAGTTGAAATGAAACCTGACATACTATTAACATATTATTTAATTTGATAGTATTCACCAAGAAGTTAGAATGGAGGGTATGAATACGATTAATTATTTTTTGAATATATATAGATTAAAAATTTATATAAAAAATAGTTCGTTCAGGACAAATTTATTAAAAATAAAAACATAAACTATTTTAAAATAAATGAAATATTTAATGAAAAAATATTTTATTGAAAAAAACATGTTTTACATGAATAAATATTAAAAAACCTTTTGGTTAAAGATTTTAAATAAAGTAATATATTATATATTCCATGTGATTTTACCATTCATCATATGTTTTTTCTATACAATGTATATAAATAAATCCAATTTTATTCATCAAAATGTATTTTTATAAAAAGAAGTCTTTTCGCATTTTAAGAGCCCTTAATTTTAAACTATTTTACCAAAAACATGAATAATTTATTTCATAAAATAAAAATATTTTCTGAAATCATAATATCAAAAATACAATAGGATTAATTTTTGATAATTTTCAAAAAAGATTTACATTGTGGAGAATATTAATAATAATAAATTTTAATTAAAAGGGTTCTTTTAATTTAAATGATTTAAAATGTAAAACTATATATTAAATTGGTGTTAAAGTTATATTAATTAAATTATATATCTATTAGTAGAATTGAGGTCATTATAATCATTTTAAAATTTATGTGTTATATAAATATTTGTAAACATTTGAACATTTTCTCTTTGAAATCCAAAATTTCTCATCCCATATATATGATTAATTTTATTTAGAAATATTTCACAACTGTGAATATAATTAAGAAAAATTAATTATATATTTGGAATCAAAATAATTTATATTATTTGATAATTACAACATTAATTTTTATGATAATGATTAATGAAAACTTTTGAAATTAATTAATGGGATTATCTTAAGAACAATGTTCTGAGTGTTATATGGTCTTATGATGGAAATAACATATCCATTAAAAAAGTTATTTATTTAATAAATATTATTTATTAACAATAATAATTAGGTAAAAAATTTAAAATAAATCTCAATTAAAATATCTTCATAATGGAATGAGTACGTAGTTAATGAAAAATATACAACTTTCATCAGTAAAAAAATTCGATGGTTAAAATTGAATAAACATATAGAAATTTGAAAATCATGAACAAATTTATTTATTTTATAGGTGGAGGATTATCATATCTTAATAATTAATCAAATTAATTGTTGTATGAATTTTTAGACACATGTGGTATGAGTGACCTCCCAATAGTGAATGTGTTTTCTATTTACATGAATACCACTCCTCAATTATAAATGGGTCCTCACTCCCATTCCATATTCAAACCAATCAAGACCTTTGGATGAACCAAAACCATCCAAAATAACATCTCTGATTCTGTCCCCTAATATTGTATTCCTTAATTTGGATAGAAATCAATCCATTAAATGATATAGGTGAAAATATAATAAGGATACCAGAAGAAGTGGTAATGCGGTCGAAGGAGGATTTTTGATTTATTTCCTCGTTCACCTATATCAATTATTATTATAACATGATGATATAAAAACTTTATAATATTAAATATAATTTAATTTATCATGATATAGTAATTAGACACAATCATATCCACTTCTATGAAATGGGTTGTGGAATTTTGGTTCGTGTGTACTGTAAACAACCACCTCATGAACCAAAGTCATTAGTTTTTCCCTTACAAACTATCACATAAGGGAATCATGTTAGATTTAATGTGATATATGATATTTATCATATAATTATAATTATTCAACTATAATATAACATATCACCTCATGATTTTGATTTTATAGTAATAGGATAACACCACTCATTTGTACGATGAACTATCACCCCACGAAGCGATTTGATTCATTCACACATTACATGGAGGGTAATATGGATAGTTTTAATGAACATATGTGATATATATGACATAAAATTTATTCTAATATGATAATATTTCATTTTAGATTTTTTTTTCTATCCAAAAAGAAAATGGAAATAACGTTCTTGAGTATGTATGGCATTTCATCATTATCAAAGATACATTTCATTTTTTTAATGTTAAATATTATATATTAATAATAAATAATATATACTATAAATATTTTATTTTCATATCAATTTTTACATTATATATATTACTAAACTATGATTTATTTAGGATGACCTCAAATAACTAGTAAAAAAATACAATAAAAAATCTGTTATTGCCCGAAATGTGACTTTAACATGGAATTGTTAATCAAAAATTAAAAAAAGATCTTAACAAAAATATATATGGTATTATATATATGAATATTATTATTTATTATATTTATAATAATATTATATTTATTATCCATTATTTTGGAACATGTATTAATGAAGTTAAGACTTAAGGTAATGGATTTTCATCTAACTTTGTTACTTCTGTGCGATACATGACTTATTAATGACCTAATAAATTTATGTTTTGTATATACATCCCAAGAATGTATAATTTATTATTCAACTTAAGATTATGTCGATTTACATATCATTTTCATGATTTCCTTTTTAGAAGGTTTATGGTTCAGAAGGTAACAAATTGATAAGGCATTTTTATATATGTTTTCCTTCCATGGGACATATGTTATGTTATGCACCTATAATATTCTATGATCTGTATAAACAACACCTTTGATATGTTATATAATGAATATAATTATTTTAGTTAAATTTTTTGTTTCGTTTAAGTTTATTCTTTCATAGGACTTATGATTCAATATTACCAATGTGGTAAGAGTTTTATATGAAAATCTCATTGATTATACACATTGTATAAGATTATGCTTCCAATTACGAAATATTATTATCTATCTCAAAATAAACTAATAGAGTTTCATAACCAATGTTTTTGTAATGTGAATACATGTTTTATCAATCATTTTCCTCTATTTATGTAATTAGGAGTTCATACTATTGTTCGAATGAAAAATATTCCTTTCGGTCGAAGACTACTTTTCATAAAAAAATATTTGAAAAAAATTGTTCTAAAAAATTTTTTGAAATTAGTTTTTGGAATTAAAAAAATACTAATTTCATAAATAAATTTTATAATTTTTTTAAACATATTTATTTATATACCTTCGTGGTTATTTTAAAAAAATTATTTTCTAAAAGGTATATTGATTTAAATAAATTATTTCCAACAAAAATATTTTAGCTTGAAGAAATATTTTAAATGATCAATAAAAAGTATTTCCCATCTAAGATAAAAACGTTTTATATAATATTTTAATTATTTTGTGAAATTAACTAATGATACCATTTTTATTTTTCATTAATTGGTTTATTATGAAAAGATGATTATGAAAAGTGTTTCTCTTCCACAATTTATATAATGATATAATTATTATGAATCCATATTCTTTTTCCTGAGTTATGAAATAATCAAATAATGAAATGATTATGAAACATGAATATTTTAAATAGCTTATGATATGATAAAATGTTTATACATTCCATTACATTTCATGGGTTATGATACGATGATTTTTTAGGATATGACATGACTGACCTATCTTTGCCTCCAATTCATTGGTTACTAATAAGTACTCCACATGAGCATATGGTACACATGTTGTTATCCTATACCCAAAAAGGAGGGTACATGAGTTGTTAGCCCAATCCTAAAATAGGTTAAATAAGAGTTCAACCTTATCCTAGAAGAGGGTTCAAGGGTGTTCGACCCATACCTCATGTTAGTACACAGGTGCTTAGCCCAAGCCTACCATATTAGGAATCTGAGGTTTGGTATCCATGAAAAAAAGATTATTCTTATTTGTATCACACAATTTCATATCATGTGTCAATGTAATGATCACCTGGCTTATGTTCTTCGATTTCTTTTTGATTTATGTATTATGAATTTCTAATATTTATGTCTGGACTCAATATTCACATCATTGATATATAGGGTATGGATTTACTATGTTGTGTTAATATTCTCATACAATTTTGATCAGGTTATGACTATATAATTCCATTTTTTTACTATTATTGACCATTTGAACACACCCTTATTATGTTTTAATTCCCCAGGATTTCAATAAATATTTATTTATGGTATGTTTGTGAAGGGTACAATATGGGAAGATATTTGTTGGGGAAATTTAAAATCATTCACAAAATTAGAATATTGTGTTCCTAGTATCCAAAGGTAATGAAATATTATGGTCCTAGACAATTTGTTAGTGTAATGTATTAAATATTCATCTAAAAATACTGTATATCTATGTATGAAAATCTTGGGTAGCTACATCTATCATAGATGATACTCATTGTTCATGAACACCTGATTCCTGAAAAAGTAATAAACACACAACCTCTTTCTCTCACCCACTTCATGGATGACAACAATGCTATGGAATTGGGTGACACACTAGGTATATTTGACCTCTTCCTATAAAATACCTCTAACTACACATTTATATCCCATTGATTTCCATGGGATATCCAATATGTTGGAACATATATTGGGGATTCCATTGGTGTAAATGGATGTATAACTGTATATATTGGTTAGGTGGTAAATCAGGATCATCCATAACAAATACATCTTCATACTCATCCAAAAAAAAGAAGTATATAAATCCCATAACATTCACTACTCAAAGGGTAACATTTCATAACTAGTGACTAATTTTTTAAACCCTCCTATTCATCATCCCTTCATACTCCTCCTGGGTTTCCTATTAATCGATGAAGGAAAACCTCATCCCATCTATATTGAAACACTACATTATCCATACGAAACTATAAATAAGTGAATGAACAGTATACATATAGTATATACCTGTTAGGAAGTAATAATTCTTCAACAATAATCTATAGATATCACAAAAATGGTTCTCTCTCCTATAAGTGAAAAAAAAACTACTAGATGAAGATTGTGATCACTCAATAATCTCTATTTGGAGTCTACAAATGAAAGGGTTGTGCCAAAGGATCAAATTAAATCTCTATGTCTCAAACCATGGAAGTAGTAGGAAATGAGTGGCCCTTTTGTTATGTCTATTAGTACCACATATATATTAGAAAAAACACATATTGAACATATAATCATCTGTGGATCCCCTAGGATATAAAACTCCACTATCTATTGAAATCCACATCATTATCCTCTATCAACAAAATACTAGTGAGGATCACATGCGATTGGTGGTGGAGATAAGTCAATCTATCTACCACCTACAACAACTCTCACATCTCTTCTAGCATTTCTTACAACATTTGGACGTCATTATTCATTTCATTGTCTCTAATTAGGAGGCCTATCCACTATCTTCATATCAGTTGAATGTTAGGTCATAAAATTCCACATGATATTTTCATGCCCATCACAACATCATCATACTAACTCCCTAGGCTAACTAGAACATCTTGATATCCTTGAACAGTATGACCACTATCGTAATATCATAATTTATAATTTATCATATTTATAAATCCCTAACATTTCTATTATTTTCCCAATTCCAAAGTCTTTCCTCATGCATTCCTTCCAATGGATCTCACAGTCAATGTCTTCTTAGCAATAAACCTCTAAACTACCAAAGCATGCTCCAATACCCCAACATAGGTATGATTGAAAATATTAATCTATTTAGCTTTATATATCTTCATTAGATACACATGATGTTTCATTCTTGTAATAATTTATCTGACATCATAATCATAGAGTATCATGATAGGTTCATGAACCAAAATTAATATTTATAAAAAGTCATGTTTCCTAGTTGATGTTGTCAAAGCTCCTTGATGATCACTTCTCAAAATTTAGATGAAGATAATTACTCTCTGAAAAGGAGTTTATAAAACATACATGAAAAAGTACTATCATCCTAAAATAAATTCAATATGCCCTAATGACACCATGTAATGACCTGGTGAAGGCTCGCCACAAGGGAAACAATCTAGTATACATGTGCCATAACAAGGACAATAACTCGAGTAATAATATAATGAATTTACTCATATTCCTTAGGTTCTGGATCGCCCAGAAACCTATGGGGTTTATATTAATGAAACTCATGATGTTTTCCCCTATTTCACTCCTTATACATTGGTATTGTTGACACAATATGTATCATTAAAGGAAATGATAAGTCAAGTAGAACACTCAGTTGTACCACCTAGTATATAAGTCCCTTTATTGAATCCTCATCACTAAGTGGTTCATCCAAATGACCCTACTATAAAATACAAGCTATAAACTTATATGGAGGCCTCAAAATATTGGAAATATGTACAATTGGAAGGATAATATTTGGTGATATGAAATAATAAGGAAATTGAAATGGTATTTCTCTCCAATATAATGCATGAGAAAAAATTTTCCTTGCAACCAATGGTTACATGTACTTTTTTATCCATTGAGATATCCGAGTCTTATTTAATGGATATGTTATCTGATGTACATAAACTAGATTACATGGTCTAATAGTTGATGTCAAACCACTCTATCACTATTTCTATTATTCTCAAACCAAACCACAGTACTATAAAATATGTAAACATTGTCTGTGTGGTGAAATTTATCTAATAAAACTCTATCAAGACAAGACCAACTGGATAATTTATAACCGTTGGAATGCCATCAACCATAAGAAATTCACCTTTTATTATAAATATGATTGAAAAAATCTCAGAGTACAAATATAACTTATACTAGAGGCCTTAGAATATGGTACATGAATGAACAAAAACACACTTCTCTAAATTCCTTTACAATACTGAATGGTATAAGAATTTGATTTCAATACATGCGTAAATATAAATACCACAATCCGAGTATGAAAATAAAAGTGAAAGCATAAATTGAAGAATATAACCCCCCAAAAATGAGAAATATGTCCAACCTTATAGAATAAAGATATTTTATTCAAATGAAACACCTAGAAGAAACCAATGTCTACCAAGCTCAATAAGATCTATAAATTATAGGTCAACTAATGATCCCATCAAATTGTTTTCATTTTCAAAATACACCTCATGTTTTGGAAGATTCAATGAATGGGTTAGTATAATAATTCCTTGTAGACAAATAATAATCCTCATAATGAATCATTATATTATTCATATCATCATAAGGTAATATCAATTATAACATGAATAAAATAATAATGGCTTCCATATATACTCATGAATCACATTGTGTTTGGGGAATGGTCACATCTGGAATTCCATCATAGGATTCTACTTGTGATTATATGATAATTCTCATCATATAGAACTAAATCCATGATCTAGATGTCACTAATGGTTTTAACCCTAGGGGACATTTTTATCATGTCTATGTTCAGATATATATGTTTCCAAAGTAAGAAGAGATTAATAAATAAATATGGAAACACACACATGTCCATGGGGTGAATAAAAATCCTAACAATATTATCCCACTAATAAGGGGATCAACACCCCCAGTATAATGGTAAAACCAATTCCTTTATCCACACCTAGGACACTATATGAATTAGATTATCCCACCATTGCTATCATTTTGTATTCCTATTACTCTATATGTGTCTAATATATTGGATGGAATCACATCCTTTGGTGATTAAACTATTCCTCACTCTACCCTAATGTGGAATAAATTATGGTAATTCCACTAATTAAATCTTGTAACCTATGAGGGAAAAAGTGCCTCAATATATCAGGAATAAATAACAAGGTATGTACTTGAAAATAATGAAATTTAATTCTAGTCCTAGTTCTTCCAATGCTCCTCATTCCATTTTTGTGTACTTCAGGTGATTCCTATGTACTATGGTTGTGGTTGTGTACCAGGATATTTATATGTATGAAGTTATATATGAGTACAAGATTATTTCTATTAAATATGCACAATGACTTGATCATGGAAATCTACATTCCCATGTACCATTAGTGTACATGATGAAACACCCGCACCTAGTCACACAACGTTTGACATATGTCACATGATATGCAATATTTTTCAACATGCATAAACCATATTTATGTAGAAGTTGGGGATACAAGGTTTTTTTCGTCATAATACACTCAGTGAATTAATTATTTTCAATAAATACCTGATTTTCTAAAACAAAACAACTATTCCTCCATCCACATTGGATTCTCAATAAATCTCTCTTGTAGATTTTGTATCAATAACCAATTGAGCTCAACCCATTTAAAGTGTCTAGATCTTATCCACTAAATTAAATTATAATCATCTACCACTACATTGACTCATCATAACCCAAAATACTAAAAATTAGGATCCCTAAATATATAAAATAAAATCCATAATCCTTTCAGACCATAACAGTTCCATAAATATCCATCTCTAACACACAGTAAAGATTAATTGCAAAAATATTTGATTAATAAATGACCAATTATATGGTACTTTTATAACCTCGTGAAAAATTAAGTAACTAAGATGGTCACACAAAGAATGAGGATATAAATTAATAAATCAAAAACATAAGGAATGATCTACATCAATTGTTCTTTCTATCATCGATTTATTCCGATATAATATATTTAATATATTTATTATGTCAACAAATAGGATCAATCAACCATTTAATCTCACAGGGTCATAGTTCTTGGCTCAAAATGTATTTCCTAAAATATTCCAAAGTATTAAAATTATAAAAAGATGTGAATATTACTAATGTTCTAAACAAAATTCATAATATTGTACTATAAATGGTTATACATACTCCTAAAATATGTCTTAGATATTTGAGACTCCTTTATACTAAGATAGTGATTACAAGGATATACATTGATCAATGAGAACCTCTTCAACCAATTTAGTTGGTCAGTCAAGTCTTCAATTTGAGTTAACCTATACATATTCTTAACTGTAACCCAATTGATCTTTTGATAGTCATCACATAGGTGAAGAGTTAATCCTATCTTCTTGGTGAAAATAACTTGTTCTTACCAAGGTGTAATATTTTTCCAAATGATTGTATATGAAATAAAGTTAACCAATCAAGTGGTAAACTCAATTTTTTCATCCAGTTCCATAAAATAAGTGGGAATGGAAATAGTTTTCATACCTATTATGAAGTTCATATAAAATTCCACCACCATCATTATTGGAATTCTAAAAATGTATAATGGGATAACATTGGTAAACTCATACTCTACTAGATATAGATGATTAACCAAATATTCATGAACCATTTATTAGGAAGACATGGATATTCGTTATAATAAACATGGGAAGATTATTTTAAAGGAATTAAAAAATATTAATTTATCTTTATTTGTGATAAATATTTGAAAGTTTAAATATAAAATTTTAATGTTATTGTTACATTATAACGTTTGGATGTAAATAAATGTTATGAATTTTTATTTATCTTTAATTTTTTATGTTATATCTACTATTAAATCTATTATTTCTGATCATTTCATTTTTTGGTGAACTATAATTCAAAAAAAAATTTAAAATTCATTTTTACATCAGTTATTTATATAATTAAGAGAAATTGGAATTTAAAACATTTATTTTGATAATATATATAAAAAACTATCCAAATTTACTTTTTTAGGGTGACATTTTGTATGATTATAATTGTTCACATAAAACAAGTAACATCAAATAAAATTAATATTGTATTAAAAAATCAATTTACTGCACTACATTCATAGATTTCACTAGTTATTCAATACTAATAGTTAAAAAAATATTCAATGGAAAACTATTTTCTACACTTGTGTACTAATCATTAATATATACAAACGTCATGAATATATAATCTCTATAAATACCAAATTGTATAACACATTTAATCAATGAAAACATTATCATCTATACTTCATTTCATATAATTTCCACTTATAAATTAATTGAACAATAATAACTAAATATTTTTTTTTGTTTTTACACACATTCAAAATCACCCACATTTTAAAATATCATAATAACGGAACTTTAATATAATTACCTCTATGAGGACAATATGAACTGAGAGTATTATCATATTTGTTAATCTAAACCATTGTTACATGGTGGGGGAAGTAAACAAAACCCTCTAGAAATTCCAGGAATCACCATGCATCTCCCATAATGGAATTTAGAACACATCCTTACCAAATGTAGTTGTAAGTCTTTTAAATGACAAAATATATCACTGAACAATGAAATAAAATCACATATACCAATATAAATTCCATGAATGATAAATCACCATGTATGTTTTGTTATATCATGTTATATAAACACATCTATGGCTAGATCCATACTAAAGAACACCTCTAAACATAGTCTACCTCAATCATTGATGTATGGATATGATATCAATAAGCACTTAGTACATCATCACTCACCACAATCCTAAAAATATTTTGGATAATGGGTATAATCAATAAATTTAACAATCATAAACCATGATTATATGAAAATGAATGAAAATTACAATAAATACAATAGATTTTTCTTAATGGGTTATAATAAAAGGTTATTAGGGATAATCATAATAGATGGATGAATTTTTTATCCCTCATCTATCATAAATGGTATTCATTCATAAAACTGTAAATACTAATATGTGATCATTTATTTGTAACCAATTTTAGTAGGTGAGTATGAGAGTAGGAACAATAGTACAAAATCTCCATCAACACCCACCAACCATTAGATTACATCAAAAATTAAATTAAATGTGAGTATTTATATCGATCTCACTACATTTTAATTAATAAAATTATTACTTAGATATAATCTCCATCATAACATCAACAAGGTTTCGTCTCATCCCCTATGATTTATAAATCCTTTATCATATTCAAATCCAAGGACCGATCAATGCCATTAATAGGATTATATTAGTTCTCCAAGTCAGTATAAAAGTATTTATTACTATATAATAAGATTATAGCCACATTATTATTATTCATAAAATGGATATTAATTATTTTCCCACATAATTATTATATATTATTTCAATTATCATCTCAAAAAATTCAACAATGAATATTATATCATCATTACTTATTGTATTCATATGATATACATGTCATGAATTAGTTATTCAAATAATCACAAGTTGAATAAAATTGAATCGCTAAAATATATTTCTATTAAATAAATGTGATCTATAAAAATTCTAAAATAATTATTATTTTTATCATTCAATATAATTTTCATATTATTACAACATTATAAAAAGTTTCAATAACACACATCAACAAAGAATGTCCCCATTGTGATTTATATGTATGTACCATTATCATTATTCAAAGAGAGTATAAATTATCCATCATATGTTAATGATATATATTTATTATTAAAATTCCTCATATTATCCAAATTTTACTAATTAGTGGAATATAAATATCAATTGAAGTATGCATCAAATTTATTAGAACATCACTTCAACCACGTAATTTATTCCTCATTCCCCTATAAAAATAACCATCTATTTTATATGTTATTTTTTACAATAAGTAATAATAAATTTACAAATAATTAACTAATTAAATTCATAAAAAAACCATAACATATTTTGTAAAACTATTTTATGAAAACAATACACGACAAGACATTATAATTTAATGAATTATTCTTAAATTTTCTAAAAATTATATTACCAATCATATTGATTTAAGGATTATTTATTATAAATCAGTAATTGAAACATCATCCAATGTATAAATAAATAATTGGAATATTTATAATATGGTCAACAAGATAATAACTCAACATTAGCTCAAGATTCTCCATTATAGAATATCAATGAAATCAAATTATCAAAGTTCCCTGAAATCCAATAAGCATTATTACATTATATCCTAGAGGCCATCAAGTGTCAAATAAATATTTTCATGTTGAAAAATATAACTATAAAAAATTATTTTCCCCTACCCCACAATAAAATCTACACTAATATATAAACATTATATAGTGTATACCATTCTGTTACATGGTGAGATCTTGATCTTTTGAATATTGATCAAAATAATGAAATATACTTTAATAAACTCTGTAAGTCCCACATCTCATGAGTAGTTATGTTTCCATGTATGATTTATTCTAATATATTTGATTATAAAATCCAATTTATGGAGGTCATCTCATCAATTAGCGATGTGGAACCATCTATAATTTTCTGATCTAGCCTGTCGAATATCTTGTGGGTGACACATTATTCAATCAGTACATATTAGGCTAGGTATTTTTGGATATAACTATGAAATATGATTACTTGTTAATTTTATCTTCGCCTCACTAATATGAAATAATTGATAACACCACAATAATTTTGATATTTTTGTTCATTTCCATTTATTTCACATAGACATGGGATAAAATTCCTTAATTACCTCTAAATTTTGTAGTAGGTTTCTCTGATCCAGTGGATCATAGAAATATTTAGATTAATAGATATATTAGATAATAATTTAATAAAAATATATAATAAATTATCATTCATGAAAAATTTTATCTTCAAAATTTTCCCTTATGTTAATTACTATTGGTATTTGTAATGTTTTTCATTATGTTCTTAATAATAATATTACATTAACAATATGGATAATGTCAGTTTTGTGTTATTCATAATTTTATAAAATATCTAAAATTCAATATCTCATAAATATTATTAAAACTATAATTAATATTTTTCACACATAATATCATTAGAATAATATTAAAATAATCACTGAGAATATGTGATACATTCCTCAAAAATATTAGATGTAATCTATTTAATCTTAAGAGATATGATTCTGAATATCTATCTCCTCTCTTCTAATTGGATTAATTGGAATCATTGATTGATTTTATTATAATTTCATATTATTTATCAATCATTTATCATAATCAAATGTTATTTTTATTGTAGGATTCAATTCATAGAAAATGAGCTCTCATTTTTATTTGATTTCCAATAATTAAACTAAAACAGAACTATGTATCAAATAAAGATACATTATTGCTGAATATATATCATTAAATAATTTTTTCTTATCCTAGTGGATGAATCAATCTATTTCATTATCTAAATTTTGGTGTTTTATGTCATATTTTCTTAAATAATAATATATTAATAAAATATATGTTATAAAATAAATATATAAATATTTATATTATTTATTTAAAATTATTCACAGTTTCTAAAAAATCCAATGGTGCTAAATAAATTCGATAATATCACCACAAAGGAAAATCATCATTCCATACACAATGACGAATTCTATTTTCCAACAAGAAACCTCATTAATGATGAAATTATAGTTTTATTGTTGTGAATTTAAAAACTTATAACTTAATTCAATTAATTCTATGGTACTCAATAAAAAAATAAATGAACCCATTTAATAAATATGTGTATCAAAATTTTGTTGAAAATAAAAAATGTGTAAATTTATGTTCCAAAAAAACAATCATTTTCAAACCAATGTTAGACACAAAATTATTATTAAAACTAATATTCCAATAAATCATAATACATTATGAAAATATTATAGTTCTTAATTCAAAAAAATGGATCAATTTTATAATATATGACACAAATGTGTATAAAAAGTTATAAACTATAGACAAATTAAAATTATAAGTTAAAAATTTATCTTGAATAAAATATAATACTACATTACACCATAGTCATTCCGTCCCGATGAAACTATTGTCATGTTGTATGTTCATTAATGATGTTCAATAAATTCCTTAAAATGACAACCATGATTCATAAATAAATAATATAAGTTGGGATTATAAATTATTGAAAAATAAAAAAATATTCCATTCCATGTAAAATTTAGTATACCAATCAAGAAATATATATTATAATCCACAATATAACCAATCCTTTTTATGATTAGAAACCCCTAATTCGATATTTATAAAGTTGTTATTATATTTTAATTTCATTAATAAATTTAATTGCATATCCAAGGAGGATATATATTGCTCTAATAAAATATATCATACAATTTAATTTGAAATTACTATTTAATTACCCATATAAAAATTATCAACCACACATTTATAGCTGGAAAACTATTTTACGCATTTCCGCCTAAACACTATTGGACACATACATTAAATCGCAAAGAAAAATTTATTGAAACACACTAATCTATAAATTCTATTATGGATTTTTTTTATCTATATCATGTTTTTTTGTGGAATGATATGAGATATCATTCATCCACTACTCCTACAATGATTATCTCATTTTTTATCGGGTTAAACACATATAAAAATAATTGAATGTATTATGTTAATATTAACAAAGACTATAAGTCACCTAATAAATAAGGCCAAATGAGAATTTCATAATGGTTAAAGCGATGATTTGGATTATTTTATTACTCATTATACATTTGAACATAATGTGCATAAATCATGCAATGAAGATATAACATTTAAATAATTTAAAGAAACCCATATTGACAAAAAAATATTTATATTACAAGTAAAATCTCTATATCATTACTTTCACATAATTTATCATGAATGTGGTGATTGAATTCTGTTTAAATAAGAATCATTATGATTAATGAATTTGGTGATTTTATTTCATCTAAAGGGTATCACAAGATATATGAATTTGTTTATTATTCCTTAAAGTTAAAAATAATGATCTATTTTGTGAAAGATATTTTATTAATATTATGGTGCACCTTATTTATTATTTTCATTTAATTTTATCATTTTATACCTTGGTAAATATGGGATTGTTTTTTATTATTACACTATATATTGGATATATATATCCTTAAAAATATATTTTTGGAAGATGAGTGATTTCTATTGAAGTACCAATAATGTAAACATTAAAAATTATAATTCAATTTATTATTTTTTTAAACTATCAATATGGGCTGTATTAAAATGTTTTAATTTTTTTATACATTCATTAAAAAAAATTTGGAAAAAATATATATTTATAAAAAATTTATCGTTATAAAATATTCTGTTTTAATGTCATTGTTTAGACTAAAAATACTGATTTTTAATGGGAATTATATTTCCTTGAGAAATCCATGACAAGGAAAGGTGAAAAATGTATTATTTCTTGGTATGTCATTTTAAATTCTAATTTGATAAATTTTTTTTAGAAATTTAACCACGGTGTAGCTAACATTGTAACAAATGAGAAATTATCAAAATTTTTTCTAAGAAAACACACTATTGTTTTTTATAATGGATTTTATAAAAACAAATACTTTTTTTATCATAAATATCATTTGAATATATTATATTACTATTTAATGTAATAATATCTTTTGAAAAATGTTAGGACTAATAGGGGCCTATTTACCCTAAGACGGGTGGGGGGGAGGTGAATCAGGGTATCGATATTATTTTTCAAAATTCATCCTACACCACTGGATTTGGACCTCTTTATTAAAAGGGTCACATTGTTTTCACTTGTGTGATTATTATGACCACATATTTTCTTCTTTATCTGATGATGATACTTTGAATGCAATGTGGTGAAGCAAATACGTAGACCCTAAGATTTTTACTTGGTTCACCCTCACTGGGCTACGTCCACGAAGCATACGCCGACAAGTTGTCGGTCGTACCAAATTCCACTATTCTTCATTAGATGTGGATACAGTGGTTCGAGAACAGTCACTCTGTCCCTGGATCACTATCTTTTACAAGGTTTAGGGTCATCTCACTTTTTTCCCAAGGGTCACTCCCTGTTTCTCTCTCTCTGGCTCACTGCTAGTGGAGAGGATCACATTCATCCTCTTCCATTGCTTACTGCCCCGGAAAGGATCCACTCACAATTTATAGAATTTTAGGTCTCTTAATTATCCTTAATGAATACTTACTCTGTTGTATGAGGATGCTCTGTTGAAGTCCATCTTTCACCCATAGATGAATCTCTCATTGCCCCGAAGGTATCGGGAAAACTTCCATCTTCCATGCAGCCCGAAAACACTGCCAGGGAATAAACCTTACTTGGTGAATAGATCTAACCCGGTGCGCAAGTATCGGTGTGAAAGTCACAAATGGCGTACAAGTCTACCACAATAACTTGCGCGGAACAATCTTCCGCAACTCCAAACCAGCGAGACTCAACCCCTTTTACGCCCAAACCAATATTGGCGTGCAACTAAAAATCGGCACGCAACTTCAAACAATGGCGTGCAAGTCCACCTGCGCGACCACACACCACCGCACGACCACCACACCAGCGTAACAGGAGCTCTGATTTTTTATGTGTTGAACTCCATTGAAAATGAGGAGGATAGGTCATGTATTTATAGACATTTAGACATCATGCGCAATGGGACACACCTTAGTGCGCAAGTCTCGACGCACAACTCTCTGCCCTTGCAAGTCACCTTCACGACCAACCGAATACATTAGTGAACCTACTTAATTTTCCATATTTCGACCTTATGATCTTGTAAAAAAATAGGTGCACAAGTTCCCAAACCTCCTAAGCATCGGCGAGCAAGTCTCTTCATGGCGCGCAAGTCACCTACATGACTGCACCAATACCTACGCGACCCTCTTTCCTTTTCCATTTGATGACATTCTGATATTGAAAAATATTAGTCGTGCATGTTTCCTCTCCTTCAAGTACATGGCGTGAAAGTCTCTTTCCAAAAACCACTTTTCTGATTTATTCGATTTTCAGGCCCAAATATTTGGGAAACACTGGAAAATGGTGCCACCTTGTATCTGTTCTTTTTGTACCGCCTCCAGATCATCCATTCCTTTGTCAACGTTCTTGAATCAAACATGGATCATTGACCACAAATCCTGAACTCGACATTCCACCATGAAATCCCTTTTGTCAAAAAAATTGTATGTCATGATTTTCTTTGTCAACAATCACAACACATATGTAAACTTTGTCAACAAACACAATCACCTTATAAATGATTCAATGATACCTTGAGGGATTTTTTCCCAACAAAAAATATTTTTATTTATTTATTTATTTTGTTAAATCCCAATTTCTTATTACGGTGTATAAATATTTTTATATATTTTAAATGTATATTTTTTATTTAAATATATTCAAATATATTCTTATAATATTCAGAACAAAAATATAAGGATTTATATGATAGGAAATTCATGAGATTTTATTTCATTCAAATAAGATATTGATATCTCATTTAGTTATGTAATTAATAATAGTGGTTTGATACTATTCATATATATTTGTCTTGATTAATTTTCTAGAAATGAATTATTCAAGATATGTTCTATTTTAAATTAGTACCCACTCCTTATTTTACATGGAATTAATTGATGTTTTTCTAATTTCTATTTTTGTAAAAATATAAATCTTGACTCCCATGTTGGACATAGATGATTATAAACCCAGAAATTTATGGAACATCCTAAACTTAAAATAAAATATTTCAAATGTAAGATAGTCTGAAACATCAGTGTTTGTTACATGTTCCCAAAGAATTTTGATTTAACAATTTTATGTGTTTGAAACAAATACATATAAATTATTCTTTTGGATTCAAGTAACAGAAGTTATTTTTTAGTGATTTTATGTTGAGATTAATGGTGTTTTTCATTCATGTTTTTCAAACTATTTCGAATAAATAAATTTTATTGAATGTATTTTTGGTGTATTTTTGTGGTTATGTTTTCAGGGAAATATTTATAAGGGCTCATATATTTCTATTTAAAATATATAGATTCTAATATTAGATGGTGACTGATATTATAATTGTGGGAATTATGTTTTTTCTAAACTCTTGTTTTGATGGTGTATGAGGGAAACACTTAATACCGACAATAGTTATCAATTAGGTGGTCATGAATAGAGATATTGATGTAAACACATATCCCAAAAATTCTAGGATTTTACATTCATCACCAGATTATTTCCATGTATGAATATACAGGGTATTAAAACATATATCCATTGGGCCTATGTTATGTTCTAAATACCTATTTTTATTTGAATCATATACATCACTTTATTTAAATTGGTTTATCAATTATATTAATTTTGAAATGAGTTAATGGATTGTTATTCATAACTAATGTAAATTTTATTCATTATTTTTTCTTATTATTTTTGGAGTAAAGACATATTATATTTTATAGTTAATATGTAATTTAATTATACTAAATTTATTTTATTCATTTGCTTTGGAAATATTACTAGTTTGAATGGAATAAAATGTTATTCTTCTTCTTGAATACATTTTTGACAGTGTATATAAAGTGAATCTCATATATCAAATGAGAAATTTGTGATTAAAAATATTTTATATAATTTTGAAATTATGATAATGAATAATAAGAATCATGAGAAGATGGTTTCTGTATTAACTCATGAAGATAAGGCTGATTATTAAGTGATCTGTAATGTTTGGAATATGTTTCTCTATTCAATCCCACATGAAAACACTAGTTTGTAATATTCATCTGAAACTAATAGATGAAATAGTAGAAGAAAGATATTACTAACTATAGAACATAGAAATTTATAGATATTGGAATTTGTTGTGAATTTTTGATATTTATTAGGGACACAAAGATTAATAATTTTCACCTTATTGAGACAAGTATTTATATACTTCAGAAAACGTGGTACACTAAGAAGACAATGATTAATGATACAAATCATCTTAATATGGTTAGATATGATGGTATTATTGGAGAATTGATACAATATGAGAAAAAATCGAACCATGATGATAATGTTGAGAAACAAAATAATATTGGAGTTCCATTTTGTTTTTATTCATAATTTTTTTTTAAATTACAAATAATATTCATAGATTAATAATTTGAAAATTTTCAAACTATAGCAGTTAAAAACATAGTGATGTTAAATTTTATCAAATTTCATGGTGTGTGAACAATTTTATTTGGGGAGGAATATATTAAATGATTACTGTATTGGAATAGTGATATACATGATAATTTTTTAGAGGAGATTTGGGAAGAACTATTCTATGAAAATAATTTTCCATGGGTTTGGGAAACTAGGAATAATTTAACAGAAGTTCATGTTACTGAAGAAATAGTTTTGTGAATCATTAAGATCATTGAAACAAAACAATAAATATGGTTTTCAAAGATATGTAAACAAATATTTTAGGTGAGATTATAATTTTTTATTTCCTTCATTTATTTATGATGTGGATAAGACAATATGATTATTTGAAATAAATTTTTGATAAGATTAATTATTAATAAATAATGTAACTTAAAATTTTCTTATAAATATTTATTTTGAAAAAAATATAATTATTATTTAGGATATGTATATCCAAATTCCTTAATGTATTAAATATAATAATATATTACTAGAATAGAGATGATATTTTTAATTTTTTGTTATTAGGACAAATGAGTTCTTTCTAAAGCCGATGATAGTGTCACCAAACATACTTTCAACACAGATAATAAATCAATATATATGTCATCTGGTAATGAGCATATTGTTTTGTAAAAAATAATATTTTTTATAAGTATAATGTATATTCAATAAAATTAGACATTAATAAGTGACAATTTAGAAAAAAATCCATCATAGTTGAATATTTATATGATATCTTTAGGATATGGGTATAATTATTTCTTAATGTTTAATAATTAATTCAGTTATTTTGATTTGAAGTGTGATCAATTATATGCTATATATTGAAGTGAGGGTCACCTAGAGATTTTTTGTTCCCAAAATAGGTTTAAATAATTACAAATTTTTAGATATCATATTCCAGAAATGATATCATAAATTATAAACTCCAGGTTTCTATATATGTGGGTTTAAATGGTTTTTGTTGATAATTATTATGGACCAAAACAATATTGTAAATTTTATTTTTAATTTCATATTTATCAATATAAAAGGATGAGTACCATTAGAGAGAATAAATTGGAAATTGATAGAGTTTATTCATTCCACGTGGATAGAAACAAGTCTATCTTAAAGAAGTTAAAAAATGAAAGATGTGATATGTTACATTTTGAAACAATGTGAAAGGTAATGTTATTTGTATTTTTTCTTTTCCGAGTAAGTATTTGTTTTTGAATTAATTTTATTTCTAGGGATTAAGTGTAACCTTATTTCCATAATTCATTTATTCGATGATGGGTTCTCTATGATATTTTTGAATGAAAGTTGCATCATCCAAAATTTTAAATAGGTTAACATATTATCTTCCAATAAAAATGTAAATATTTACAATAGTAACCTATAAGTAATTACATGTTAATATTATGAATGAATGATAATTATTAAGAATATATATTCTCGTTGGTATAAATGTCTAAGACACTAAAATTTTCAGACAATAAAATCTATGAAATTTATTATAAAAAATCAAGAAAATAAGATTCATTGTACTAGAGTCCATGAATATTTCCAATATGGTAAGAAAAATAAGTCATGAATTATAATTATAGTAATGTGTTAACTTCTAAAAATTATAGGTAGTGTAGATGGGCCATTTAATACAATGTAAAAATATGAGTATAAGAGGTAAACACAATATGTATGTCATAGTTGATGATTAAACATAGTATACATTGGATTATTCTCTATCTCTTCAATACGAAGAAATATCATTTTTTAAAGATATTTTTGAAATTTTTCAATATGAAAAAACAGATATATTTTTATCATCAAGGGATTTCATGGTGGAGATATTTTTAATTCCACTTTTGATGGGTTTTTGTGGATAATAAATTAAAAATAATTTTCATCACAAAAAACTATAATTAAAAATAATATTTTAGATTTTATGAATTAAACACTCCAAAAAATTGTTCAGTCGATGTTTTGTGTCAAAATTATTCCTATGAATTTTTTGAGATGATGAAAATTTTAAAATATTATCATAAATATAATTTTTTTACTATTCATAATTTTAAATAAAAAAATATATGAATTTATGAATGGATGGAATCCAATAAATTTTTTCCTCAGAGTGCCAAGATAAAACGTATTTATTGTTATTAATAAAGAAAATATTTATAAATCTGATATAAAAGGGGGTGAATGAACTTTTTTATTAATTAATAGAATGTATGTATTATAATTTTCTAAATAGATATTAAAATATCAATGAAGAAGCATTACATGTTATGTTTGATGATGTTTCTCTTTATTTGAAGACAAAATTTCCAGATTGTGAAAGTAATATTTCCCATGTTTTTGAAACAAAATATAAATTTCTTATAGAAGATAAATTACATGACTTTTTCGCTATCATTATAGACGAATTCATAATAGAATATACTCATATGGTTGAATAGGAAAACCCATCCTCTTTACATAGAAACTCTACGATCGTGAGAAATTATCCAATATGCAGTAACATTGTTGATGAAGATCAACTTCTCAGTATGAGAGGACCATTTTCGATTGAGTGTAGGAATATTTATTTCATATCTCAATTTTATCCTAAAATTGAATTTTATATATTGGGTAATAATTATTGAATAATTTATAGACAAGAATATCATAGTAAGTTCAAATAAAAAATACCATATTCATTAGTAGAACACTGAAAATATTTTTCCATCCATGTTAAGTGGTTTATTTGAAATAAGTGTGATGGGTAAAAAATATTTATTCAAAATAGTTTTAACATTTTTATTAGTGCCATAAATCTTAAAAAGTCATATTATAGGGAGAAACTATTATTACAACTACTATAGTCCAATATATTCATATTCACTTAGCCTTCACAACTCATATAAATTTAACACTATTTCAAATGGATGTAAAGGGTTAAATCCTTTATTTTTAATTTTTAGATGAGGTTTATATTTAACAAACTATATTTTTTAATTATTTTAATTTTATGAAACATTTTTTAAAATATACAATAGAAATTTATTAACATAATGAATCAAAGAAGGTAAAATATGATTGAATATTCTGATTTCCTTTTTCAAAATATATTTTTTAATGGTATAAAATATCCCACATTTAATATAAAAATTTTAAGGGAACATTAATAGTAAAAATACAATGGATAAATTAATATTAATTTATTTCAAAAAATAATTGAGGTTGGTTTTTTGATATTTATTGAAATTGAATATTTGATTTCTATGATTGGTTAAGTTGACTATTTTTATATCTTCTTTGTAATATAGATACCATAATGAACTATTTTATCTCATAATAGTTATATTATTGATTTACTCAGGAATTTAGGTTTTGA
Source organism: Viscum album (assembly GCA_963277665.1). NCBI lineage: Eukaryota > Viridiplantae > Streptophyta > Magnoliopsida > Santalales > Viscaceae > Viscum > Viscum album. The sequence goes on along the minus strand of CAUJRU010000410.1, from coordinate 405,764 downwards.
TAATCCTTCTCATTTATCTACTCTCATAGTTACCTGATGTAAACTTGGTTTGATGAATCTAGGAGAACCACAGGTTGAAAAAAATTACAGAGTGGTTTTCAGAGGTTTAATTTAAATAAAATATAATCAATCAGAATTTATAAAATGTGTGTAACTAAATGAGATATTCTAAACTAATATGAAATATTTCAATATTAAGTTAGTCAAAAAGATCGTTCATTACCTTGAAGGAACTTGAAAACCTAGAATATTTGTATTATACTATATCCATGATTATTAATTAGTGTTATTCTAATATCAATTTCAGAGGTTGTAGGATAGTTTTTAGGAGTAGTTCATTTCCATATCATGTATCTATGGAATAATTAGTTTCATTTGAAAAGAATTAATATTTTTTAACTTTCCACAACTATAGTTCAATATGTAGTAATAGAATGTTTTTGTTGAAAATTTCCATGGATGCAACACACAGTCACTAATTTCAAAATGATTATTAATCATAATCTAATTTTTATTATTGTATAATATTTACTTCATTATCTAATAAAACAACCTGTCTCTTAGGGGATAACCACATATATATAAGATCTGATTTCCTCTAATACCAAACTATAAAAGACATGGTTTTAATGAATTTAATAGAAATAATGAACATCATTATAATATATTCACTAATAAATTATATTTTGAATGATATATATACAATAAATATGATATGGGTATTATCATTAAGATGTCATCATTTTTAATTCAGGTATTACATTGTCATTACATTGGAATATTCCTAAATAATATAGGTGGACATTATTTATTTGAAGGCCTTCAAACTATTCATGTATGTACATTATATATTTTGGAAGAAAATTGTATGACTGTTATAGGTTGTATCTTATACTTCATCTTAAACTACACAATTTGGACATAATATATTCTATGTACTTATTGGTAGTAATATTTTAAAACAATCATTTTACTTCATTTGTTTTATATAATTTATTTTTTATAGATCTGATCTATGATTTAATTTAATCATACACATTCCTACGTTACAATTATATTTTCATTCTTTGGATTATCATACATTTTATTTCTAACGCCATTCTTAATTATATGTATTAATAATGATTTTTGGATAATAATTATTTACACATAATGTTCTTATGGTTACTCTTATGTAATCATATTTTTATCAACTATTAGGTGGTCTTAATATTAATCTTATGCATGTTTTTTCTTTTTGAATGATTGGTTTTCTTATACTATATTATTTTGTTCCCAATTTCATAATTTAAATATAGTTATTTTCAATAATAACAAAAGGGAAAATTTTGGGAGAGTGATTTGGGGGTGATATGGGGGTGGAGAAGTCTATTTTTTAGGCGGGGGAAATTTAACATAAAATCATTTTATATTTCAACACGGTGTAAGTTTAAATTTAGTAAGGGGTATTTTTCAATTTACATCATTTCATTTGAATTTAATTATTTATTGTGTTTTTATTATCATGAGTGCTTGCATGTTGTGTTATTATACAAAAAATGGATACTTATTGAACAAATACTTTAAAAAATCACAAATCACTCACAATTTTACTAAAACATGCTTGATGTTTTTTTTATAATTTTTTATAATTCCTAACTTTTAATTATCAATTTTAGATGAGCCAATTATAAAATATATAGGTTTTGAAATGTTTAGGAATTCACTCTAAACTAATAAAATTGATGATATATTGATGCTATTGTTTTTGTCAACTGTTATAAAATAACATTTATTTTAACAATGGTTATTTTCATTACCAATAATTATAAATTTAGACTGAGGCTTTGAGGAATATAAACTATTAAGAGAGAAATTTGTTTCTGTGAAAATAATTATTTTACATTAATATTGTGCACTACCATTTTTCATTGAAGTATTCCCTTTTTTACATTCATTGTGTGTGATTATTAATGATTATATTTGTACATATATGATTATAGAATCAATAAAATTTATCACTATAATTTTTTTCTTTTAATATTATATGATCGATGATATTCTAGATATATGAATCTAGATTCATCTAAAATATTATATTCATAATGTCTGGGAAGAGACTTTTAATTGATCTCCTAATCAAATAGAAGATATTTGTTACTGTTATTGTGGATAATACTAGTTTAATATTCATCTGATTTTGGACATGTACCTTTTCATTATTAGGTAATTTTTTTTATGTTGTAAAAAATCTAATCCATTAAGTCTAGGTATGAATCCTTGGATATTGTTAGATTAAAAATGAAAAGTTCATTTGATTGAAATTAGTTATATCAAGTCAAATATATTTTAATAAAGATAAAATAATTTAAAAAAGAACCCAATATAATTATTTTCATCCATTATTTCCCTAGTTATTATTTTTGTAATTACATTTCATAACAATTTAGTTTATAATTTATTTTTCTGTTGTTGTTTCTATTTATACAGAATCACTATTAATTTAATACTTCAAGACTATGCACTATATTTAGTGGAAAAAATTTTATGTTTTTTCACATAAATAAACAATATATTTAATTTTCCATATCTTAGACACAAATGAGGTTGTATAGTTTAATTAGAATTTTGGTCAATAATGAGTATTCTTATATGGATATTATGATTTTTTATCAATATATCTCAATATCATGGGTGAATGGGCTATGTTGTAAAAATGTTTGGTTCAGATTCCTATTACACAATAATATAACATCTATTGTTTTTTGTAACATTAATATTACTTAAATTAATTGTAATTATGTACTATATACTTGATATTTATTTGGATTTTCAATTATATAATTTTCTATTATATTTGGGTATGTAATATTGTCATTATTTGTATAAATTTTTTAACATTAATAATTTTTCAACACATTAATGTGGATGAAATTAAAGTTGAAAAACTAAATAGTTACAACTATGAATATATATACATATATAATGATTTAATGAGATTAAATAATTCCATAATAAGGATTGGTATGAGTGAAATTATTTAAGAAATGGTAACACAAAGAAGTCTCTTTAAAATTCTATTTATTATATTACTTCGTCAAAACCCCACATTTCAAGACCTAAATCATTTAGTTAGGGTAATCCTATATATTATGTTTCCATATATAATAAATTATAAATAATTAAGGATGTAAAAGACCATAATGGTAAGTTAATCATGACTCATTTTTAACTTATGTTTTCTCATTGATAGATGGCTACAATAGTATTGAAAAAAGAAGATTTGAGTTGGGAAAAATTGTTATGATAAATTTGGAAAAGGGGTCATCGATGTAACGGTTCATGATTTATATGTTATATCATTGATTATTTTTTACCGAAATAATAATATTATGTGGGGAAATATAATATTAAATGCATATTACCTGAATAAGGATTTTGGAATAGAAGTAGCTATGATGTGTTAAGTCATTATTTTCATTGGAGTATGATTATTAATAGTAATTTTTAATAGATAGAAAACATTTTAATAAACAAATACATATACCCTTTCAATATTATATAAATAATCGATAATTTTATTTTTGAGATATATTATAGGTATAAACTTTAGTGTATTACATTGGTATCTATGATTTAGAATTGTTATCATGGTGAATAATTTAGAGAATATGGAAGTGAACTATAGAGAAATAAATATTTCTAATAATGAATAATTTAAATTGGATTTTTTGTATACATCATGTTTATTTTTACTAAATATTAAATATATGATAAATAAAGAATTTATCTCTGTATATATGTGTTAAAAAAGTGGAATGGGTTTCTATATGAGGTGTATGAAAATTAAAAATGAGTAGCCTCTAAAAAATGTCATTTCTATAGTTTCTAAAATGGGTTTAACAAGATTTCCATAAAACAAACTAATATTCACCGTATTCAATGTGGTATTCCATAATGGTCCAACATGGATAATGTTTCTCTACTTATAATATAAGTAGTTTTATTAGTTCCATTTGTGACACTCTAGTAACTCTAACCATACAACATGATATTGTTCAGCAATTCTGCTTGTTCCAAATAAATTTGGATTGAATAAAATTTATACTTAAATGAATTATGTTCATTTAATTATTCTTATAACATATTTATTATACATTAATAAATTATAAATAGAGACTTCTTTTTTATATGACTTTGGAATAATTATTTTGACGACAACTACAACATCAATTGTCCCCTTTATCTAATACGCAGAGTTTTTTCCAAAATCTCATTATTTAACTATGTTAATTTATTTTTTATTATATATTCTACATTATACTCTACATATATCTTGATAATATTTTCATCCTCCATATCAATTATTTTATGAATGTTTTTATATTTTCAAAGGGTATTTTTTATTTTGGTGTGATAAGCATTTAGGGATGGATAAATTAATCTATTATTATCACAGTAATCCTCTATTCATTGAAGTATGTTGGAAAACACCCTATGAATATTTGTGAAATTATTAATTTAAAGAACATCTTCTTTAGTATCATATGCAGAAATATATTCCACCTCTATTATGGGGTTCACCATGATCATTTGTTTAGAAATTTTCCAAATAATATGTCCACTATTTGGGAAACAACAGAAAACCATACTGAGATTTAGAATCAATGTTATTATATAGTAATCTATAATGAATTTAAAACCTTACATTATTTTTTCACTTTTTTAGACTGGTAATAAATACATACTTATTCTCATGTACATAAAGATATTCTTAAATTAAATAAAGTTAATTTCATTATAATTTTATTATTATGTACATATAATTTCGAAAGTATACAAGATATTGATATGATTATATAACATGTAATACATTAAATGACTAATTTTAAATTGATATGGTATACTATTCAGGAATTTAATTTCTCAATCCGTGGAAGTTAATTAGATATTTATAGTACAGACACTATACAATACTAGTAATAACCCATTCATTGTATTCTACATGAAAAAACTATTGAGTTGTTTTATAATGAATATGTTTAATAAAATTCCATTTATCATCATTGATATAAATCTTAATTAATCTCTTTTTTGTATTTTTATCCTTTAAATATATATATATATATATATCTTAGGATTATTCCTCAATGTTGGCACTATGTTTGGGGTTCTTAGGAACCCATAATTATTATATTTGCAATATTAATAAATATTATGACATGTTCACATGAATTTTGGTAATTAATGGGGATCCCATTGATCTAGACCTCATATAGAAAATATGATACCACAATTGTTTCTAGAATGTTGGGTTTGTACTAGTCACAACCTAATGTTGGTCGATATTGAGTTTCAGTTTGACAATATTTGTTGGTATTTAATTCAGTAAAATATATTATTTATTTTATTTATTTTAAATAATGTCATAAACCCTAACCCTCCCTATAAATATGTCATTATGAAAAATCAATATGGATAGATACATAACCTCAGGAGATTATAGAGGTGGGAGTGTTATTGTTGGTATATTATGAATGAGGATCAATGATAAATGATCAATGAGAAACATGTGATGTGTGGAGAATATTTTTAGATCATCATATTCAACTCTTGGTCGAACATTCTTAATCAAATATAGTTCCATTATATGTTATTTATTTCATGAATTTACAATCATTGATTTCTATCTCATGCAAGGATATAACCTTAATTTTTCATGGTGATTTCTATTCATCACATTAGACAAATTTCATTTTTTATTCTTGATATTAATTTGTTGTCAATGTCGCACATGTGTTTTGAAATTGTTTGATTTTTCAATTAATGATTATTGGGTGGAATCACCTTAGAAAATGACGAACATAAATCATTAATGTTCTTTTCCAGAAACATTATTCTTGAACTCTAATAATTTATCATAGTGTAATGATTAATCATTTATAGGGAATATTCAATAAAGATAAAATCCTCATATTCATAGAATATGTGTAAAAATTTTATGGATCAGTGTTTTTTGGATGGATTGAGGAATGATGTAGGACTTTTCTGTTAGATAAATGGATCAGAGGCCACATCCAGGTCCTTCACACATAGGTTTAAGAGCTCAAAATAATAGTATAATGAGATCATATCATAATAAAATAGTGTGGTTGATGTTCAACCACTAGAGTTGGATTGGGTAAGCTCAACCATATATCCAAATTACTTAGTGCGATTCATAGAAGAACCAGTTTCCATAGTTTCAGGGCTGAGACACAAGAATACTTTATCTGTTTCATCAAAATAAGCATTTACTTGATATGTAGTCTAAAAACATAGCCCATGTAGCCCCCTAATAGGATACTAAGTGTTTTTGAAAGAAATATATAAAAAATTTCATGAGTGGATACTTCACAATATTTGATTAGATTTTTGAAGATCTGTGTGGGTCAATGGGGTACATTGTTATATGCATATCCAGGTATACATGCATAACCAGAGTATTCATGCATGGGATGTGAGGACACAGGCATACCCAAGGCATGTGAGATATGTTATGTACTCTATGTTAAAGTATTTTATAACCACATGGATAACCATACGATGTGTATGAGAGTACAATCGTATGTGTTTATGTTATTTCACATGACGTATGAACGTATTAACATGCCATGTTATTTTTTATTATACATCTATCCTTCATAGAACCTTATTCATGTATCAGATTTGGGACCATGAGAATCCTTTATAAGAAGATTGCAAATGTAGAAAAATATGGTGTCCCTTGATTCAGTAGGGATTATATGATGAAAAATTATTCTAGTGGGACACATGTATTAGTGAAATGTAGTTCATTTTAGAGATAATATGTGATCATAATAATGTAAATAGGGTTGGTACAACCAAGTACCTACCTAGGTCTAAGACCCCCATATCACTAGTAAATCATTATATGGAATTCCCCCCACATTATATAGTGTTACCTTCCTCTATCTATATAGTGGTCTCACCATTTTGATCTTAGACATTGAGTGGTTTGTCTATTATAGCGATTCTCTATTGGTTATACTACATAGTAGTAAAGTGTGGATCCTCCATATTATTGGGATTTAACGCATGAAACTTGGACATGAGATGGAGACTTGTGGACCTATAAGAATTTAATTCATTATTAGCTACTTCTATTGATATTATTCCCATTTCTCGTTTATCTTGGGTTTCTTCTAATCATATCATGAATTGGGTGTTCTTTACACTCATGAATATGGATTATATTGAATATAGTTTATTACAATTTATTCGCATTTTTTCAAGGAATATTAATGGTTTTATATATGATCACCCCTGCATGGAAGATCTTATACAAAGTGTGTATTATAAAGATTATTCACAAATCAACAACGTCCTTGGCGGAACTAGTTTATGTGTGGAAACGTGTGTTGTGCTGCTGGCCCTATTTGGTGGCCTTCCATGGAGATTATGAGATAGGATATCTATAGGATTACAATTTTTACTAGTTTTTTTCATCTGGGGGAATTATTTTGGGATGGGAGTTTATTTTCACCATAAATATTTGGTACTAAACTACATTAGATTGATTCTTTCTTTGTGGTTGTTTCATACATGGTATACACTCTAGATGTTTCAGTCTTTCATTATATCTCTAAATGGTGGCATTATGATTACTATAAAATATCATAAATGTACATTAGTATATGTCATCCCATTTAATTTTTTTTATATTTTGGAATTTTCACAAGAACCTATCCTATTAGAGGTGGGATAAGCGTGTCACACACATATTACCATCTTCTAATTAGTCCCCAATGTGTTAGTTTATAACAATGTTTTATCAACATATAGTCTTTACATATATTTTTTTATAAAGGACAAGTTTTTTGTTTTTGTTTTCTAATATAATGTAATGATGTTAGTTTGTCTCATGTTAGGATCTCAGTATAGGGAACCTTTTTGTGCAGTGGTTGATCTATTAATTGAATGTGACTCTGAATACCTTGTTGTTAACAAGGGATACCAAGACATTATTCATATGGAAACAATGGTACATAAATCATATATTATTGTTTATTATTATATCATGTACTTATTGGGTAATACACTTATATATTATCATCTAATGATGGTATGTCTTGTAATATTTATGATTTCATCCTGACGATATCTAGTTTGGATACTGATACTAGATAATTATGTAGACCATTTTGAGAAATGAGGTTGTGGTTCAAGGACACATTCATGATGGCTTTACTCGAGGTGACCATTAAGAGATTCTACCATAAGTTTATAAGTGAATAGATCACTCTTTATTAGATCATATTGTTGATTGATGTAATTATGGGTCTCAAATAGCTATAATAGGTTCGAAAAATGTTATACATACTCTTAGCATGTTATGTGAGTTCCAATAATAGAGATTGTGGAGGTTTCATGGTGATCCTAATAGTTAGGCATCTTAGATTTGATCGAGGAAGTGGTTAGAGTTTTCAACCATTTTCGTACCCTAGATGATAACATGGTAATGATTTCAACCTATATAATTAATGGAGAAATCATACAATGGTGTGGTCCAATCAGTCAAACAAATTATGAGAAGAAACTCACATTGTATGACTTCATGTAGCTATTCCTGGAATGGAATTACCACTGAATCTTGTGCTCAATTTTAATCTTGGATATTTTATTACTATAGTTGGGTGATATGATAGTTTCTATGAATTACCCATTATTTAGTAACCTTACACGTTACACTCTTGATATAGTGGGTGATAGATTCTTTAGGGATTTTTTTAGAAGGGACCACACAGAGACATTAATTCAAGAGATGTCTCCTTATGCATTATCAGTTATTTTAGAATAGATTATATGAATTTAATAACCAAGAAATTACTAGAGGAGGGTCATCAGGTACTGTGAGTAGTCAGTGGTAATCATTTGGATTATTCATTAACAATATGAATCATGAGACATTTCTTTGGGCCTTATTATTGGAAGAACACTCATTCATGAAATTAGACACGTGGATCTATATATAATGGGTCAATAAGTGTACCCATAATTAATATTAAATGAAATTATTATGATTATGAAAATTTATTTCACTTGTCTCATTATTTTATATTTCGATGTGTTAAAGAAGGTATATATTCACTTGATGGAAAACCAAGACATAGGCAACATCGTGATCAAAAATCTTCTTGGCATGGGCAAGGCGACACATAAAAATATTTTGATGTTAGAGGTGAATATATGTCATAAAGGGGAGGAGAATCTGGTAGAAAATTATATTGAAAACATCATATTTCACTACCTATATGTGTTTCACACCATGTATATAAGGATAAAGGATTATGGAATGGGAAGATAACTACAACGAAGGTATATGAACAAGATTTTATTGAGATGATTTGTGGTACAATTTTGTGTACTTTAAAAATTATCTATTGTGATAGTAAACACATGTGTGAGTCAATAATTTTTCTCTATATTACTTTTGTGTGATACAATGATTGACAATGAGTCTTTATCCAAGAATTTATGGCCTGAGATTCACACAATGAAAAATTCATCAATATGAGACAACTACAGACAATGCGAGCTGTCATATGGTGCAGATAGTTTCTCATGGGAGAAATTAGTGATTTTGATTAAACCCTGTGAAATAAACAATTATATGGACTGGTTGTACATTGTGTACACCATGATAGACTATCATTATTAGAGAGTTAGATTCCATCAGACATATGGCATGATATTCTCTTTTGTGGGTGACTGATATATTATGACTGAGTGAGTGAGTATCACAAGAAGGAATATAAATCCAAGCACCAATTATTTGGAATTTTTATCCCTTAGAATAGTAGGAACATCAGGAATATTTCATTAACATTTATTTGAAGAATATTTTGATTCCTTTCATAGATATTTCTGGGGAATAATATTAAGGTGGGGGGGGGGGGGTTGGCCTATGTTATAAGGCCCCAGCCTTAAACCTTACTTAATATTGAATTAAATGAATAATTGACATTGAGGATCTTTTCAGGTTTAGTGTTTTAGAGAATTAGGAAATAACTATTACATCTCAAAAGATTACAAAGCAGGCACTTCTACTATGTTTCCATAAAATTAAAAAAAACTCTTAAAAAGAGACATGTCTAGTTCCATGTTTTATATAGCATGACTTTTCCTTGATCTCATCCTTGACCCTATTCCACATTAAGTCCTGTGAAAAAAATTCAAAAAAACTTGGGGTGAGCATAAAAATCTTAGTAAGGGATACACAAAGAATGAAAACTGTTAGTTTTTCAAACATCACGTAATCCATGTATACTTTATCAAAGTAATACCTTCACCTTCATGAAGTAGTAAAAACTCTTCACTGAATAAAATATCATTACATACCATTTTGTAACCAAAGGATTACCATAAAACCCATATAAAGTACACATAACATATAAAGGTAACTTGGGACATAAACATACTTAAGTGGAATAACCATTCTGTCAAATTCCACACATATCACTTAATGGGATAGCCATACGGCCAACTTTCATACATAATTAATGGAATAGCCATACGGCCGACTTCCATACCCAATGAATTGGAGGTTATAACGTAACCACCCGTCCTGGTATTCACGGCACCACCCGTCATATGGTTTATCACGTAACCACCCGTCAAATGTCCAAGTACCAATATAAAATCATAAAACATAAAACCAATATAAATGAATGATAACATTTCCACATTTCAATCACAATATATCATTTAAATATATTGACATAATAGATTCCTCTATCAAAACCATTTTCAATACCAAAATACATAAATGAGTATATGGTATTTATTTTATTTTAAAAACATTACGGCTTGTTGAGGAAGCCAAAGACCAAATAATACTCGCGGCGACGGAGAAGGTCGTTGTCACCGCATATGTTAAAAAAACATTCCTTTTTATCATTTAGTAAAAAGCTTCTTATAAAAATATTCCTTTTGTATAAAAGTGAAAGTCAAAGGGGTTTATACACCGTATAAAACAAAGTTGTGTATAAAACAAAATATGCCTCAATGAAAGGAGATTGAGACGAAGTCCCTTACCTCGGGTCCGACTAGACTTGATTGTTCTTTAACGTCCTGAATAATAAACTTGAGTTAATTTATATTTTCCTAAGAACATTTTTCAAGTTCATTATTCCTTTTATATCACTTATTTACATGTTATAAACATTATGTAACCATTTAAGTTAATAATGTTTGTTTTTTCGATATTTGGTTCTTAAGTCGAAAGTGGACTTCTTACAATTACATGTTATTCATGTGGTCAAAAGTTTCATTACATCCAGAATTATATTCATGATTTGGATATCATATATATCATATATATCCATAATATACATGTATTTATAATATTAAATAATCATTTAGAGGTAAGAAATGAAATGCACCGTTCATGGAGACGGTAAGCCGTACGTACGCATGAACGCGACTTTCATTTCTATGTCATATTAATGGAATTAAAACTAAATGAGAGGTATGTATATTTTAATTCTAGAATTATATTTATCATTTAGATGTAACAAACATCATATATATCCATTATATATATGTACTTATAATAGTACATTACATTTGGGGATAAGAAATGAAATGCACCGTTCATGGAGACGGTAAGCCGTACGTACGCATGAACGCTACCTTCATTTCTATCTCATACATTAATGGAAATAAATAACAATGATATATAGGTATATTATAATTCCAGTATAGAATCATATATAATAACTTTAAATCCATCCTTTATACGTCCCACATATGGCATTAACGAATCAAATCACTTTGAGGGGGCGATAGTCTGCACTTCCTTAAATGAAGATATCGCGTTTACCCATAATGGAAACCATAAATGTATGACCAAAATGAAAAATACAGAAGCTTAAGTAAAACGTAAACATATTATATATCATATATAAATATAGTGCTATCTTAATGGCCACCTTTTAAGGTGTTAAAATAATGTTGAACAATCATCGTTTCGGGAGGCCGAAATTCGCCATCCACGGAAACAGTATGTTCTTTAACCATTAGATGTAAGTGTGTGTAAGTGTAGATATAATCCTTCTTATAACAACATCCTAGTATATTGATGATACTGGAGTTTTTACAAAATAAATGAATAAAAATAGTTTAGGGGGTTGGAGTAGCAAAATAAAACAAAAGGACTCAAGTGAAGACATTACCTTAAAATCGGGTAACTCCCTTTCGTTTGAGCTCAACGGCTTCTTTGGTAAGAATTCTGCCCAAAGTGAGGATTCAAGGAGTAATAGAGGGAAGTATAGAGACAAAATGGGTAGGGTTTGGCCGAGCCAAAGGCTTTGGGAGTGTGGGTAAGGAGGTAGAGGTGGGGGCCTTTTATAAGGGGAGAGGAGGGGCACTCTTGGAAAGTAAGAAAATGTTACTTTATTTTAGAATGTGTTTCGAATTTTAATGGTCCCACATTGATGTGTTTCAAGGATAAGGTGATAAGGGTTAAAAATCCACCCATCCAATAGGTTTTGTACATGTGTAGGTCATATATTTTACATTATATTTCCATTTTATTTAAATCCTTTATTAATGAGGTAATCGCTGCATCATCATGATGTCATAAATAATTTAATTTATTTGATGTATAAAAATTATAAAACAAATATCATGATGTAGGAAATATTTTGAAATTTCTAATTAATATTTATAGTAAAAAATCTGACTTGTATAACCCCATGTAAAAATTGTTTTAGTAAAACATCTCATGTTTGTGTCATTTTTACATTAACATTAAATAAAACGTTATTTATGTCATTTCCCAACCAAAGTGGCTCCATGGGGTCCCCAAGTTGACTCATGGATTTTCTAGTCGTCCATGACACATCCAATGAGGGTATGACATGTTTCAAGCTCATCTCATATTATTAAAACATTATTTTTACCTTAAACTACACTAATTACCTCTAATCGCGATTAAAAACATAATAAGTTACTATTCACCAAAAAATTATTTTAATCCCATTGAACCACATTTTACTTCTTAATGAAAAACATTTATGTCAGATTTTTGAAATTAAAAACACAGAAGTGGTAAAATTTCATTTAAACGAAAAATTAGTTTTTATAAGTACCACTTAGTGGTTTCACTATTCATCAAAAATTGATGTTTTTCAGAAAAATACCAAAAATTCACCCGAAGCTATATTTGATATTCCGAATTCAAAAATGAAGTCTATTTTACAAAATTCAAAACATATAAGTCACATTAATTATTTTAATAATTAATTCCCGCTGTCATGACAAATAGCGTGTTTTTATGAAACAATAAGTATCAAAAGATTGACAGTAGTTTAAGTCCGATTTCAAAGTGAAATTAATTCCAACAACCACTATTGGATTAAATGGTAAAAATATATTCTAATTGAACTTAAAAACCAATTCAAAATATTATCTAATCATCTTATTAAATTATATTAAAAAGGGGTTTTGAATTAAAATACAACATTTTACACTATTCATTAAAAAAATGAACTTTATCGGAAAAATACCAAAAATTTACACAAAGTAAATTTTGATGTCCCGATTCTAAAAAAGAGTTATATTTTGTCCAATAGAATGTATAAGAGTGATCAAAACTATATTTAATGACGATTTTCCATCAAAAGGTGATAAGTGATCCTTAAGTGAAAATTAGGGTATAAATGCCTAAAATTGAATTCTATCCGTATTTTAAGCCTTTATCTTTTATTGGATAAATGTAAAATCATTTAAAAAACAAATATAATCATATTTTAGTTATTTCTATCCATTCCTGCCAATACAATGGCTACATGTTAACTACCATTTAAAATAATATTATTATATTACTAGTGTGCAACGTAAGTTTTCAAAGAAACTCATCATTGTGTATCGAGTACGCTATCGAACATAGAAACCCCTTTTAAGTAAAATTAATATTTAATTCGAAAATATTAATAAATATGAAAATTTATTATTCTTTATTTACCTGGGATGTTACATCCTTCCCCCCATTTGGGAATTGCGTCCTCGCAATTTTTATTCACTTATCAAAATAAGTGGGGGTATTTATCCCTCATAGCACTTTCAGATTCCCATGTTGCCTCTTCAACCATATGGTTTTTCCACAAAACCTTTACCTGGCGAATTACCTTATTTCGCAACACATGCTCTCTTTGGTCAAGAATCTGGACGGTTGCTCTTCATAAGATAGGTTCTCTTCCAGCTGAACTACCTCTGGACTCAAAACATGAGATGGATCTGGCATATACTTTCTCATCATCGAAACATTAAAAACATTTTGTACCTGAGATAAACTCGGAGGTAATTCCACTCTGTATGCAACTGATCCAACTCTCTCTAGAATTTCATATGGTCCAATGAACCTTGGACTCAGCTTTCCTTTCATACCAAATCGCATCACACTCTTCCATGGAGAAACCTTGAGAAAAACTTGATCATCTACCTCAAAAGATTGATCTTTCCTCTGGTTATCCGCATAACTCTTCTGCCTGCTCTGAGCTGTTCTCATGTGTTTCTGAATCAACTGAACTTTTTCTGCCATCTCTTCTACCAATTCTGGTCCCATCAGATTCCTTTCACACACTTCATCCCAAAATGCTGGAGTTCGACACCACTTACCATATAATGCCTCCAATGGTTCCATCTGTATACTAGAATGAAAACTGTTATTATAAGAAAACTCAACCAAAGAAATATGTTGGTCCCAACTTCCTTGATAATCCATTGAACAAGCTAGTAGCATATCCTCCAAGGTCTGAATTGTTCATTCTGACTACCCATCTGATTGAGGATGAAAATCTGTACTAAAATTTAATTCAGTACCCAACGACTTTTGAAGGCCTTTCCAAAAGTTTGAAGTAAACCTGGGATCACGATCGGACACAATGGAGAGAGGAACTCCATGTAACCTGACTACCTCTTTAAGGTACAAACGAGAAAGTTGATCTCGGGAAAAAGTATCTCGTATAAGAAGAAAATGAGAAGATTTAGGCAAGCGATCAACAATAACCCAGATTGAATTATTACCTCGAGATGTCCTCGGTAATCCCACAACAAAGTCCATGGATATGTTTTCCCATTTCCACTCTAGCACTAGTAAAGGCTGAAGTATCCCTTTCGGTAACTGCTGATCTGCTTTAACCTACTGACAAGTCAAACACTTCACAGTAAAATCAGCAATATCTCTTTTCATTCCATCCCACCAGTAATACTCCCGCATATCCCTGTACATCTTAGTACTGCCAGGATGAACTGAAAATGGGGAACTATGAGGCTCACATAACAACTCATTCTTCAACTGTGAATCACCAGGGACACATAATCTCTTCCCAAACCTCAAAACACAATCATTATCAATATTGAATTCAGGTAACTTACCCTTCTGAACCAGATCTACCTTTTTATGCAACTCACTATCTTGCTTCTGTGCTTACTTGATTCTGTCTGATAGGGAATATGTCACTGATACCTGAAAAAAAGCAGAAGGACTTCCTGCACCAAAAAATTCCATACCAAAGCTCATCAAATCCTTAACCAAAGTATCACGTTCCAAACACAACATTGTTAATGAATCATTACTTTTTCTACTCAAAGCATCATCCACTTTATTTGCTTTTCCCGGATGGTAATGAATTTTTCAATCATAATCCTTGATTAATTCCAGCCATCTCCTCTATCTCATGTTCAATTCTTTCTGAGTGAATATATACTTTAAACATTTGTGATCAGTATATATTTCACACTTTACTCCATACAAATGATGCCTCCAAATTTTTAAAGCAAAAAACAACAGCAGCTAATTCCAAGTCATGTGTAGGGTAATTTACCTCATGAGTTTTCAACTGACGTGAAGCATATGCAATTACCTGATCATTCTTCATAAGGAAACATCCATGTCCCTTCAACGAAGCATCCCTGTATATAAAAAAATCACCATTCCTAGAAGGAAGTGCCAAAACTAGAACATTTACCAATATTCTTTTCAACTCCTGAGTCAACTGAGCCATCACTGCAACAAAATGTTTAGTTTTGATTCTGACCATCTAAGAATACTAATTTTAAAGTTCATTTCCCACTGTATGCCTTCCCAGAAAATCCGTTCTGTTACCTCTATGAAAAACCATTCTTATCACAGAAATATCTTAGGCGAAGCAACATGGTAATCTTTAAATGCTATATCATTTCAGTCATACCATAAATTAACTTATAATTTAACAATTTTCAAACTCCTAAAGTTGTCTAAACCGACCTCTGATACCAACTATAAGGCCCCATCCTGAAACCTTACATAATATTGAACTAAATGAATAATTCACATTGAGGGTCTTTTCAGGATTAGTGTTTTAGAGAATTAGGACATAACTATTACATCTCAAAAGATTACAAAGCAGACACTTCTACTATGTTTCCATAAAATTAAAAAAAACTTTTAAAAAGAGACATGTCTAGTTCCATGTTTTATATAGCATGAATTTTCCTTGATCTCGTCCTTGACCCTATTCCACATTAAGTCCTGTGAAAAAAATTCAAAAAAACTTGGGGTGAGCATAAAAAGCTTAGTAAGGGATACACAAAGAATGAAAACTGTTAGTTTTTCAAACATCACGTAAACCATGTATACTTTATCAAAGTAATACCTTCACCTTCATGAAGTAGTAAAAACTCTTCACTGAATAAAATATCATTACTTACCCTTTTGTAACCAAAGGATTACCATAAAACCCATATAAAGAACATATAACATATAAAGGTAACTTGGGACATAAACATACTTAAGTGGAATAACCATACGGTCAAATTCCACACATATCACTTAATGGAATAGCCATACGGCCAACATCCATACATAATTAATGGAATAGCCATACGGCCGACTTCCATACCCAATGCATTGGAGGTTATAATGTAACCACCCGTCCTAGTATTCACGGCACCACCTGTCATATGGTTTATCACGTAACCACCCGTCAAATGTCCAAGTACCAATATAAAATCATAAAACATAAAACCAATATAAAGGAATGATAACATTTCCACATTTCAATCACAATATATCATTTAAATATATTGACATAATAGAATCCTCTATCAAAACCTTTTTCAATACTAAAATACATAAATGAGTATATGGTATTTATTTTATTTTAAAAACATTAAGGCTTGTTGAGGAAGCCAAAGACCAAATAATACTCGCGGCGGAGAAAAAGGTCGTTGTCACCGCGTACGTCAAAAAAAACATTCCTTTTTGTCGTTTAGTAAAACGCTTCGTAGAAAAAGATTCATTTTGTATAAAAGTTAATGTTAAAGGGGTTTATACACCGTATAAAAGAAAGTTGTGTATAAAACGAAATATGCCTCAATGAAAGAAGATTGAGACGAAGTCCCTTACCTCGGGTCTGACTTGACTCGATTGTTCTTTAACGTCCTCAATAATAAACTTGAGTTAATTTATATTTTCTTAAGAACCTTTTTCAAGTTAATTATTCTTTTTATATCTCTTATTTCCATGTTATAAACATTATGTAACCATTTAAGTTAATAATGTTTGTTTTGTCGATATTTTGTTCTTAAGTCGAAGGTGGACTTCTTACAATTACATGTTATTCGTGTGGTCAAAAGTTTCATTACATCCAGAATGATATTCATGATTTGGATATCATATATATCCAGAATATACATGTATTTATAATATTAAATAATAATTTAGAGGTAAGAAATGAAATTCACCGTTCATGCAGACGGTATGCCGTATGTACGCATGAACGCTACTTTCATTTCTATGTCATATTAATGGAATTAAAACTAAATGAGAGGTATGTATATTTTCATTCCAGAATTATTTTAATCATGTAGATGTAACATACACCATATATATCCATTATATATATGTACTTATAATAGTACATTATATTTGGGAATAAGAAATGAAATGCACTGTTCATGGAGACGGTAAGCCATACGTACGCATGAACGCTACTTTCATTTCTATATCATACATTAATGGAAAGAAATAATAATTATATAGAGGTATATTATAATTCCAGTATAACATCATATATAATAACTTTATATCCATCCTTTATACGTCCCACATATGGCATTAACGAATCAAATCACTTTGAGGGGGCGGTAGTCCGCACTTCCTTAAATGAAGATATCGCGTTCACCCATAATGGAAACCATAAAGGTATGCCCAAAATGAAAAATACAGAAGCTTAAGGAAAACATAAACATATTATATATCATATATAAATATATTTTCATCTTAATGGTCACCTTTGAAGGTGTTAAAAGAATGTTGAACAATCATCGTTTCGGGAGGACGAAATTCGCCATCCACGGAAACAGTATGTTCTTTAACCATTAGATGTAGGTGTGTGTAAGTGTAGATAGAATCCTTCTTATAACAAAATCCTAGTATATTGATGATACTGGAGTTTTTACAATAGAAATGAATAAAAATAGTTTAGGGGGTCGGAGAAGCAAAATAAAACAAAAGGACTCAAGTGAATACATTACCTTAAAATCGGGTAACTCCCTTTGGTTTGAGCTCAAAGGCTTCCTTGGGAAGACTTCTGCCCAATGTGAGGCTTCAAGGAGTAAGAGAGGGAAGTGGAGAGACAAAATGTGCAGGGGTTGGCTGAGACAAAGGCTTTGGGAGTGTGGGTAAGGAGGTAGAGGTGGGGGCCTTTTATAAGAGGAGAGGAGGGGCACTCTTGGAAAGTAAGAAACTTTTACTTTATTTTAGAATGTTTTTTCGGATTTTAATGGTACCACTTTGATTTGTTTCGAGGATAAGGTGATAAGGGTTCGAAATCCACCCATACAATAGGTTTTGGACATGTGTTGGTCATAGATTTTACATTTTCTTTCCATTTTATTTAAATCCTTTATTAATGAGGTAATCGCTGCATCATCATGATGTCATAAATAATTTATTTTATTTAATGTCTAAAAATTATAAAAAAATATCATTATGTAGAAATTCTTTTTAGATTTCTAATTAATATTTATAGTCAAAAATCTGACTTTTATAACCCCATGTAAAAATTGTTTTAGTAAACTGTCTCATGCTTGTGTCATTTTTACTTTAACATTAAATAAAAAGTTATTTATGTCATTTCCTAACCAATGTGGCTCCATGGGGTCCCCAAGTTGACTCATGGATTGTCTTGGTCGGCCATGACTCATCCAATGAGGGTTGGACATGTGTAAAGCTCATCTCATATTATTAAAACATTATTTTTACCTTAAACTACACTAATTACCTCTAATCGTGATTAAAAACTTAATAAGTTACTATTCACCAAAAAATTATTTTAATCCCAATGAACCACATTTTACTTCTTAATGACAACCATGTATGTCGGATTTTTGAAATTCAAAACACAGAAGTGGTAAAATTTCATTTAAACGAAAAATCAGTTTTTATAAGTACAACTTAGTGGTTTCACTATTAATCAAAAATTGAAGTTTTTCAGAAAAATACCAAAAATTCACCCTAAGCTATATTTGATATTCCGAATTCAAAAGTGAAGTCTATTTTAAAAAATTCAAAACATATAAGTCACATTAATTATTTTAATAATTAATTTCCGTTTTCATGACAAATAGCGTGTTTTTATGAAACAATAAGTATCAAAAGATTGACACTAGTTTTAGTCCGATTTCAAAGTGAAATTAATTCCAACGACCACTATTGGATTAAATGGTAAAAATATATTCTAATTGAACTTAAAAACAAATTCAAAAGATTATCTAATCATCTTAATAAATTAGATTAAGAAGAGGTTTTGAATTAAAATACAACATTTTACACTATTTATTAAAAAATGAACTTTATCGGAAAAATATCAAAAATTTACACAAAGTAAATTTTGATGTCCCGATTCTAAAAAAGAGTTATATTTGGTCCAATAGAATGTATAAGAGTGATCAAAACTATATTTAATGACGGATCACCATCAAAAGGTGATAAGTAAACCTTTAGTGAAAATTAGGGTATAAATGCCTAAAATTGAATTCTATCCATTTTTTAAGCCTTTATCTTTTATTGGATAAATGTAAAATCATTTAAAAAACATATATAATCATATTTTAGTTATTTATATCCATTCCCGCCAATACAATGGCTACATGTTAACTACCATTTAAAATAATATTATTATATTACTAGTGCGCAACGTAAGTTTTCAAAGAAACTCACCTTGCATATCGAGTACGCTATCGAACATAGAAACCCCTTTTAAGTAAAATTAATATTTAATTCGCAAATATTAATAAATATGAAAATTTATTATTCTTTATTTACCCGGGATGTTACATATTTAGTGACATGAACCCTAGACTGGTACCGATATCCACTAAAACATAGTGGGTGGCCTCCATTGATATTTTTGGGTTAAGAGAATTTTTCTATGAACATCAATAGAAATTTTTTTAGATCTACTATTTCACCCATTGTTTCCCTAGTTGTATTTGTTAAAAATATGGATGAGATCATCTAGTTTTTTGTTTACTAACATTGATAAAATAAGGTAATGATCAATAATAAATACCAATTTTCAAGGATTGCAGATGTTGTTTACTAGTTAAAAGGATGGAGTTGATTCTCGATGAATAATATTAGGATATGGAACCATTACTTAGGTATTTTCTGGATAATGTTCTAAAGATGATATTCTAATATTTCTATAGAAATAACGAAATCTGTATGCTGCCTTTCAATATTTCTAATTCCACCACATGTTTTCATTGATCTTATGAACTAGATCTTCTAGACATAGATGTATTGATTCATTGTTTTCTTCAGTAATGTAATTATCATATAGACCAGATACGGATAACGCTATATTTACTCTGAGATAATTGGATATATGGTAAACAATTGAAATGCCAGTTTGGATCAGTGATGATCAATTTATAAGATTATTCATCTATAAGCATGGTTTCTTTGTATAACCAATGCATATTTGTGTGGTTCATTATTTGGAACTATCAATGATCAATTTTTATGTTTGAAGTAATATTAGTTCACCAAGAAACTATTGGAGGTTTTTGGAAGACGTTTACATGATATATTCACCTTTAATATCAGGAAATCTATAGGGTATTTGTTTACCAAGTTTGAGAAGTGTTAGAGATCCATCATAGAGATGAGGAAAAGGTTGACAATTTATCCTATTTTTAGACTTCTAGAGTGTGGGATTTTATTACATGGTGATTTGTGGTGCCTCTAAAGTTGTTATTAAATAAATTTTGATGTAGAGATAGAAAATTATCACTTATGGGTCACAAATATTTATATCCCAATCGAATAATTAAACATATCATGAATTTATGTTATTAGTGGTGGTATTTACCTTAATGATAGAGAAGAATTATCTTCAGGGTGGAAATATTGTTTTTTAGCCAATCCACCAATGTGTTAGGATCATCTACACTAAGAGATATCTCAATTTGATGTAGAGATATTGGTATGAGTTTTTATTGGACTAATAATTGAATATTCTATATAATCTGGGTACAGATGGTAGGTTTTGGGTGCATGAGAAGCAAATGGATGGGTGTACCCAACATAATTTTATTGTTCACAATGATCTATCCGAGATCCATCATGAAAATAAAATTATAGATCTTCTGGATAGAAAGATGAATGAAAAGGAAATATAGAAGTCCTAGAACCATAGAGAGGATCATCATATCCTAGTTAAAATTAATTTAGTTAAAATACAAGAATAACCTTGATGGAATTCTCTCTCTGTTGATGTTTCCGGTAATGATCCATATGGTCTATCATTTTTTTGTAGAATCCAAGTGTAGGATTCCTCTAGTGGTGATCCACACATGTTCCACATATCATTAGATGTCGTCGAACCGATCTTTGGGTGCTATCTTGGAAGAGGCTCCGCTTGTGATGTACACCTTTGATCACCTTGAGATCAACTTCCAAAGATCTCTCCTTGATCTGGTGTAGGAGGATCTCTCTTTTATATTGAGAGAGTTCTTGGAGGAATAGAATTCTATCTTGACTTTAGAGATTTATCTAGATCTGTTATGCATAACCACAGTGAATAGATAGGGTAAATAAGAATAATGTAATTTTTAATTTATTACATAGAATAATAAAATGAATTAATTACCCGAAAGAATTTATTGATTTCATTTAATTCGAAGTAAGAACCAATGTCTAATAATAATCGTTGACTGTTATTATCACTTGAAATGCACCCAGGGAATTACACCTAATATTATTTAATTAAATAAATATAATTATTTCTCCCAAATCACTAGAAAAATTAAATGGTGTGTATATTTATATATAAGGCATGTATTTTTTTTGTCCATTTTCATTATTTCCTCCACCACATTTATTATACATTTACTTATGACTATTTATTACTCAAATAAATATCACTACATTTCTAGCTATTAATCATATTAATTTTCCAACAATATATTCTCTCAAATAACTAGTTCGGAAATAAATGCGGTAAGGCATCCTTGAATAATTATTAAACAAAAATAATGAATAATATTTATTGAACATGTTAAATGAATATTTAACAGAGATACTTGGACACACAAAGTGTGTAACACTTTAGGCCTTTTCTCATTGGCATTAGGCGGAGCCTGCCTAAATCTAAGGTTAGCATCTATCAGCACGCGAAGGCACCCATAGAGAAGGAAGTTAATGTCACAATGCTGAAAAAAACACTTACTATGTAATGTAATCCCTTTGTCACCATATATCCATTCAAATGGGATTCATGAGAGTTCCATCAAACCATGTTCTCTATTATTCAGTATTTGACTTCTGGGAATTGAACATTCCCATTCCTTACCATGGACATGGATTAATTTAGGGTATATCAACTCCATCAACAGGCCTGAGATATCAACTTCTGTTATGGAAGAGAAGGGGAAAATCCTTTCTCTCATTATCTATTAATTCAGTATTACTTCGGACACACCCAATGTATGATACCTCGCTACGAACAGTGTGTTGTCGTAGTTTTTTCATTCCTCTAAGTGCGTGAGTTTCAATACCCATTAATAATAATCTTATTGTCTAAGGACTAATACACACCTCTACAGATAGGAACATCAAATGACACTATGAAATGTTGATTCTCTACTGGCGGGTCCCATTCTCATAATATCTTCCTTGATATTACCAAAGTTTCACACCATGAGAAGGTGCCTAAAAATATTATGAGTGCTCACCCATAATGGCCTGTATTATTTTTGTCCCTCAAATAATGTTATCGTTCCATATAACATATATTCAAGAATAGTGTTATGGAACGTTGGAGTTCTCATTATAACAAAGATCTATTAGCACCCTTTAGTGCAATAGCTCTACTTACGACATTATCACATTCATTACCAAACCGAAGAAAAATAAAGATGTGATAAGGTATTTATTGATAATTTTTTTTTCATAAAGCACAAAGTAGTGGGTTCTAGGCCACAAACTCCAACAGACATCCACTTAGACTAGAGACAACTATTTTCAACCTTTAACCCTCTAGATATCACATGATATTCATGATTCTATGGAGAAAATACTTTAGTTATAAGGTACAATACATTATCTTCCATGGACACTATGCTCACTGTAACTTCACCCCTTAGATATAAATCTCTCAATAGGTGATATTTTCAGAGAATGAACTTTTTTTGTTGATGTTACCTTGGTTATTTTACAAGAGCCACCACTATATTATTATCAAAATACAATGTGATAGGGTCTCTACTACTAGGTACCACATTAATCTCCTAGAAAATGTTCAAAATGCAGATGGATTACATGGATACATCAGAAGCCGATATATATTCAGAATCTGTTGTAGTATCGGCGATAACTAGCTAAATTGAACTCCTCCATCTTATAGCTCATCTGTTGAGACAGAAAAAATATCATGATTGTGAAACTAGATCATTTTGATCTGTCAGAAAACCAACATCAACATACCATATGATGACAAGCTCTTCATCTCCTCTATACACCAGGAATATATCCTTAGTTCTTCTAAGATACTTAAGGATAGTATTAAAAATAGTCTAATGTTGTTCTCCTGGAACATCTTGATATCTTCCCACTATGCTCAGTGCATAGGCAACATTGAGCCTGATACATAACATGGCATGCATGATGGATCTTATAGCCTATGTGTATGAAATATTACTCATTATATCATTCTCTTGTTGTGTCTAAGGACACATTATCTAAGAATGATGTAGTCCATGTCACACTGTAACCAATCCCCTCTTGGATTGTTTCATACTAAATCTATTTAGTATTAGGTCAATGTATGTACCTTGACTTAGTCCAGGCAGTCTCTTGGATCTATCAGAAATGATCCTGATTCCTAAAATGTAGCCTTCTTCACCTAAGTCATTCATGGATAAACACTTGTTCAACTAGTCCTCAGCTGACTATAAGATTGGTATATTATTTCAATTAGTAATATGTCCTCAAATTATACTAATAAGATAACAACCGTATTCTCATTAATCCAGGTATAAACACATGGCTTACATTTATTCTTAATGAAACAAAATTCCTTTATGGATTCATCAAATCGAATTTTCCATGAACTGGATGCTTGATTTAAACCATAAATTGATTTTTGAAACTTTCAATCTAGTTTGGCTTCACATGGTGTCACAAACACTTCATGTTGTTTCATATAGACATCACCCCGATGGTTCCCAATAAGGAAAGATATTTTGAAATAATTTTTCCAAATCACGTAGTTATGGTAAGATACTATGGAAGGTATGATTCATATGGATTTAAACATGGAAACTAGTGATAAGGTTTAAAAATAGTCAATTAATTGATGCTATCTAAATTTTCTAGCCACTAACCTTGCTTTATAGGTGCTAACTTAACCTTGCATGTCCATATATCTATTGAATGCCCATTTTCATCTAACATGCTTTACATCAACTGGCTCTTAGAACAGAACCCAGACTTTGTTCTAATACATGGAATCCATCTCAGAATTCATAGCTTCTAGCCATCTTGTAGCTTCAGAGCTCTCTACTTCTTCTATTTAGGAGAGAGGTTCATCATTTTCCAACAATAACGATTCACCATCCTTGGTGACTAAGAAACCAAATATCTCTAGTTCCCTTATCTTTCATGAGCCCCTACATCGTACTTCTGTTTCTGAGACCTCTTCCATGGGGACCTATGGAATTTGTTACTATACCAACTCATGTGTATATTGAGCATTAACATCAAAGATGTCAATCTTGATCCCAGTATACTTGTTTAGAATGTGCTCCTTATCAAGAAAGAAAACTTTTCTGGCGACAATCACTTTCTTGTCTGAAGGCTTGTATATGTAATATCCTTTCATTTCATTATGACATCCTATGATGATAAACCTTGGGCCCTAGGGTTCTAGTTTGATTCCTGATATGGCCTTATCAAACTTCTCACATCCCTATACACGTGTGTATTAAAAAATGGGTTTCTTTCCAATCCATAACTCAAAGGGAATTCCATTTTCCTCCATAGTTGGTACTCGGTTTAATGGGTATGTTGCAGTTTGTAAGGAATATCCCCAAAAGGATAATAGAAGCTCTGCATGACTCATCATTGACATTACCAAGTCTATAAAGGTGCAGTTCTTCCTTTCACTAACAATATTCTACAATGGTGTATAATGATCAGTGAGTTGCGATAGAATCCTTGAATCCAATGAAAGGTTAACAAATTCTTGATTCAAATATTCTCCACCTCGATCTGATTGAAGCTTCATTATCTTATCACCAAGAAGAATCTATACTTCATTGATTAATTCCGCAAATTTCTCCTAGGACTCTGAATTATACCTCATTAATTAGATGTAACCATATCTACTCAAATAATCGGAAGAAGTAATTAAGTAACAATATACACCTCTAGATTCTACTAGAAATGGTACACACACATCTTTGGGTGTAAATCCTAGATGCTCTGTGGCCCATTCACCCATTCCACCAAAAGGAGGATTAGTAATTTTACCCTGTAAACAAGTGTGACATCTATCAAGTGGGTTTATATCATTTGAGTCTAAATATCCATCTTTGCAGAGAATTGTCAAGCGTTTCGCATTTACCAGACCAAGAAGGTGATGGAACAACTAGTTTTTGTATTAGTCATATGAGTTTGTTTCGTTATTGATTTCCAACACTAGGTTTTCATAATTTAATATTATAAAAACCATTATTTAAATGTGACATACCATAATATTCATGGTTCTTATAAAAGAAACAACCATTATTTCCAAACATGAATATAAATCCATCCATATCCAAACATGATTTAGAAATTATGTTCCTGGTAACACTGGGTATAACGACCCATACTTTACATACATTGTTAATACTTCAAAATTGAAGCACACATATTACAACATATAAAAAAACCACAAAGGACCGTATAGGTATAGTGTCTTTAGAAACTGGGAAACATAAACAACTGGTTCATAAATCTTCTACAGTGTCTCCCATTTAATTCATCATATCTAGGGTCCCTTTTAGCATATTCTACTTAATATCCATCTTCCTGACCTGGGGAAAAGAAAACATAAAAGGGTGAGCTCAAATGCTCAGCAAGGGCAAATAAAGGAAATAAAAATCATATCATATCTTTTTGAAAATCAAAACCTGCAAAAGAGATCATAATATCTTAACATGGATTAAATCATAGAAGTGAAAATGAGATCCCCATAATCATAACATAAAACTTGAAACTTTGTGGCATGCACACATAATCATGGAAAATCATTTCTTGTTAGTCATGACTCATTGCCAAGACTATCTTAGTGGACAAAGTCCCTTTCTGAACCGAGTTCACTCCTCGTGTCAGTCCTGTATCACTGAACCGAAATAACCTTCCGTTCCAGCCATGTCTATCTCATGAGATATAAAATCATTACCCAATGCATTGGAGGGAGATATAGGTCCCACCCATCTTATAATGAATCCTTTCTTATGTGTGCCACATAATCATAAACCAGACATCATAACGTAACCCATGTAATAAAAATGGGATTCTTAAACAACATGAAATCATAAAACAATTCATATAAGATAAAGGAATTCATAAAAATATTTCCATCACAACATAATCAAATCCATGTAATAATAGGGATAGAAACAGAACCCTTTATTATCATAGATGGAAAATAATTTTGATAAAACACTTGAACTTCATTCTTGAGGAAAATATCCTTTCTTTTTCAAAAACATTTTACATTTCTTAACATGTCATACAACTTTAAACTAAAAGAAGTTTATTAAAAATAAACTTGAAAACTTTTAAAGGAATCTTCTTGGAAATAATGTTTTAAAAATCCATTCTTGTCGTATAAGTTAAAAAAAACATTCTTCGTACTTTTGTCGGAAAAGTCAAAAAGTACCTCGTACGGAAAAACGACAAAATATTCCTTTCATATTCTTTACTAAAAACTCACCTAAGGGTAAAATTGGATTTAAACTATTGTAAGTGGATGGAAACAATATTACATATTGAGGGAACATGGATGTGGATGATAAAATACACCCCAGTAAATACTTACGAATAAACAATCTCGGATAAAAATGAGATTGTGATATTTCCCTTACCTTAGGTCCGATTCGCTTTGTTCGTGTCCGAAGCTCCTGTATAATGGTTTAAATAATGTTATTGACTTATTCCAGAATCATACATATTGATATGATATCATATATGGTCATATTATTAGCTCCTTGTTAGTAATATTTCATTGTTACTTGTTACTCGGGTCTTTATAACTTTTTGTTCTTATGCGTGTTTTGTCGAATAAATTCTTATTCTTATCTTTAGGTTATAGATACTTCATTTCCATAATGGTATTAGTGTATTATATACCATATTCATTGATTCAATTCATTTATATAATCACTATGAAATGAAGATCATGTAGAACGAGTCGCATCACATCGTGGAGACGGTATTCCGTACGTACGCACGAGTGATGATATCGTTCCTATGATCGTGGAATTGTATTGGAGTATATATATATTATTTCAGTATCAATATTACTTCATAATAATCATATATAGTTACTCATTACACCATTATACCCATCCTTGTAAGGTGATGGTGGAAAATAGATTACACCACGGCGTGGAGACGGTATTCCGTACGTACGCACGCACGGTGATTTCATTTTTCCGTAGGATGGATAGAAGGTGAATTAGGGTTGTTTCATATTTATAATAACATATTAGTATGTCAGTAATACTGATGTTATTACTTTATCATGAAACAACTAAAGAAGAAGAAGTTGAAGAAGAAAGAAATTGAAAAGATCGGTAATGGATATTACCTCTTCTTTGGAACGCCTCTTTGAATCCTCCACTTAAAGAACTAAGATTGGTCTTTGGAGAAGACCAGGACCTCTAGGATTATTCTAGGGAAGTGGAGAGGAGAAAATGGCAGGGGTTGGCCGAGCTTGAGTGCTCAAATTGGTGTGAGGAGGAGGGGGAGGAGGTGCCCTTTTATAAGGGAGGAGAGGGGCACCTTAGGAATATCTCAAAATATTAAAGTCAAAATCGGTTTATAATGGTTCCAAAGGGTCTTATTTCGAAGCTAAAGTGGGGATGGGTCGAAATCCTATCAACCAATAGGATTTAGACAAGTTTAGGGTATTATTTTAACCTTATCAATTAGATTTAACTCTAAGTTAATTAATTTAACTTTTACCGTGTCTTTTTGTTTGCTTTCACTATATGGTTAATACACTTACTATAACATGCCAAAAGAACCCCAAATTGTTTATTATTAATATATATATCCTTATCTAAGTCATTCGGCCGAACCTTAGATTTTTAGGAATAAAATAACAAATAGTAATATAATATTTGATTTAAAAACTATTTTGTGTCAATTTTGACAGTATTTGATATATGATTTTTGTGAAAGTCATAACAGAATTATATGTTCGAACCAAGTTAATTAAATCAACACTAATATATCATAGTAACCTAGAAAATTAGTGGAATTCATAAAAATTCTCAAATTACATTTATTTTGGTGTTTAAAACATCAATTATGTCAATAATTCATTAATAAGATAATTACTGCATCATCATTGTATCATAAATAAATTACATTATTTAATGTCTAAAAATTACAAATAAAATACCATTTTGTAGGAAATCTTTTTAGCTTTCTAATGAATATTTATAGTCGAATTTATCTTATGTATAACCCCATATTAAAAATGATTTACTTATTAAACTTTGATTTTAACTATTTTAACCCTTCTTTAAATAAATTAATAATAAATGTCCTAATCTAATCCAAGTGGGCCTAAATGGTCATATTTTATTCCTAAGTTTGTTTTTGGTCGAATTACACTTGTCCAATAGAATTAGGACATGTGTTAGGGTAATATTGATATCATATTTACCCTTAGTTACCCTATTTACTATTAACCGCGGTAAAAATAGTAAAAAGTTACTATTCACCAAAAAAATTATTTTCATCTCATTGAACCACATTTTAGTCCTTGATATTAACCGTGTCTCTCGGATTTTTGAAATTCCATTCACAGAAGCGGTAAAATTAAGTTTTATGCAAAATTCAGTTTTTAACCTACCACTTAGTGGTTTCACTATTCATCGAAAATTGAAAGTTTTCAGAAAAATACCAAAATTTCACCCTAGGCTAATTTCGATATTCTGAGTCCAAAAATGAAGTCCATTTTGAAAAATAAAATTTATAAAATTTCAAAAAGTGCTTATTACTATTCATAACGGCTAGTTTTAATAGCATAATGTTGTTTAGTGAAACTCGGTATTGCGTACGACGCAAGCTATCGAGGAAGGTCGCGATTGCGTGTAAAGCAAGCCAGGCAAGTGTTGTGTAGAAAAAGATTCCTTTGATGATTCATATAACATAAAAGTCTCGGGTGTTACATTCTACCCCCCTTAAAAAGAATTTCGCCCTCGAAATTCGTCACTTTGTAACAAACAGATGAGGATAATTCTCCTTCATCATATCCTCAAGCTCCCATGTAGCTTCTTCAAGTTGGTGGTTCCTCCATAAAACTTTCACCAAGCGAGTGGTCTTGTTTCGTAGGACTTTTTCGCTACGATCCAGAATCTCTATCGGCTGTTCTTCATAAGAAAGATCTTGCTCCAGCGGTACAACTTCTGAGCTGAGTACATGTGAAGGATCTGGTATGTACTATCTCAGGAGAAATACATGGAACACATCGTGAACTTGAGAGAGATTCGGTGGAAGCGCCAATCGGTAAGCTACCTTCCCAACACGATCCAGTATTTCGAAAGGACCGATATATCTAGGGCTCAACTTCCCCTTCTTTCCAAATCTCATAACCCTCTTCCAGGGAGATATTCGTAAGAACACTTTATCACCCACTTCAAACTCTAGGTCTTTTCTTCGGTTGTCGGCATAACTTTTCTGTCGACTCTGAACTGCTCTTATGTGTTGTTGAATAGATCTGACTTTTTCTGCCATTTCATCAACGAGATCAGGTCCTAATAGCTTTCTTTCCCCAACTTCATCCCAGCAAGTTGGAGTCCTGCATTTCTTTCCATAGAGAGCTTCATAAGGAGCCATCTGAATACTGGAGTGAAAGCTATTATTATAAGAAAATTCCACCAAAGGTAGGTGTTGATCCCAACCTCCTTTGAAATCCATAGAGCAAGCTCTCAACATATCTTCTAGGGTTTGAATTGTTCTCTCAGACTGACCGTCTGTCTGGGGATGATAAGCAGTGCTGAAACTCAACTCTGTATCCAGAGTATGCTGAAGACTTCACCAGAACTTCGAGGTAAATCTCGGATCCCGATCAGATATAATAGAAAGTGGTACTCCATGCAATCTTACCACTTCCTTTACATATATCCTGGCAAGCTGATCTAGAGAGAAATCCTCTCTAATAGCAATGAAGTGTGCAGACTTTGTAAGACGATCAACTATGACCCAGATAGAATTATTGCCTTTGGATGTTTTAGGAAGTCCTGTGACAAAGTCCATAGTGATGTTTTCCCATTTCCATTCGGGTATGGGTAATGGTTGTAACATCCCCTTAGACTTCTGTCTCTCAGCTTTAACTTGTTGACAAACCAAGCATCGAGAGACATATTCAGCAACATCTCTTTTCATGCCATCCCACCAGAAGTACTCTTTCAGGTCCCTATACATCTTCGTGCTTCCAGGATGAATAGAGAATGAAGAACTATGAGCCTCATCCAGCAGCTCTTTCTTTAATTCGGGGATGGGAGGAACACAAACCCGATTCCTGAACTTTATTATCCCATCACAATCAAGGTTGAATTCAGGAACATTTCTCACCTTCTTTTGTAACTCGACATCTTCTTTCTGTGCCTCTTTAATCTTCACATGTATAGATGGTTGAACATTCATTTGAGAAAGATAAGATTTTTCCCCTTCCATTATAATTCCAAGATCCATCCTTTGTAAATCCATAAATATTGGATCTTTTGTGATCCTCATCATGGATAAACTAGCATGGTCTTGTCGACTTAATGCATCTGCCACCTTGTTTGCTTTCCCAGGGTGGTAATGGATTGAGCAGTCATAATCCTTAATCAGCTCCAACCATCTTCTTTGACGCATATTCAACTCCTTTTGTGTGAAAATATACTTTAAACTTTTATGATCAGTATAAATATCACACCTTTCACCATAAAGGTAATGCCTCCAAATCTTTAATGCAAAGATTACCGCAGCCAACTCCAAATCATGTGTTGGGTAATTTTGCTCATGGATTTTCAACTGTCGTGAGGCATAAGCTATCACCATATCATTTTGCATTAGAACACACCCCAATCCCTTCTTGGATGCATCACTGTAGATCACAAACCTTTCTCCACTACAAGGCAGTGTGAGCACAGGTGCACTGGATAACCTTCTTTTCAACTCCTTGAAATTCTCTTCACATTCCTCTGTCCAGACAAACTTAACTCCTTTCCGAGTCAACTTGTTGAGTGGATTTGATAATCGTGAAAAATCTTTTACAAAACGTCGATAATAACCAGCCAAACCAAGAAAACTTCGGATCTCAGTTACTGTTGTTGGTCTTGACCATCTTTCGATAACCTCTGTTTTTGCTGGATCCACAGATATCCCCTCTTTTGAGATTATATGACCCAAAAATGCAACTTTTTGAAGCCAAAATTCACACTTGGTAAATTTGGCATAAAGCTTCTCTTTTCTCAGGGTCTTCAATATAATTCTCAAGTGATCTTCATGCTCTTCCTTGCTCTTTGAATAGACAAGAATATCGTCTATAAAGACTACCACAAATTGATCAAGATAGTCTCTAAAGACTCTATTCATTAGATCCATGAAGATAGCAGGGGCATTAGTAAGACAAAATGGCATCACTATAAATTCATAGTGTCCATACCTTGTACGGAAAGCCGTCTTTGGTATATCCTCCCTTTTGACCCTTAATTGATGATACCCTGAACGAAGATCAATCTTGGAAAAGTATTGATCTCCGCGTAGTTGGTCAAATAAGTCATCAATGCGTGGGAGAGGATATTTGTTCTTGATAGTGATCTTGTTAAGTTCTCGATAATCAATGCAGAGTCTCATTGATCCATCTTTCTTCTTAACAAATAGAACAGGTGCTCCCCAAGGTGACGCACTAGGGCGTATGAATCCCTTATCAAGATTCTCTTGGAGTTCTTCTTCAATTCCTGCAACTCAATTGGGGCCATTCTATAAGGTGTCTTTGAAATAGGCAAAGCACCCGGTACGAGTTCTATTGAAAACTCAACTTCACGATTTGGTGGAAGACCCGGTAATTCCTCTGGAAAGACATCATCAAACTCCCGTACAATGGGCATATTCTTAATCGTGAGTTTCTCACCAACTATTTGAGATAAATAACCTTCATTTAGTGGAATCAATACCCATAAGATGGAAGAAATTTCCACTGGAAGGTTATGTTCATCCTTGCATTGATAGACGATCGTAGGTTGATCTGGAATATGAAATGTGACTTCCCTTCTTTGGCAACTGATATGAGCTCCATGTAGAGAAAGCCAATCCATGCCAAGAATCACATCAAATTCCACTAAAGGAAGGATCACAAGATTTGCAGGAAGCACTTTCCCACAAACTTCGATCGGAGAAGAATTATAAACTTTTGATGCGACTGTTGTGCCATTAGGTGTTGTCACAGCTAACTCAACATCTAATTGTTGAGGTAATGTGGTGATACCCTTAGAAAATTCTTTAGAAATAAAAGAGTGGGTGGCTCCAGAATCAAATAAAACAGTTGCTACTTTAGAGTGGATGGTAAGTGTACCTTTCACCACTTTGTTATCGTACTCCACATCGCTGATAGAAATTGCATGTGACTTTCCTTTGTCTTTAGCCTTAAGAGTTTGTTGATGTCGACCATCATCATCAACCCTTGGGTTTGGGCATTGATTGGCATAATGCCCCATCTCCTTGCACTTGAAACATTGAAGTGTAGTAGGTTCATTCTGTGTATCCCTTCCTTTGTTTGCATCATTAGACATCTTCTTCCCATTATCACGGCATTCAAATGCCCGATGACCTTCCTTTCCACATTTAAAACATTTACTTGTCCCTTTAAGAGAACTCCCTCCATGTTTCTTTCCACACTTTGAGCATAAGGGAAAGTTCATCTTCTTTTCCGTGTGCTCTTTAGATTTTTCTTTGAACTCCATCTTCCTCTTCTTATCAAACCCATGTGACTGA
This sequence comes from Viscum album, assembly GCA_963277665.1. NCBI lineage: Eukaryota > Viridiplantae > Streptophyta > Magnoliopsida > Santalales > Viscaceae > Viscum > Viscum album. The sequence continues at coordinate 371,965 of CAUJRU010000410.1, read as the reverse complement.
TGGGTTACTCCAATCTCCATCTCGACTTTGAGAGCACATCGAACGATTTCCTCGTAGCTATTGAAGTCCCTTATGGCTAACGCCCTTCGAAGACTTGGTTTTAAGCCAATAAAGAATCGATCGATATTACTCTCAGGTTGGATAATAATACCAGAAGCGTACCTTGCAAGTCTTGTAAAATTTGCTTCATAGGTACTAACAGATTCATCATCCCTTTGCTTCAGTTCAAGGAACTCTTTCTCCATCTTTGTTCGGAGAATACGAGGGAAGTACTTATTGAAAAATAAGTTCTTGAACTCGTCCCATTCCATAGACTCAATTTCATCCCTTTGCCTCGTATTCTTAACAAGATTCCACCATTGATCCGCATCTCCTTCCAAACGATACACTGCTAGGATGACTTTATCATGCTCAGAACATTGAAGAACTGAAAATATCTTTTCAGTAGTACTAATCCATTGTTCAGCAACTAATGGATCAGTAGACCCGCTGAAAGAAGGTGGACGCTGCCTCATGAAGGATTCAACAGAATGTTGCTCCCTCCTTTGCTCGTTTGGAAATCCTGCATGATTCATAGCTTGAGAAAGTTGTGTGAGCATGGATACAAGATTTTGTATTCCAGCTCCCATATCGTTTGGTTGCTCAGGGGGACAATCATTGCATTGCCCATCGCATTCCGCATTAACACGGTTCCTTCGGGTTCCAGCCATTGACTAAAACCATGAAGAATAGTGTGAGCAACACTAATTATAACCACATAATTCAAGAATAAAATTTTCATTCTTAAGGTCTTATCCTAGGTTATTCATGGCCATTTCTAAGATTTTGTTCTATGCTTAGACTTATCCTTAGGGTTCTTACTAAGGCTTTCACATCCTAGTTTCCAAAGGTTGACTATACCTTTCCTCTGATACCAACTATAACGACCCATACTTTACATACATTGTTAATACATTAAAATTGAAGCACACATATTACAAAATATAAAAAAAACCACAAAGGACCGTATAGGTATAGTGTCTTTAGAAACTGGGAAACATAAACAACTGGTTCATAAATCTTCTACAGTGTCTCCCATTTATTTCATCATATCTAGGGTCCCTTTTAGCATATTCTACTTAATATCCATCTTCCTGACCTGGGGAAAAGAAAACATAAAAGGGTGAGCTCAAATGCTCAGCAAGGGCAAATAAAGGAAATAAAAATCATATCATATCTTTTTGAAAATCAAAACCTGCAAAAGAGATCATAATATCTTAACATGGAATAAATCACAGAAGTGAAAATGAGATCCCCATAATCATAACATAAAACTTGAAACTTTGTGGCATGCACACATAATCATGGAAAATCATTTCTTGTTAGTCATGACTCATTGCCAAGACTATCTTAGTGGACAAAGTCCCTTTCTGAACCGAGTTCACTCCTCGTTTCAGTCCTGTATCACTGAACCGAAATAACCTTCCGTTCCAGCCATGTCTATCTCATGAGATATAAAATCATTACCCAATGCATTGGAGGGAGATATAGGTCCCACCCATCTTATAATGAATCCTTTCTTATGTGTGCCACATAATCATAAACCATACATCATAACGTAACCCATGTAATAAAAATGGGATTCTTAAACAACATGACATCATAAAACAATTCATATAAGATAAAGGAATTCATAAAAATATTTCCATCACAACATAATCAAATCCATGTAATAATAGGGATAGAAACAGAACCCTTTATTATCTTAGATGGAAAATAATTTTGATAAAACACTTGAACTTCATTCTTGAGGAAAATATCCTTTCTTTTTCAAAAACATTTTACATTTCTTAACATGTCATACAACTTTAAACTAAAAGAAGTTTATTAAAAATAAACTTGAAAACTTTTAAAGGAAGCTTCTTGGAAATAATGTTTTAAAAATCCATTCTTGTCGTATAAGTTAAAAAAAACATTCTTCGTACTTTTTTCGGAAAAGTCAAAAAGTACCTCGTACGGAAAAACGACAAAATATTCCTTTCATATTCTTTACTAAAAACTCACCTAAGGGTAAAATTGGATTTAAACTATTGTAAGTGGATGGAAACAATATTACATATTGAGGGAACATGGATGTTGATGATAAAATACACCCCAGTAAATACTTACGAATAAACAATCTCGGATAAAAATGAGATTGTGATATTTCCCTTACCTTAGGTCCGATTTTCTTTGTTCGTGTCCGAAGCTCCTGTATAATGGTTTAAATAATGTTATTGACTTATTCCAGAATCATACATATTGATATGATATCATATATGGTCATATTATTAGCTCCTTGTTAGTAATATTTCATTGTTACTTGTTACTCGAGACTTTATAACTTTTTGTTCTTATGCGTGTTTTGTCGAATAAATTCTTATTCTTATCTTTAGGTTATAGATACTTCATTTCCATAATGGTATTAGTGTATTATATACCATATTCATTCATTCAATTCATTTATATAATCATTATGAAATGAAGATCATGTAGAACGAGTCGCATCACATCGTGGAGACGGTATTCCGTACGTACGCACGAGTGATGATATCGTTCCAATGATCGTGGAATTGTATTGGAGTATATATATATTATTTAAGTATCAATATTACTTCATAATAATCATATATAGTTACTCATTACACCATTATACCCATCCTTTTAAGGTGATGGTGGAAAATAGATTACACCACGGCGTGGAGACGGTATTCCGTACGTACGCACGCGCGGTGATTTCATTTTTCCGTAGGATGGATAGAAGGTGAATTAGGGTTGTTTCATATTTATAATAACATATTAGTATGTAAGTAATACTGATGTTATTACTTTATCATGAAACAACTAAATAAGAAGAAGTTGAAGAAGAAAGAAATTGAAAAGATCGGTAATGGATATTACCTCTTCTTTGGAACGCCTCTTTGAATCCTCCACTTAAGGAACTAAGATTGGTCTTTGGAGAAGACCAGGACCTCTAGGATTATTCTAGGGAAGTGGAGAGGAGAAAATGGCAGGGGTTGGCCGAGCTTGAGTGCTCAAATTGGTGTGAGGAGGAGGGGGAGGAGGTTCCCTTTTATAAGGGAGGAGAGGGGCACCTTAGGAATATATCAAAATATTAAAGTCAAAATCGGTTTATAATGGTTCCAAAGGGTCTTATTTCGAAGCTAAAGTGGGGATGGGTAGAAATCCTATCAACCAATAGGATTTAGACAAGTTTAGGGTATTATTTTAACCTTATCAATTAGATTTAACTCTAAGTTAATTAATTTAACTTTTACCGTGTCTTTTTGTTTGCTTTCACTATATGGTTAATACACTTACTATAACATGCCAAAAGAACCCCAAATTGTTTATTATAAATATATATATCCTTATCTAAGTCATTCGGCCGAACCTTATATTTTTAGGAATAAAATAACAAATAGTAATATAATATTTGATTTAAAAACTATTTTGTGTCAATTTTGACACTATTTGATATATGATTTTTCTGAAAGTCATAACAGAATTATATGTTCGAACCAAGTTAATTAAATCTACACTAATATATCATAGTAACCTATAAAATTAGTGGAATTCATAAAAATTCTCAAATTACATTTATTTTGGTGTTTAAAACATCAATTATGTCAATATTTCATTAATAAGATAATTACTGCATCATCATTGTGTCATAAATAAATTAAATTATTTAATGTCTAAAAATTACAAATAAAATACCATTATGTAGGAAATCTTTTTAGCTTTCTAATGAATATTTATCGTCGAATTTATCTTATGTATAACCCCATATTAAAAATGATTTACTTATTAAACTTTGATTTTAACTATTTTAACCCTTCTTTAAATAAATTAATAATAAATGTCCTAATCTAATCCAAGTGGGCCTAAATGGTCATATTTTATTCCTAAGTTTGTTTTTGGTCGAATTACACTTGTCCAATAGAATTAGGACATGTGTTAGGGTAATATTGATATCATATTTACCCTTAGTTACCCTATTTACTATTAACCGCGGTAAAAATAGTAAAAAGTTACTATTCACCAAAAAATTATTTTCATCTCATTGAACCACATTTTAGTCCTTGATATTAACCGTGTCTCTCGGATTTTTGAAATTCCATTCACAGAAGCGGTAAAATTAAGTTTTATGCAAAATTCAGTTTTTAACCTACCACTTAGTGGTTTCACTATTCATCAAAAATTGAAAGTTTTCAGAAAATTACCAAAATTTCACCATAGGCTAATTTCGATATTCTGAGTCCAAAAATGAAGTCCATTTTGAAAAATAAAATTTATAAAATTTCAAAAAGTGCTTATTACTATTCATAACGGCTAGTTTTAATAGCATAATGTTGTTTAGTGAAACTCGGTATTGCGTACGACGCAAGCTATCGAGGAAGGTCACGATTGCGTGTAAAGCAAGCCAAACAAGTGTTGTGTAGAAAAAGATTCCTTTGATGATTTATATAACATAAAAGTCTCGGGTGTTACACTGGGCACATAATCACAATTATGTAAAACCAAAATCATCCCAGTTGGAAATGAGAGATAGTAATCGCCAATGGATAACATAGCCAGCCTCTCTCTATTAGCAACTTGAAGATCCACATCTCCATTGGAAATCTTTCTAATTTTACATGGTTCTTTCATTTGAATATATATTTGATCTCCATGAGCTGTATCTAATACCCCATGTGTATATGTGTAAATATAACACTCAATAACGAATGAACCGTTAACATCCCCACGCTTCTGGGTGAAGTACCTCTTCGAGTGGCCTAGCCTACCACATTCAAAACACACCACCTTCCATTCCTTTCCCTGCCTATGGTTCTTCCCCTTCTTGGATGGATGGTGCTCATGGGATTCATTTCATTTATAAATCCTTATACTTTTTTACCTATCCTTCCTTTTCTTATTCTCCATAAAGACCATGGGTTTGTCACACCCCATTTCCTTATCCACCTAGAAAATAATGGTCCGATGTTTTGATAGACTCTTCTCATTGTAACACATTTTGTAGTTGAAAATAAAAATAGATAAGGTCTTGGGAAGTAATGATATAACGAGATTTTTACGCTACTCATTCAGGAACATAATCCCTAAGAAGTACATGTGTTCAATGTAACAAATAATCGTGACTACATATGGCCCAACAAGCATGGAATATCCATGATTATTTTTGAACAAAGCATTGGAGATATTATATCTCTCATGTCTCTACTTCTCCTGATAAAGATCCTGAAGTTGAGACCTCATTCTATACACATCCATGTTTCCATGTTGCTTCAAGAGATCATTATACATGGTTGATAGCATAAAACATTGGAAATATCTAGAATCATCCAAATGATTCATATAGAGAGATATTTCCTCATCACCTGTCTCTTTTTCAGGAACAACTGGGATAGCATCTTCAAGAACATACAATTTCCTCTCATGGTGAGGGATGACCTGTAAACATATCTGTCATTCCGAGAAATTGGTGCTGGTGAGATGGTTTTCCTTATTGAGTATGGTTTGAAATGACTTGTTGGATGTAATTTTTCCTTCCATTTCTACAAATTATGAGGATCAAATATTGAGTTCTTTATCATGATAAAACTAATAAATATAAATAAATTAATACTTATATTAGTCTCTCACTATTTTATCGAAATCCAATAGCCCTCATCATAGACATCAGAATATTCTGTTGCCTAAACATTCTAGTGGCAAGGATCCATATTTCACGTCGATTTAAACCAACTAGGGTAGGTCAATAAAATTGAATGGTTTTAGGTAGGCCTTCCAATTGCCAACTACATTAACTAGAAACTCTTTGATCCGCTCAGTCGACTCCTCAATCATAATATCCTTTTATTTTGGATTTCCTCAACAATTCCCACTTGGTCACACCAAGTCCTACTATGGAAGACAAACCTTGGTGTGAATCAAGAAAAGTAAACTTAGAACCACGAATTATAATTCCCTGATAATTGAAAGAACCCCAACTAGGGATAGTCATGCACTTTGAACTATGGTAGAATTCTAACCATGATTATGGAAGGCTATATTGAATTAATATTTCTTTGAGGGATTTTATCCTTACACATAAATTTACATTTAATTATCTATATTAAGTGATTTATAATATTATGTGGTATATACATAAGTTATTAACCATATCTAAGATAATATTTATTCATATTATGGTCATATTTATTTTTTCATTCATTCTTGTTTAATTCTTTAGTTGTGTGATCGTGAAAACTCACACACGATAAATAATCCATGAAAATTACATAAATAAAATAAATGGTATGATCATGATATTTTTCTATTGGTTAGTTTATCTAGTAGTTTATAAAATATTCCAAGGCCTAGGGGTGAAACACCATGAACCTTTTGGGTTTGTGTTTATAGCTTTCCACCTATCCACCCTTGTATCCTCTTGGATTGGTTTCACCATGGATCCTAAATTGAGCTGCCTCCACTAGCCTGGGAGCTCCATCTATTACATATGCTTTTATCCCACATTCAGGTGAGGGGTAAAATGGGGTTTTACATAAAAAATCCTTGGGCTTGCAGGCCCTACAGATTAATGAGGAGAAAACTCGTAGGCCAAAAAATTTAATTTAAATAAATAAATTGAAAAAACTATGCAGATACAAAGGTCCTGGTCTATCTCATGATCATACATTCAGGCAACACTATTTATGTTTAAATAAAACTAGAATTCAATTCTTTAATCGGTCTTGTTCAAGAAAAATCATACTCAAATAAATTATTTATCTTTAATTAATCAATACTTTTATCTTAAAAACAGTTCAGAATTTTCTTTGATATTCTCATCCATCATAATTTTAAACAAATAAATTCATTTAAAATTATCATTTTATGTAACATGTACCTTTGGGGAAACTCAATGAATTCATATTCATAACTACAAAATGAGTAGAAATGAACATTACACAAATGTTAAATTAAACACATACATATATATAAAACACCTATCACATGTTGTGCCTTAACATTATGCCAGCACCATGGTACACTTATCAAGGGTTTGTATAACATATTAATAAATTTTATTAAATCTGTGTAATTTGAATGAGTACACTATGTGTAGTTCCAACTACATAATTTTTATTATCGTTCACTATCCATCCTAAGTAAACACCTAGGGATATGGCTTGTAGATGTACTTTGGAAATTTTCAGAGTACATGGCATGTCTAGTGGGCCACACATCGCGTAGTGTCCATGTTACACAGTCTCCAGCCGGGCAAGATGTGTAGGGGGTACACGGTCTAACTCTAACCCAAAGGGACTACACACCATGTCATGTGGGACTCAAAGAGTGTAATCCAGAAACTGTGTGCCACCTATTTCTAGTCAACACCTGAAGTCATTTAATGCTTAGATAAACCCGAACACACAGCTTGGTTTGGAGGACCTATCCCGGTGCATTAAATCTTTACTACGTGAAATTTACTACAGAATACAAGCCATGCGCTCTGTTGTTTTATTACCATGAACCTTTGGAACCTCTGTATGGAACCTTATATTTTATTTTAAGAAAAATTAATAGAAAAGATGATTTCTGTAAGTGAATGGGAAATGAAAGAGGAGGAATAGATCTTGAGATTTATATTTTCAAAACGATTAACATGAATTGAAAAAAATAAATTATTAAATCTATAAATCACCAAGGAAAAACTAAATAGTTATATTCAATGTTATGACCCCCTCTGAAACCACTTGTAGGTTTCGGGTGCAGCAGAAGCACATGGATGGGTGTACGCAACCTTAATTTTACCATTTACAACGATCAATCCGAGATCCATCATGATAATAAAAAACCTGATCTTTGGAATATAATGAAGAAAAAAAAGGAAATAGGTACGTCCCAAAACTATAGAGAGGGGCATCATATATTGATTATAATTAATTTAATTAAAACATAAGAATTACCTTGATTGAATTATCTCTCAATTGATGTTTCATGTCATGATCTGATGTGACCTGTCGTTATGTCGTAGAATCTAAGTGTGGGATTACTCTATCGGTGATCCACACATGCCCTATGAATCTGTGGACGCTGCTGCATGGATCTCTGTATGCTAGGGCATAAGATCCTTCGCTTTGTTTGTCCAACTTCGATCTCCATTAGGGTTGCTTCCAAAGCTCTCTCCTTGATCCGGTGGAAGAGGATCTCTCTCGTAATGTGAGAGTGTTCTTGGGGGAAAATAATTATCTCTTGGTTTTAGAGCTTTCTTGGGATCCATTTTTCTTAACCACAAATAATATATAGGCTTATTGAGAATAATGTAATTGGGATTTTATTACTTATAATAATAAAATGAATTAATTACCCAAAAACATTTATTCATTTCATTTAATTCTTAGTAAGACCCCATGTCTAATAATAACAGTTGACTATTATTATCACTTGACATGAACCCAGCGAATTACAAATAATATGTTTTAACTAAATAAATAATATTATTTCTAAAAAATCCATACAAAAACTATACGGTGTGTATATTAATATACACAACATTTATTTTTGTTTTTCCTTTTTCATTATTTCCTCCACCACATTTATTAGACCTTGAATATTGACTATTTATTTTTAAAATAAATATCACTCCATTACAAACTAAAAAATATATATTTTATCCCAAAATATATTCTATAAAATAACTAGTGTCAAAATAAATTCCATCATGAAATATTGGATAATTATTAAAAAAAAATTTGAATACCCTTTATTCAACTTGTAAAATAAATATATAACTCAGATTCTTAGACAAACATAGCGTGTGACCCTCTAGGCCTCTTTCCCATTAGAATTAGGTTGAGCCTGCCTAAATTACAAGGATTCCACTTAGAAATATTCCATGTAACCCATAGAGAAAGATGTTAACACCGCAATGATGTGTCACCTCATATGAACACTTACTGTGTAATGTAATCCCTTTGCAATGATATCTCCAATCAACCAGGATGAATGATAGTTACATCAACCCATATGATCGATTATTCATTATTTGCCTTCCCAGAATTGACCTTTACCATTCCATAAAATGGTCATAGATATATTTAGTCTATATCAACTCTGTCAAAGGGCCTGAGATATCAACTTCTGTTATGGAATTAAATGGAAAAACCCTTTCTCACATTATCTATTAATGGAGTATTACTCATGACACACCCAACATATCCTACCACACTATGAACTATGTGCGGTAAGAGTTTTTATGAATACATCTATGTGCATGATTTTTAATACCCATTAATAATAATCTTAAAGACAAAGGACCAATATACACATTCATAGATAGGAACATCCAATGACACTATGAAATGTGTATTTTCTATTAGAGGGTACCTTTCTAATAAAATCCTCTTGGATATTACCATGGTTACACATCATTAAAAAGTGCCTCAACGTTTTATGATTCCAAACCACTAATGGCGTGTATAATATGTGTATCTCAAATAACATCATTCAGCCATAGAAGATATATTCAAGAATAATGTTATGGAATTTCCGAGTTCTCATCCTAGTAGGGATCAGCGATGACCCTTTAGTGAAACAACAATCCTTAGGACTTTTCACATGCATTGTCATATAGAAGAACAAACAAGATGTGGTGAGGTAGTTATTGATACATGTTTACCATAAACTATTATGTAGTTGTTTCTAGGCCACGTACTCCAACAAGGTTTACCTGGTGGAATCTTTCTTTAACAAGTAATATTTTTCTCTATTAGTATATGAGGTATCTAAGATATTGGATTAAGTGTAGTTGACCCTATAAGATTAAAGTGGTGCATCTTATCTATTGTTTTTGGTAGTGAATCCACCATTTCGTTATTGTGCGTGTGGTACTTATTGTTATGGTTCTGAATATTGTCTTATATTCTGATAATATATCCATAGAATATTAACCATATGGATTTTCAGAAGGAGGGTAGTACTCTATCAAATTATATGATGGATGGTATTTTTTATCACATTTATTGAGAGGTGTTGAGGGGGTTCCATACATCTTACATCACAGCCATCATGGAGGTGTGGAGATATACATTTACCATTAATGGTATTTTTGTTTTGCTGGAATGATAAGATCATTTTTTAGTCATTATCTCAATGTCACACAAATTATAAAAAAACAAATTACATCTGGTTCTATTAATTTTATCTAACCCTCTTGATATTCTAGTGTAGAAGTGGGATGTAATATTTATGGATTTTGTGATGGGGTTTTCACAAATAGTGACCATTCACGATGTTATCTTGAGGATTATGGAAATACATACAACGTTGGTGAATTTTGATTCAATCATGGAGGATATTTTTATTTCTTTTTTAGGGATTTTTTACGTGAATGATTTCATCTAGAATCCTGTGATGATGAAATTGATCATCTTTGACCATGATTCTCAGTTTATATCATAGTTATGGAGGGGTCTATATGGTGATATCAAGCCTTAGTTGTTGATGAGAATATATTTTCACCCGCATATGGATAGTAGGATTGAGTGGACTATCCAACTGTTGGAGGATATATTGAGCACCTTTTTATTAGACATCTTCCAGAGATGGGAGGATCACATACCATTATTTGATTTCGATTATAATAACAGAAATCACTCTAATATTTTCATGGAAACTTTTGATTACAGTTTTGGGAGACCATGTATGGCACCCATGTGATTGTTTGATATTGTCATTAAATTGAGTGTTCGAAAAGAATAAGGTTAGTTAATTATTGGGATGATTCGTGTAATATATATATAAATGTTGATAGAATTGATCCAACAGAAATATTATGTGGATAGACATCATTGACTTTTGGAGTTTGAGATGGAGACTATGTTTTCTTGAGAGTCTTACTATGATGCGGATTCAAAAGATTTTTTCAGGGATGTGATCTACTGCTTATTTTCATCAATACATTTGAGATTCTATGGAGGGTTGGAGAGGATACTAGCCATACAGAACTTCTCCCATAGTGGGACCAAGTGAATGATATCTCACATGTGTCCCAGTATATGAGATTTGTGTATAATATAGAACACTTAATTTACATTGTATAGCTATAAGTTGAGGATGTATTCACCCTCTTTTGTTACATAATCATTATTGAGGATCAGTGGGAATGGATACCTTACATATTTTATATCCATTTATTGGAATGCATTTTTAGTATGGCAGCATACATGGTAGCACTTAAAAAAATTAATAATTTTTTTGGAAAAATACCCCCACATTTTCTTATAGATTATGATTTTTTAGCCAAACCCCATAAAATATGGTATAATATAACGTCTCTTTTTTTAGTTTGATCCTTTGAAAATTTCCAGACACACACACACACATATACACATATATGTCTAGATTTTTCTTTTTAATCACCATTGTGTTTGTTTTTCACCATACAACTATATTAATATATTTATAAATAGGAATAAATATTAATTTTGAGCATGTATTTTTTGGAATAAATTATTTTACCATTGATAGAAACTTCTCATGGGATATTTTACACTATGGTTCATTCCAGAATTTGGGGTTTAAACTTTCCTCAACTGACTGTCGATATGTGCTGTATTTTTGATAGGGGGAAACTATTGAAGATTCATTAATTAAAATAATTAGTTGTCTATTTAATGAGCTAAACCCTAACCCTCACTTATAATATTCCATTATGGAAACATTATAGGGTAAGATATAAAACACTATGATATTGGAGAGGAAGATAGTATAGGATTTGGAATATCATGAATGATGAAGGAAATTGAGTGAATGAGGAGAAACATGAGATAAATTGTGAATGTAGTGAGAGAATCATCTCTTATTTTTAGTGGGCATGGTCCTCACCAAATACTGATCCATTCTTGGGATAGGGAATGTTATTTCATTGATATATAACCTTTTTCCATTTCAATCATGGATATTAATATAATTTTATTTATTTGATGGTCATTCATTCTATGAGATGTGATTTATTTTTTATTCCAAATCCAGAATTGTTTATCCTTGTCGCACATGGGATTCACACCCCTATAATTCCACAACTCATGGCCATTGGCATCGATAACATTTTTTAGCGATGAAAAACTTTTATTATGTTTACCCCAGAGATCATATCATTCTTCTCTATTGGACCATGGGGACACTTTGTGAGATATCATTGCTAGATTGTTTGATGATTTCACCCCTAGATTGATTTTAGATAAAGGAGAAATGTAGATATTTGTGTTTTAAAGAGTAATAAAGCTGTAATTCATGATTCATGTGTTAGATAAATTGATTAAAGGATAGAATAAGGGTCATAAATCAACGGTTTTTGTGTTTGGTAGAGAATCCGACATGACCAAATTGTGAGGAATTCCCATGGTAGGAATTTTTACAGCAAAAAAATATCGAGTGTTGTAAACCCTATATCCAGGTTACATAGTGCGATTCATGGTGGAAACACTATCTTCTAAATGGGGAGATATATGTATCAATGTTGTTGGAGTTCATTGGAAATACCAATATACACTGTGTGTAGCTTAGGAACACAAAGCTTATAGTCCCCCAACTATAGTATATTAAGTCTAAAGGAGAATTAAATATCAAACGCCCTGTGGGGATGCCACCAAATCTGTCAGATGTAGGAGGCTTAATGAGTACCCTCTAGGTATAAGAACATGGTCATTGATATGAAAGAGGGAATAAAAATAGTACATGATCATGACACTCAATCTATGGCAATGGGATGTGGGACATGTGCCTACAACAAGATTCCACGACATGCCATGTACTCCATGTTCCCCCAATCCATAAACACATGGTAAACCTAACTGTGTGTAGTTGAGGAAACACCACTGTGGCCAAGTGATGTCGAAACAATTATGAAAAAATGTACATGTTGTGTAGTTTTATATTATTCTTATAGATTTCGTATATTTTTTATCATGACTCATATTTTGGCATGCGAGTAGCCTATAATGTTAAATTGTCCAAAGAGAACACAATGGTTTCCTTTTTTCAATAGTAGTAATACAACTGACGGTGATCCTATAATGAATCATCACTCAATGAGACATATCTAGTGGTTGTGATTAGGTATTTTCATCACAGTTTTAATAGTTTTGAAAATCCATGGTATCCATCTAAGTGGGAGGGGTCACATATATTGTTCATACCAGGAGGGAATATTTTTCCCAATAATTTGAGGGTGTATGACCTTTTTGGATAGTGTGGACTCCATTACTTATGTTCTGGTGGGGTTTGGGTCCTCCATTAGGTTGTATATTCCATTTCTATAATAGCACCCTGACACGGATTCCACATAAATACTAGTTTTGGGACGGTGACCCTTGATCTTTATGTGCACCTCATTGTATGCCAAAGGTTGTAGACTAGTAATGAGGGTGTAATATGTGATAGGATTGATACTATACCATTCCACATTGAAAATATTATTATTTTAATTTATATACAAAAATCGTAGAAATAACATACTTCGAGGAAGAAATAACTTGAAATTTGGGGAGAATAAATAGACAATAGAATCAATAGTAATAAAAAATACCATTTATATACACCTAAAACAAGTCAACTGATGTTATAAAAATAAATAATCATAGTGGTATCCCATGGAAGGCCATCAATAAATAAATATATAATATGAATTATGATATAAACAATATCAAAAATGTTATCTCCATCTAATGTAAGAATCTCCAGGGTCCGATTTCACTGATCCATGGAAAAGGTACCACTCGATCATGAGGAACCATCTCCTATGCTGGGTCAATAACATGATTTAAGAGTCATAGTTTCTAAATTCATCCCAATGGTACCCTATTGGGGGTGAGAATATTTATTAGTATGCCACCACTAATGTATTCCTATCACAAATCATAGATAATGTAGGTTCTTACCAAATAATAATAATTAGGAATCACATCAAAATTTAATAAATAACCCAATTTTATTATGCTCAATAGCCTCAATAGACTGATCACCTCATTTGGCCATCATCGGTAATGTCTAAATATGTCCCCCCATTAATAAATATAACATACATGATGTTTATATATATATATATATCAAAACTTTTGAATATTCTTGGCATAATCTGACAGGAATCATATGTTCTATGCCATGACAGAGATCCCGCCAGAATCTCTTGTAAAAATTCCACTAAAACATAATTCTAACCATCAACCCCCATGTCATAATGATTTAACTGTCATCCCAAATGTATGTCCAATAATGTCTCTAGTCCCTTAGACCCCATTAAAATCTCCCCATCAGCACTCATCCTAATGTCTCAAGTTAGAGTGATATCTTCCTTACAATATATAATGATCATTCACTCGGTGCCCAACGTACCGAGGGACTTCAATTATTATACTCATAATAACATAACCTAATGGAATTAGGAAACAATGTGAGCCTAAGTCCCAAAATCATGGTGTCATCACTTTCTACTGATGGTCTATCATTATATCTATGGCTTTTTTCTTTGATCACACCCAAACATACTCGACGGTACATATCATCACCTAAGATACTTCCCCTGTGGGGGAGTCCACCCACATGAGTGGAAAACACCACATCAATATTAGTCTTATCTGTGCAAAAAAGAACCAACAACATGTTGGAAAATCAATGTGAAAATACATAATTAATACATCCATAAGACACATCATCCTAACACTTCATACTCCTTCCACCATATTTTTCATCCTTATGGTAAATATGATCTCAATCACACAGGCCATGACCTCATCATGGAGACCACATCACCACAATCTGATTACCATTTTTCTATCCTTTGACCAACATCACCAATATTTATATATGCGGTGCCTCAAAAATCCTGACAATTCTTTGTCCCTCATTCATGGTGATCGTGATAACATATATAATCCGGTCAATACTGACACTTTCCCGTGGAAGTAGAAAATATAAAATAACAAATAAAATAAAATAAATTAATTAATCTAACCTTCCCTTGTAAATTGTTCTGAAGACTCTCATCAGAATTATCATGGATTATTTTCCAGGCCATACCAAATAACATTCTAATAAATAAATTCATTAATTTAAAAACAATCATTTGAATTATTGGGGTCTCACTTGATTTATCCACTTGGTGTATTTATAGAACACCCCTATAACTCCATTAAAAACATGGAGAAATCTAGGAACCGCCTACCTCATACTCATATGAATACCCCAGTGAAATATCAGAATCTACATGAACTATAATGACATAAATTGGGGTTGTAGGCTACTAACATGAAAATAAATTAAAAAATCTCTTTGATTTAGCTAATCATGTGGAGATAGAAATGATGAAAATAGGCTAGTGTATAAAATGTATTACTAAGAGAAATATTTAGTAACTAACTGATCAAATATCTAATCTGGGATACTAGAGAACAAGGGAACACTATTAAAAGAACAGAGAGTTTTGTGAGATCCTTGTAATGTCCTATTATTTTCATAAAAGAGAAATAAAATGAGGGGGGTGAGCCCCCTGTTGATCTTTTAGAAAAATTCATCCCATTACTAAAAAAATTTGTAAATACTATACATAATGTATTTCTTTAGGGTAAAACCTCAATCCTTAAAGATAGTGAATCTTACAACTGTACACCATGAAATTATTACACACCGTGATAATGATTTACAAACTTTGTAAAATGTGCACTATATGTTTTTTTATCCCATGTAATTCCATGTTCCACTAGTGTTCACCTGAAAGCATGTGAATGAAAATGAAACATATAAAAAACCTAATAAATGGTCCTGGGTAAAACAAATCTTGGATTGGGGTTACAAAAATAAGGAAAAAGGTTTCCCTGATCACCAAAATCAATGGTTCAAAATTCACTATAAAATTTACCTTTCAAAAGACCGAGATTTTACCATCCCTCACCATAACATATCTCATCCCCGAGCTATCTTGATTTACACATAGAGGGTAAAATAAATTACAATATTAAAAGAAATAGTCCAAGTCTATCCTGGTAATCAGTTCACACTTCAAATCTAATTAAGACAATCCCCACCTTATGAGTTAACTACAAAGTCGAATTTAAATCGAAAATAAAAAAACCAATGATTCCAAAAAAAAATACCTATACTAAAAATAACACCCATAACGCAACCTCATTGTTGAGCATCATAAGGTTCTCAAATCATGAACATGTCATATCCCACACCAATCATGCCCGACATCCTATTAAAAGGAATAAATTACTATACCTCAATAGGTGATCATATGAAGTCCTAGTTCCTTGAACATCATATATAATCCACATCACAACAATGACTAGATTCTAACACACGTTAAATATAACTCACAACACATTGATGACCATAATGAGTCCTTCAATCAACACACCTCAAAGACACACACATATATATATCACAAATCATAATCAATGAAAACCTACAAACCAGTGCATGGTTAGTCCAAAAACAACACAACCAAGCATCTCATGCAACAAAACTGATCATGGCATACAGAATAGGAAATTCCTAATTAAAATAAGACTCGGTCATTCTAATAGTGTACGTCTAACCATAGTTGAATCCCTCTCCTACTATGCACCTAGAATCTCTACTATGTATACCTAGCCTAAATCCCAACTACATATACTGTAGCCTCCCTATGGAGATGCATCAGCTACCAACTACTAATCCCACAACTAGGCCGCACTGTCTCAGCAACGAAAACTTGTGTGCAGTAGAATCATAACTAATAAATCCAAGATATTCTCCCTATATGACCATAGGTTACTGAGTCTATTCTAGTCTATGGATTCTAGATTTCCATTAGTGGTTCTTATAGAACATTCCATGATTTCCAATATTTACACATTCTTGGAACACCTTTGTTGTTTTCTCTCATTGAGTCCAGACAAGTCTCGACTGCTTGCACTAGAAGAAAAACGATGAATATTATCTCCTCAATGGTTTTATTGAACTTCTAGATTGAATTCCCTTCTAATAATCCTCCCATCCTTGATTCCAAATACCCAAAACATCACCGCTAAAATCACATGACACTATCACCCGACTTGAATATGAATGTTCTATAAAATTTCCCTTAGCTATCAATGAATGGTTCATTTCCTCTGAAAATGATGATAAATCAAAGATGATTACCTAACGTCTAATAGCCTAGCCAAAATCATCCAAAAAACCCACTTTAGTGGTGTCATCACCAACCATACGAGTTGAAAATAAAAATTTGTCTATGAAAATTTCTGTATATTACATGATGGATGTGCCTCTTTGATGAAGGATAAATGAATCATGGAATCTATAGTCCTCAACATATATTTAATGAAACACATGAAGAACCTGACCAGGAAGACCTTCTAGGATTGTCCCTTGTGTCTTCTACCTATACCAATACATCCCATCAGTGCATTTCCAGTCCTCTAAGAATTCATATCTTCAGCTTCAACCTCCATCCTGGGTGTGTCTCATGCTGGTAGAAGATGATATGGTCTAGTTTAATCCAATTCTCCACCACCAGTAGTACAACAACACATTAAAATAATAGTGTTTTTTGTGACTAAAAATCGCATGATAGGTATTCCATTGTTGGATCATGACCCTGAGATCCCCTATTGATTCCATGTACATATCGTATCATGATCACCCTGAGAATACCATACACCCATAGTCTAGTGTCTTCCAGCTATAGTTGTCCTACATGTGCCTATGGCTCGTGGGCATCTCGGCCCTCTTAGGCCTCATTATGATGCTGAGGGGCCTCACCCCATGAATGCTCATGCATAACCAGTCCACCACCATCATCATTCGCCAAGGATCATGTCTTGGGGGAATCCATTAAATACCAATACAATGGTCAAATATACAGAATAGTATATATATATATTGAGAATAAATGAGTACCTAATAGGAATCACAATCTCACTACCATTAAAATACCCAATGGAACCATGTCATAAGACATATGTCCTCCATCTAAATTAAATTTTTTATTATTCCATTTTAGGAAAAATGGAAAAACCAGATAACACAAACTGATTACCACTAAGTGATGAAAGAGATTACAAAATAGTTAAACACAAGGCTGATATTAAATGACTCAGCTACTCTGTAGAGTTCCCAGTGGAGCATACCAACCTAGATGTCTGGATCCTCTCTGATACGATCTTCATGGTGTGAAATCATCCTTTCCATTTTCTTAATAAATTCATCTATGTTGATTTTATCATGATTGAATCCTCGAGCTAGAATTATATCTTTTTTATCTAGCCACACATCTTTCTCCTATGTGGCATCAACTTGCAGACTTCGTTCATAAATTCTTTTGAGCTATTCTTCTGAAACAATGGTTCGTATGGCTTGCTCAATCATTTCTTCCTTGGAGTGCAAGATAAGGTTCAATCACTCTCCATCCTCATCTTATTTTTCACTCGTAAGCCTACATGGTTCTTCACTTTCCCCATCCTGAAGGACTCTTCTTACTTTTTTCATTTCCTTCTTCGCCATCCCAGTCTCCATTGGTTTTGGAAAGTGAGAATAATCCTCATGTCCCATTGTATTTTTCCCCTGAACCACAGTACATTTCCCTAGATCTATGGTGATTTTTTTCCCTTTCTTTCATCGAGGGTTGTGGGGACCTTTTCCTTTACATCAGTCCATGCTATCCACTGAAGGAGGACTATAGCTAACATCACATGAAGAATCATCCTCCTAAGACAATGGAGGTTCATGAACATCCAAACCATCAAAGCAATTATCTAGCTTTAACTGAGTGCCTTCATTGCAGGGCCTCAGCTTATAAAGGGGTTTCTACTGATCTGCCTTATTCTTCAAGCTTTTTTCCTTCCCCCTATACCAATCCTTCATATGGGTATCACCGAGGGTGCTGGAATATATGGGCCTCAAGACATTAACATCGGCCAACTTATCTTGTCCACTGAAAGATGTTGCAGCAGACAAGAACGATTTCCCCAGAACCAAGGAAGATCTTGTGTATTGCTCATATCCACGAACCATGAATTACAGTTGCTTGTTATTGTCCATCTAACCTCTCCAGAGGGAGCCATAGAGACCTTGATCCTCACTCCCTAACAAGCTGCCCTCGACTTCCTCAGTTGGGAAGGGTGAGACTGGAGGATTCCCTGTAGCCGCGACTAAGCACCTTTCCACGCAAACTCCCTTGACACAAAAATATTGCATCACCCGGCCAAATATATTAGTAACCCTCAGGTCTGCCTCCTTGTGTTTCCCAGACATTACAACCCTAAAAGAACATAGGGGAGGCCACGTCTTCTGCTCCTCCCGGGAACTGACCTCCGCAAAAGGAGAATTCTGGATCTTCAGAGCCATCTCCACTGGAACCTCCCCGTGCGCCACCTTGTTCTCACCCAAAGCCTCACTATCACGTGATTGATGTTCCACCACAGAAACCACCCACTCCTCCGATGACCTATCCCGGTTCACACTGTGACATCCTGAGGCCACATGGCCAAGCTTGCTGCATCCCTAACAGAATGCAGGCCATGAGTCGAACACCATCCACTGCTTCCACCTCATATCTTCTCCAACCGAAATCCACAGCCACTCGGTTGGAGGTTTTGAATCATCAACCTCAATACAAGCGCTGGGCAGAATGGGATGAAAACCAATAGAGGATCGATTATTAGAACATAGATAGCATCTAACCACATTCCCAAGCATACAAATTATAGGTGGATTCTAGAAAGGTAGAAGTAAATCAGGAAAACTAACCCAAACCACAGTTACAGGCAGATCGCGATTTCTGTTGTAATTAAACGAGCATCATACGAGGAAGAAACCGCACCCATCGAACACCCGAGGAGTACTGCACCAGGCAACGACCAAATCCACCTCCGATGCAAAGCGAACCATCAATTGACACCGGTCGAGAAAACCCACCACCACTCGGTTTTGAAGATCCCATATATCAAAGTCGAATCTATCAAAGGCATCGACGAGAGGGGCGACGACCTCTGAAGCAAGCCACCGGTGTTGATCTGCACAGATACGAAGTAGAGATGAACTCCATTAGAAAAATCGTGAGTGGAATAGATCCTTCGTGGAGATCAGGAACCTTAGGGCTAAGAAAAATTGACGGAAAGGGAGAAAGGTAGGCCAGGTTGGAGAAAGGGGTGAAAGGTCAAGCCATCGAGGATATGGTCCCCCACCCCCTATTGGGAAGGAGGGGGCTGATGCCTCAGGCATCTCCGATCTAGGTCATCGCCACAGGAGTGAGAGCGAGTCCCTGCAGGCATTCTTTGAGACATATGTCCTCAATAACAAATTCTTTCCCATATCAGGGTAATCTATCACATCTAAAACTGCCACATGGAGCCCTTCCCAACCAAATTACATTAAAAAACAAAGCATAATCTGGACTCATTTCCCCTCACATTCCCATAACAAGGTTATGGGTCACATACCATTCAACATAGAAGAGTAGTAACACACTAAAAATACTATAAATGGAAATAATTTTTACCTTCATGGCTAAATCATTAAGAAACTCACCCATAATCATCATCCCTATATACACTTATTAGGTTAAGTCCCATATATCACATGAATATCACATCGTATTTCATCTCACATAGATTTAATTGGATCATCATACAAGGGATGGCTTAGTAGAATTATACTAAAATGTGTGTAACAAGGAAAAGAGTATTTCACTTACTTTTTTAAAAGTCTAAATAAACCAACCCCTTTTAGAGAAATATTTGTTCCCACAAAAAATCAATTACCTTCATGTACAACTATAAAAATACACTATGTTCCTACCATAAAGAAAAATAAAACAACCCTTTACATACTGGGGAAATAGTGAAAATCCATAATATATATATATATATATATATATATATATATATCATACCCATGTGTGCCACTATAGGTGGAAATAAAATAAACTGTGAAAGGGAAAAGATGAAAATGAATTCCCCTAGAAACTAGTTATGTACTATGTTTACTGCAATAGAGGAACCCAAACATGATCTCTTTACCTATTCTCACAACAAAATATTCTTTGTTTTTATATAACCCAAATAGTAAAATAGACAATGAAAAGAATAATAATTTGATAATATTTGTAATGTATGGAGCATGATGAAACTTAAATAGTGCTCTATGTCGGTTTACCACATGGGCTTAGGCACACATATATATAATGTCCCACCATGGGTTCCACACACTAGTTCCCCGAAAAAGTGGGCCTAATAACCTCATGCAAGCTTCCATATACGCCATAGTATTCAAACTAGAAGTTAGGTTATATTATCGATAAGGGGGATAATTTACCCTCTTTATCAATGAAACACAAAAAATTGTGAATAATAAATAGATTACTAAATAACCAATATGAATTAAAAAAAAAGTCCAATACCACATTCTAAATCAAAACATGAACACCATATACAAAAAAATAGTAGCTATTTTATTTACTAAATGTGTCATATTTATTAATGAAAAAAACAAAATACAGACACACAGATAACCCCCAAGAGGGTTTTGACATCATGTTTTGTGACCTCATCCGTTATCCATCCCAAATCAGCCATCTATCATAGGCATCTTTCCCATATCCTATCCTATAATAAGGAATTCTACTTGGGTACAGACTAGGCAGCCTGAGTAGGGTGTATGTACAACTTAGTTGACCACATCTAATGTTATCTAAAATAATATATAGTCAATAATAATGTACGAAGTTGTATAATGATTAATGTACAATGAATATGTAAAGAATTACGACATATTCAATTATTCATTAATTAACTACATAAATCATTAGGTTCATAATGAAACCCATACTATCAATATATTCTTCGTGTTGTGTCAGATTCTAAACAATCCACAATGGATATCACATATCACACTACCATGTATATAAGTTATCATTTCATTTCAAATGATATTACGACCAGTTGGAACCATAGTATAATATCGATATTTTAGGCCTAAAACACCATGTAAAACACGTAATGATTATTTGGAACATCTGCCCCTATGTCACACCCCATTTTTTTTTCAATTACATGTTGGTATTTGGAGCATCATTCTTTGACCCACACTCATATATCAATAATCCACATATAGGTATTTCGTGCATCAACCTATTTCTCACACTTGAATATCAAAAATCCACTATATATCTCATATATCACATCAATCATGGATTATAAATATTTAACCTTTTCTAAAAATTCAAATCATGGTATTAAATTACAATTTATCACAAAAATGGATATTTAATTTAATGATATAGAATAATATGTACAATTTACTATTAAACCATTTTTCATTATATAAACCATATAACCCACTACCCCATTAAGGTGAAGCCAAATATATCCTAACAATCATTCCTAGTTAATTCATTATTACATTAATTGAACAATTTCAAAATCCAAATTTCCCATCAATTCCAAAATCACAGTATTCATTAATTAATTAACCAATTAATTAACCCAATTCCAACAGTTACAATTTCCCCAATTTCAAAAAAATTCATGGTCACATGGAAAGTAATTTAAATTAATTCAATTTCCAATGAAATTTCAAAATAATGAAATTTTTAATTTATCAATTATATATATGTAATTCAATAATGACTATAGGATTCAGTATATAGGCCACCTACTTCAAAAATTGGTGAAAAAGGTCTCACCAATTGAAATCCCTAATTAAAGAAAAAGCACCAAAATCATTATGATGAAGGAGGTCTAGAATCAAAACCAATATCCATGATCAAATTAATGAAGACCCATTAAACATATATCTAAACCCACTAACAACAAAGGAAATGAATCCTATTTTTATCCATATAATGTTCCGAGAGATAGAAAAATATAATTTTTCAGAAATCCCAAATGGTGAGAGGTACATATACATAAAAGGATATTTTATTCATCATAAGGGTATATTAGAAGGCCTTGGAATCTATCTAGGATAATATAAAAACATTATAAAGAGGTTATGTGTCTAACATGAGTGTTTAGTGATATATTGTTGGTGTCTGGGGAATCATTAAACTATTTTGACGTTTTAATTTTACACGCACACGGTTTCCTATATGAGGTTCATAATTTTACCTAACTATGATCCTAAACATATACCTCCCACTAGGGGGTCTCATGGTAACTAGTAGGAGGCATCATAGTTTGAGAAACTATTCTCCAACAATGGGCATCCTCTTTGTTTCGATTTTCACGATTTTCAACCTTTGCCTCATGGTTTTGTAAATCCATGCCCCAAATGTTCACATCCTCTATTCATTAAAAAATGATTCAATTTCTCCCAAAAACTCCACAAGTTATTACCCAAAATAGATACACTTAAAATAAGGAAAATGGTACCTAAGAATGATCCCAAGACTTCTCTAGAAAAGGTTGGGTTATTTGAATATCCCAACCGTATAACATCACATTCTCAAGCTATACTCCCAATCATCTCCATCAATCCACGATAAACCAACTAGGTCACCAAGATTGTAAATTCACATATCTCTCCCATGTTACCTTCTAAAAATAGACATGTATATATAATACTTGAACTAACATCATGCCATTTCCGCTCAACAAGTTTTCAATACGATCCAACAGACGTATCAGATGCTCCTCAATGGATGCATATGTGTCAAGATCCTCATTATCCACTAGATCACATGAGAATGATAGGGGTGATATAACCAATGTTTTGACACATGAAACACATCATTAATAGAACTACACCTCTATGGAAGATCCAATAGGTATGCCACTAGCCCGATTTTCTCTACAACCTCAAACGGTGCAATAATTCTAGGTGACAACGTTCCCTATCTCTAAATCCTATAATGATCAAATCCAGGTGACATAGGAAGGAACAAATGATCACCCACTAAAAACTCATGTGGTCATAATCATCCATAATCATATGTGTTCTTCCTACTTTGATATATAACCATACACAATTGAATGAGCTGAATATGCTTTGACGTCTTCGACTTGAGGATCAGTGCCAAAAACTGTTCCTGACCTACCTCCAACCAACATAGATGTAATATTCATAGTTTACCTTAATGATCCACCTATGGAACCATCTATATAGTTTCCTTATAAGTTTTGTTATTCTTTAACTCAATGAGTACTCTGTGATTCTCGAATAACCCACCGATGTCCAGAACACACCATTGGAGCATATCCTTAGGCACCTGAATAGTATGTTCTCACTACAAATACATCTATGGTATAATTAAATACTATTTATAACCATCATTCTAATATCCTTCCTAAATACCTTCTTAAATCATGAAGTAAAATTTGATTTAATTTTTGAAACAAAACATTGTAGCACCCTGTACAAATGGACTGTCTCCAGAAAGTATATGTCTCCCAATTGATCCACTGAGAAAGTGTCTTATATAGGCAAGAAATGACGTACATTCGACACTATATCCATAAAATACCAAATAACATCATTTTTTTGAGGATTAATTTATAGACCAACTACAAATTCAATGGTAACATTTCAAACATCCATTGCAGAATGGGAAATTGTTTTTTTAAACAACTAGGTCATTGGTGCTCAGTATTAAAGTATTTGTAGATGATTAATCATTTCATGATCATTAATATTTCTTTTTTTCATTCCCAATCAGAAATGTTTCCTATGTAATTAACTACAAATTTTGGTTTCACCTAGAAGCACTGCCCAAATCTAGGCGTGAAATTCACACTTCAACTCCAATCATATACTTGTAGTGAAAAAAAACATGATTACCAACATAGATGATCTCATCCCCATATATATTCAAGTTCAAAGGTTACTTCCCACTTTCAAAAATTTCCATGAAGGTATACAATTCCAGATCCTCATACAGTATGTCTCTAATCAGGCTAAAAATAGTATACTCTAATAATAGAAATATGAGAGTCAACTACTCAGGGATATCCTAAACCATAACATCCATATCATCCAGAAAAATTCATTATCATCCACATAGAACTAGATTCCTAAACTTCCTGATATTTTTTTCCTGGATAAAGAGTTAGGAACACTATTTCCCTTCCAAGGTGTATATGCCTTCTCCAAATCAAAAAACATCATATAATCAATCAAACTCAACTGTCATAGATACAAATCTCATTATAAAAAGATATATATTTTCATTTTTTGATTATTATAAAATGTAAGTTTACCTCCCAAAACATAATTTCACCAACACTTCAAATCAGAAACAACTACAGTTAACTTGAGGTCGTGTGTATGTTAATTCCATCCATGTGGCCTCTAATGTTGAGACACATTTCCAAGACATAATCATCCAATATGTACATTGTTCTATGAAAAATCAAATATAAATCACAAATAACATTATACTTATCCCCTAACTTAGGTAGGATCATCATCAATTTCATTTTCTAGCGATTCTTCAACAAATGGAAAACATTGTTACATTCTAATGAATATTCAGACATTATCCGCTTTTTGGTCACATATGAAATTGATGCATCAAAATTTAAAATTTCCTAGATGAACCTCTAATAATTACCTAATAATACATGAAAAATATGTAAATATCAAAATTTTTGGGATAATACCAAGAAAACACTTTCTAAACTTTCTTTGGGTCCACTAAGACACATTTCTTTGAGATGATGTTACCCAATACGTGTATGTTACCAATAAAAACATACACATGGAAATATTGGCATATAAAAAATTCTCCGATAGTTTACTCAGGAATATGAAAATATGTTAGGAATTATTATCGCGAGTCTTTGTGTAAACCACAATTTCATCCACAAACACTACCTCAAAATGATCTTGGTATGGGTGGGAGATTATGTTCATGAAGTCCATATATTAATATGGTGCTGTCGTCAACCCAAACATCATAAATACGAACTCATAAAGGCCATATGAACATTAATAAATGTATTAGATATATTAAAATTTCATACATTCAACTAAGGATATACTAATCTCATGTAAATATTGGAGAAATCACAAGATCTCCTAATCTGTTCAAATAGTTTTTCGATATGTGGAAGAGGATACTAGTCATTCACTTTCATCCTATTCAACATTCAATAATATAAAGATAAAAAAATGACCCACCATCATTATTAGTACACATGATGGGAGAATCCCAAGATTATGTATTTTTATGGATACACCCCTTATCCATCTTCTCTTTAATACATTTCTTAGGATGTTGTTGTTTTATTGGTAACACAATATTTGGTAAAAATGAAAATGGTTAAGACCTTGGCATGGCACAATAAGAAATTCCACATATCTCTCTGGTGGAATCCCTAAGAAGTCCTCAAGAAACACATCATTTATCTTTTACACTATGGGTGGAAAGACATCCTACATTACACCTCTATCATCCAACTACATACTAGAAACATGGGTGGTAACCTCCCTATGTTGTTGGTGAACTAGCCCTGCATGGCCAGCCATGATATTGAACACTCCACGGTGAATATAATTTTCACCCTTAGGAGATGTAAAATCACTCTACTTTGATAAAAAATAATGTGGGATTGGTAATCCACTAAGTTGTCAATAAAAATAATTAGTTCAAATATTTACATGTCAAGGATTTAAATGTATCAACTAAGATGATACTCCCCAAACACGAGAGAACATTCCTTGAACAAATAATTGTCTATAAAACTTACTCTCAATGGTGTATTTATCATCATAAACCTATTGAGTCAATAAGGTTTTCTTTATGACTTTTCCATTCCTTCTTGTTTTGAAAATCACAAACACCTTATACTTAAGTAAATCTATATATTAGTTCTCTATGGAAAATTTCCTTCTTTAAGGAAATTTATCCTTATCTAGTTTTTCTTTTTCATTACATAAATTTGTCTAAGTGTAATATTCAGATTAAATCCCAAAACCTCGGAATCATATAATACTTAGATATACGGTATTCTGTTTTTCATTACTAATTCTAGTGCAGAATTCTCATTAAGAATTCGGATTACAAATTCTCATTACGAATTCTGTGATGAATTCTCATTATGAATTCCAGTTATAAATTCTTATTAAAAATTCCAGTGATGAATTCTCATTAAGAATTTTGATGATGAATTCTCATTACGAATTCCAGTGACGAATTCTCATTACGAATTCTAGTAATGAATTCTCATTACGAATTCTAGTTAATGAAATCTCATTATGAATTCTGATTATGAATTCTCATTACGAATTATGATTAAAAATTCTCAGTACGAATTCCAGTGATTAATTTTCATTACGAATTCCAGTGATGAATTCTCATTACGAATTCTAGTGAAGAATTCTAATTACGAATTCTGATGATGAATTCTCATTACGAATTCTGATTACGAATTCTCATTACGAATTTCTTAGAAAAACAGAATCTGAACATCTCTTTATTATAGACTCCTAATTCCATTTTGGTTAGACTATGAACTTTTATTTTTCTTACATTATGAACATCAGTTTTTCTTATACTTACACTTGTTTCATTACAAAACGATGCCATGTATTCAGTTATTGACTAACCATTGATTGAGTGGCACGTGTACAGGTCCCTCCGAAATTTATGGAAAATATGATCATTAGAGGAGGTAGCCGACCGTTGCTACCGATCCTATAAATAAGAGCTCATTTGAAAGATGTCAACAAAAAGTTGATCACTCTAGAGACTACACGCTTTTAAGGTGATTTATAGAGAGAGACGCTTTTCATTCCTTGTGCATACTAAAATGCTCCTTTAGGTTGCTTCGTGTGACTCAGAATGTTGGTGATTACATTGGAGGGCTTCCGGGGATTGGAAGATAGAGTTGCCGACTACCTTGAAGTTCAAGGGCTTCTTTGCTGAGAAATACAGAGGTTCTAACTACCTTGAAGTTGAGGGCTTGTGGGGATAGCAAGATAGAGACTCTGATCTTCATATCAAGGGCTTACCCGGGTGTGGGTAAGTCAGACTTTCTTGAAAGTATAAATCAAGGGACCTTTATCCAATGTTGTTGGATAACCTTCTCTTTGGGTTAAAAGATTTCTATCTTGTCACTTGTTTTTGTTAAAAGTTTATATTTTCCACTGCATTTTGTATTATAAGTAAAGTATAACCTTCTTATATTACCTTACACTTGTACTCTGACATAGTTAGATTCTATATGTTTTAAGGTAGAATCTCATATTTTAAACTTTGGTTAAGTTTTATTTTCCGGATCCATATTTCAGGAGCCGGTTTTTCAGAATCACTTTATAGATTTATGCAAGTATATAGAACTAGAAGTTTGTAACTTCGTACCTTGTTCCAATATTTAAATTGGTTTTAGAGGTGTTGTGAATTTTCTTAGGTTAACTTTTTTATACATAAATCTTTCCTTGTTTAAAGTAATTTTTAAAGAGTACAATTCACCCCCTCTTGTATATTGATCATCTACATCATTATTTCAATGCTACAATTGGTATCAGAGCTGGTTTCTTAAATAATTATACTCACATATAAGTTTTTCTTGCTTAGTTTTTCATTGTTCTATATTTTTACTTTCTTAGGAATATTCTCCTTGAATCCGAACATTTGTTATTAACAAGTTTTTGTGTAAGAAGACATTTATGATGGAAGGAATCATTGTTGGTTCCATCGACAACCTAAATCCTTCAAGACCACCAATTTTTGATTGTAATGATTATGATTATAGGAGAGATCGAATGAAGATAGTTGTTATCAATACTAGAGTAGAAAATTTTGTTATTCTTACTCAAGGTTATCAAATTACTGATAAGGCAGTTAGTACTTTCACAAACCAAGAAAAGAATTGTTATCAACACAACTATAAGGTATGAAACAATTTACTTTGTTAAATGACTAGGAACATATATAACTAAATTTATTCTTGTGAAGAATCTAACTCTATATGGAAGAAACTTCAGGTTACTCATTTTGGTACATCTAATGTGATTAAGACTAGAAGATCCCTGCTTAGAGATGAGTATCATGGTTTTAACTTTCCTTATGGAGAACCTATTTGTAAGGTGCAAAAAAGATTTATGACTATCATGAATAGATTACTATATATGGGAGAAAAAGGACTAGATAATGAAGCTCTTGTTGAAAAGATCATTGATATTATGCCCAACGAGTGGGAGTCAAAGAGAATAGCTATTGATGAGAACAAGAAGGTTAATCAAATTTCCTTATATTAGCTATTTGGAACTCTTCTCCAACATTAAACAAGGATGAAGATAGATCTTAACAATATCAAAAAGAAGAATGGGAATGGTACTGTTGCTTTTACTACAACATCAAATCACATGAAAGCTAAGACTCCTGAGTGAGTAACTAGATCCAAATCCAAGAAGATTGTTATCCAATTCGAATCTAGTGAGAGTGAAGTCTCAGAGAATGAGTTAGAAAATCTGGCTCGAAGGATGAGAACGATAGATGGACAAATAAATTTCAAATCCAAGTATAAGAAGAAGGAAAGGAAAGATAAGAAAGACTCAGAAGTCACAAGCTATGAATGCAAGAGAGCTGGAAACATAAGACCTGATTATCCTTTTCTCAAGAAGAAAGAAAGAAAAGAGAGGAATTATGAAAGGAATAAGAAGAAGTATTATAAAGCTAAAGCTAAGAAAGTTTTGAATGCTAATGATACTTGGAGTGCCGGTGGTGGTGAATCTTCAGATGAATCTTCGGATTATGAATCTACTGGATAGAAGAATATTGGTTTTATAGCCAGATTACCTATTAACAATCCTTGCTTTATGACTAAGGTACACAATGATGAATCATTGACTAATGTATCTTTAACTTCTAATGATAGTAAATATTATAATTCTTCGGCTGAATAATCCTCTTCTGATGAAGAAAAATGCTTTACCTACCCATGAAGAAGTTTCTAGGTTTGCTGAACTTTTGAGATTGAGAATTCAAAACTCAATAAAAAGCATGATAAGGAAAATTCTAGAAATACTATTCTTACTACAGAAATATCAAAACATTCTAAAGATCTTGATAATAAAAATTCTGATTTTATAAGTATTTCAAAAAGTCTTGAGGAAGTAAATTCTGAGAAGAATAAAATCTCTAATGATCTAGAAAAAGTAATTTATATGAAAAGTGGTTTCAAGCCTAGATCTAGGTCCAAATCTAATGATTTTGAAGATAAAAACATGGTTATAAAACTCAAGTCTGAAATATTTTCCTTAAAGAAATGTTTGTCAAACATTACTCATGGTAAGGAAAATTTTGATGAGATTTATTCACAAATACGACCTTTAAGAAGCAAATCCGGATTTGGTTATACCCATGCAAAACCAAATTTTAGTAACAATTATTTTGTTCCTCAATGTACCCCATTTTGTGACAAGTGGCAATGTGGCGGTCACTAGGCAAAGAATTTTTGTTTAAACAAAACCCAATATCTGGTTTTCATAAGGCTTATTTTTCAAAGAATATGTGGGTGCCCAAAATTTTGTTATCTGGAAATCTCGGATCCAAGAAAGTCTGGTTTCTGAAATTCTAATTCTTTTCTTATTTTCCAAAAGAAAAATGAAGTACCAAAAGCAATACATGATACATGGATAGTGGATGTACCCAGTATATGACCAAAAACAAAAACCATTTTGGAAATACTATCAATATGAGAGGAGGAAAAGTAAATTTCGTAGATAATGCTCATCGAGAAATTATTGGTATAGGTAACATTGTTCTTCTTGGAAAGGCTTTTATTTCAAATGTTTTATTTGGTAAGGGTCTTAAGCACAACCTCATCAGCATATGTCAATTTTGTGATGAAGTCTACATTGTGAATTTTTGAAATGATAATTGCTTAGTACACAATTCCAATGAAGAATTTATTCTTTCTGCCAATAGGCAAGAGAATGTTTACACATTAATCATAGAAGACCTTATGAGCCAAGACATACCTTGTCTTTGTGAAATGGAAGATCATTCTTGGTTATGGAATAGAAGGTTAGGACATTGTAACCTTAGGAACTTATGAAAAATTTCTAAGAAAGGTTTAGTTAAGGATCTACCGGAGATTATATTTGATTCTTCAAAAGTTTGTAATCCTTGTCAATATGGAAAGCAGCAAAAATCTAGTTTTAAATCCCTCTGTGAAGTCTCAAAAACTGATGCATTATAGTTGGTGCACATGGATCTTTTTTCTCCAATACAAACTGGAAGCATTGGTGGAAAATACTATGTGTTTGTTCTAGTTGATGATTACACTAGATTTACATGTGTCTATTTTCTAGTAAATATGTCTGAAGATTTTTCATATTTCAATGGTTTTAGAGCCCGAGTTAAAAATGAGAAAAAACTTCAATTGAAAACTATTCATAGTAATCATGGAGGAGAATTTCAAAACACTGATTTTGAAAATTCTTGTAGTAGAAAAGGTATTAATCACAACTTTTCAGCACCTATAACTCCTCAACAAAATGGTGTAGTTGAAAGAAGAAATAGAATTCTTCAAAATATAACTAGAACCATGTTGAGTGAATATTTTATAGCTATAAATTTCTGGTGTGAAGCTGTAAGTACTGCTTTTTATACTATAAATCGAGTTTTGATTAGACCTTTTCTTAATAAAACTCCTTATAAGTTATTTAATGGTAGAAAACATAGACTATCCTACATCTAGGTTTTTGGTTGCAAGGTATTCATTCTGAAAACCCAAGATAATTTACACAAATTTGCACCAAAATCTGAAGAAGGAATTTTCTTAGGCTACTCCACAACTTCTAAGGCATATAGAGTTTTTAACAAAAATACTTGTACTGTTGAAGAGATAGTACATGTTAAATGTGGTGAAACTGATCCTTTGGTTTTTAAACAACTCAACCTACATCTTCAGATGTGTTTTCAAAAACTTATTATCAACCTTTGATAGAAAATCCTTCTGATAAGGAAAATGTTCATGAAGATACTTCTGAAACATTTAACCTAGAATAATTTCTACCCTATGTTGATGAACAGGTTTTAAAAAACCTAAATCAGGTGTTTCTAAAGAATCATCCCAGTGATAATATCATTGGTGATGTAAATAAACCTGTAAGGACTAGAAGTTCCTTGAAGAATGAAGTAGAACATCTAGCATTTCTTTCCCAATTCGAACCAAAAAGCACTGATGAAGCTTTGTGTGATGATGAAGGATCAAAGCTATGCAGGATAAAATAAATGAATTCAAAAGGAATAATGTCAAGACCTTGGTTGAAAGTCCTAAGGAAACTTCTGTTATTGGATTAAAGTGGGTCTTCAGAAATAAGTGTGATGAAAATGGAGTCCTTGTTTGAATTAAAGCTAGACTAGTTTCTAAAGTCTATAATCAGCAAGAGGGAATAGACTATAAAGAAACCTAGGCTCTAGTATCTAGACTTGAATTTATTCGTATTTTAATTTCCTTTGCAGAATTCTTCAATTTTAATATTTTTGAAATGGATGTGAAATGTTCTTTTCTTAACGGGTTTGTTCAAGAGGACGTTTTGTTGAACAACCTCATGTCTTTGAAGACACAAAACATCCTGATCATGTTTTTAGAGTTACTAATGCTTTGTATAGACTAAAACAAGACCCTCGATCCTGGTATGATAGACTTATAGGATATTTTATTCAAAATAACTATGTTAAGGGAAATGAAGATCCAACCCTTTTTATAAAGAAGGATAAGAAAAATGTTATAATTGTTCAAATTTATGTTGATGACATTATATTTGGTTCAACTCAGCAATCATTTACTGATTCTTTGAAAATATAATGAAATCTAAGTTTGAAATGAGTATTATGGGTGAGTTAACATTTTTCCTTGGTTTTTAATTTTCTCAAAAACCAGAAGGAACTTATATATCTCAACATAATAATATTAAATATCTTCTTAAAATGTATGGATTTGAAAACACTAAAAGTATCAGTACTCCCATTGGTACCTCAAACACACTTGATCTTGATGATGCTGGGAAACCAGTAGATCAAACATCTTTTAGAGGTATGATAGGAAGTCTACTTTACTTGACAGCCAGTCGACCATACATGATGTTTTCAATATGATTATGTGAAAGATATAAATCTAATCCTAAGGATTCTCATTTAAAGGTAGTGAACAGAATTTATCACAACTTAAAGGGAACCATGGATTTAGGACTCTTTTATACTTACGGAAGTGATTTTGTTTTAAAAAGATTCTCAGATGCTGACTTTGGAGGATGTAGAATGGATAGAAATAGTAAATCCAGAACATGTCATTTCTTAGGAGATTTGTTAGTTTCTTGGTCATGCAAGAAGCAACACTCAATAGCACTTTCCACTACTGAAGCTGAATATGTAGTAGTTGGAAGTTGTTGTGATCAAGTGTTATGGATGAAACACACACTCACAAAATATATCTTGAGTTTTATTAAGACTCAAATTTTGTGTGATAACACAAGTGCCATCTCCCTTAGTAAAAAACCCTTCACACCACTCCCGTGAAAAGCACATAGACAGTAGGCATCACATTCGTAGGGATCACACACTTAAAAGAGATATCATTCTTCATTTTATCGGAATTCAAGATCAACTTTATGACATTTTCACAAAATTTTACCTTCTGATAGATTTGAATACATTAAAAAGAAGTTAAGAATTATAACTGTAAGGTAATCTTCCTTCATAAACTTCTTGTTAAACCATACTCCTTACAGTAATAAAATCATTTTCATAGGGGGAGTACATATTCTTGTTAGTATAATCAAAAATTTTCGTATTCAGTTTTTCAAACATTCGTTACGAAAATATTTTGTAATGCGTTTTTAAACTTTTCATAATGAGATTTTCAAATATTACGTATTAAAATTTTCGAAATGAAAATTTCATACTGGAAATATTTGTAATGAAGTTTTGGAAGTGAATATTTTCATAATGATGTTTTCGAAACTGAAATTTTCATAATGGATGTTTTAGAACTAAAGTTTTCGTAATTTAATTCTTCAGACTTAAACTTTCGTAAAGGAAATTTTCCATACCTAGAACATTCATAATGAAAATTTTGTGTACTCATAATTTTCCGTACTCATAATTTTTCATACTCATAATTTTCAGTACTCATAATATCTTGTACACATAATTTTTCGTACTAATAATTTTTATACTCATACTTTTCGTACTAGAGTTTTGGTACTCAAAGTCTTTTCCACCATAAGGTTCTCATATTGAGTTTTTCATAGTAAAGTTTTTGTAGTTAAATTTTCTTCAAGAAGAATATCACCTATTACGAATACAATTCCTGGACAATTCCAAAGGTATGACATCCTTACTTATGTTTTCTTAGTCACTTTTATTTACTGGTAGTTTTTTCTCTTTTGAAATTTTTATATTCAAGTTTCCTTTGTTTTGATAGTTTTTGTTAAAACCTCAAAAGACCGGATTCAAGATTTTTTTGCAGGTATGTTTTCAACCATCAGATCAGATCAGTTTTCTTTCAACCGCTAGAAGGTTTTTTGAATTTCAAAGGTCACCTCCATCGCCTATATAAATGGAACCCCTTTTGTGTCCCACATCGATCTCCAAGCTCCCGCGTGCCGATGTCTGGCCTTAGTACTTTAAGCCTATTACAAAATTTTCAGTTCTCCTCCATTCTGAATGTCTGTAGAAGCCACCTCTCATGAAATGTCTTCCATCAAACCAATATTAGCTTGGTTAGTCTACATAGAAAGGTTGGTCCACCCAAATTTCCTGAACAAGTATGATTCTCATATCTCTAAGAATATCAAAGTCAACGGTTGGGAAGATTTTTTCATATTGAAGACAGGGGATCAAGATGTTTTCTACACAAATTTTCTTATAGAATTCTATGAGTATGTTTCCTTCTATGAAGAAGATTATAGAGAATGGTTTTCTTTTAAGTCTTATTGAATGACTTACAAGATTTCTTATACCAAGGCTGAGAGTTTGGTTGGCTTATCATATGATGGAGAGGATGAATTTTGTTCAAATAAGCTTCCAGATGAGCAAGTATGTTTCAGCAAAGTAAAGGCATTGAAATGCCTTGGCCTACAAGAAGATAAAATAACTAAGATTTCCTATCTCTCCACCAACAACTGGATGTTGCAGTTGTGGGTTCATGGATATTTCGTACTAAGGAGAGGTGATAATTAGAATATTAAGAAGAGTAATATTTACATCTTGGATTTCTTGGTAAATATAAGGAACACCAACCTGATGAGGCACATTCTTATTACAAATTAGAATATCAAGAATGGAAATCTGAAAGCACAAATTATTATGTATCTTTCTCTCCTCCCTAATCTTAACATTAATTGTCTTGATTCTTTCAAGGTTTCATTCACTTCAATGATTAGGAATTGTAAGTTGATGGTGGTAAGTGAAGACACCTTAAAGAGGATAAACATTTCTTTTTCAAAAGAGTCATGAGAGTTCTACGATCTGCCACAGGAAGAGGCAGAAGCCGGTACAGAAAATATAGAGAAAGATAAACCATCTAAGAAGGTTGGGAAGAAGAGGAAGCTGAAGAATGTGCAAGCTGAAGGAAAAACTCCTAAGTCTAAGGAAACAAATTCTGCACCACCCAAGACAAATAAACAAAAAGCCTACCCAGATGAAGTGGTTGCTAAGTGGAGGGAGGATTAGGAGAAGAGAATGGAAGGGGAACCCCAATTCGAATTAGACCATGCTGAGGATAAGGAATTAAGAGAGAAATCATTTGATGAGTTGGAGAGGAAAGAAATAGAAATGAATATGAAAAAGATGATGTTAGAGGTAGAGATTTTTAAATCTCTCTTGAAAGCCACAGAGATAGCCTCTGAGAAGATTCCAATTCCGGAAACTTTCCTTGTTAAACCTTTACTAGAGACATCTGGAAAGAACTAATTCACTCTGGAAAATCATAAAGAGAAAGTAGTTGATGAAAGTGTAGAAGAAGAAGTTGTTGATGAAAGAGAAGAAGATGTAGTAGTAGAGGAAGAAGAAGAAGTCGAAGAAGTCAGTGGTGATCTTGATGACTTGATTAAACAAGCTGAGGATTATCAAGAAATGGCCGAATCCTCAATGCTTGTTACTCCAGGAAAGGGAGTTGAGAAAGAAGGTAAGAAAGATGATGATAAGGAAGAGGAAGAAAAATAAAATGAGTTTTCTAAGGAATAAAGCTATGAAAGGTATTTTCTTGAAGAAGGAACAGAGAAGGTGAAACCAGATGAAGATGTGATTGTCTAACTTTCTGAGAGTGAGGAAGAATCGCCTGATGAACATCCCATATTGAAAAGCTGATAAAGTTATGAAAGTGCTTATGGATAAACCAATAAAATATATAATAAGGTAAAAGCATGTTGGTGGTTCTTCTAAAAAGAAGTTAGTGGAAATGGAAGAAGAACAATCCCCAAGCAAGGTGTCTGATTTGGAGTCATCGGCACTAGGTCATGACATTGTGGTTGAATCTCTGAAGAAATTGGTGGACATCACTACGATCTTTCCCACCATAGACTCCAGGTGATAAATACTTCAACATATCCTAAATCAGAAATCAGAATCATTATCCATGGTCATGGATAAGTGTTAGAAAATTGAGGCTGAGCATAGAAATTTTATTATCAATTATGATGTTCATAGAAAATCATGCAGAAAAATCACCCTATGGTCAAAGAAAATCTATGATGGCTTGGATGAGTTTGATCGTTTTCAAAATGATGTTCAAAATTCTTTTGATACCGAGGATGGAAATATGAAGAATCTTCATGATAAGTTGAACCTTGAGAAAAATTCTCATAATTGACAAGTGAAGGACTTAAATGGGAATGTTAACTCTTTTGCTCAAAATTTTAAAAGGGATAGTGATATCCGGATTGAGATTGAAGAAAAGCTTGTAAAGCAAGATGAATTTATTAAAGCATAGTCTGAGGCTCTAAAGGATCAAGATGAAAGGATTAAATCCTTAGAGAAGCAAGTTGAGGAGGACCAAAAATACTTGAAGAAGCTGAAAACCTTGTTGAAGAAGTTGATACCCAAAGAAAAGGAAGACAAATAGACATATCCAAATTTTTTTTGTATTGTATTGCCTTGTAAAAATCATTTCAATTCTAAGGAAAAATTTGGTTGCGTGTGCTCTTTGTATTCCTTTACTAATGTTTTAGGTACTTTATTATTTTTCCATCCCTTAAATTCTTTTTAAAAATCACAAAGGGGAGAAGGAAAATGAACTACTCCTAAGGGGGAGAAGGAAAATTTATAAACTAAGAAGAACTATCCTTAAGTAATGGGGAGTTCTCATTATGTTTCCTTCATTATAATTAAAATACCATTCTGTAAATCCAAAACTCAATCCTTAGTGTTCCAAAGCCTAAGGGGGAGTTACTTGTATTCACCATCAGCTATAAACAAAAGGATATAAGTTTTAATTTCAAATCCTAAAGAAATTTTTTCTAAGCCCTTATATTATTTTTAGTAAGGTTGTTTTTTCTTTCCAAAAAGGGGGAGGTTGTTGATTTAATAAGGTTTTCCTTATGGCTTTTCGATTCCTTCTTGTTTTGAAAACCACAAACACCTTATAATTAAGAAAATATATATTTTAGTTCTCTAAGGAAAATTTCCTTTTTTAAGGAAATTTATCCTTATCTAGTTTTTATTTTTCATTTCATAAATTTGTCAAAGTATAAAATTTGGATTAATGTCCAAATCCTCGAAATCATATAAT
Organism: Viscum album; assembly: GCA_963277665.1. Taxonomy (NCBI): domain Eukaryota; kingdom Viridiplantae; phylum Streptophyta; class Magnoliopsida; order Santalales; family Viscaceae; genus Viscum; species Viscum album. The sequence continues at coordinate 334,232 of CAUJRU010000410.1, read as the reverse complement.
ACTTAGATATAAGGTATTCTATTTTTTCAGTAAAAATTCTAGTGCATAATTCTCATTTCTAATTCTGATTACGATTTCTCATTTCGAATTCAGTGATGAATTCTCATTACGAATTCCAGAGATGAAATATCACTATGAATTCCAGGGATGAATTCTCATTATGAATTATGATGATGAATTCCCATTACGAATTCCAGTAACGAATTATCATTACGAATTCCAGTGATGAATTCTATTTACAAATTCTAGTGCATGAATTCTCATTACAAATTTTGTTGATGAATTCTCATTATGAATTCTGATTACAAATTCTCATTACGAATTCTAGTGATGAATTCTCATTACGAATTGCATTGATAAATTCTCCTTACGAATTCTAATGCATAATTCTCATTACGAATTCTGATGATGAATTCTCATTACGAATTCTGATTACAAATTCTCATTACAAATTTCATAGAAAAACAGAATATGAACATATCATTATTATAGACTCTGAATTCCATTTTGGTTAGAATGTGAACATTTTTTTTACATTACGAACTTCAGTTTTTCTTATACATACAGTTGTTTCATTACAAAATTATGTCATTTATTCAGTTTTTGACTAACCGTTGTTTGAGTGGCACGTGTACAGGTCCCTCCGAAATTTAAGGAAAATATGACTGTTAGAGGAGGGAGCCGACTGTTACTACCGAGCATATAAATAGGAGATCATCTGAAAGAGCTCAACAAAATGTTGATCACTCTAGAGACCAGAGGATGTTAAGCTGATTTCTAGAGAGAGAATATTTTCATGCCTTGTTTGTACTGAAATTCTCATTCAGATTGTTTTGTTCAACTCCGAATGTCAGTGATTACATTTGAGGCCTTCCAGGGATTGGAAGACAGAGGTTCCGGATACCTTGAAGTTCGAGGGCTTCCTAACTGGGGAAGAAAGAGGTTCCAACTACCATGAAGTTGTGGGCTTGCGGGGATAGCAAGATAGAGACTCTGATCTTCGTATCAAGGGCATACCCAGGTATGGGTATGACAGACTTTATTGAATGTATAAATAAAGGGACCTTTATCCAAGGTTTTTGGATACCCTTCCCTTTGTGTTAAATGATTTATATCTTGTTACATGTTTTTGTTACAAGTTTATCTTTTACGCTGCATTTTGTATTGTAAGGAAAGTATAACCTTCTTATATTTCCTTACACTTGTACTCTGACTTAGTTATATTCTATACGCTTAAAGGTAGAATCCCATACTGTAAACTTTGGTTAAGATTCAATTTCCGGATCCATATTTTCGGAACCGGTTTTTCGGAATCACTTTCCAGATTTAAGCAAGTATATAGAACTAGAAGTTTGTTACTTCATAATTTGTTCCAATCTTTCAATTGGTGTTAGAGGTGTTGTGAATTTTCTTAGTTTAACTTTTTCAAACTTAGATATTTCCTTGTTTAAGGAAATTTTTTAAGTGTACAATTCACCCCCCTCTTGTATATTGAGCATCTACATCATTATTTCGATCCTACAAAACCTTCTCATTATCTCCACTTCCAGCATTAAGATATTAAGAAAGATGTGAAAATAGATAATAATGAGAGGCACTGGTATCAAATAATTCACTTTATAGCCTAAAACATATAATAATAGTACCTATAACTGTAAATAGTCCAACCTCGCTATCCACATGAGTATGTTGAACATTTTAAAAATTTCTTACTTTCTACCCAGTGATGAATTCAAATTTACCAAAGCTATAATGATTTTCTGATATGGGATATCTTTCACAGAAGAACCTCTTCTACTACATCGGCCTCCACAGACAGTATAACTCCATTTTCCATACTGATATGGTGTTGAAGACCCCTTTAGAGCACATTAATTCATCATAGATCCTCCACCATTACCCGTCTACCATGTGTTACAATAAAACATCTAAATATATCATCTCCGGTATTTTTTTAACTATACCTGTATTTTAGGGAACCGTATATGAATGTGACTCAACCTACCACACTAATGATAGATCACCCATGTATGATCATGTGTAACTAGTCAGAAAACCCACACAGGGTGTTAGTTAAACTCACTAGGCCACCACTAATAGGATATAAAACAATATGTAGTGAACAATAATGTATGTAGTTTTATAAAGAATAAATTACCATGTATAAGTAAATAGTTGTCAAATTTTTAATTGTTATATAATTAACCACATAAATTCATGGGTTTACAATTGAACCTACACTATCAAGGCCCACATCGTCCCATGCGATAGTCTAAAATATAACCAATGGATATGACGTATCACAATATCATGGTATTGAATTATTATTTCATTTAAATTAATTTTATGGAGAATTTGAACCATTTTACAAATCCAACGTGTTGGGAGTACAATGTCATGTCTATCCCCTGTGTGTTTTTGGAGAATTAGTCCCTATATCTCACATTAGATTACATATAGGTATATGTAGGATCTATTCGTGTACCACACTCATATATCAGTCAATCACATATGGGTATTTGGAGTATCAGTCCATTTCCCACACTCGAATATCAATCAATAAAATATATATGAAATATATCACATCAATCAATGATAATCAACATTATCCCTTTTATAAACATTCCCACCATGTTATAACATTAATATTTATCACAATAAACATGATTCTTCTATTTAATCAACAATAATAATATGAAAAAATTAATATTAAAATATTTTGTGTCCTTTTAACCATATTACCCAATAACCCATTAACGATAGTACAACCATCTCATAATACTCATGTTAAATTAATTCATAATCACATTTGATTTATAATTAAACAATCTCAATATCTCATCAACTCTATAATCATAGTATTCCATTAATTAATTAATCAATTAATTAATCTAATTACAAAGATTCCAATTTCCCAAATTTCATCGCAATTCAATATCAAATGAAAATAAAATTAGATCAATTTAATATTCAATAAAATTTTCCAATCATGAATATTAAAATTTCACAATTACATACATAAAAATAGTTCCAAACTATGATTTTCAATTTTGAACACCTACCACAGAAACTGATGAAGAACTCTCAGCAACAAAAACCCTCAATTGAAAATTGAAAACCAATATCACAATGATGAGTGAGATATATAATCAAAAACCAGTTACTAGATCAAAATAATCAAGGTAAATCAATCCTTAATCTGAATCCTTCACTAATGGAGGAAAAACATCATCTTTATGTCTATAATGAGGCATAGGAGATTGAAAAATCTAATAGGGAAGAAATCACATACAGCGAGAGGTGTAAATCCATCAATGGGTCATTAAATCATCATGAATATAGGTTGGAATGACCTAGTATCCATCCAAACTCCTAAAAATGATTGAAATTTATTTAGGGTTGATATATGGTGTTTTGGGATATAGGTAATGTGTTTATGAAATTCTTAATGAATTTTCAGGGGTTTTATTTTCCATGCAGATAGTTTCCTATAAATTGTGAAGGGTTTTCTCTGACCATGAACCTGATTCTGTGCCTACTCCTATGGGGATTCATGGTCACTATTAGGAGGGTGCACAACATGAATAGTAGTCCACTATCCATGAAAATATTGTCTGTTATGAGTCACATGATTTGGTGGCATGGACACACTTTTTGGGGAAACCATCTTCCAATTGTCCATTACTCATCTTCCTTAACAAATTCTCCTATTTCACCCAAAAACTACCCTAGTTAAATCCGAAAATATTTATTCTCAAAAAAGGAAATTATACCTGAATATGATGTCAGGAAATCTCTATAAATTTTGGGGTTCTTACAGTCCTCAGAAACCCTAGTTTGTGGACTAGAATCGAGAGTGAAAGAGGCGATATTGTGGACACTATACCCTCATGTGGGGGTACTAATAATCATATATTTATATATAATAATTTACAAAATAACATACTCAGCAGAATAAATCAACTGAAATAGCATAAACATAAAAAAAATGTAGTATAAGTAGTACTAACAATACCATTTGAATGTATATAAAAGAAGTCATAATAGCTCACACAAAATAGACAATCAGAGGGGTCACTATAGCCAACCATCATTACATTAAAATATAATTAGCATAATGGTACAAATATATATACAAAATTATTCCCCAAAAAATGAAATATAATCAATTTTCTATGGTCATCTATCCATGTGAAAGGTACCAGTCGATCTCTGGGGTCTAGCTCCTGATCCCAGTCCATTACTAGTTCACCCTGACATAATTTCTATCGGCATCCTGAGGGTCCCACGTAGGGTGTGAGAATAAATATCTGTAAGAAACCATAAATTTGTTAATATCATAAATCATTGATTATTCATGATATTAGAAACTAAATATAAATATGAAACACAATCATATTTTATAAATAATGTGTTTCCCTGATGCTCAACATTTATAATGAAGTGATCAATTTTATCGACGATTGTCGGTAATGTCAGAATTCGTTCCATAGTAGTATATATAGCATATAGAATCTAAATATATATATATAGCTATAGTGGATAGAGTCCATAGAATAAATCCCAAGACATCTGATATGTACCATGTTGGAGAGCCCTCCAAAACCTCATGTAACTGTGCCACGAACACCTCATACCAACCATCACATCTCGTGCCATAGTAATGTAACATGCACTTTAAAATCAGGCCCAATCATGTCCCTAGTACCTAAAACACAACCTAAAAAGTCCCAGTAGGCCATCCATACAACATATTGAGTCACAATAAGATATTCAATCCAAAAAATACAATCATCATCGTGATGTCAAATGTTTAATGGAACAATAATGTATGACCTCTCATTAACCTAGTCGTGTGGTCTCAGTCCATATGGTGAGACTCATCCCCAAATGATAGTATCATCACCTTCAAATGATCGTCCATCAACATACCTGGGGAATTATGTGGTGATAACCCCAAAAGATACTCCATAGAAAAAATCATCACCTAATGAAAATAGTCTATTAGGGCCACCACCCACATTAGTGGTTCACACAACCATTATTTGAGTATTCTCTTTTTGAATATGACTATAACATCATGTTTTGAAAAAAAATGTGAGCTAAAATCACACAAAAATTCATATTCTATAACATCCTAGCACCTAATTCATCCATTACCATGTCAGTCATCCTAATGGTCAACACTATCTCAATTACATCAGTCATTCCCTCATCCTAATAACCTCCTCACCTAAAAATGACAACCATGTCATCAATCCTGTTGATCAACATAAAACACACAGACATATAAATATATCGAGCCTCCCCCCCCCAACAGAAGATTCACCCCACCTCATTCCATTTGATCAAAATTACGTGAATCCTCGAGCCAATCACATATCATTTCCATGGAAGCATGATATTTAATATAACATGTCAAATTAAATTAAAATCACTCACCTGGCCTACCCAATCCAAGAGGTTTGAAGAAACTCACTAGAATTATCATTAATATTGTTATGGTTAATACCATAAAGAATTATAAGACATAAATTAATTAATTTTTACAGAAATTATTTAAATTATTGGGTTCTCACTCAGTCTACCCACTCGAAACATGTAGAGAACCCCCCCGAACAACCCATAAAAATATAGAGAAATCTAAGAACCACCTACCTCATACTCATATGTATACAGTCATCCAATATAATCCTCTAAATCAGTACAGAATGATAGATACTATAATTTCATAACAATTACATAAAAATCGGGTGAAAATGATTTCATGAATTTAGCACACCTTACGGAACAACAAAAAAAGAAATGAAGAAAGAGAATTGAATTCCTTACATAGATGAATCCATATCCACATACAGATCAATAATTGGTGCTAGGAGGGTGGAAGAATTGGGAAACCTAGGAGATGAATGAAATTAAATTTGATGTCTTGTGTGCTACCTCTTTTATCCAAAGAGGAGAAAAAATATAAGGGGTTAAGCCTGCCTATGAGTTTTCTAAAAAATGATGACTAAAATGATCAATATTTGTACCTATTACATGTAACGTAACTATTAAATGACATGTAACTACTAAACATTATTTATTTCCTTAGGGTATGGATCCATTCCATGATCATTTTGAATCTACTATCTATAACCCATAATCCCATTAGACGCCATTGAAATGATTTACACTCCATGGGAAACTTGTAAGAGCTATTTTCAATATCCAACGACGAATGATCATCCTCTTTTGTTTGCAAAAATAGCCATGACATTCAGAAAAACAAGTTACACACTAAAATAATGTTCTTGAGTCAATATAAATATTGTATTACGGTTTAAAAGATCAACAAAAAATGGTTGGACTAACCATGAAACTAAAATTTCATAAATTACATAGAAAATGAAACATTCAAAAACACAGGTTATTACAACTATGATATATTATGGTGAGGTGAAGCACCAATATATTAATTATAGATTACATATGAAACATGGTTATGAGGGGGGACCTAGAAAAATATATAGACTATTATTTATTAGATTTTTTTGAGATATATAACCCTTTCATATCATCACATGGGATTCTTCAGAGTATATATAATGTTGTGTTTTATTTACCCACATTCATAGGAATTTAGAAGACTATTTTATTTTAATACTTATTAAACTTATTAATTTTTATAGAGTCGTGCTATAAATGGTTATACTCAAACATCCATGGGTGTGTCCTTTATATGTTGTATCTTATCCAGATGATAGATGCATTAGTGGTGCTCATTGTGGACTAGGTTTTAGTAGTAAACATAGGTTTAATGTTCTTGACATGTTAGGTGGAAGTCCCTGGAGATTGTGAGTTAGAATATCATTAGTCATACAATTTTTTCACAATTTTTTTTGAGGTTTGTACCTAATTTATGTTTGTTCATGTATTTTCCCCTTTTATAGTATTTGAATTATTACACTATACATTGATTCATTCTTAGAGGTAATTGCATGCATGGTTTACATTTTGTACGTTTTAGTAATTAATTATGATTCTGAACTAATTCATGAAGGGTGTTCAAGTTTACAAAAAGGGACTTTAGTCTATGGACTCTCATTTAAATGTCATTCATAATCATTAGTTTTCACTAGCCCCTAGCATTTTTAAGGTTGGATTGGGGTGTCTCACTTAAAATACCACTTTACTAGTGGGCCTCAGTGGGTTGGGTCATGAAACATAATCTATATATTTATACCTATTATCTAATATACTTTTCAAGTTTATTTGATTAATAATAGTTTTTATAACCATGTATTAATGGAATTTAATGTTTGGATATTTTTTATAATGATTATTAAGTCATCAAAATATATTTTACAAATTTTTTTTACTAACACACGTTTATAAACAAGGCTAATCATGATTCAGGATGAAAAAAACTCTTCGATTTAAACATCAATACTAATGTTATATATTTTACATTATTTTTTTAATTCATAACTGATCATTAGAACTTACATACCACATAAACATCATTATGCACATTAAATATTTTTTGTATAAGCTTGTACACATCTTCGACTAAATCCCCATTATAGAAAATGGTTTTAAAATATATATTTCATATATCATGATTAAAATGAGATGTTATGGAAAATAATATTCTAATGGACATTATCATTTATGTTTGGGTAAAAATCACCTTATAGTCAATTCAATGAATTTTTAAACCCTTGTTCTAAAATGAGGTATTCCTTTAGAAAATTTACCATATATTTCAATTTTCATATAGAATATCCTCTTTTACACTATATTTATCATATCATCAAGTGGATCAAACATGTTCAATATTTTTTTAGTTTATATAAGAACAATAATATATCTCAAATACATTAATGATTTCTAATAATTGTTAGACTCTATAGACTCTTCATAGGCTGTGAGATCATCTTTTTTGAAAATGAGTTCATCACCATTTGTAATAAAAAACATTTCCTCTCAGGTTCCATTCATATTAAGATATACCTCAAGGGGTTTTATAAAAAATAATTTTATTATGTTTTTATAACCTTTTATGAAATGAAATAAAATTTTATGTGAGAAAACATTTCTATTTATTGGTCCTTAATTTTATTCAGTTCAACTTTGCTACAATATACACCTCATTTGATAAATCTTGTATGGGAAAAAATATAAGTATATGTAACAAAATGTATGTGTCCATCAATAATTTATATATATATAATATATCATAGTTTCTTTGGGATGATCAATAGATATATATTTTTATATATTGGAATTTATTTTATCTAAAAAACAGTATACATAATATTAAGGACCCCATATATCCTTCAACTAAATTCTAGATGCCATTCGCCCAATATATTAGATAGTGTCATTATTATAGCTTTATATGTAATATGATTATGTTGTAATATATTTTTTCATTGTAATATCCTCAAAATGATATAACAAGGGTAAAAAACTCATCCTTAATCAAACCATGAAAAAAATGGTATAGTTACTCTTTTCAAACATATAATTAAATTATGGATTTCTAGGATGAGTTAGTTATGAATAATTACTTGGTCTCTCTGATGGTTATAACATTATTGGAATATCTATTCACCAGTATTATCTTATTTTTCATTCATAATACTTATATCATTTGAATTATGTACATTGTTTTTTTAAAATTATGAACCTTTCAAAACTTTCAACTATGTGACTCCTAATAAACCCATCACAACACATGTTAAAATTATTATTAACGGTTAGGAAGTACCTATACAGACCAATTTCTTCAGTACTCATTGGTTTATATAAATTTCTCTGTATAAGATATAATATCCCCCAAGACAGCTAAACATTTACATTTAATTGTTACTTTCTCATTATCCCCAATAAAAATTATTTATAACTATGAAATTATTATTAATTGATTAATTTTATTAATCTATACTTATAATGTGTTTGAATGAATCCCTAATTTTTATCCATATGGTGACTATTCATTATATAAGTAGTGTTAGCATTATGTAACAATACATCCAAGTCTTGAATATGATAAATTGTATTATCAATATATAGAACACAGAAAACAGTCACTATATTCCAAATTCTATAATATATTATATTTATATAATGGGAAAAATTTATTCTTTATAATGAATAGAATTCCATTTTAAAATCTTTTTCAGTTATAATGTTTATCCACTCATTATATATTACTTATGTGTTCTTACCTCCAATATATAATTCATTCCAAATTTCTAATATATAGCTTTATTACTCATTTCGTAAATTATATCAAATTTCTAAATTAGTTTTTCTCAGAAATATTTTCTTTATTCACACATAGTATACAATATCTTCTGAAAATATTATGATAAATTGAAATATTTAACATTTAAATAAAAATTAATTGAATATTTATCCATGAGGGAATTTGAATAACATAAATACTAATCCATTAAAATCTACATGTTAACTATGTTTGATCATAGAATAATATTCATTTTACATTTCACTATCTACAACCATACATATTTAATAGGTTTTTGTCTTTTAGGATACCTTGGTTGTTTAAGGATAATGATAGTGGGGATAGGTGAATTCATGTCCTTAATTTGTAGATCCCTTTAAACGTTCTATGATTATTCAACGCACTCCTCCAAATATTCAAACCGATGAAAATTATAATAAGATAAATAAATTATCAGGTTTTTCCTTTTCATTGGGATGGATACATCCCTAGTGTGTAATTGTTATTATCCATACACCTTGGTGGCTTCATATTATAAAATTAATCAAGATACATTTAATGATATTGAACATTTTAAAATAGTTATCCTAAACATGGTATTATAATACATCAACAGAACCAAATAACCCTCACAAATAAATAATTCCAATGATTCATTAATCTTCTACATATGCTTCACATATAGTTATCTTCTTGAAATTATCTTCACTACTGTAATAAGTGTTAGTTCTATAAACAAATCCATTATTAGAATTTTAAAAATTACCAAATATTTCAATTTAATATAATAATTAGCCTGGATAATGAAATGATATTATATATGATTTTTAAAAAAAGAACACTCATGGTTTTCTTCTCCCACGAAATAAAAACATTTAAATATTTTCAACTTTATTATCCACATGATATTGTACTCATGTATTAGTGATGCAGGTCCACTTGTTTTGGTGATAAACTCATCTCAACACCACAACACGATCCTTGTATAGACCCCCCATTTGTCTCATCTTTAATCTTGATCCAAATATGATCATTGCACGGAATCCATGATGAATAGATCATCAATATCATCTAATTTGTTTTAGTTTATTTTCAATCTTAAAAATCATTATATCTCAGTGTTTTTATATAATTATGATAGATCTTAATTTTAACAAGGTAAAATTTCATTGGAGGACCTCCTATGTATTATCTATAGAAAAATATATGACAACATTATTAATCATCTTATGGTGAGACAATATTTCGAATCTAGTTTCTAAATATTATATACGACCCATTAATTTACTAAAAATTTTAAACTAAAAATCATATATCTAGGAAACTTTATTAGAACAATATAAAATCTCCTAAAAACTTTTGGAAATTTCATGTGGGATATAAAATATACTATATGGCTCATGAAATTCCAATTTTAGTACGACTTATGGGATTATAGGCTTAGAATATCCATCATGAAAAAATATCACATTCTTAGAATAAATGTTTTAAAAATATGATTATTTCATTACTTTTTTTAGTTCATCCATTAGTATTATAAAATTATCTATGTGTAACTGAAATATCATAAGTGTAATATAGTAAAAGTTTTTAAAAACATATATTTGTTATGAAAAGTTATTCTTTACTATTCTCACACAAGAACATCTTGAATTCATAATAATAATTTCTAAACGAATAATTTTTTTCTCGAAAATGCATAAAAATCCCTTAAAATAGGTAATATATAATTAAATAATTTATCATCAAATTCATCTTTACATGTATACTATCTCAATAATGAATAAAAACAAATAATGTATTTCCTATAAATGAAAAAAACACATGGTATTAAAATACCACTATAAGGATCAGTCTCAAAACATTACATAATCATAATGTTTTTAAAATCACATACATTATTACACATTTAAGATCCTTTAAGGATTAGAGTTTAGAGAATTTTGAAATAAAACATACATAACATCCCATAATCAGACATTAGGATACTACTAACATATTATCTACTTTTGAAAAAAATAAAAAATCTAAAATAAAACAGTATTTCTCTGATAAATATTCATAACATTTAAATTTTCTTCCTTTTCTCTTACACATCCTTATAACCTATGAAAAACGTTTCAAAACATTGGATGAGCACAAAATGATCAGTAATAGATATAATGAAATCATTAGTGAAGTGGTAATATATAAATAATAAAACCCATTTTATAAAAACTCACTAGCTTGCATAGAAACATCAGGTAGTTTTCGTGGTAGATATTTACCATATAACTCTTAAAATAACATTTACACATGGAATTACTATTCAATCATCTTCCATATTCAGAGTACCCAATGAATTGGAGATCTATAATGGGGGTTAACCATCAAATCTTGTTATATAATGGGTTTAACCAAATATATCTTGATATATAATAGTGATAAACCTATAATATCCTGAGATATAATGATATAAAACCAAAATAAATATTTCTAAGGAACATATTTTGAATAAATCCCTCAATAACTCATTTTAACCCTTGAAAACAACACATTCAGATTTCCAAAATACTATTTTTTTGAAAAAAACAGATCTATTTTAAAATATGAAAAAACCTTCACCTAGGAATGAAATAATATTTATAAAAAATAATATGGTAACGTAGAATGGAAAGTAATTGTAAAAATGAATCATTAAATCAGGAGAAACTACTCATTCCAGGTTTATAAAAAAAATATTTCTGAATTTCATTAAAGAGAATTTTAATGGTATTTTAAATGGAAATCCCCTTTCAAAAAAATAAATTTCAGTGAGAATTAACTAGAATTGAATGGATATGTGTTTAAATTATATATTAAAATTATAAAAAAATAATATTAAAAAATCACCACACAAATAATCATAATAACACCTAATGAATCACGTAGAAGGTTAACCCAAATAATGAAAATTGTGTTAATAATTAACTTACCTCATGTTCATCTTACATAATACAAGTTTAATACACCTGTATAATGGATTAAATAGTGTTATTAATACTTTAAATAATCATATTAATTTTTATAACACCTTATATGGTCATTTTACAACATCGTTCCACACATTTAGTTATAATATTTCGTTATTTACATTGTTTTGGGTGCACTCTTTACATGGTTTCCATGGTCGGTTTGTAACGTATTTTCCTTTCAAATGGGATATAATCACCAAAAGTGAAATGATTTTGTTATTTATATGTTTCAATAATATTAAATTATATTATAAATTATTTTTTAATCATATATGATGATGAATCAATAGTTAAAACATTAATAATGTTTAGATCATTTTGGTAGTACTTTATTAATCATGAACTTGTTTCATCATATAACATTAATATTATGCATAGAAGTTAATTCTAGAAGATAAGAGAGATCCTATAATAAAAATAGAAATATTTTTCAACCATTAAAGAGGTTAAACAACTATCTTTGAAGGATGTAAATGAAAATAAAGACACATCTTCCATGATGCTGGTAAATAGACACATCACAGATGATGTTTTTAATTTTAAAATAAGATGGAGAAGAGAAAGATTAAGATGACTAATTATTCAATAAAAATGATAAAAATACATTATATATATGGAAATATATATTTAATGGATTTTGGATAAGATGAGGTGAAGATAGTATAAGAACATAAAAAAAATTTAGAAGAAAATACAAGAAAATGAAACAAGATTTTTACCTCCTCATCCCTTCTCCTTGAAATCCTTCTTAAGTCCTTTGGTTTTGGAATTTTGGTGAGACGAGTAGGACATGGTCTTGGGGATGATACTTGGGATGAATATTACGTAAAATTTATTCAATTATCAGTTATTGATAGATGTGAGTGGAGGACGGGGTGAGGGTGCAATATATATTGGAGGACAGGAGGGGTTTTCCATTATTTTAATCATTAGATTAATATTTTTTCTCAACACTATGAATAATCATGATTTATGTGACAAAAAATAGTAAATAGAGATTGTGAGTTTTAACCAAGGGTTCTTACATAATCCATGATTCTATGAATAGAGTATTTTACATTAATGTATATATATAGTAAACGGGCATTTCACTATTGATTAAAAATACAAGTATTTCAGAAAAAATACCAAAAAATAAACAGAAATTTTTTTTATATCTAGAATTCAAAAATTAACTACATTTTATCAAAAAAAAACCGTAAATAGTTTTTCTTTAATTTATAAATAAAATAAAAAATTATTAAAAAAATAACAATTGTAAAACTATAAATCATTTTCTAACACCTTGAGAAGTTAATCAAGGTCTAATAAAATTATCTTACAACCATAAGAATATAAAATAATAGTTTATCATTAGAATTTATGAAAATAGATTTTTCATTTAAATTATTTAATTAATCATAAAATTGTAATTAAATATTTATGGCCTACCAAAAATACAAACACTTATATAATGATCATATTATCACTCACAAGATTCATTTTTATTATACATTCGTTGGTGTAGTTACAATTAATTTGGACATTTTACTATTAATAAGGTTCATAATACTATTCATAAGGGCACATTAATATTCATAACAATATGTTACTCTTCATAAATAATTATTTTTGTCTTATCAGGATCAAAATAACATACTGATTGCAACCATGTATGTTCATTTTTTGAAAATAAAAACATTGAATTGGGAAATCTAAGTTTAATGCTAATTATTTTATTAGTATGTGAGTTGTTATATCATTGTGTAGTGACAAATTCATCACTAAAAATAATTTTTTTACTCTTCATGAATAGAATATAATTTTATATTCGATTTTATTTCTATATAATATTTATTTATATTATAATTATTTAATTTTTCAATATATTTAATAAATTTTATATCAAAAATATTTCTTCATGAGGTCAAAAAAATCATATTAAAAAATAGTATTTTTTCAATATTCACAAAAAATTAATGTTTTTAGAATATTTTTAAAAAATCATATTAAGATAATTTAAAGATGATGAATTCAAAAAATGTAACTAGTTTGGTCAAATAAATATTCTAAAATTGAAAAATTAATGTTTTAAAAAATAACAATATAACAAATAAGTTATTTTGATAGTTACTTTTTTCAAAATAATAATAATAATAAATATAGTAGGCAATTTGTTCAATAAATATTTGGTTTTTTACATATTTCCATCCATGAATAAATTTCACCCTCATAATTTAAAATCATGATTCCTAACCAGGGGTCTATTAATAAAAATACTTTTGTTGAAAACCAACACACAAAAGAATCATTTATAAAACATCCACTTAATAAGAGATAAATGAAATTATAAGGACCACCTGAGGGAACACATATTAGGTTTCCATATAGGAAAAATGGAGATTGAAGGGAAATAAAACTCTCAATTACATATAGAGACTGAAATAGAACATGCTTCTTCGAATTTTAAGCACCATAGAACCATAAATATATGATGGGTTAAAAGGGATAATAATTTTTTAATAAGAAAATAAAATGGGTAATATTTTTATTTCATGGACCCCATTTCTGTTTTTGATGAATTCCATTCCCCTTTATACAATGAAAATAAGGATATGTACATAGTTGGAAAGTAGAGTTTCATCCTGTAATGAATTTTTCACCAAAAAATCATCTTTTTTCCCAATTTAGACCACAAAACATTCAATATTATAGTACTGGAATAAATTTATACGCATCTATAAATCCATAATAAGAAAAAAAAATTAATCCTTATGTATTTAGCAATTAATCCAAAATATTGTAGGATAAGATAAGCTAATTCTCAAAAAGTATTAATCCCCAAATTAATTATAAACGTTCAACATGGATCATTCCACAAATAATTGTCATTAAAATTCCTAAAACATTTCTTCTAAACTAGTTTTAAAACTCAAAAATCATATGGATTTGGTCTCGTATACCAATAATATTGTATTAACATTTATCACCATAGAATCATCGATGACTCTTAATGTCTCAATTCACAAGTATATGCCCAAATCAGAAAATCTCTATGAAATTATATTCATTTTAATAAGTAAACATAATTCCACCCTATAATAAAATTTTCCACCAAAATAAAATTTATCCTTTGTTCCTAAAATTTCATTTATTCTATTTATCTTATTCATGAAATTATTCCCAAAAAAACAATGTTACCTCAACATAAAAGATCATATGAATATTAATGTTATCCATAACATTAAAATTATGTATACAATTGTAAAAGGATTGTTTTTATCAAATAACATTTTCTTCAGATAAAAACATAAGGATAACATATTATTTAGAATAAATAAATTTTTTCCAATATAATCCTATAATCAAAAGAGTTCTATTAATTTTAAAAATTTCATCATCATTAATTCTATCATAGCTTCTAAATCCGTTATATGTAGACATATTAATCTTTCAACATTCACAATAATACAATAACTAGGTATTGATTCCTTATTTCTTATTAGCACATTCCTATAAATAAAATAAAGGAATTATATCCTCATGAATCATAAAAAACAAAACAACTATATTTTATACAATACAGATAAGAAAATATTTCATACCTCAAATCCATATTTCATGATATTCTTGATGTTCCCTTTTTCTTTCGGTATGTTTAAAAACTTTCAAAAATTAGATGTTCAACAAACTACGGGTTTCTCACCTTTAGAGAGATTTTAATGAGTTGAGATCATGGAATAATTTGAAAAAGATACCATGACACATAAAATTGTATAAAAAATGGGTAGGTGTTGGATAACTCAAACAATTTCCTGTAGGTGATTTGAGTACTCAAGATGCTTTCAAAATCATTTGAGCATGCCTTTTAAAGAACTTTGATGATCGAATATATGGGGATGGATAAAAAGGTTTTTTAATACCTCTTTCATTTCACATTCAAAAATGATCCATAATATGTTGAAAATGAAATCACTTAATCATGAAATGAATTATTAAAAAAAATTACCAATAGGGTAATGATAAAAAATAATTATTGTACCAAAATACATCAAAATCTTTATCTCTAAATTATTTTAGATTTTGATGAAATACACCTAGATTACCAAAAACAAAAAAACATTACATATGATAATAATCCTTTGGGATGCAAAGGATGTCAAAATAATGGTTAATTAACATCCTAACCTCTTATGTTATCTAAAAATCCTCTAATACCAACTATAATTACCCAGATTTAAAACATTACATAATCATGTGATTTAAGCAATAAAATACATTCTTACAAATTTATGGTCTTCTAAGGTTTATATTTTTAGACAATTAGGACATAAATCATACATAACATCCCATAATCATACATGAGGATACTACTAAAACATTATCCTCTTTTTCTAAATTAAAATACAATGAAAATAAAACATAATTTCTTTGAAAAATCATTATAAAATTTATATTTTATTCCTTATTTATCATGCACATCCTTATATCCTGTGATAAACGTTTAAAAATGTTGGATGAGTATAAAAATATCTGTAATGGATATAAAGAAATCATAAGTCAAGTGATTACATAAAAACCAATACAACCCATTTCATAAAATCTTGTTAGCATGCTTAGATACATCATAGATTTTCCTTGATACTTATTCACCATATAACTCTTACAATCACCCTTAAACATGGAATATCAATTCAGTCAACTTCCATCTCTGGAATACCCAATGCATTTGAGGGCTATAATGGAGCTCACATGTCATCCCTTCAGTTATAATGAGATCAACCCAACATATCTTTAACTATAATAGGGATCATTCCATAATATATTTAGATATAATTGGATCAACCCAACATAACTATATCCATGGAACATGTCATGAATAAAAAAATACAATAACGCATTTAAACCCTTGAGAAAAATATATTTAGATTTTCAAAATATCCTTTCCTCATTAAACAGATCAATATTAAAATATAAGAAAATATTCACACAATAATGAAATATTATTAATAAAAAATTACTATTCCAACATATATTGTAAAAAAAATTATAAAAAATCATCATGAAACCATTAGAATCTGTTCATTCCATATATAAAGAAAAAACATGTTTTTAAATTTTATTAAAGAGACTTTTAAAACGATTTAAAAAGGAATGTCCACTACAAAATTTATTTGGGTGATAATTAATTATAATCGAATGGATATTTGTATAAACTATAAATACACAAAATAATACATAATATACACAAAATTCATCACAAAAATAATCTTAATATCACATAAAAAATAAAGTATAATTTTAAACAAAATAATAAAAATTTGGTTAAGAATTCCCCTATATCAATCTCATCTTACTTATAACATGTTTAGACTTCTTATTTTATGGTTAAAATAATGTTATTAATAATTTATAGGATCATAATAATTTTTATATCACATTATATGATCATTATATAACATCATTCCACTTATTTATTAATAAAATTTACTTATTTACATCGTTTCAAGTGAATTCATTACATTTTTTCCATGGTTGGTTCATAATAGGTATTTGTGCCAAAAGGAAGAAAATATCTATAGGTGGAATGAGTTGTAATTAATATTTTTAAAGAATATAAAATGATACCATAAATCATTTTCTATCATATATGATGATGAATTGTTAGATAAAACATTAATGATGTATTCATCATTTTTGAGGTAGTTCGATAATATCAAACATCATTCATTATATACAATTAATATTATGAATATATGTTAATTAAATAACATAAGAAAGGTTATATCATAAACATTGAAATATTTTACAATAATTAAAATGGTTTTACAACCATATTTTATGGATGTAAATGAAATTGAAGACACATGATCCACGATGTTGGTAAATTGACACATCACATGCGATGTTTTTATTTTTAGAATAAGATGGAGTGTAGAAGGATTAAGAAGACGAATTGTTCCATAATCAGGATAAATATCATATATTTATAATTTATTGGATAATTAATGGCTCTTAGAAAATATTAGGTTAAGAGATTATAAGAAATGAAAAATAATTAAGAATAAAATATAAGAAAATGAAATATGATTTTTACCTCATGATCCCTTCTATTGGAGATTCTCCTTAAGGCCTTTCTTTTTGGCCTTGTATTGACACCAACTGCACTCAGATGTGGGGAAGAACATTGGTAAGAATATTGGGTATAATTTAGACAATTCACAAAGAATGAGTGGTGTGAGTGGAAGAGGGGGTGAGGGTGGTATTAAAAATGGAGGAGAGGAGGGGTTTCCATTATTTGAACAATTATTTCATTATTTTTTCTCAAGACTATGAATAGTCTTGATTAATATCACCTTAAATCGTAACGAGGGAATGTGAGTTCTAAATAATGTTTATTGCATCATCCATGATTCTTGGAATAGTGTATTTAGTATATAATGTATCTATAAAATAAATTAGCAAATTTAACTATTCATAAAGAATTAATGTATTTCAGAAAAAACCCAAATTTTCCCCCAAACTGTTTTTTAACATGTAGAATTTAAAAAAGAACTCAATTTACTTCAAAATAGTTTTTTAAATATGGTTAACATAACATTTAAATAAAATCAAAATTTATTCAAAAGATAAAAATTTTAAAACTACAAGTCGATTTATATCACCTTGAAAAAATAATCAAGGTCTCGTAATATTATTTTACTACCATAAGACAATAAAATAATAATGTATGATTAAATTTTATGAAAATATATTTATCATTTAAATTATTTAATTATTCATAAAATTTAAATTAAATACATACGACCTACCAAAAAATCCAACTCTTATATAATGATCATATTGTCACTTATAAGATTACTTATAATTATACATTAATTGACAAGGTGACAATTCATTTGGTTGATGTACTATTCATAAGGGCCATATAACTTTTCGTAATGGTACATTACAATTCATATGGGTAGGTTACTATTTAAAAAAATGAAACCATTACTATAAAACTCCAAATATATTACTTATCATAAGAGTGTATGATTGGTTATCGAAATTAAAAACACAGAAGTGTGAAATTTATGTTTAATGTTAATTATTTTATAAGTACATGAGTTGATATTGTGCTGGAAAAGCAATACATCATTAGTGACAATAATGTTTTATACTTATCATGAATAGAAAAATATTTTCATGTACTAAGTTATTTCTATATAATATTGCTCTTATAATATATTTATTTAATTATTAAGTAAAATTAACAAATTTTTTATAAAAAATATTTACTCATTGCATCAAAAAAATTCAAATTAAAAAAATAGTATTTTTTCAATATTCATGAAAAAATAATCTTTTTAGAAACTACTAAATAATTAATTCAACTGTAATTTCAACATTCTGAATTCAAAAATGAAATTAGTTGTGTAAAATAAAAATTATATAATTGAAAAATTAATGTTTTAAAATAAATAACAATATAATAAATTATTTATTTTTGAGAATTAATATTTAAATGAAGAATACAGATAAATAAAAAAACTTATTCTATAAATACATTGGTTTTTTAAATTAGCACCATTAATAATTATTTAAAATAATACTTGTTAACTCATCCTT
The DNA here is from genome assembly GCA_963277665.1 of Viscum album. Lineage (NCBI taxonomy): Eukaryota > Viridiplantae > Streptophyta > Magnoliopsida > Santalales > Viscaceae > Viscum > Viscum album. The sequence continues at coordinate 314,414 of CAUJRU010000410.1, read as the reverse complement.
ATTAAATATAAAAACAACGAGATTAATATAGAAATTTTAATAGTAATCCCTCAATGCAATGTGTCATTAATCAAACAACTCTATCTCTATCTGAGATAGCTCATGGAAGAAATAGAGGGTGGTTAAATTGATCATCAATATTTTCATAAAACGAAATCATATCAAATTGGAAAAATATTCATGATAACCGTATAAAAATTGGGAAATATTTTCTAAAATATTTCCCACAACACACAAGGAATATATTAAAATAGATTAAAAAATATGAGATACAATTTATCCCCTAAAATACATCATCACCACCGAAAATTTATAAGGAAAAAAAATAATGAGAAACACAAATATTTCCAAACAATATTTTGAGGGAGTGTATTTCACTACTAGATATATCCTTATCTTTTAGAACAATTCAAATATTTTTGGATTTTATAAGAATATCATTAAAAAATTCCTTGTAATGAAGAAAATCATGTTCCAAGATACCTTCATCAAATGTATATTCTATAAAATGATACATGATATCAATTTTGTTTTGGAAAAGAATACTACAATATAATTTTTGAGTGATTGATGTCACATTGTTTACCATATCCAAGAAAACAAGTGGATAATAAGATTAAAAATTCAAATCATGTTTTTGTGTCTTTATTAACAACATATGTATAACTTATGATGATTTTGTGACATTTTTTTCCACATTTAAGATCCTTGTAACTGAGGTTTGTTTCATAAAATATAATGAAATATAAATTCTAACAAAAAAACTTTATATATTCTTCGTATCATCTATTTCTCATAAATACTCTTCATCAGTAAATCCTAAACGATTTAGCTCAATTTTCTTCTAAATCATTTGATAATTGATGTTAATTATTATTTATCTTAGGGTACTATTTTATTACAACTATATATATTCAATGGGTTTTATGATTGTATTTTCATTTATTTGTATGATATTTTTCTAAAACCATTTCATGCCATACATGACTACTCGTTTATTTTTCTAAATCACAGAGGGAGATAATGTTTTATAAAAGGGGTGAATGTTTTCCAAAGGGGTATACTTGTTAATGGTTTAATAAAATGTAATACATTAATGAAAATAATAATCCAAACCAAAGAAAAGGAAAATATATATGAATAAAATTCTTATGAATGTCTATACCTAAGGGGTGTTAGTGGTGTTCATTTAATTATTCAGAATAGTTTTCGTATCTCAGGGGAGATAATAATTTCTTTCTAGTTTTACTTTTTCCATTTTGTTTTCCAAAAAGGGGGAGATTTTTAATTTAAAATAATTCTTTTTTACTTTTCTGTATTTTTCGTTGGAAATGACAAATATCTTTATACTCAATTATCAAATTAATGTTTTATATTGAAGGTTTTTTTCTTCTTATCGTACAAACTATGACTATCATACCCACTATATTTATCGCATTGACTCAGACCATCATACATAATTTATTTTTCATAATCACTTAGACAATTGTACTATATTTATAGTACTCACTCAGAACATTGTACTTAATCTATTTATTTTACTCACTCATACCATCATAAAAAAACAATTTACCGTACTGAATCTAACTGTCATATGTACTCTATTTATCGTACTGACTCTAATCATTGTACATACTCATTTTATCATTTTCATATAAATATTATCTTAACCAAAATTATGTCATGGATTTAGTTAAAAACTAATCAAAATGATGTCATGTTTTTTTGTTTCAATGTGACCGTTAGAATGCCAGGTGTCTAGGTCCTTCCAAATTTCCTAGAGAAATATGATTGTTGGAGAAAATGTGACTACTAGAACCTGAGGCCTATAAATAAGAGGTCATTTGAAGGAGAGACCACAACATTTTTCTAATTACATGTTCTAGAAAAAGGCAACGTGACTTCTCTCCTACTTCATGAGAAAGACTTGAAATTTTAAAATGTGAATGAATCGTTCATAGTTTTTGTATTTCAATAAGTGATTTCTTTCTTTGTGTGTCCGATGAAGTGATAATGATCGAGTGCAACCAAGGATAGGAAGATGGTGTGATCAATTATCATATCAAGGAATTTCAAGTGTTTGAAAGAGAGATGTGTCGAATACATGTAAAATCGAATGCTTGCAGGGATATCAAGAAGGGAATGATGATCATCATATCAAGGGCTTACAGGTGTTGGTAAGATATACCTACTGTCCTAGGTGAAAGAATACCCTGATCTTTGGGATAAAAGAATTGTAATAACTTTTACATTTCTATTTCTTATTGTAATAGAAAGATAAACATTTTATTTATCCTTTCTATTTGTTTTCATTTATATTGTAATTTTTTTAGTAATAGTTTATACATTTTAGTATTGAATCTGCATGTTACATGGGAGAATCATTTACACTATATTACTCTGATATTTGTATCCATTCAGAATACAATTGTTTCAAAACACATGGTATCATAACAATATCATTAGACATAGAGTAATTTTGATTATTTTTTTTCCTTTATAAGAGGATTTGTGAATAGTTTTAGTTTATATCTTATTAAACTGAGAACCATTAATAACGGATTTAATATTAATTTTTAATCATACAATTCACACACCTCTTATATTGGTGACATCTCATATCGATTTTGATCCAACACCCAGAACCCCATTGTTCATTGAGATGATGATGAATTGATTTACGGTGAGTCATACATATTTATACCATAATGGAACTAAATTATTTAATGAAATAATTTTATATTTTATATTTTAATTAATTATGGATGTTTTTTTGAGATAGGGGATTATTGTAACCCCCCAGATTTTATGAGATATATTCTTTTTAATTTATTTTATGTCTTCTATTGTATGCTACACCAAGATTATCTTGTACTATACACAACATCGTATTAGCTTGCAGTATACACAACACTATTCTTGGCTCTTGTTACACATAATTTCAAGTTCGTTTTGTGGAAATTATTCTATGCAACAATAAGTATAGGTTTTGTTTAATGTATAAATGAAATAGGTTTTTATTATGTTATACGCAACACCAAATGGAGCTTTCACTACAAGAAGCCCTGACATGGCTTTCATTACATGAAATCAAGACCTTCTTTAAAGCGAGTGTAGTACGCAATACCGTGTTTCACTAAATGAGATATTATTATAATATTATTATGAACTAGCTATTATGAATAGTAATACCCATTTTTTTAAATTTTATTAATTCTATCATTCAAAATGGACATCATTTTTGGATTCAGAATATTGAAATTATACTAGGGTGAATTTTTGGATTTTTTCTGAAAACATTCAATTTTTGATGAATAGTGAAAAAACTGGGTTACTATTTAAAAACCAAATTTTTATTTAAATAATTATTTATTTAATTTAAATTTATTTTTGGTAAAAATTGATACATAATACCTATATAAGTTCAATTTAATTCATTGGAGACATTTTATAATAATTTTAGATGTATAAAAATTTTATTGAACTTTTCACCGTCTTTTACCCAACTCCTAGGAGAATTTGGAAATTAACATGAAACATAATTTTACCGCTTCTGTGAGTGGAATTTCAAAAACCAAGAAACACGTTCAATATCAATGAGTAAATTGTGGTTCAATAAGATAAAAATAATTTTTGGTGAAAACTAACTTTTTACTTTTATTTACCACAGTTAAAAGTAAATATGGTAATTAAGGGTAAAAATGATATTATTATTACCCTAAGACATTTCCTAATTCTATTGGATATGTTTAATTCGACCTGAATAAACCTTAGGAATAAAATATTACCCTTCAGGTCCACTTATATTAGATTAGGACATTTATTATTATTTTATTTAAAGAAGAGTTAAAATAATTAAAATCAATGTTTGATAACTAAAACATTTTTAATATACGGTCATAAAAAAGATAAATTACACTATATATATTCATTAGAAATATGAAAATATTTCCTACATAATGGTATTTTATTTATCATTTTTAGACATCAATTAATTTAATTTATTTATGAAATAATGATGATGCATCAATTACCTTATTAATTAAATATTAACTTAATTGATGTTATAAATACACAAATAAAGGTAATTTGGGACTTTTTATAAATTAAACTAATTTTTTTGGTTAATATGACATGTTAGTATTGATTAAATAATAATTTTTTGAACTAATCATGCTTTTATGGTTTTCACAAAAATGAATTACCAAATAGTGTCAAAACTAACATAAAAAAGTTTTTAAAACAAATATTATATTATTAATTGTTATTCTATTCCTAAAAATATAGGTTTCAGATAAATGACTTAGATAAGGTTATATATATGAATAATGAACCACTTGGGGTTCTTTTTCCATGTTATAGTTTGTTTATTAACCATATATTGTAAGAAAACAAGAAGACACGGTAAAAGTTAAATTATTTAACTTAGAGTTAAATCTAAATGATAAGGTAAAAATAATAACATAAACTTGTATAAAACCTATTGGTTGAGATAATTTAGACCCAAACCCTCTTTATCTTCTAAAAAAGTCACTTTGGAGCAATTATAAACCGAATATAACTTTTTCTAAAATAATATTTTATGTTTTTCCAAAGATGCCCCTCTCCTCCCTTATAAAAGGGTACCTCCCCCTCTTCTCTTTACCCAATTTTAAGCCTTCAAGCTTAGTCAAACCCTAAAAAATTCCATTATCAACTTACCTAGAAAAATTTTAGAGGGTATGGTCTCCTCAAAATACCAACTCTAGTACCTTAAGAAGAAGCTTAAAAGAGTTGCGTTGAAGAAGAGGTAAACTCTTCTACCGATTATTTCAAGTTTTCATTCTTCTTCAACTTCATTTTATTAAGTTTTTTCATTATAAAGTAATAAAATAAGTATCACTGATATACTTATATGTCATTATAAATATGAAACATCCCCATTTCACCTTCTATCCATCCTACGGAAAATGAAATCACCGTGCGTGTGTACGAACATAATACCGTCTCTACGCCGTGGTGTAATCTGTTTTTCCACCACCACCTTACTTGGATGGGTATAATGGTGTAAAGAAAAACTATATATGGTTATTATAACATCATAATTATTCTGAGATATTATATCATCCACTCAAATTCCATTCATTAATTATAGGAATGATATCATCGCTCGTGCGTACGTACGGATTACCATCTCCACGATGCGATTAGATTCATTCTCCATGTTAACCATTCAAGAATGATTATAAAGTATATATAATGAATAATAATTAAATATATGACATAATGAAGCTAATGTATATATATATATATATACATATATGTCATCTACTTACTTCCATTCAAGTCAATAAGGAAAGGAAAACAACGTTCAAGCGTACGTACGACCTACCATCTCTATGAATGGTGTATTTCATTTCATTCATCTGTCTATTATATATATATACTCAATATATATGATATATAAATCTTGATTCAAATTATGGAAGTAATTAAATCATTATATAAGTAATAATAATATCAAGAACAACAAGTCCAAACACGTACTATAAATAAAACGATTTTACCCAAAACGCTACTTTAACATGGAATTTACAAAAGAATGGGTAATATAAAGTCATAAATGAACCATGTATGATACCATAACAATGGATATGATTTTGTAATAATTAAATGACATTATTTAAATCATTATACAGTAGGTTCGGATACGTACGAAGCATATTGGACCTAAGTTAGGGGATAACATTTCCAATATCGGTTTTATCCAAGATTGTTTATTCGTAAGTATTTACTGGGGTCATATTTATCATCCATGTCCCTATTTTGTAAAAAAATCATGTATGTTTAAAGTCCTTTTTACCCATTTTTTACTTTTACTACATGGTATTTAAGACTGTGTGATGGAAAATTCACTAGGATTTGACAACACTTTGTGATTAATAATTTTAACAGTATAAGTATCATTTCCATGGGAATATACTATATAGAGGAATAACTATTTTATCGGTGGAATAATCATTGATCTTTTCTTAACACCATGGTATGGTAGAAGATACTAGTGGTTGCTCTACTCTATTTTAGAAAAAACTTGTTTCTTTATCCTATATATCACATATTTTAACTAGTGGTATCTTAATCAAATTTTATTATAATGGAGAGGTATTTTAATCAAAAAAATGTATCTCATTGTATATAAAGGTAGGTGGAAATGGTATATCGAGATATTTCTATTTTTCACAGTTTACCCAAAAAATCGTTTAATAGCGTAAAACATTATTATCATTTTAAACATTAAAAACATTATTTTCTAGAATTACTATATGTGGTTCTTGGGATAATTAAACAATCTCACAATTTTGATGATCACAAATAATTTAATTTACAAGGATATATAATGACACTATAAGATTAATAAAACAAAATATTTTTCCTACCATTCCAAGTCTATATATGAGGCACATATTAATTCATTAAAGTAATTCAAGTATTTTGGTGATATTACATACATATTACATATGATAAATTTTATGAAATTCCATTAAATACTCCCCCATTTTTTAGTATCAAAAAAATAAAAATAATAGGAAAATTTATATATATATATATATATTATAATATTTGTCAAAACCAAAATATTATACCAATAAAGATTACAATCCAAATAAAATTCATGTCAAAATAAACACAGATATTGATGAACCATATGTATCCCACCCAAAATCAAGAACAAATTAATTCCTTCCCTTTCCAAAAATTGGATTTGAATGTGGGTATGTAGGTACAGGAGGTTGAAAATCCATAATTGATTCAAATGTACTGAATTAGATCAAGATGAATTAATCTTTAGAATTTACCACCCTCGTTTATTTTATTCACAAAGTTCATATTCAATTTATTCACATAAACAATTATGTATCATATTTAAAAATGGTTTAATTCTTCATAGATTCTCAAATGATATTGATTTTCATGTTAATTATTCTTAGGTGAACAAGTCTACTTTTATAAAAAAAATTCTATGTGTTGAGTTAAGTAGAATCCTTTACATTATTATATAATCAAAATCCGTAATCCTAGTGTTTTGAAACAACAAGTTTCCAAAATACCACATATATTTATTTTAAATATGAATATATGTTTTGTGATGATAAACTCATTTATAATATCACATAGGTATGATACATTCAATAAATTTTACATTATGAAGCCAATAATTACACACTCCCAAGACATATTTTTTCATTAAAACATTTTTTGTTCAGATAGAATTTATATTCATAGAGATATCGTTACAAAAATTCATATTTCCTCCCATATAATTCCAAATATTTTTTAGATTTTTCAAATAACATAACATAAAAAATCCAAAACCAGTATCCAATAACATAGACTTTTTAGATTAAAAGTATTTGAATTATTAGAGAACAGGGATTCCGAACTACATTTTTAGTATTGGAACACCTCAAATGAGGTGTTTTTTTCATGGAGAGAAGATAATAGGAGGTCTAATGGGGCTTATGAGGGTCCCAAGAGTGGTCAGCATGGTCACTGTTGGTTGGGTTTCCGTAGGTCACTAACCAAATAGTGGCTAAATATAGAATCATGTTGGGATTCTTTCCGCACTGGATCATCAGTGGCCTATACCAGCGAGCATGTGGGTACATTAAATGGTCAAAAATTTCCCTTATTCACACCTCATGTTGAAATGGTTTATGCCCCCATTCTCACTCATTGTTTTCACACATGGGATGAATCCTGACTCATGAGCACACCATTATTCTTTCATATGTAAGGGGAGTCCAAATTTTTAATTTTTCGTGCTTACATGAGTCATTGACCCTCATCCTCCTCAAATTTATCTTATCCATCACATTCTGATAATTTTGGAATTGTTCCAATTTTGGTTTAAATTTCCCATTTAATTGGATAATGGTGAAATAAAATGATTTTGAAGGTGAATTTATGTAGACTAGGTATAGTGAATCCTATGAAAATGATAGAGTATGGTATCTCATGAAATCCTCATTTTAAATCCTTCCATGGATTTTTTATTTGATTTTTATTTTAAATTAATATTGTTTCATGTTGGAATTGGAAGTGTATAGATGGGTTTTAACTCAATTTGGGTTTGAAGGTGTGTTTATGGTTTACAATGTTATTTCAAATGTCTTATTTTTACTTTTATGACTTTTTTGGAAACCAGAAATATCTTTATACTAAATTCCAAAATAAAGGTTTTTCATTGAATATAGTTTTCTACTTATCGTAGAGACTATGAATATCACACCCACTGCGTTTATTTCAATGACTCAGACTATCGTACTTACATTATTTATCATACTCACTCAAACCATTGTACGTTATTTATCAAACTCACTCAGACCATTGTACTTACTCTATTTATCATACAAGCTCAGACCATCGTACTTACTCCATTATCATACTAAATCTGACCATGAAACTCAGAATTTGAATCGTACCCACTTTATATAATATCAATTATATTGATACTGAAAATCATACTCATACCTATATTAATCATACTCATGTAATACATTTGTCACATACATGTTTTCATTATTTTATCAAAACACTTGTCTTATACCAATTATTCTCATGTTATCATTTTCATATAACTATAGTTTTAACCAAAACGATTTGTGTATTTAGTTACAAACTAATCGAAATGATGTCATGCTTTTTGTTTCGATATAAACTTTAGAATGATAAGTGTTTTAAGCCCCTCCCAATTTTTTGGAGAAATATGACCATTGGAGAAAATGTGACCATTGGAAACTGAGGCCTGTAAATAGGATGTCATTTGAAGCAGAGAAAACTACATTTTTATACTTCCATGGTCTAGAAGATACTGTGTGACTTCTCTCCTTCTTTGTGAGAAAGACTCAAAATTACAAAATGTGAACAAATTGTTTTTAGTTTTAGTTTTTCAATAAGTTATTTGTTTTTATTTGTGCATCTGATCAAGTGATAATGATCTAGGGCTCCCAAGGATTGGCAGATGGTGCGACTGATCCTTGTATCGATGGTGTTAAATTGCTTAAATGAAAGAGGTTCCAATTACATATAAAATTGAGGGATTGCGGGGATAAAAAAACGTGTTGATCATCATATCGAGGGATTAACGATGTTGGTAAGATAGATATATTATCCATAGTAAAATAATACCCTACTCTTTGGCTTAAAATAATTGTAATACCTTTTACTTTTCCTCTACTTATTTTAACAGAAAGAGAATCCTAATATTTTTACTTTATTTATATTTTTATATATGTTAATTATTTCAGTTAAATTTTATAATTTCTATCATTGATTATATACGCTATATGGTAGAATAATTTACACTATATTACTCTAATCTATTTATAAAATCCAAATACAATTGATTTATAACCAATGGTATCCTAACAATATCATCAGACCGAGAGTTAGTCAGATCATTATTTTGTTTTATAAGAGGCTTTGTGAATTCTTTTATTTTATATATTATTATACTAAGATCCTTTCATAATGGTTTTAATATAAATTTTTAAACATAAAATTCACCCCCCATATAGTATTTTTTCCATCTCATATCCATTTCGATCCAAAAATTGGTATCAGAGGAGGTTATCCACTACATTGTATATTTTTAAGTTAAATTATTTAATAAATACAATATCCTATATTTTTGAAAAAAAAAGATATTTTTTATTATGATGGTAAGCAAGATAAATGTTGGATCAATTGACAATCTAAATCCAAAAAGAGAACATTTCTTTGATGGTAATGATTTTGAATATTGGAGAGATCTAATGGATAATTTTATCAAAAACACTAATGTAATTATCATCATTATGCTCAATAGTGACTATAAGATCCTCGAGAAAGAAGTTAGCACTTTTACAGCCTAATAAAAACATGAATATCAGTTAAACTATAACGTATGAAATGCATTATTATATTATATAACCAGGAATATTTATTGAAAATTCTCATAATGTATAACTGTGAATAGAATATGAATAAAATTAGAGATTAGACACTTGGTACTTCCAAATATGTTGAAATAAGAAGAGATATGCTAATAGATGTCTATCAGGCCTTTTAATTTCCTTATGTTGAACCTGTAGTTAAGATCCAAAAAATATTTATGATTATTGTTAATATTATTCAAGATATGGGGAAAAATTTATTTTAAGATGATGTTTTAGTTGAGAAGATCATCAGCATTATTCTAAAGTGAATGGGAATCCAAGAGGACTGCATTTGATGAGCCTAAAAATATTACTAATTTTACTATTGATGATCTCTTTTGGACTATATTTCAGTATGATGGAAGTCTTAATAGTGATACAGATAATGTGAAAAGTATAATGGAGGAGTATCAATTACTACTACATCTAATACTTTAAAGTCCCAATCACCTGTAGAAACCAAGTCATGAAATGAAAATGTTGAAGTATTATCGGATTCTAGTGATACTGAGCAGTCAAAGAATGATCTCGAAAATATAAATAGATGAATGAAAACAATTGTTGGAAATAAATATTTTCAATATAGATATAAAAACGCTTATAAGGTTGACAAGGACATGAATAATTCTGAAGTCACATGATATGAATGTAAAAGAGGAGGAAAAATTCAACCTGATTGTCCAATGCTAAAAAATAAAGGATAGAAAGGAAAAAATTCATAGAAGAATAAAAATAAATACTAGAAATCTAATATAAAGAATGAATTGAATATAAATGAATCATGGAGTGCTAGTGTAGGTTATTCTTCTAAAGACTCCCCTAATATTGATATCTCAAATCACAAGAATGTTGGTCTCTATGAAAAAAATCCTTATCTATTAAGCGCCAAGGTACATAGTTCTAAATCACATAATAATATGTCATTGAGTAACAATTATCTTGATAAATATTATTCTTCTAATTAAGAAACATCCTCATCATAGAGTGATATTTTTTTACCTTCTTATGATGTAGTATCAATTTATCAAAAACATTTAGAAAATTAAAATTGTAATGTTTCTAGAAAATATAAAAAATAATATACTTGGATTGATATTTTAACAAGAGATGTGTCAGATATCTCTAAATATCTTGATTCTAAAACTATTGATATTTAATTTTTTTTAAAACCTTGAGAAATTGAATTCTGAAAATAACTAACTTCCTAAATATATTGATAATATTATTTCTAGAAAAAATATTTTATAAGAAAAATCCAATTTCAAAACGAATTCAAATGAGGGTAAAGTATTTAGTAATTAGATTAATATCTAAAATTTTTTATCTTATAAAACTTTTATCAAATGTCACCTCCGGAAGGAATGAATTTGACAAAATGTTTTCACAAATTCATCCTATAAGATAATAGTTCTAGAATTGGTTATACTCATTTTAAACATGTTTTTATTCATAATTATTTTGTTCCCCAAAGTGCTCTATTTTTCACCAAGTGTCAATGTGATGGACATTAGAATAAAAATTGTTCTTTAAATAGAACAAAATAGTTGGGTTTCCACCATGCACATTTTTCAAAACAAATTTGGATTCCAAATATCTGTCTTTCTAACATTTCCTGATCCAAACAAATTTGGATTCCAAAAGTCTAACCATTTTTTTTTCAGGAAAACAAAACAAGAAACAAAAAAAATACATGGTATACATATAGTGGTTGATATAGGAATATGACTGGTAATATACACTTCTTTGAAAATTGTATCATGATGAAAGGTGGAAAAGTTATCTACGGAGACAATGTTCATGGAAAGACTATTGGTATAGATAATATTGTTTTCCTTGGTAAAATTTTGATTTATAATGTATTAATTTATTATGGTGTTTAGCAAAACCTCATTAGCCAAATTCAATTTTTTTATTAAGGGTACCTTCAAAATTTATGAAAGATAAATGTATAGTTCAAAATTCCAAGGTTGAATTCATTTTATCTTCCCAATGGCATGAGAATGTTTACAAATTGAACATAAAAGACAATTGGATCCAAGAATTACCATGTGTAAGTGAAATGGAAGACTAATATTATTTATGGAATAGAATAATAGGACACTATGATTTTATAAAATTATATAAACTCTTTATGAAAGGACATGTTAATGATTTAACTAAGCTTAGATTTCATTCTTCTAAAGTTTCTGACCCTTTTCAGTATGGAAATAAACATAATTCGAGCTTTAAATCAATTAGTAATGTCAAGACTACAGATGAATTACATTTAGTTAACATGGATCTTTTTCCCCACACAAACAAGAAGAATTGGAGGAATGTATTATGTATTTGTTCTAGTTGATGTATCCACTATATTTATATGGTTATATTTTCTCACTAAAAAATCATAAGCTATATTTTTCTTTAAAAAATTTGTTCGTAACGTTAATAATGATAAAAAAATTCCATTGATAACTATCTGAAGTTTTAATTGTGGAGAATTTTTAAATTATTATTTGAAACTTCCTGTAGTGAGAATTGTATTACTCACAACTTTTCTACACCTAGAACACCTCAGAAAAATATTGTTGTTGAATGAAGAAATAGAATACTTAAAGAAATAAAAAGAACCATGTTGAGTGAATACTATGTTGAAAAATATTTTTGGGAAGAAGTTGTTACTACTTCTTGTTATACTATAATATGGGTTTTAATTTGACCTTTTCATAATAAAACTCTTGATAAGTTGTGGACAGGCCTAAACCAAAAAGATTCATACATCAAATTATTTGGCTGCATTAATTTATTTGAAATAAAAAATATATCATACATAAATTTGCACCTAAATCTTATGAAGGAATATTTTTAAGTTATTCCACTAACTCTAATTATTGTAATGTTTTTAATAAAAGCACTTTTTTGTTGAAGAAACAATACATGTTATTTCTTATGAAAAATATCCTTTTATTTTAAAATATTTTCAAAGAATTTATTCTGAAGTGTTTTCTAATAATGATTATAAATCATTGATAGAAGGCTCTTCAAGTAATGTTAATACTGATGAAATGTCTTCTGAGATATTTACACCTGAAGAATTTCTACCTTATGTTGATTAACAGTTTTTACAAAATCCAAATCAATTATTACAATATAATCATCCCAGTGAGAACATCATTGGTCATGAAAATCAACCAGTAAGGACTAGAAACTTCTTAAGAAATTAAATAAAACATTTTTCAATTCTATCTCAATTTGAACCTAAAACTCCAAGTGAGGCCTTTGGTGATGAGGATTGGATAAAGGAAATTCAAGATGAAGTAAATGATTTCGAAAGGGATAATGCCTGGACCATGGTTGAAAAACCAATGAATACATCTTTTATTTGAGTAAAATGGTTTTTTAGAATCAAATGTGATGAAAATGGTATCATTGTAAGAAAGAAATATATACATCTTTCGAAATTCTATAATCAATAAAAAGGCATAGAATATGAAGAAAACATTATTCCAGTATCATGGATTGAATCTATTAGAATTCTATTAGCTTTGACAGAATTAATTAATTTAAAATCATTCAAGTGGATGTCAAGTGTTCTTTCCTTAATGGATATGTACATAATAATGTCAATGTAGACCAACCCCATGGTTTTGAAGATGCAAATTATCATGAATATGTTTACAAACTTACCAAGGATCATTATGGATATAAACAATCCCTGATAACATTGTATGATAGGTTAACACGATTTCTTTGAAAAATAATTACAAGAAGGGAACATCTTAACCAAATAATTTTATAAATAATGTTAAAAAAATCTTCTGATTTTTCTAATTTATATTTATGACATTATTTTCAGATCTACTCAAAATTCTTTAACAAATTCATTTGTGAATATAATGATTTCTGATTTTGAAATGAGTATGATGGTTGAATTTAAATTCATTATTGGTTTTTAAATTTCTCAACAACTAGATGGTACTAATATTTCTCAACATTTGTATATCAATTAATTTCTCACAAAGTATGCATATGACAATACTAAAAGTATTAGTACTCTCATTGGAACATAAAACTCCTTTTATCTTGATGAAGTTGGGAAACTAGTTGATCTAACAAATTTTAGAGATATGATTGGAATTTTACCATAATTAATAACTATTTATCAAGACTAAATTTTTTCCATATAATTATGTGATAGATACAAGATAATCCAAAACAATACCGTTTAAAATATGTGAAATGTATTTTCTTTGTACCTAAACAAAACATTGGCTTTATGCCTTTACTTTTTTTCTGGAAAGGATTTTGAATTGAAATGTTTTTCAGATGGTGACATCGGTGGTTGTAGAATGGATAAAAATAGTACAAATGGATTTTTTTTTCATTTTCTAGGATACTCTTTAGATTCTTGGTCAAGGAAAAAACAACACTCAGTTGCACTCTCCTCAACTAAAACTAAATATGTGGAAACCAGAAGCTATTGTGCTCAATTGTTGTAGATGCGACACACACTCATAGACTATGTGATGAGTTTTATAAAAAAATTTTTTTTGTGATAACACATGTGCCATTGATTTAATAAAAACCTTTCACATCACTCTTGTGAAAAACACATACATATTAGGAGTCTATTTCTTATCGATAACACACAAAAATGAGATATCATTTTACAATTCATCGGAATGAAAGAACAAATTCATGATATTTTTACAAAACCATTCTCTTTCAGTAGATTATAATATATTAATTTTTTTTTTGAAAATTATTATAATAAAATAATTATTCACATATACTTATTGTTTTTACAATCTCCTTACAATAAAATACCCCTCTTCGTAGGGGGAGAAATTTTTTTTGTTCATTTCTTTATATATTTTATTTTGTTTTTTTATTCATATTTTTTATTTATTTATTTTCTATTTTCTATTTTATCATAATTATTTAGTTTAATGTTATATTTTATTCATTGGTTGTTTTATTATTACCCGGATTCACTTTTATCAGTTTGAAATTCTATCAATCGTTTCTACTTTCTTTCTAATTGGTCTGACAGAGACTAGTTCATCATCTTGTCAACCTAGACTAATGTCTTTATTTCTAATCATTCTGACAGATTCTAGTTCATCGTCTTGACAACCTAGACTAATGAATTTGTTTCTAATTGGTTTGACAGAGTCTAGTTCATTAGCTTGACAACATAGACTAATGACATTGTTTCTTATCGGTCTAATAGATTCTTGTTTATTAGCATGAAAATATAAACTAATTACTTTGTTTCTGGTCGGTCGAAAAAATCTAGTCCATCAGGTTGACAACTTATGTTATTGAATTTGTTTTCATCGGTTTGAAAACCTATGGTATTGAATTTGTTTTCCATTGTCTCGACAATCTATGGTATTGACTTTGTTTTCCATCAGTTTGAAAACCTATGTATTTAATTGGTTTCTAATAGCTGGAAGACCTATAGTATTAACTTTTTTTTCCAACTGAATGACATCCTATGGTATTCACTTTGATTTCCATCAGATTGAAAACCGAGTGCATTCACTTTCATTATTATTGGTTTGATATTTGATCTTATTCAATTTCCTAATTTTGAATATTTAATTTCTGTATTATATTCTTTTTTTACTTCCATTATAGTTTGAAGCCAACATTTCACTTGAAATCTTCAACATGTACATTCTCTTTTCCTTTTTTATCTCTTTTATTTTATTTTGTTGTTTCATATTTATCATATTTATTAAAAATAAGGTAAAAAATATTATTTATTCTCTACTATTGGATCCTGTATCTTCTGATCTCAACTGTAGAAGATCAATGGACATGAAAACATGCCTAAAAATAGGGGAACCCCTCCTCAAACCCACACCGGTTCTTCAGATTTTTTTCAGCGAAACACTACACCTCTTTTTAAGTCTTCGTACGATTGTT
Source organism: Viscum album (assembly GCA_963277665.1). Classification (NCBI taxonomy): domain Eukaryota; kingdom Viridiplantae; phylum Streptophyta; class Magnoliopsida; order Santalales; family Viscaceae; genus Viscum; species Viscum album. The sequence goes on along the minus strand of CAUJRU010000410.1, from coordinate 298,545 downwards.
CCATTAATCAATCATCTTTATATCTCAATGATCTTCCAAAAAATATACAAATATTTCTTCAAAGAATTTCTCAGAAATTTATTTCTTCATTGAAAGGTTAGTTTCACAGTATTTCATTGATTTTTATGACTATTCTATTAAAAGGATTATTTTTTTCCAAATCTGGGAACACCTTTGTGTTGAGAAACATTATCAGGATCTGATTCTTGTTGAAGAGGTTAGATAATTCTACAATACATTGAAATTTGTTAAGGATATAATGATTAATTTTTCTGTGTATGATAGAAATTTTTCTATGTCATTGAATCAAGATGCACGTTTTCTAAATGTATCTACTGAAGATGAATCCTTCTATCCTTCTCATAAGATACCAGAGGATGTTGGTACATTTAATAAGGAAATATATGAAAAGTCAATGTTTTTTATTAATGAGGAGAAAATAATGGTAGCTCATATCTCTACAAACAATCTGTTTATGGTCCTATCAATTCAAGGGTTTCTTATTCTGGGGAAAGGGGACATAGAAAATCTAAAGATTTATGATACCATTATGTTATACTATCTTGTGAATATGAGAAAGGAAAATCTCATGGGTTACATTTTCGAAACAATTAAAAATGTGATGTTTGGAGCGATCAAGTCTCATCTAATCATGTATCCAACCATTCTTATGAAGTTTATCCTTGAAAGCATCAGGTTTTTAAATCTTCTTGTGAATGGATTAATGAATTTGTTGAATGGATCATATATTAGAAATGATATAATTATAAAATTGAACATTTCATGTGATGATGAATCCAAATATTTTGACAAGGATGTTCAAGGATCAACATCAAATCAATCAGCACCACTTCTAATAGAATAAGCTCCAGCAGTTTTAGCTTCTCAAAAGTCAGATGATAAAACATGTGAAATGTCTAAAAAGAAAATATTATAAATTAATGAAGTTTTATTGAAGTGGGTGAAGGAGAAAGAACAAAGAAATGAAGGTTATCCTTAGTTTTGTCATGATACCACAGAATATTTAGCAGAGAAGATGAGAATAGAAGATACCCTACAGGATGAGATGAAGAATAATATTTTTAAAATAAAAACACATGGTTTTGATGTAGTTAAGATACTAAATGGGGTTGTGTTAGAAAGTGATAAACTGACAGAAAAAATCCAACAAGAACGGATCATATAGACTCTTCTAGAGACAAGGTAAAAATGTGATATAAGTAATTCATTCAGCTTCACAACAGGGAGGTGAAGAAGAAGAGGAAGATGAAATTCTTATGGAGTATCTTCAGAGTTCTAATAGAAGTATAGAAGAATGTTATCTTCAATGAAAAAGTGAAGGGGTTTAACAATATAATGTCTAACCCAATCATGCACCAATACAGTCTATATAAAATCTATTAGAAAGAGTTCTTTCTCCGGTCAAGAAAATGGCTCAAACTTCAAATGCCGATAGAACCATATCAATAGTGAAAAAGTTGAAGAATAAAGAGTCCAAAAAGGAGAAGAAAGATTTGATAATGAAAAATAAAAAGGAAAGGGAAAAAACCTGATGAAGAATCAAGTCGTTCAAAATATCACGAATCTTAGGATGAAGACACAAATTTAGAGCATACTTTTACTCTCATGAAACATGAAGACATTGTCCATGTTTTATGAAGGATTGAGAATACTATTCTTTACCTTCCTAGAATAGAGGGAATGATTGATTTCATTAGAGATAATCAAGATATGAAATTAGGTTCAGTAAGAGATCTCAGAATGAAAGAGATGCCAATAGATGCTTATCTAAATGTTTTGAGTGATAGTTCTATTGCTAATAAGATGACATGAAACAAGATGACTCAATGGTCATACAAAATAGAGAGTTCAGTAAATTAACATGAGAAGTTTATTTATTTCTTAAGGAGGATTTCCAATCATCTAGCTATTTCTTTTCATATTCTTGATAAAGAAACAATTGAGAGGTTGAATCAGATTCCAAAAACCCATGGTTCTCATCCTCATTTAGTGAAAGAGTTTCAAGAATGGTTAAATGTTTTTCAGTTAGAGTTTTCAAGGGTTTCATCTTTCTAATATGAAATTATTTTTTTAAAGAAACAAAACACATTGTTGACCAAAGAAAATAATTATATGTATAATGGAATTTATAATCATGAAGAATTGATCAAAATAGAATAATACATCATCAAAAATTAGGATTAGCTTTTTGTAGACCAACAAGAGCTTCTCAAATCTCAGGGTGTTTCTATTTCAGAACACAAGAAAGTGATAAATAAGATGAAATTTGTTCTTCATGAGTTGATCAAGAAAGAAAATGAAAGAGATAATAAAAGAATGTTTTGGTATATATTTCTTTCTTGATTATCTTCTGAAAAGATTTTATCTTTTTACAATTCAATGGGTTTTATGATTGTATTTTCATTAATTTGTATGATATTTTTCTCAAACCATTTCATGCCATACATGACTACTCCTTTATGTTTCTAAATCATAGAGGGAGAAAATGTTTTATAAAAGGGGTGAATGTTTTCCAAAGGGGTACAATCGTTAATGGTTTAATAAAATGTATTACATTAATGAAACAAATAATCCAATCCACGGAAAAAGAAAATCTATATGAATAAAATTCTTATGAATGTCTATACCTAAGGGGGGGGGGGTTAGTGGTATTCATTTAATTATTTAGAAGAGTTTTCGTATCTCAGGGGAGATAATAATTTCTTTCTAGTTTTACTTGTTTCTTTTTGTTTTCCAAAAAGGGGGAGATTATTAATTTAAAATAATTCTTGTTACTTTTATGTATTTTTCGTTGGAAATTACAAATATCTTTATATTCAATTATCAAATTAATGTTTTACGTTGAGAGTTTTTTTCTTCTTATCGTACAAACTATGACTATCATACCCACTATGGTTATCGCACTGACTTAGACCATCATACATAATTTATTTTTCATAATCACTTAGAAAATTGTACTTTATTTATAGTACTCACTCAGACCATTGTACTTAATCTATTTATTTTACCCACTCATACAATCATACAAAAACAATTTACCGTACTAAATCTAACTGTCATATGTACTCTATTTATCGTACTAACTCTACTCATTATACATACTCATGTTATCATTTTCATATAAATATTATTTTAACAAAAATTATGTCGTGGATTTAGTTAAAAACTAATCAAAATTATGTAATGTTTTTTGTTTCAATGTGACCGTTAGAATGCCAGGTGTCCAGGTCCCTCCAAATTTCCTAGAGAAATATGATTATTGGAGAAAATGTGACAACTAGAACCTGGGGCCTATAAATAGGAGGTCATTTGAAGGAGAGACCACAACATTTTGCTAATTCCATGTTCTAGAAAAAGGCAACGTGACTTCTCCCCTACTTCCTGAGAAAGACTAGAAATTATAAAATGTGAATGAATCGTTCTTAGTTTTTGTATTTCAATAAGTGATTTCTTTCATTGTGTGTCCGATGAAGTGATAACGATCTAGTGCTACCGAGGATAGGAAGACGGTGTGGTCGATTATAATATCGAGGAATTTCAAGTGTTTGAAAGAGAGACGTGTCGAATACATGTAAAATAGAATGCTTGCAGGGATATCCAGAAGGGCATGACGATCATCATATCGAGGGCTTACAAGTGTTGGTAAGATATACCTACTGTCCTAGGTGAAAGGATACCCTGCTCTTTGGGATAAATGAATTGTAATACCTTTTACATTTCTGTTTCTTATTGTAATAGAAAGATAAACATTTTATTTCTCCTTTCTATTTGTTTTCATTTATATTGTAATTTTTTCAGTAATAGTTTATACATTTTAGTATTGATTCTGCATGTTATATGGGAGAATCATTTACACTATATTACTATGATATTTGTATCTATTCAGAATAAAATTGTTTCAAAACACATGGTATCATAACAATATCATTAGACATAGAGTCATTTTGATTATTTGTTTTCCTTTATAAGAGGATTTGTGAATAGTTTTAGTTTATATCTTATTAAACTAAGAACCATTCATAAAGGATTTAATATTAATTTTTAATCATACAATTCACACACCTCTTATATTTGTGCCATCTCATATCGATTTGATCCAACACCCAGAACCTCATTGTTAATTGAGATGATGATGAATTGATTTATGGTGATTCATCCATATTTATACCGTAATGGAACTAAATTATTTAATGAACTAACTTTATATTTTATATTTTAATTAATTATGGATGTTTTTTGTGAGATAGGGGATTAATGTAACCCCCCCAGATTTTATGAGATATATTCCTTTTAATTTATTTGATGTCTTCTATTGTACGCTACAACTAAGATTAGCTTGTACTATACACAACATCGTATTAGCTTGTAGTATACACAACACTATTCTTGGCTCGTGTTAGACATAATTTCAAGTTTGTTTTGTGGAAGTTATTCTATGCAACAATAAGTATAGGTTTTGTTTATTGTATAAATGAAATATGTTTTGATTATGTTATATGCAACACAAAATAGAGCTTTCACAACAAGAAGCCCTGACTTGTCTTGCATTACATGAAATCAAGACCTTCTTCGAAGCAAGTGTAGTACGCAATACCGTGTTTCACTAAATGAGATATTATTATAATATTATTATGAACTAGCTATTATGAATAGTAATACCCAATTTTTAAAATTTTATTAATTTTATCATTCAAAATGGACTTCATTTTTGGATTCAGAATATTGAAATTATCCTAGGGTGAGTTTTTGTAATTTTTCTGAAAACATTAAATTTTTGATGAATAGTGAAAACATTAGGTTACTATTTAAAAACCATCTTTTTATTTAAATAATTATTTATTTTATTTAAATTTATTTTGGGTAAAAATTGATACATAATACCTATATAAGTTCAATTTAATTAATTGGAGTCATTTTATAATAATTTTAGATATATAAAAATTTTATTGAACTTTTCACCATCTTTTACCCACCTCCTAGGAGAATTTTGAAATTTACATAAAACATAATTTTACCTCTTGTGTGAGTGTAATTTGAAAACCCAAGATACACGGTCAATATCAATGAGTAAAATGTGGTTCAATAAGATAAAAATAATTTTTGGTGAATACTATCTTTTTACATTTATTTACCACAGTTAAAAGTAAATAGGGTAATTAAGGGTAAAAATGATATTATTATTACCCTAAGACATGTCCTAATTCTATTGGATATGTTTAATTCGACCAGAATCAACCTTAGGAATAAAATATTACCCTTCAGGTCCACTTAGATTAGATTAGGACATTTATTATTATTTTATTTAAAGAAGAGTTAAATATTTAAAATCAATGTTTGACAACTAATACATTTTTAATATAGGGTTATAAAAAAAATAAATTACACTATATATATTCATTAGAAATATGAAAATATTTCATACATAATGGTATTTTATTTATCATTTTTAGACATCAAATAATTTAATTTATTTATGACGTAATGATGATGCGCAATTACCTTATTAATGAAATATTAACATAATTGATGTTATAAATACACAAATAAATGTAATTTGGGACTTTTTATAAATTCCACTAATTTTTTAGGTTAATATGACATGTTAGTAATGATTCAATAATAAATTTTTGAACTAATAATTTTTTATTGTTTTCACAAAAATCAATTACCAAATACTGTCAAAACTGACATAAAATAGTTTTTAAAACAAATATTATATTATTAATTGTTATTCTATTCCTAAAAAAATAGGTTTCGGCTAAATGACTTAGATAAGTTTATATATATGAATAATGAACCACTTGGGGTTCTTTTTCCATGTTATAGTTCGTTTATTAACCATATAGTGTAAGAAAACAAGAAGACACGGTAAAAGTTAAATTATTTTACTTAGAGTTAAATCTTAATGATAAGGTAAAAATAATAACCTAAAATTGTATAAAACCTATTGGTTGAGATAATTTAGACCCAACCCCTCTTTATATTCTAAAAAAGTCAATTTGTAGCCATTATAAACTGAATATGACTTTTTATAAAATAATATTTTATGTTTTTCTTAAGATGCCCCTCTCCTCCCTTATAAAAGGGTACCTCCTCCCTCTTCTCTTTACACAATTTGAAGCCTTCTAGCTCTGCCAAACCCTGAAAATTTCTATTATAAACTTCCCTATAAAAATTTTAGAGGTTATGGTCTCCTCAAAATACCAACTCTAGTACCTTAAGAAGAAGTTTAAAAGAGGTGCATTGAAGAAGAGGTAATCTCTTCTACTGATTATTTCAAGTTTTCTTTCTTCTTCAAATTCATTTTATTAAGTTGTTTCATTATAAAGTAATAAAATAAGTATAACTGATATACTTATTTGTTATTATAAATATGAAACATCCCCATTTCACCTTATATCCATCCTACGGAAAATGAAATCACCGCGCGTGTGTACGAACATAATACCGTCACTACGCCGTGGTGTAATCTGTTTTTCCACCACCACCTTACTTGGATGGGTATAATGGTGTAAAGAAAAACTATATATGGTTATTATAACATCATAATTATTCTGAGATATTATATCATCCAATCAAATTCCATTCATTAATTATGGGAATGATATCATTGCTCATGCGTACGTACGGATTACCATCTCCACGATGCGATTAGATTCATTATCCATGTTAACCATTCAAGAATGATTATAAAGTATATATAATGAATAATAATTAAATATATGACATAATGAAGCTAATGGATTTATATATATATATATGTGTCATCTACTTACTTCCATTCAAGTCAATAAGGAAAGGAAAACAACGTTCAATCGTACGTACGACCTACCATCTCTATGAATGGTGTATTTCATTTCATTCATCTGTAGATTATATATATACTGAATATATATGATATAAAAATCATGATTTAAATTTTGGAGGTAATTAAATCATGATATAAGTAATAATAATATCAAGAACAACAAGTCCAAACACGTACTATAAATAAAATGATTTTACACAAAATGCTACTTTAACATGGAATTTACAAAAGAACGGGTTATATAAAGTCATAAATGAACCATATATGATATCATAACAATGAATATTATTCTGTAATAATTTAATGACACTATTTAAATCATTATACAGGAGGTTCGGATACGTACAAAGCATATTGGAACTAACGTAGGGGATAACATTTCTAATATCGGTTTTATCCAAGATTGATTATTCGTAAGTATTTACTGGGGTCATATTTATCTTCCATGTCCCTGTTTTGTAAAAAAACATCATGCATGTTTAAAGTCTTTTTTACCCATTTTTTACTTTTACAACATGGTATGTAAGTAATCTTTCTTTTTTTACGTTACGAGGTATTTTTTTACTTTTCTGGAAAAATTACGGTAAGAATGTTTTTTTAAACTTATACGGCATGAATGGATTTTTATAGTTTCATAACTCCTTATTTTAATGAAGCTTACTCTACAAGATTTCATTACTATTTTCAACCAAATCCTTTATTTTAAAATTTCATTTTATTTTTGGAAAATAAAATTATTTTGAAGATGAAAGGATATTTTTCTCAAGAATTCAATTCAAGTGTTTTATCATAACCATTTTCTATCTAAGATGACATTATTCCATATGTGTATGTTTCACGTATAATGTCTCTATGATTTATATGGTTCCACTTTTTTTATGATGAATTGATATTTATTTGTTTTATATGGATTATGTTATGATGGATTGATGTTTATGAAACCCATTTTATTCTTTGGGTTATTATGAATGATTTATGTTTATGTTTTGTGGAACTCCTAAGAATGATTTCATTATAAGATGGGTGGGACCAATATCTCCCTCCAATGCATTGGGTAATGATTTATATCTCATGAGATAGACATGGCTGGAATGGCATGTTTATCCGGTTGAGTGATACAGGACTTGAATGAGATGTGAAATTGATTTAGAAAGGGACTTTGTCCTCTAAGATGGTCTTGGCAACAATGCCTTGGCTACTGTGGAAATCATATCATGTGCTTAATGGTTTTCCATAATTAATTTTGTTTATTCCCATGCTATTTTATCATGATTTATGTTCCTTTATGATCTATGCCTAATGTACTGCCAAGATTTATTTCACAACTCAAGATTTTGATGTTTAAACATTATGTTCAGGTTTTGATGTTCAAATATATATGGTTTGTTTTATTTTATCCATGGTTACCCTTTCTGAGCATTTTGTCTCACCCTTTATATGTTTTCTTTTCCACAGGATATAAAGAAAGTTTTTCGGTAAAAAAAATTAATATCTTTATGGGAGATGTTGAAGATATTTTACCAAGATTAGAAGATTATGTTCCATATTTCCAAAGACACTAAACTATTACGGTCCTTTTGTGTCTGTTTTTGTTATGTATTAAGTATTCCGAAAAAGTAATGTAATGTCAATGTACGTAAAGATATGGGTCTCTAAAATTCATATTTGTAGTCAATACTTGTTGTTTAAGGAATTTTTTTTATGATCATGAGAGAGAATATAAAGGTAATGATGGTCAACGAAATCAATGTACGTCAAGCTATGGGTCTCTACAATTCAAACTGTTTGTCACCAATTAGTTGATATGGTGTTTTATGTCCTTATAAACATCCATTTAATGATGTCATCCAAGATTTGTACTTATGTCATCAGGGTAGTAATTAGTGATGTCCAAGAAATGTGGTTTTCGATGAATGTTTCATCATAATTGACTGTGTACCATGTTCATAGATGGGACACCCATGACCTCCCATAATTCTATATCCGAACAAATTCCCATATATAAAAAATTCGTTTATCATCCCAAAAAACATGTATCTCAATGTGAAATATTCATTTCTATAAGAATTATACAATGTAACACGTGAATCCCACAATAATTTCAAATCCCCGATCAATGGAACCAAATAAACATCAATATGATTACCCGATTTTTTCGGTCCTGATATATGGATAGATAGCATGATGTGTTTTCATTTCTCACATAATCAATGTGGAAAGTTAAAATTTACCAACAAAACCGTCCATGTACTGATAGTGCCTCAATGAAAACAAAAAGGATTCACACCAATTATAGATAATGCAAGATGAAGGTTTCTCAACTCATTTCCAAAATTAGGATACTAATGATCAATTCTCTTCCACTGAGGTGAGTCTGCTGGGTGAAATAGTTTCCAATCATTATTTATGTTGTCCTTGTGCCATGTAAATTTCCATGCCGTCTCCTGACTTACATATATGTGCCTAAACCATGGAATGATTGGAAATGACAATACAAATTTTGTAATAATATATTCATTTTTATTGTATCATGAAGCACCACACATTAGGAATTGTCTATGTGATTTTTAATCCTTGTGAAACAGTATATAGTCATTCAGGCAGGTGTGTATTCATTCAGATATCATACCAATCGAACATAGCATTCGTTTGGTGTCATATTCTTTTCATAGGAGATCATTATCTATAGGGATAGTTTCATTCAAGAGAGAAAGTAATTCAATAAAACAGTCATCACACCATTCATTTCCAATTTTCAAATTATACTGCTTTAGTATGGATGAAGATTTTGTATATTTAGAAAATCCACCATACAAAGGAATCTTTCCACAACTCTTTAATTTCTCAAAAAATTTTGGGAAATCACAAAGTTCATCTTCAACCATCGTTCTCATTTACTCAGTACGATCGTCATCATTATTCACTCTAATAATCACATCCTTGATATGGTCCTATTGATTGTCCATAATTATAATCATTTTATATGATCGATAAAAGTCAATGTAATCCCATCCACTAGCTACATTCACTATTCCCCATGTTTATTCCATCATTTATAACTTCTATCTATTCTGTGATAGATCAAATGTTCTTCCAACTCCTCAAGACTAAATTTTATTGAATAACAATATCATAAACATAGACGAAGGATTTAAGGATGGTCATATGCATGATTATTTGAAAACATGATTAAAACATTCACTCCATCTTCAAACTCTTTTGTAAAACGATTGGAATACAACCATTAATTATTCATATCCATCGTATTTTATTTGATGATTTTACTAATGAAAAAATTTAATACACAAAATATTTATATCATGTAATGGTTTTCCTAATTCTATAAATATATAGACAGAATATTTTTTGAAAAAACTAATGTTTAAATTCCCTTTGAAAACTATTTAAAAATCACATTTAAAATCCCATTAAAAACAAACATTAACAAAAATTCCTTTTTAAAATGACATGCCCATTTTAAAATAAATCAATCAGTTCCAAACACTCTTTAAAAAAACCACCATTCCTTTTTTTAAATCCTTCAAGAAAACATCCTGACCCATCAATATTAATCATTTAAAATGAGCGACATCCCTCAATGAAATATTTCAAATCGCATTAATAATTTTAGAAGAGCCACATATGCATATTGACAATGTAATAGTTCCCAATAGAGACCCATTGTAATAGATACAATGAAAATACCTGAATTCATCCCAAATGAATCAGTGTTGTATGATTCCATCACATTATTCCATAGGTAGGTGTAATAATAATAATTTGCAAAATCATTTGATATTTTTCTCCACAGAATTGGATGTCTCGTATCCATGCTTCCATTGTTCAGTTATATCAATTATCATTCACCATAACACCATATTCTGAATGGATATGTTCCATAGATATTAACAACACTCACAACCATAAAACCCTCATGTTCCTGTTTACTACGAATAGTGTATTATCCCAATGATCCATTGATAAAACCATGTCAATTTTTTTACAACCCAAGAACAATTTATATGTCTCTCATATGAAGTAATATTGGTTCCTTCCATTATAAATAAAACTAATAAAATCTATAACTATAAACACATTATAGAATAAAAAAATTATCAACTAACTTTCCTTTAACACAAGTAATTTCCTTATTCCACTCATTACTAGAAGAAACTAGGTTACATTCCCAATCCTTTTATGCACATCATGTCTTAATTCAAAATAAAAAAACTGTTCTAATATACTAATTGATGGTATGAATTTCCATATTATATATTCTAAAATCTTCGAAAAGACTTTTAAAATGACATTTCAAATACGAGTCATTTTAATTTTATTAACTGAACTCATATCGGTAACTTCTAGAATTAATGTGATGAGAGTATCCTTATGAGTCTAAGGGGAAATATTACCTCTCCCAAACGTGTTCATGATGTTAAAAACATCTAGTCCCAAAATATTCCAGAGACTTTCAACCAAAATTTTATAAAGAAAATATTGGTTTGGAACCTTTGATGGATGCATCAAAAAAAATGTCATGACCACTTCATAACATTGAATATCAATAGTTAATAATTCATTCATATAGTTTGTTAAAGTTTTAATAAATAATAACTTATATATTTAGTTATATATTAATGCTAACAATAAAATATTATTTGATCATCACTCGAATTCTATCAATTTTCCCTTAGAGGGGATTCCCCATAAAGTGCATGCAGGTGGAAGGATTCATTACATGTGTTGTTATGGTTATTTGACTAGAGTGTCCAGAATGTGTCTCATGTTGCTTTAGATAGGTATGGATAACAAAATGTATGATTCCCTTATAACTAATTTTATCGTCTAATTAAAAAACATATATATTTCTTATTTTATACTCAGTTATCAACTCGTGCAGTGTTTTCTCCACTAACAACATCTAGATTTCTTAATTTATATGGAGTCATTAGTTTCACCCTATTTAAACTCCTAATTAACCTTGGTGTATGGTACTTCGTCAACCCTTGTAGGGTTTTCTCAACTAACTCAGCCGTTAGACAAGACAATGTCATATTGTGTATGATCTAGATCTTTGAAAATCCATTTCAAAAAATTTCATCATCATATGATCTTAAATTTATCTCAATACAATTTCATATCAACTAAATATGAACTACATAGGATATGGTTCATCTTATATGACCTTTAAACATCTTATAGAGGTCCATTGGATATGTCCTTACAACCCAACCACCAATATTATACTCATTCATTGACTTCACAGGATTCATAACCCCTACCCCATAATATAGTAAACTCATTCATATCTTGCCTCGAAAACACAGACACTAAACATGCATAAAATATATTTAATTGAAATTACATTCCAATTAAAATAATTTGAGTTATGATTTATATTATTCTCATTCATTGTTCGAAAGTGTTAGAGTGATCATAGATCTCGATGCCTATTTTGGAAGTAAAATCAAACCCTTCAGCATTGGTTAGTGAACTTTTTTCATAAACCCCATTCATACATACATTCTTAAGGTTTTTTATACAAATATAGTCCACTACTCATTCATGCCGACTAATCACCTTGGACTTACCATTAAGTAAAGTACCTCACCTTTTCTAGAACAATAATTATAACCATAAACTATGTGAAACTCTCTTAAATTATTTCCATAAAAGTATTGGGTTATCCAATCAAGAAATGTTTACCTAAACTACGTTATTATGTAGATCACCACAACTTTTTTATAAAATTTGTATGACATTAAAAACCATCCTCCTTTTGGTCAATGTTTTTAGATCATAAACATAAGATTCATTAGTACAACTTGAATTAAATCAAACATAAAAAGGAAAGAAACATGGTACTCAATATATTGAAAACATTAAAAGGTAATGCTAGGAAAAATTCATGTCCCTACGCACTTGGTATACACATATCAGATTTACATATCTATAATTATAGAATTAAATGTATTTGGAATGAAATTGATGCTATTGGAAGGTTCATTTTGAAATGATAACTTCAAAAATAATCAAAAATTTCCATTGATGAAAAATAATGGACAATTTTAAATCTAGTTATTTTCATAAAAGATAATCTTGGTCAGATGGATTTATTGTTTCCACATCTCTTATAATCTAGGAAAAAGAAGAAGATGTTTTTTCCAACATGTTTTGATTATGATTCTCTCGGGATTATTGGGGAAGTGGGGGCACTATCATTAATAATAGAAAAAAAAATTTAATAGTGGTAGCATGTCCATGAAATGTAAAAAGTGATGAAAAAATGTGTTTTGTCGGGATCTCAAAGCTAATATGATCATATAAAAAATCATCATTAGATTCTCAATAGATAGTAGTATGTGAAAATATTATTCTTATACCAGTAGAATAAACAACCAAAGGGTTTCTATCTATACAAACCCCATCGAAAAATAAATAAGTATATCACATCACTAACACTATAGGTGATGAAACATGGGAATTACATCACAAAATATATGGGAAACATAATAAGGGAATCATGTTCAATAACTATGACGCACAAAATATCCATAACCTAGTTACCATCAGTTCCAATGGCATTGTAAAAGAAGAGCTAATAAAAAATATCAACATGAAAAATTTATAAAATTTTAATAAAAAATAAACAATAAACCACATATCACCTCAAAAACCCTCTAACTAAATATCCACTAATAACATCATATAATAATCAAATAACAAAAATCAATACACATACCATAAAAAGGAAATAGACTATAGAAAACACTATCCCAAGTGTTTCCTAGAATGTGTGATAGAATTATAAAGAAACTTTAATTAATAATGTGATTGCATACCCTTCTAGTGGAAGTAGTAGGGTCCAGTGATGGGGGAGTTAAGGTAGGAAGTAGTGGCAGCGGCAATGGAGGGATTTACAGTGGATGTGTGGTTCGTAGTGAAGGAGCGACAGATGAGGGTTCTAGCCGGAGGTAGGTTCGCGATAGAGGAGAAGTAGAGGAACGACAGACGAGGGTTCACAGTGGAGCTGCGACGTATGAGGGATCACAGTAGAGGTGGGTTCACAGTATATGAGGAGCTCACGGCTGCAGAAGAAGTTGTGGCGAAGGAGGGGTCGGGGGTGGCAGAGTAGGGGTCGGGATATAGCAATGGTCGACGATGCATGGGTCAGCTTCTGCAAGATCATTTGGGGTGCGAGAATGAAGGATACTATTAGGGGGTTTTATAAAACATGGGGGATATTGTATTAGAGATAGATAAAAAATTCTGATAAAGGCATATTTTATCAGCGCTAAAATAGAAGGTGATGATAAAACAAACCTTTATCGATGCTTTTTTATTGTTGATAAAGATGGGCCATTATCAGCACTTATTTAGCATTGATAATGGATTATATTTATCAGTGCTAAAAAAGCTCTGATAAAGTTATTATGTTAATAATTTATTTATATAAATATATATATTTATAAAATTTTATAAATGATATATTTATATATTAATTTATTTATAATTATAACTATAAATAAATAAATAAATATTTATATTTATAAATTTATAATTTAAATAATTATAAAATTATAAGAAATATACTTATAATATTAATAATATTTGAATATATATAATAAATTTATTAATTATATATATCTATAAGATTATAGACATATCCAACTATATTACATATAATTTTATAATTAATTATATGAATATATTTTTTTTATAATTTTAAGAATATATATTTATTTATTAAAATAATTATAAAATTATAAGAAATTAATATTTCTATTTTTAATTTTTATTATTATATATATTTAATATATTTATCATAATTTTAAAATTAATTAATTATATTTGTATTTATTTATAACTATAAATATATATATTTTTATTTGTTTATCAATATATTTATATATTGTTAAATATATATATTTATTTATATATAACATTATATATGAATATAATAAATATATTTTTTAAAAATTAATAATTATTAAAATAATTATATTTTTATATATATTTTTAACTAATAAAAATTTATTTTTTTATTTGTAATTAAAATTATAATAAATAAATATTTATATATAGATTTAATTATATATATAATTGTAAAATTATAAAAAATATATTTAGAATTTTATAAATATATATTAATATATTTATTATTATTTTTTAATTATTGAAATAAATCTACATTTATTTAGAATTATATTTATATCTATTTATTGTTATTTATAAGTATTTTTACATAAATATATAATTAATATATTTATTATAATATTTTCATTATTTAAATATATCTATATTCATTTAGGAATTATAATTAAAGATATTTTTATTTATTTATTAGTATTTGTGTATATTTATAAATATATTTTTTTAATTACATTATAACATTATAAGAAGTATAATAAATATTTATTATAATTTTATAATTATTTACAAATATATAGTTATTTATAGTTACAATTTTATCTATAAATAATTATATTTATAAATATTTACATATAATTATAAATTTTTATATATAATATTTATTAAAATATATGTATTTATTGTAATTTTATAAATATTTAAATAAATATTTATGTAAAAATAATTACGAATAAATATATTTAAAAATTATTTTTACATAATTATAAGTTAAAATTTATAAATATAATAAGTATCTTAATTATTTCAATAAATTAAATGTAATTATATTTTTATTTTTTAGAACATAATATTATATATGGGTAACATGAATTAATCATATACCTAGTAAATATACAAAAAAAGAAGCAATCAATGGAAAACATGAATAATGAGAAAGGGTGAAAATTATGATACATAACATATGCACTCATGATTAATATATTTATTGATCAAATTCATTGGAGACACATATATATTGAATAATTAATATAAATATATATATTTTAAAAATATATTTATATATATTAATTAAAATAAAATAAGTATATTAAATATATTAAATATAAAAAATATAACAAACATAATGAATCTAATAAATCTAATAATATAAAAAATATAATAACTGTAATAAATATATTTATTATTTAATGTAATTTATTATAATATTATAATTATATATATATATATAATTATAATTGTATAAAAACTTTTTTTAAACATTATATATATATATATGTATATTGAATTATTTAAAAATATATATTAATTGTTAACATGTAATTTTTAGTTCATATATTCAAGAAAACATTATTTTTGAATATAAATAAAATATTTTTTTATAATTTTTTTTTTATCAGTGCAAAATATATCATAGATAAATGTATCCTTTATCAGTGCTAAGAAAAGTGCTGACAAAGGTGTTCCCTTTATGAGTGATTTTCTTAGTACTGATAATGGATACATGTATCAGTTCATTTAGCTAGCACAGATATGCCTCCCTATCACCGCTTTCTTCTTAATAGTGATAAAACAATGCACTTCCAATGCCCTGTTTTGTTGTAGTGGCAGCTCAGCCGGGAAATGGTGGGGTTTAGTTACAAGTTCATACATCAAGGTGACTCTTTCATGGGAAAAGTTTTATTATCCCTTTAGAGAGGTTTTCTATCAATCAATGTTAATGTTAGTGTATATGAAGAACTACTACAGCTCCAACAACACAACACAACAATAGCTAAGTATTCATTGAGATTTACTGGCCATTATAGGTACTCAATGGATTTTTCTCAAGATCATTTATTTAGGGATCAGACCATTAATAAGGGTATACATAGATTCATATAATCTAGAATTCAACCTATGTTCTTTTAATCCTATGATGAGGTTCTTGAGAAAGCATTGGTGGTATAAAGTTTCTTGGTTGAGGGGTTATAGATGTTAGTTGTGAGTAGTGGGAAACCAAGAGTGTATTCGTTTGCAGAAGGGAGCTGATGTCCGTCCCAAGGACATGGAAATGCCAAATGTTGGAGAAGATTTTCCTATGATAGAGTATCTATGGTTCAAGGCTCACAGGGTGGGTCCAGTCAGCCCTGAGAGAGGCAATGCTACTCTAGTGGTGGTAGCAGATATATCACTTGGGATTGTTTGACCCATCGTACAGTCGATATAGAGATTGTGGACAGACCACTGAGGCATATACAATTATAGGATAAGGTAGGTCATTGGGTAACTAGATTTTGAGTTGGAGTTAGAAGATCAGCAGGAGGTGGTTGATGCTTTGACATTTTACCACTACCACCCCCAGGTGGTCCATGCTAGGCATACGGAGCTGGAGGACAAGGGAGGGGAAACTGTAGGTGGATAAAGAATATGACCAAGATTCCATATTAATGATTCAAGGTTTGATCTTTGTATTTTATACCTTATATTATGTACTGATATACACCTTCTAGTAATTTTTTTTCACTCCACATATCATTCTCGATACATAGAGATTCTAGTTAAGCCCTTGGCTCGACCCTTTCACTTGGACACTCCTACAGGATTTGATTCAATGATCACACAGTTATTCCCACATTGTTATATGTCTCTTGGAGATGATAGGTTCTATGGATATATCTTATTTTATATCTTTATGCCTTATGACTTCATTCTATGTATTGATTATCTTTCCACGGTTCATGCCTAGATTGACTGTTTTAGGAGAAGGGTGTGGTGTGTCTGCAGTAGCAGGATCACATTTTGATTTTTCGATTAAAGGGAAACACATCAATCAAAAGTTTGAGTCATTCATAGGAGATTGTATATGATTACTCATTATTTGGATAAACTAACCCATGTTGTCGTGGATGTTATGAGTTTCTAGTTTAAGCGGCGGTGGCGGAGTATAAGGATGTCTTCCCTGCAGATGTTCTTGGTTTACCTCTATGCCAAGTGATAGTCTTGAACATTGATCTACACAATTAATAATCACTAATATCTTCACTAGTATATTGGATGGCTCCCACAATGATTCTTGATCCAAGGGTACAGTTTCAGGACTTGCAGATGAAGAGCTTTTTTCAAACCCAGTGTTCCACCATAGACAACACCAACATTGTTTTCCAAGAAGGAATACAAGAGCTTGAGGTTTTTTTGTGGACTACTGATGTTTTAATTAGGTTACCACGATGAACACGTATCCACTGGTGAGGATCGATGACCACTTTGATCATTCGAGAGGGGATCAATTGTTCTTTAAGTCTTACATCATGTCAGGATAACACCAGTTACAAGTATAGGATGAGGATATATCGAAGACGACATTATGATGTCTCTAAAATCACTATGTGTACTTGGTGATGCCATTTGGAATTCATAAGGCTCTATCTTTGTTCGTTGGAATCATGAACTAGATCTTTCATTCATTAATAGACATGTTCATGGTAGTCTTGATCATAGTTATTCTTTTTTAATCAACATCCCTGGAGAATAATGATAGAAAAATAAGGATGGTTTTAGACATACTTTGATAAAACCATCTTTATGAAAAGCTCTCAATGTTATAGTTCTTTATTCTGGTATTCCACTTTATGGGAAACATTATCTCATCCGACGGAGTGGTAGTGGACCCAGCTAAGGTCGAGGAATGGCTAGCATGGGAGACATAAAATAAGGTGATGGAGGTGCAGAGATTATATGGGATTATAGGCCATTACTGTAGATTCATACCTAATTTCACCTTAGCACCCATGAAATAATTGACTCAAATGGGGAATCCTTTATTCTAAACTTAGATATTCCAATAGGATTTTCAGTAGTTCAAACATAGTTTGACGACCTCTATAATATTGTGATTTCTAGAGGAGGGAATCGAGTATGTAGTGTTATGCAATGCATCTAGAACCAGGATTTATTGAATTCAAATTTAGAGAAAATTTGTGATTACCTATGGTTCACTCATGTTGAGTCCTCTTGAGATGAACTACATGACTGGAAATATTAAATTAGTGGCAGTAGTCTTCAAGTTCAAGATGTGGAAACACTACCTACTAGGTTAGTGGTTTATCACTTATTATGATCACAATGGTATCATGTATATATTCTTTCACAAGGATCACAACTTGAGACATAAGTGGTGGAAATTGTTCCCCTATGATTATGATTTCATGATTTTCTATCATCATGGTAAGGTGAATGTGGTAGAATATTCTCTCACTAAAAGATCATTTTTATATTTGCTAAGAGAGGAATCTGAGTAGTTGGTTTAGATGCAGTTATCCTTTGTTTATGGAGATGAGATAGCATTCTTATAATCAATGGGTGTTAATCCTACACTCTTGTAGAGAGTCATGGAGGTATAGGTAAGGGATAACGACTTTGACACCATATGTACTCAGCTACCCACGGTATATTCTTCTGATGGGTTTCTCAAATTTTTGGATCATTTCATTCATTTTCAATGAACATACAATGAAAACAAAGTAATTTAGGGATGAGGTTTTATGATATTTTCATACATCTCATTTGGAATTACATCTAGGTGTTGAAAATATTTACCCTGACCTACATCACAAATTTTGGTGGCCAAGGATGATGAAATGAGTTTCAATGTTTTCTCCCAATTCATTACTTCCCAATAAGTGAAGGTTGAGCACCATGTTCTAACAAGTTTAGCTCAACCCCTTGGGGTTCCAGAATTGATGTGGGATGGGATATCTATATACATAATTATAGGAATACTTAATATGTCCTAGTGAAACAACATTTTCAGGGTATATGTAGACTGACTCACCATGTCGGCCCACTTATTAGAAATTTCAAAGTAGAGTCTATTATAGGTCATAAGACGCCTCTATGGTTATGATATTGTTTGACTACATGTAGTTCCATCGATGATCATTTCTGACAGTGATTCTCACTCCACATCCTGGTTGTGTAAGGGATTATAGGAGGTGATTGTATCCCAGTTATCCATGAGCACATCATTTCTCCCACAATCTTATAGAAAGATTGAGTAGAACATTTTGGTATTGGAGGAAATTCAGAATAATTGCATGTTATACTTTGGTCATTGTTAGGATGATCACCTACTACCGATTGAGTTTCTGTACAATAACAGTTACCATTCCAAAATCGGTATGGAACCATTCAAGTATTTTATAGGGTGACACTATAGGTCACCATATTGTTGGATTGACCTAAGAGAGTTAGCACTTAGGGATCCATAGTTGGTGATGGCGACAATAGAGAAGGTGTAGATCAACCTTCAGAATATGAAGAATACATAAGGCCATTATAAGTCTTATGATGATATGATATTGAGTTATTTGGATTTTGTTGAAGGATACCATGTGTTCCTATAGGTCTCACCTCGATTAGGATTATATATATTTGGTCGGGGAGGTAAGATAAATCTGAGAATCATTGATACTTTCGAGAGAGTATGCAAATTTGGTGAGGTGGAATAATTCTTATATCTACTTCCATACATAGACTAGGTGCATGAAGACTTCCATATGTTGCTGATGAATAGGTACATGAATGAACCTTCTAATGTTATTGACTGGGGTGAGTTTGACATCAAAGATGGAGAAAGCATTGCAATGTATATAGGGAAAATCATGGAATAAAATGAGAGGATCTGTCATAGTCGGTCGATTCCTTTAGAGCATGTCATGTGGTAGCATAGGAATCATTAAGAGAGAACATGCGACAATAGGCTGAAATTTATTCTCAGTAACAACATCTTGTTGATTAGCCCTTGTTTTGAATTTCTGGGGATGAGAAGCCCCATGGTGGGGAGAATGTAATGTTTCGTATTTTCCACGTATTATTTTCAGATATTATATGGATTATTTTTGAGACTGTCACTATAAAATCATTTGATTTTGAGGGCTGGTGTTCATATAATAAATGTTAGAAATATATTGAATAATATAAATTTCACATGCTATTATTTTTTCTAAACATGTTTAATAACATCTGAATGGATACTCAGATCAGAAATATGAGTGAAACATCGAACTAAAAGTGCAGGTTTTAACCTAGTATTGACTTAACATTAGTCATCTTGGGTTATTTATAAGAAATTTAATCATAGGAAATCAAATGGAAAAAAATATTTAATAAAAATATTTAATGTAATTTGAGTTGTTGCAAGGAATGAAAATTATAAAATACATTTTTGGGATAAATTATAGGGTTAGCCGCATAACGTTGGAATAATTTTAGAGATGTTGAAGAGAGTATCTTGGATTATCTCTTAGGAGAATGTTGAAAGATCATTGATCGATGATCCACCCACATTAGATTCGATGAATATTTCAAATGATCCTAATGACACATAGTTCTTCGTTAACAATCAAACCCAATCGAGGTATGGCGTGTGCTTTAATTGGGATTTCTTCCCCGTTATTGATTTCTATGATGAATGAATATCAATCCCTGAAAAATTTGATCAACAGTTCGATCGTTATGCAGGATGGGTTTATTTTGTAGGGATATTACTTTGTGAATTGTTTAATAACCTGTTCCTTCATATTTTATTCTATCGGAAACAAATTTTTGCTAACCGAAAATGGAAAATATTGGTTCCTATATTGTGTGTTTCTCAATTTTCTCCCGTCATTCTATTTTCAACAGAAGAATCCTTCATTTGCAACATGGTTGAAGGATTTACAAATGATTTGATGATTTCTCACATGTTTCATGGAGTATCGATCTGAGATTATAGACATGGACTCAGTATGAAAAATTAGAGGTGCAATGACAATAGCAGTGAATATATCAGACTGATTTAGAAACCCTTGATTTTCAAGTGAGATACAAGGATGATGATTAATAATAATGATTCTGTTTTAAAAGAAGATTCAATGGCCAAAGCACATTTCTCATTGATGATGAATATCTTCCATGGTAGTTATTTTATTTCTGACATGATTTAAGCTTCATTTCAAGGTGGTGGTGACGAGGGCTCAAGCGGAGCTAAGAAGAAGGGTTTCTGGAAAATCCAATAAAAATGGTGTGTATTCCACGGCTAAAAGGATTGTATTACACTTCGATTGAGTCAACGTATAACACCCCCATGATTTCATTTTCTGTTTCTTTCTAAATATATTAAATAGCTTTCACGGCACACAACACCTTGTTTGAGAATACCACAAAATACTAAATTAGTCAATTAAACAGAATTTATGAATAGTATTAACCACATTATGAAATTTTTAAATTTTATTCTTCATAATTGACTTCATTTTTGAATTCAGAACATCAAATTTATCTTAGGGGTTTTTTTGTTATTTTTCTGAAATATATCAATTATTGACGAATAGTGAAAAATAATGCATTATAGTAAAAAATGAATTTTTCATTTAAATGATTATTTTACATTAGTTTTATTTAAATGTTACAATTGATAAATAATACATATATTAATACAATATTGTTCATTTTAATAATTATTATAATAGAATATTTTTTGAAAAAATATTGATCTTCTGAACGTCCCTTTTACCCGCCTCATAGCCACATTTGTAGGATAAGAATTAAATGTAATTTTACAACCTCTATGAATAGAATATTGAATAAAGACATACATGCTTGTAAATAGTATGATATTTTTTATCTAATTAGATCAACTTATTTTTTTGGTGAATAGTTACTTTAGAAGTTTTTATTTATTTACCACAGTTAAGGGTAAATATGGTAATTAAAGGTAAAAATAATATTATAATATTTAAAAGTTTCCCTAACATTGTCCGAATCTAATAGGAAAAGTTAATTCTAACCAAAATCAACATTAGGCCGAAATTATGATCTTCATTATTCAACTTGGATAAGAATAAGACTTTTAATATATTTTATCTAAAGATATGTTAAAAATTTCATACTCATAGTTTTAATAACTAAATAATTTTTAATATAGGGTTATACAGAAGATAAATTGAAAAATAAATTATATTTAAAAATAGTATATTCTATCAAAATAAATATAATTTATTTATTATCTGTATTCATTTCATAATTAAATTAAATATTGAAATAATGGTGATGATGTAATTAATTTATTAAATGAATAATAAAATAAATGATATTAATCATATTAAAATAAATAAAATTTGAAATATTTTATGCCATCCACATATTTTTTTGGATGACTGTAACAACATAAGGATATGATAATTTATTTTTTAGTACAAATCTTGTTTTTATGTGTTTTTAAGATGAAATTAATAAATAGATTCAAAATTGAGATAAATGTGATTTTAATGTAAATATTATTTTATTAAATGATATAAAATTCATAAAAATATATAATTAGTCCAAATAAATAACATAATGTTAAATATATCATAAATGATTCAATTATGGTTCATTTGGAATTTTATTGAATCTATATTAACCATATAATGTAAAATGATGAGTTTTCATGGTTAGAGTTAAATTGTTTAACTAAGGGTTAAATCCAAAGGATAAAATTAGTTTCTAGACCTAAAATGTCTAAAATTCATTGGTTTATATTATTTAAACCCATACTCATATTACATTCCAAATAACGCATATTGGTGATATTTTGATTCAAAAAATCAACTTATAATAAATTAATAGTTTTGGAGTTTCGTAAAATTCCCCTCCCCTCTCTTATAAAAGAGAACAAATAATGATCTTTTATTCACATCACTAAAGCACAATATATTAGAATGAACATACACATTTCACCTACCATCTTTCCTAACCTCTTCCTAGAGGCCATAAACTTGGATAAATTCTTCTTAAGTAGTCATTTTGTGATAATCAAAAGGAGACACTCGAAGAAGAGGTAATTATTTTATACCACTTTGAATGTTCTTTTCATATTCTACTTCCTATTCCTAAGTTAGTTATATAATTATGTAATAAATTAAACATATAATATACTCTGAGTAGTTTTTATGATAATGTTAAAACCATATTCCACTATTTACCCATCCTATAAAAAGCAGTATCATCATGCGTGCGTACGTACGACTTACAATCTCAGCATAGTGGTGTAAAATATTGTTCAAATATACTTTTTTATGTTTATAAGGATGAATATAAAAGATTTATGTAATAAATATAAAAATATTTTGATTCAATATAGTTTATATTCCATCCAATTTTTTAGCCTTTACCATTACAGAATGATATCATCACTTGTGTATACGTATGACCTACCGTATCCATGACATGGTCTGATTCATCCTCCATTACAAACATTTCAGAATGATTATAAAAATGTATATATCTAATAAATATGAAATATATGGCATAATAATGATACTGGAATAATATATATATAATATACTTTCTTGCATTCAATATGATAAGAAAACTGAAACATCGTTCATTTGTATGTACGCCATACTATCTCCACGAACAATGTGTTAAATTTCATTTATCTATCTATTATATTTATATACTGAATATATAATTTATATATAACATATTTTACATTTTGGATTTAAATATTTATCTACATAATAATATCATGAATAATGAAGTTAATACACATACAAAAAATAAAGGGCATATTACACGAAATGTTGCATTAACATGGGAATTATTAATAAAAAGACAATTTAAAGTCATAAATGAATCACATATGATATCATAAATATTATTTTGATTTTGGATGAATTTAAAACATGTTTAAAACCATTATACTGGTTTTTTAGACACATATGGAGATAATCAAACCTATAATAAGAGAATTTTGTCTCACATTTAATTTTTGTGAGATATAATCCATTTTTTCCACTTGTTTCTTATGTTTGGTATATGTACTTCCCATATTATATTTAATATGATGATTAAATTTATCTTCTCTGAATTTTAATATTCATTTGATGATATTGGGATTATGATTTAAATGTTTAAAGTAGTAAGGGAAAATTTTTCAATCTCATTTTTATTCAACATTGTTAATACATAAGTATTTACACAGACATATTTATCATCCATATCCCCATTTCGTAAAATTATTTTCATAATGAATATTCTTAAGTTTAATGTAAACGGATCATTAACTAAAACATCATTTTAAATGTTGTAAATATTTATTCTTCTAAATCGTTCTAAAGAATTTCTATCTTTTCAAAATGTGATTATGGATTTTCTTATATAGACTTGAATGATTTAAAATTTTAATTCCATTAAGAAGAGTCAATGTGATATGTGAAAATTCGATTCAATAATTACAATTTAAATGTATTATTTTATAATTTTGTAGAATTTGAATAAATCATTTAAATGGAAATGGGGTATTTTCTTGAAGATATTTTTAATGATTTTATTAATGTATTTCCATCTATGTCAACATCCATTGTATGATCTTATTCATAATTGTGGTTGATATGTTATGATATCATTTAAAAAATTTATTTAAAGCTTTATTATTAGTTTTATTGTAGATGTTATATATAGATACCATTTATTCTTTATGAATAATTTATTTATATTTTTTTAAAAAAAATTTAATAAGAATGATTATGTGTTTTATGGTTTTCCATTTTTGTATGAGGAATGTGATGGACATAGTATGTGACGGGCGGGGCCCCCTATATCCCCTCAATGATTATGTATATTTTAGGAAAGAATATGGATGTGGTTTTCATTAAGGCCATACACATTTATTAGATTCATATAATGACACCATGAATGTATTAGATTCTTGGAATGAAGCCTTGATAGAATTAGATTCTTACCATTAAACCTCAATGGTATATTTCAGATGTCTATAATTATGAATTCCCTCATTATGAGATTATTTATTGTTATTACACGTGATTATTCAACTAGTAGAATATCCATGTAAATGATTTAATAATATTATTTGATTTATTTTTTCCATATTATGATCAAGATTATACATAAAAGGCTTCGATTTTACTTTGATACCTTGCCTTATAGGTTTATGATTAATTTTGATATATTCCACTATATTATTTACCCTTGCGGAGAATCGTAGCTGACCCTTTTATTTTGTTCTATTTTCCTAGGATTCAATGAAGTGTATTATTAACCACATAAAAGGTTAATCTAGTAGAATAATGGATTTATCAAAAAATTATATATGTTCTATTATATGTTTTTAATTTTAATGTAATGTTCATGTATGTAATCTATTTTATAAAACATTTAAATTGAACAGTTGTTCGATATTTGATTCCTTATAGACATTACAATGCATTAAATCAATTCAATGACTCTGGACATCTGAGTTGTGGGAGTTACAGTGCGTATGAATGGATGTTTAGAATCAACAATGGAAATTATATTTAGAAATTGGACATCAAAAAACACAACCCTAGGAATGACTTTGAGGATAAGTCTATGTATATGATGTCATCCTACATATTCAATAATACCATGGATAACCTATAATAAACGTACAGACTCATAGAATGAGATGAATATGTACTGATTTAATATAATATAAATCATACCTCAAGACAATATAACTATGAAAAGTGTTTTTTATATTGTGATTTTGGTTTTGGACGATGGTTATAATCAAAATGGTTATACAGCTGAAATTGAAGATTCTACAAAAGAAAAATTAGATTAAGTAGCTATTAAGGAAAATTATGGTGAAGCGTAATTAATTTTTTAAGTGTGAAGTGGAATGATTATGGTTATTTTGTATTTGGATTCAAGAATTATTACATCAATGATTCTATGGTTATAATATCCTCGATATATACAAGGATTATACAACAATACATATTATTCAAGGATTGTGAATAATAAGAGTTTTCATTATGGATTTTCTGGTGATTACATATTTGGTATGTAAAAATAAGAGAGAAATTATGTTGTTTGGGGAATCTAATTATATGATTGATTTTTGAAATTTAGAGACCTTTTTGGACAGTGAATTTTGATGGATATATTTTGCAAAAGTCTTTTTTTGGAATGGAGTTAGTTGAATATTGAATATTATTATTTGTGGTTAAAGTATGATTTTTGGATACATTGGTCTAATATTTTTGGTTTTTTAAGAATTTAGTGGATGAATGGAAATATTTTTGGGACGTATGATTTATAAAAAATTCTTCATGCATGAAAAAAATAATTTTTGAACTTTATTTTCCCAGTGTATGGGATGATGTTAAAAATAATTCATGCACAAACAATGGATGAGATTATGCTAATTACATGCAATGAAAATAATTAATTGAGCTTCTAAATAGTAAATTAATTCTTCAACTCTAGGGAAATGAACTTAAAACCAAAAAATCTATCCTAGTACTTTTTTTGGATGAATCAAATGGTCCCTTAAGTTATAGTGGATTTATTCATTTGTGATTGTTAACATTCTCTTGACCATGATCTCTATCACACTCCATAAATAAAAATTGGCTAGATTTTTTATCATGTCAATGTTTTCCTACATGGAACCCCTTTTTGTGTTATCTCTTGTAACTTTATTACTTCCCATTCCATATTTTAAATTGGACCTGCGATCATCCCTTTTTCATTGTGGGATTTCAATAAAGTAATTTTTGAAAAGTCAAACCACAGTTACTAAACTCAAATGTGATTATTAAAAGGACTTAATTTATTGAAGTAAGGGAGAATGTAACAAACCAAAATTTCAGAGTGCATTTATTTTAAAATAAATTTAATATCTTGCGCTGCACACAACACCTCGTTCAAGCATACCACATCATACAAATCTGTCATTTAAAAACAGGCTAGGAATAATATTTTCCACTTTATAAAAATTATAAATTTTATTGTTCAAAATAGAATTTATTTTTAAATTTGGAATATCAAAATTATGTTATGGTAATTTTTGGTATTTTTATGAAATGTCTTAATTTTCTATGAATAATGAAAAATACTAAATTATAGATGAAAATATAATTTTCCCTAAAATCATTATTTTAGTTTAAAATTATTATGAATTCAAAATATTAAAGTAATTCATAAATTAACAAATGTAGGTCATTGGAAACATTACTATAATATAATTAAATATAAAAATTATTGATATTTTTAATGTCTAGTTTACCCTCCATCTAGCCATATTTGCAGGATTAGAATTAAACATAATTTTACTGATTATAAGAATGATATATTGAAAAATATAAATACATGGTTGTAATTAGTATGAATTTTTTTTATCAAATACCATCAACATAATATTTTGGTGAATAGTTACCTTAGTAATTTTTTATATTTACCATGTATAAGGGTAAATCGTGTAAATAAAAGGAAAAATAATATTATAATATTAAATGGTTTCCCTAACACTTCTACTAATTTCATGGGATAAGGGTGCTTTGACCAAAATCAACTCTAGGATGAAATTGTGATCTTTTTATGAAACATGGGTATGAATAATACTTTTATTATATTTTATTAAAATATACGATAAAAATTTCATACTTATAATATACTAACTAAATCATTTTTAATATAGGCATATACATAAAATAAATCAAACTATAAATAATATTTAGAATGATAAATTGGTTATATATTTCATGATAATTTATGATTAATTTTTAGGAATTTAATAATTAAATTTAATTTTGACGCAATAATGAAGTAGTAATTGATCTATTAAGTGGAAACTTAAATAAATGATATTAAAAATATTTAAATAAATAGAAATTAAAATATTTTATGTCATCCACATATTTTTTGGATGATTATTATATTTTGGAAATGTGTTAATGTAGTCTTTTTTAAGTAATACTGTTGATATGATTTCATAAAAAGTAAATTAATAAATCATACCAAAATTGACCTAAATGAGATTTTAAAATAAATAATATTTTATTAAAGGATATAATATTAAAAAAATATCCAATATTGAACAGTAAACTAGAAAATGTTATATATTTCATAAATAATATAATTTTGGTTCTTTTGGTATTTTTAGTTACTATCCAAACCATATAGTGTAAAAATAAAAGTTTTCATGGATAATGTTTTTAAGAACATGTATCTTCTTTTCAGGTATGAATATTTATTTTCGGTTGTTTTTTCTGAAAAAGATGATTCGGTGTTTTTTTATGTACAAGTTGTGTACTCCTGAGTACACGCCTTGTAATACTGAGTGCATGTCATGTACTCTTGTGTACACGCTATGTACCCAGTTGCATCATATAGCCATGGACTGGCCATTTAATAGCTGAGTACATGGCCATGTGATGACCATGCTGACCCGCTTATTTCAGGATCTAGTTGAGGCTAATACACGGTATGCACATTAAATTAGCATGCGGTGTAATTATATTTTTAATTGATAAATCAGAGAGGGGTTGCATCTCATCTTTGGAAACACCATCTACTGGAATTGGATCATACATGATATCAACTGAACAACCAATGAACTGCGAACCCCCTCGGGTTCTCCATCTTAGCACTGATTTGGATGTTTTCGGGTGCGTTGGAGTCCCACCCATGTGTTTTAAACCCCCATAAAGCCATTGTTCCTGATTCTTCCCCTCTTGTGATTCAAGGTTAGTCTTTTCCCCTTTCTGTAGATCTACACTGATATTGGCCAATTCAATGGTCGATGTTCACGTATATCAATTGTGAGACATCATGGTAGGTGGTTTTTTCCTTTCGTTGTGTTGTCAGGGATTATATATATATAATGTTCTTTGTACCCGCATTTGGGTTATTTATTGATTTTAAACATAAAAATCATTCTTGCCTAAAATTGTTGGACATATTATTAAGGGCTTATTTTTTAGGTGTAAGGTTAGATGCCTTGTCTACCAAACACCCCATGGCTACGTTTTTCCTTCACTGGATGTTTATCACCTTTTTTTCTCAAATTCCTATTTGGGATACCCTATTTTCCCTTAAATGGTTGATTAGGATGTACTTGATTGTTTATGTGAAATACATTTCGTATGCTTTGTGATTTTTTAGCCATGTAGTATTTATAGATATTATGTTCTTCTTGATATGATATATGCTCTATTATTCCAATGGATTGTGAGGGCCTTTGAACAGGAAAACTATATGAGTTTACATATTATTTACATAGTATCATTATAGCCTTGGTGTGGATGTTGACCCAGGGGTATTGACTGTGGGAGCTACCCAGGAGGTCATTTATAATTTATTGATGTTATGTTGACCAAGGGGTATTGACTGTGAGAGCTACCGAGGAGGTCATTTATAATTTATTGATGCCATGTTGACCCAGGGGTATTGACCACGAGAGCCGCCCAGTTAGTTCTTTGTAAATGATAGTATTATGATAAACCAAAGGGGGTAGACCGTGAGAGCTTTCTCATAGGGTTATTAATGAATGTTGGAATGATTGTGACATGTCTACCAAGCCCAAGCACAATCTTGGACTCGGTCCTACTTGATTATTTAGATGGTCTTCTTATACATCTATTTTGTTACAATTTACATTGGGGATATAGGTAGTAGGCTAGATCCCTAGATTACATGATTCAAATGATGGTTAATAAATCTAAATTAATGTAAATGAAAACTTTTAGATTGTTAACTTTTGAAAAATTCTTTGTTTATTACATCATTTCTGTATATTAAATGATATATATATTCACTCACCTTTAGGGACAGATCTTTTGGTGGTTGCCAACTGGGATTTGTTTCATACCACATTTGGGTCATGTTATGGACATAAACAGATTATATGGTTTCAACTATTGATAAGTGAAAGAGAACTTATTCATTAGGTACTTTATTTTATAAATATCAAGAGAGCATGGGACGAAGATGAGGCATGCGGTGCAGCTGGAGTTTACTTGTTTTCTTTTGAACTTTGGTATCTATATTTAATTCCATAATTTTGACTTGTTTGGATAATTTCTAAGATACATATTCCATGAATCACATATATATATATATATATATTGTGGGTTATGTTGGATTTACTTTCAGTCTTCCACCATTAACTTTTTATGTATTACTACTTCCACTATTGCTTACTATTTTCCTCCACTATATATATTTTTCCAATGAGGGGATACTTTCCCCATTATCTGACCTTGGCCCTCATTCCTAGTCAGAAGCCTCCAGCGTTTGACAAAATGTTCTTGAGGTCATGTGGCCAACATGATATGGGGTACCTTTGGGCGGCACCCAAAACCGGGACGTTACAACGAGGTATCAGAGTGGGGTTTTCATTTCTAGTTTTCCTTTCTATTTGGATCTTATAGATTCAGATAGGAAGGAAATGTAGTTTGGTAATTAGTTGTGCCTAGGGGTAGATAACCCTGTACAGGGAAAAACCAATTTACCACGAATATTGTAATTTTTATGGTATCCCGATTGTTATAGTTGATTAGATTTCAACATTGGGTGACACACTTGTTTTGTGATTATATTATTAATATCATTTTGGTTCTATTTCTGTTGCAACCCGATGTGTTGAGGGTATTCCATATCATGCATCATATGGGCACTTTCTGGAGATCACATGTAATTCATTTTTTTCATTCCATTTAGGGAGAATTAATGATTACATGTTGTTGTGATAGATGTTGTTCTAGATAAGCATGATGTTATGATAGATGAAATGATATAAATACCTAATTTTTTGATAGGTTATTGGTATATGTAATGTTTCATTTGGATGGATTTAAATCCTTAGTCCCTGAGGTGTTATGGGACCTCTTGGATCGGAATTTGGTGCATCATGTTTCAACATTAACTGATTTTTGTTAATATTATATGATTTAGGATGCCAAACATTGATTCGACCAGAGTATGGGATCTCACGGGTTAGAATTTATCACACCATAGATAATTATTTTTTAATTTTATGGCTTCTGGAGAAGTTTCATAGGCTTACTGCCAGGAAACTTAGACAACAAGGCATGTGATGTTATGAACACCTGCCATTTTTTCGTTTGTTCTGGAAGAACTATATCATTTCTTAATTAAAAACCATGTACCATATGTACATGCATTGTAGTTTTTGACCATGTGGATGATGGTGTGAGAAGAGACACGAGGTTGATAAACGTTTATTTGAACACACTGTGTACTTGGAGTACATGTCATGCTCTAAAAGAACACATGTTTGGCCATGTGACTAATGATACTGGTGGAAGAAACATATGTTTTATAGGTCATTTTTCAATTATATACGGTGTTTAGTAATTTAACTTTTATCCATTTGGGTGACTAACAACATGGGAGGATGGAACGTACATGGTAAAAACCATGTCTACTGAATCCATGTCGTGTAGTGTTACACTAGAAGAACTGTGTAATTCTAGACATATAGGAGTACTTAGGTTGGAGGGAGTATTCAATTACATGAAGTGTATAATGAGGAACACATTGTGTGTATAAGTTGTTACACGTCCGTGTTGGTAGGGGTACATTCCCATGTCAAAATCTTATTGGAACACACTACGTGGTAGTAACAAACGCAGTTTAACCCTCCATTGTGAAACATGAATTTGTTCTTTCTCCAATTCCATTATTGAGCTTCTAAGTTTCTATCCATGATAATCATGAACTAATAAGGGCACTCAACCTTGCAGTGTCAAGCCACGAAGACGTCCTCCGGTTCCACGCTAGGTAGAGTGTAATGATCAAACACAAGAAATGGTATATCAGGCACTACTAGAAGATCCTACTGTCATGCCCATCATGGTACCATCTGTTATACCAGACATTGGTGATGATGAAAAGTTTCATGAATGATTTATGAGGATGATTTAAACTTTTCAGGGCGCACCACATCATGTCCCAACTATGTCATAATTCACGAAGGTGTTCCACTTGCATCATCCTCACACTTTCTTAGGGTATGGAGAACCATAGGCTACATAATAATGGTTGGAGGCCATGATTTATATCTTCAAGAATTTAGAGACACCTCCAAATAGGAGGGTGAATCTCGTGATCTATATGATAGGTGATTCCACCAAGAGATGGTGGGATGTTGTCTCACAGGCAGTACATCATTGGAATTTGACTTAGGAAGAATTTCATAGGACCTTCTATGATTACTTCTACCCAGATAATTTGAGTTCCGATGAATCATGGGAGTTATTTCATTTAGATCAAGTCATTATTTTAGTGATGTATTACTCTTCTCGTTTTATAGAGCTTCAATGCCTCACACCTATTTTGGGATGTGACAAGTTATCACTGGCTTGGCGGTTTGAGGATTATCTCAGGTATGACATCCAATTTTTGGTGAATGGTTTTAGGTAGACATTGGAGACTTATATAGTAAATCATTAATTGATTACCAAGAGTAATCTGAGGGATTTAGGAAGACTGAGTCAGGGTGGTTCAGCATGCATGGCTGATACTCTTTCTACTGATATTAGGAAGTGTGACGAGGAGCTTACACGCAGGGGTTCTTCCTATAGCAGGGATGTATAATAAAGTATCCAAGTGTGGTTCTAGCAGTGCAGGATGAGTGGGAACATGAGACCTCATTACCCAAAATACCCAGTTGAGTGTCAATCATCTAGCAAGATGGGTCATCATAATCGTTTTTTCCTATTTTTCTCAGCATCAGCTGGTGATTGGGGATCTGTTATGGAACCACATTGAGAGGCAAGAACACCAGTTTCTCCTCAAATAGGGAACTATATTCTGTTAGTCTTTTCATTCCGAGGAGGAGGTCATGTCTGTGTTAGCCAGGTAGCAGGTTTTTTGCGATAATAGGGTGGACCAGCTCAGGGTAGACAAGTAGGGTCGTAGGGCCGCAGTATAAGGCAGACTTTTAGGATGGAACAGATCCACCTAGAGAAGGATCCCAGACCCTCTACAGTTAGAGGTATGATTATGGTGGCCTTAGTTTTAGATTCTTCTCTTTTTGATACAGGTGATTCCCATAGTTTCATATTTTTTCCATTGTGGAGAGGCTTGGACTCTACATAATTACTTTTGATGATGTTATGATGCCAGACACTCCGTTGGGGATTAAAACAGGTAGTGTACATTGGTTCATGGAGTGACATATTGAGTTTGTTGGGTATGACCTCTTATGGTAAATCTATGACATACATATGAAAGGCTTTGATTTGATTCTCGAAATTGATTGGTTGGTCTTCTTTGAAGACTTTTTTGGCTGCTATCAATGTAGGGTGAGTTTCACATCACTAGAGGGAATATCTTTTCTACACAAGGGAAAATGGGATGCCCAGGTGACTAGAGATAGACACTATCATCATGTTTTAGGAGTAATTATAGCCATGATTGCCCGTTTATATCTGGATTTCCAATGGACTTCACATATTGACTTTCCTCTAGTGGTGGATCGTTTCAAAGATGTCTTTATAGAGGAATTTTTTGGTTTACCTCCAGAGTGAGAGATATATTTCACTATTGAGCTTCTAATATAAGTGGAACAAGTGTCCACTACTTTATATAGAATGGATACACTAGATTTATAGGAGATCAAGAAGAAGTTGGAGGAGTTTTGGGAAAAGGGTTTCATCTGACCCAATATTTCTCCTTGGGGTTCACCTATTCTTGTTGCAATGAATGTGGAAGCTACCTTAATACATTGTGTGGATTATCGAAAGCTAAACCAGTAGACGGTCAAGAACTGATATCCATTTCCGATGATTGATGTTCTCTTTTATTATATTTGAGGAGCCTATGTATTCTTGAAGATTGAATTGAAATTCGGTTATCATCTGTTTCATTTTAGAGCATGAAATATATCTCTCACAAACATTCAGAGATGTTTTGGTATATATGAGTTCTTGGTTATGCTATTTATACTCACAAATGTGTTGAAAGGTTTCATGGAACTCATAAACCGAGTGTTCCATCATTACTTGGATTATTGTTTGGTAGTCATTGTGGATGATATCTTGGTGTACACTCACACTCAACACGACCATGCCATCCATTATGAGATCGTTTTGAGTGTACTAGTAAAACATTAGTTATAAGCTAATATTGTAAAATGAAACTTTTGGATGGACGAAATTAACTTCATAGGTCATGTCATCTAGGAGACAGAAGTATTAGTATACATAGAGAATGTGAGAGAAGTAGTTTCCTGGGAGGAGTCGAAGAATGTTTTGCTGGTATGAAATTTTTTGGGGATGGCTGGCTACTAAAGGAGTTTTATTCAGGCCTTTTCATGCTTTCATGCACCCTAGATGGATCTGAATATGAAGGGTACAAATTATTTGGGGACAGATTCATGCGATTCAACCTTTCAAGAGCTAAAAGGATGATTTAATTCCTCAACGATACCGATTTTGCTAGAGTCAAGAAGGTTCTGTACTGTTTACTAAGATGCATAAGGTATCGGGCTATGATTAGTTCTTATACAGGGAGAATGAGTCATTGCATATGAGACTCAGAAATTGAGGCCACATTAGAGGGATTACCCAATGGATGATCTCGATTTGGCTGTAGTTGTACTTGATTTTCATGGTTGGAGACATTTTCTTTTAAGAGATCAGTTTGTGGTATTAACTAACCACAATGAAATCATTTATATCTTTACTCGATTAGTTTTGATTTTGAGACAACGAAGGTGGGTTGAGTACCATTTTTCTTTTAAATTTGATCTTTCATACACACCTAGGAAAGTCAATGCAGTATCTGATGTGTTGTGCATGAGGAATAAGATATAGGCATTTCAGGAGGCCTGTAGTGAGTGGCGGCTTATGGCTATGTTCTTCAAGATGAATTTAATGGTGCACAAAAAATAGGGGAAGACGTTTATTTCTTCTATATTTGTTACCACTACTCTAATGGATTTAGTGTAAATGGGGAAACCATCATATTTTGAAGGCCTATTACTAAGGGAGTGTGTGTCAGGTGAGGACCCTACTCAAGGATGGGCCATGGGAAAGGATGAGGTTTTGAATTTTCATGGGCACATATGGGCGCCAACAGACATACAGAAGGATATGTTGCAAGATTATTATGCCTCAGTATGGCTAGTTCATCCTGGTATCACCAAGAAATATCAAGATCTACATTTTTAGTATTGGATCCCATGAATGAAGTGGGATGTAGCTGGTTTCATTATGAGATGTTCCACCTATCAGTAGGTGAAGGCGAAGCACCATTGACTAGTAGGGATATTTCAGAATTTACCTATTCCTAAGTGGAAGTGGAGTCATTCTGTGAGGGATTTCATGATGGGTTTACCAAGGTATCCTCGAAGAAATGATGTTATATGGGTTATTGTTGATAGACTCACAAAGGATTCACATTCCATGCCGATCATGAAAACTTTCACTGTTAATGATCATTGAAGTTTTTACATATAAAAGATTTTAAATTTTCTCATGGTTCCACAATCTATTGTCTCAGGCAGGTATGCTCAGTTTACTTCTCATGTCTATAGGTGACAATAGAGGGATTTGGGTGCAGAGATACTTATGAGTAATGATTACCTTCCCCAGATAGATTTCACGTCGAAGTGCATGAATTAGGTTTTGGAGGGCATGCTTCGACCATGATTCCTTGATTTCGTGGGCTATTGGGAGAGACACGTACCCCTAGTGGAGTTTTCCTAAAACAATATTTTCAGGAAATGGATCAGATGACAACTTATGAGGATTTTAATGGTAGGACATTCCAATCACACCCTATGTTGGCTGGAGGTAGGTGATGTAGCTATGCTGGGACCTTATCTTGTCTAAGAGACTATAGAGAATGTGGAGTTTATTCAGAAGAAGATGGATATAGAATAGTCTCACCATAAATCTTATGCTGATCGATGGAGATGACCTCTAGAGTTCATGGTCAGAGATCAGATTTTTCTTACGTGTCACACTGTGGTTGGGACATATGATGATTAGGAGACATGAAAATCTTTCATCTAGATATATCGGAACTTTTGAGGTTTTAGAGAGATCCAAGTTGCATGCCTATCAGTTACTATTACTTGAGAGGTACCGGGATATGCACGAAATCTTTTAGGATTATCAGATGCGGCGTTATTTTTCAGACCTATCTCATGTTTTTTAAACCAAGGAGGTCGAGTTGGAGGTGGATGCATCTTTCTAGGAGAACCCTATTCACATTGTCGATCGTAGAACAAAGGATCTTCATGGCTGTTATATTCCTCTGGTATGAGTTCTAGGGATGCACGAGTGAGTGCAGGATGAGATTTGGGAGATGGGGGCTGAGGTATGATCACAGTGGACAGAGTTGTTCGCATATTCTTCTTCACCACCCTTAGAAAGTAAATTTAGGGACAAATTCATTTAAATGGGAATGTTTTTAAGAACCTCGATCTTTATTTCCTCTATGGATCTTGAATTTTTGTTGTTTTTTTGAAAATGTACAATTGGGTTTTTCTATGTACACACTGTGTACTCTTGAGTACACACCATGTAACCAGTTTCCACATACATCCATGTACTAGCTGTGGAACAACCTAGTACATGGTTGTGTGATGACCTAGATGACACACTTAATTCTAGTGCCATTTGAGACTAATAAAAAACATGTACATTAAATGAAAATTCCATGTAATTTTCTTTTACATTGATAAATTAGAGTGGGGTCATGTCTCATATTC
The DNA here is from genome assembly GCA_963277665.1 of Viscum album. Lineage (NCBI taxonomy): Eukaryota > Viridiplantae > Streptophyta > Magnoliopsida > Santalales > Viscaceae > Viscum > Viscum album. The sequence goes on along the minus strand of CAUJRU010000410.1, from coordinate 261,331 downwards.
AGAAACCCCTTCTTCTGGCAGGGGTTCATACCGTAGAGTGATGGAATGTCTGAAAAAATATGAACCCCTCCCGATTCTCTATATGAACTCCAACTAAGTTTCCATCAGTTGCGTTGGAATCCCACCGGAGTGTTCTCAAAACCCCTAGATCCACTCTTCATGATTCTTCCTCTCCCATGAGTTATTCAAGGTCTAGAGTTTTTTCACTTTTTGTATATTTACACAGATCTAGGCTGATTCAAGGGCCAATGTTCAAGTATATCAATCATGAGACAACGAGGTAGGTGTTTTGTGAATTTTGTATTGTTGTATTGGATTATATATACATAATGTTTTCCATTATCATGTTTGGGGTGTTGCATGATTTTGAACATAACACTGCTTCTTTCATGAAAAGTTTGGACTAATTGTTAAGGGGTTGTTTCTTAGGTGTAATGTTAATTAACTGGTTTACAGGACACCCCATTGGTGTGTTTTCCCTTGTTCGAATGTTTATGGTCTCTTGGTCTAGAATTATTGTTAGGAGTACCTTGTTTTCCATGCCTCGGTTGATTAGGATGGAGTGTATTGTTTTTATGAATTTCATGTGGTATGCTTTGTGAATTTATAGCAATGTAGTAATTATTGATTACATGTGTTGATTGATATGATATACAAACTATTTTTCTTGTGGACTGTGAGATCCTTGGACTAGGAAAACTATGGGGGTTTACATATTATTTACATAGGATCATGATACCCTTGGTATAGAAGTTAACCCACTGGTATTTATAGTGAGAAAAATCATGGAGGTTGTTTATAATTTTTTGAAATTACGTCAACCCTGGGTTATTGACCGTGAGAGCTATATTGGAGGTCATTTATAATATATTGATGCCATGTTGACCCTGGGGTATTGACCGTGAGAGCTTCCCAGGTGGTTTTTTGTAAATTATTAGTGATATGTTAAACCAAAGGGTTTATAACGTGAGATAATTCCATGGGGTTATTAATTAATGATGGAATTGTTTTGATGAGTCTTTTAAGCCAAAGAACAAGCATTGACTTGGTCTTGCCTGATTGTTTAGATGGTCATCTTAGACATATTATTTATTTATATTACATAGTGGGATATATATCTTAGTCAATATCATGATATTAAATGATTGAAAGAAAGAATAATAAATTTAAATGAATGTAACTAAAAACTATAGGATTGATTACATTTATGTATTTCCTATTTTCACTTCATTTCTGCATATTGCATGTTATATATATTCACTAACATTTGGGAACATATCATTTGGTGGTTGCCTATTGGGATTTGTATAACACCCTATTTGGGCCATGTTTTGGACCCAAAAAATTATATGGTTTCATGTGAAGATAATGGAAAATTACACTTCTTCATAAGTAACTTGATTGATGTAGGAGCTGGAGAGCATGGGACCCAGATGAGGCTTACGATGCTACTGGAGTTTACTTGTTTTATTTTTTACATTAGTTTTTGTATTTCATTCCATAATTGTGACTTAATTAGATATTTTAAAATATACATATTCCATATATATATATATATATATCCTTCTATTTTATTTACTTTCAGTCTTCTGTGGTTTACTTTTGTGGTATTACAGCTTCCAATATTTATTACTATTTGTTTTTCTAAAATGTATACTCTTCCAATGAGGGAATAATTTCCCCATTAATAGACCTTGTCCCACTCTTCTAGTAGGAATCCATTAGCATTTGGTGAAATTATATTATGGTCATGTGGCCATCCTGATACACGACTCCTTTGGGTGGCCCCTAGAATTGGAAAGTTTCAAAGTTGAATTGTTTAACTAAGGGTTAAAGGAAAAATATAAGGTTACGTTTTTTGCATAAACATGACTAAAATTATTTGGTTGAGATGATCTTGATCCATAATCCTCTTGTCTTAAAAATAACTCTCTTTTTATCTATATAAATTCCAAAATTAGTTTATAATAAATTAATAGTTGTGGAGTTTCCTAATGATCCCCTACCCTCAATTATAAAAGGGATCCTCTATTTCACTATTACTCACCAAAATAAAGACACTTAATTAATACAAAAACTTTCCATTTCCCATCCAATTATCCCTCATATCATTCTAGGTGAAATAAGTTGAGCAGAAAGCCATCTTATGGAGTCATTTTGTGAAAATCAAAAGGAGACAGTCGAAGAAGTGGAAATTGTTCTACCAACTCATTCAATGTTCATTTCATCTTCTAATTCATTTACCTTTGTTTTTTTCTTACTAAAGTAATAAATATTTATAATAATATATTATGATATGTTTTTATTATTATAGAAAACCCATATTTCTCCTTTTACCAATGCCATGAAAAGCAATATCACCATGTGTCCGTACGTATAACTTACCGTCTCCACGCCATGGTGTAAACTGGTTTTAATATATAAATTATTTCAAAGGGTATAATGATAAATATAAAATATTTAAATAATAAATATGATTTTATTTTGTGTCTGTATAATTTATATTCCATCATATTCTTTACCCATTACCATTACGGAATGATATAGTCAGTCATGCGTGCGTACGACCTACCATCTCCAAGATGCGTTGAGATTCATCCTACATTACAACCACTTTAGAATGATTATAAAAATGTATATAATGAATTAATATGAAATATATGACATAAAAATTGTACTGGAATAATATATTAATTCCGTTTACTTGCATCCATTCAATATGATAATAAAAACAGAAACATTGTTCATGCGAACATATGGCCTACTGTCTCCCAAAATGGTGTATTCCATTTCATTTATCTATGTATTATATTTATATAATAAACATATATGATATATAAATCGTGTTATATAGTTTAAAAGTTAGTAAATCATGATCTATGTAATAATATCATGAATAAAAATTCAAAACATGTATGATAAACCAAGCTATTATTACCTGGAATGTTTCTTTAACTTGGAAATTATTAATAAATAGGTAATATAAAGTCCTAAATGAATCATATATGATATCATTAATATTATTATGATTTTTTAGATGTTAATATCATTTTAAAAACTATTATACATGTGTTTTAGACATCTAAAAAGATTATTGGACCTATGGTAAGGGAATTTCATCACACAATTAATTTTTTGGAGTTATAAGCCATATTCACCACCTACATTTTATGTGTTGTGTTTGTATGTACCCTAATATATTTCATATAATTTATGAATTTATCTTCATTGTATTTATATATTCATTTGAGGTTATTGGGCTTATAAATTCAATGTTCAAAGTGGTAAGGTTTAATTTTACAGTCTTGTTACTTTCCGAGATTGTTTATACATAACTATTCAATAGGGGCTTTTTTATATTCTGTATCCACATTTCTTAAAAATATTTTCAAAATGAATCTTTTAAAGGTTTTATGTACAAAACTCTATAGATAAATCATCATGTTAAATTTTTTAATGATTTATCAATCTAAATCATTCCCATTAATATCCATGTATTCAAAATAGTTTTATGGTTTTATTTACAAGGAAATAAATGTATTAAAATGTTAATTTCATTAAAAAAATTCATTGTGGTATGAAACAAATTGATTAAAAAATAACTTCTTAAATTTATTCTTTTATAAGTGTGTTTCTTTGGAATAAATGATTTCAATGAAAAAGGGGAATTTTAATCAAGATATTTTAAATTATTTTATTAGATTATTTTCATCTATGTCAACATCCTTTGTTAGATATTGTGGGTAGTTGAGGTAAATCTATTATGATATCAATTACTATATTTTATTGAATGGTTATGATCATTATGATTGTGTATGTTTTATTTTTTTACAATTTTGGGATTATGGTTAAATTATTCATATTTCATACACTAGTTTATAATATGAATGATTGGGTTGTTTATGATTCTTCATTTTCATATGATGAACATATTGGACTAAGTAATTGATTTGAGGTGACTCCTATAGCCCCTCGATGCATCGGTATGTTTCATGATACAAATTCGATATGTTTTTTCTCATTTATTTTTTTTTTATTAGATAATTGTAAAGATGACTTAAAATTTTCATATTCTTAGCATGAAACATTGATTGTATTATATTCCTCAAAGGATACCTTGAAATTATAAGATTCATGGAAAGATTTCTTGATATAATTTGGTTCTTGTCTAGAATCCTCTATTGTATGTTTCAGAAGCCTAGAATTATGCATTCCCTCATTATGAGAATAGTTATAGATATTATATGTGATTTTTAAACTATAATAATATCCATGGGAATGTTTAAATGGTGTTATTTTATTTATTATTTCCATGTTATGATAAATATTACAATTAATGGGCTTTTGATTCAGTTTTAGACTTTTTCTTAAAATTTTATGGTTATTTGTGATAGGTTCCACTATATTGTTTAAATTTACTGAGCATATGAGCTCTTCACATTATTATGTATTATATTCCCAGGATTCCAAGAAATGTATTATCACTGATATAAAAGGTCAATCAAGGAGAATAATGGTGATACCAAATAATTATCTAAGTTGTATTTTAGGTTTTGAATTATAATGTAAATTTCAAGTCTGTATTTTGTTTTCCCAGACTACTAAACCAATCGGTCCTTTGTGATTTGATTCCTCGTAATCATGCCAATGTATAAATGTAATATATCATCTACACGCTTCCAGGGTTGGGGTGTTACACAAAATGTACATCAAAGAGTACATGGAAAATGGTTGGATTATATGGGGTGTGTATATGGCGTTTATTCCCCCACACATACATGACCTGGACTTTGTACATGGGCTAAAATATATACTGGTACACGGGAAACCATAAATGAGAATGACCCATATACTAGTACTGGGGTAGAATACATAGGTCATCTACACATAGTATAGTACTACACAAAAATAGCTTGATGACACAGTCATTTAACATGGGAATGACCCGGGATCAAGGGACACAATGTGTGACCCCTAATTCACATCGTGTACTCAATTACACATGGCATACAAATCTCTTCCTACATCTCCTATAAATTAATTTTTAGGGACTTTTCGCATTTTCATCTCCCTAAATATTGGTATGAATAATTTTCTAATCCTAGTAAAATAATCCCTTAAACAATACTTCTTAGATTTAGTTGTTGGAATCCCACTAGGAGTCTCAGAGTGGGATTCTCGGAGTAATTTGTATCAATGTGACCAACACTATGCGAGCATCAATCCTATACTCTGTTGGTTAATATAGATAGAGTTTTTGGTATCACACTATGGACCTAGTTGTGATCCTCATATATAATATCATATATATTTTTACTATCAATGTATTCACTATCTCAGTATGAGACCAAACAGGTAGTTCCTCTCCGACAGATGTCATTAGTGTTAGTCGACTCAGGAGTCGGTTCTTAGGGATGAGTGCATCATGGATCATCGAGCTGGAATCCATGGTTGGAGTATACTATTGTAGTGAATAACATCTAAAAATTGTGTTTTCATTGAGTATATCTGGGTAGTCTTTTTATTTTTGCTGTTTAAATATACATGTGTAGTGCTGATTTTATTTCCTTTGTTATATTATTTGCGATTTTGGGGTGTCTTACTGAGTATTTTTATACTCAACCCCGCACAGGCATTTCCCACATGTGTCATGTTTTGTACATGCGATTGACCTATTCATATATTACTTGGTATTCTAACATCAAATTGTGCTTAGTGAGACCAGATAGACCATGTGGTGTTCATTTATATTCAAATAGAAGTCCCAAACCATTACTTTTAGGATGTAATTTTGTTACAGGAATATTTGTGGTGGGCTTGTGTTTGTACATTTTAACATTCTTTACTTCATGTCGTACACAAGTTATTGGTTATAGACGTATTCATGTATTGGTTGTTCATTTGTTTTTACATTTCAGAATTTGTGGGCTTGGAGAGGTGTGTATGTGTAGATGTACATAAGAACATCCTCCCATGATAGTAGTATGCCTACTCATTTAAAGTCACCATCCCCTACACTATTGGAGCTGGGCATGGGTAGTTGTGGAACGGGCCCAATCGTGATGGGTCATGAGAAATTAGTTCACTTCTTAATTCTCATTATTCCTGAGCACTCTTTTATAGACACCTCTAGAATCTTTTTCTTCATGTATACATCAAAAAATATTAGATAAAAATTATTACTATAATATTTTTTTTAACGAACTAGGAAATATAATCTTCATACCATTTGACTTAAATTTTTAATGGTCTATAATAATGGTGTTTTTATTAGTAATTTATTTATTATCATTATCTCTTCTAATTTTTATTATATTCTTTGTAGAGAAATATCCAACCCTAACATAAGTAAAATATTAAAATTGAATCAATCCTTTGTTCCACATTTCCTATTATAAAATTTCATGAAATTAGATAATTAATTAATTAATAACATCTCATTTTTTCATCTATATTTTAGAAACCACAGTTCTCTTCCTTATTTTTACATTATAAATAATTCAAAAAATTTCTTTTTCATGATTATATTTTAATTTTAGGTTTGTTCCTCTTCTAATTTAATATTTAATAAGACTGATTTGGAGTTTATTAATTGTTCATCCATCATGATATCTATTTTAATGAGTTTATATCACTCAATCAATTTATTATGGAATAATTTCAATCAATTTCATCAATATTGTACTGTCATAATTAGTTTCACCAAACTGTTCAATTGCAATTGAAATCAGATTTACCCTAACAATGAACTCATTAACAATATCGTCTTCATAAATTCCAACATATTTTAACTATTATCAACTAATTTCTATCATTTATTGATTTATATTTTTTCTACTATCGATTCTATAATGAATCATCCATATTGAATTATTATTTCTACAACACATTAACATTGACATATCAATTTCTTTCAGAGAAGATAATAATGTATTCCTATTATTAATGTTGTTTGAAATGTTCCTAGTATATTTTGATTAAATGTTGGTAATTGATATAGAATATTAAATTTATATTTAACACAGTCATGAAAATTCATCCTAAGAGAGATATGTATGGGAACCATTTCCACTTCAACACATGAAAAACATTTCCATCAACTAACGGTACACCATTACTCTAAACAGAGATGTATTGATCCATTTTTCACACATGAATGGGAAAACATAATTTTGACCAACTATAATACCTATTTTTTAATATCTTGAAGTGTGTGGGGGAACTAAGAGGGGGTTAGAATAGTTTTTCTAATATATAAAACCCTTTTACAATATCATTTTTCTATAAAAAACAATTTTATAATTCCCACTGATGAAAATGATAATCATACAAAAATAATTTTATTAATGTGTTTCTGAAGATTTTAAATATGACTAAATCCCCTCTTTGTTGTGTTTATTATCCGAAAAAGAGTAATCTAGTTGTTTTATCATATACATCATTAAAAAGGGTATGAAATTTAACAAGTAACAAAAGCCTGCCTTAGCCAGTTAAAATATTTCATCAAAAAAATTATGTTTCACCTTAATGAAAGTTCTTGAATGTATATTTAATCCTCAGTATGGACTCTTAATATGATGATATTCTTCCTCTCCTATTTACATCAGTCATCGAGGTATGTTCTCAAAACCAAGATATTTTTTCAATTCTTGATCTTGATTTACACTTAAATTCTATTTTATCATTTTTATTACTGAAGACTCTACCTAAATTATATCCTCTTAAAACATGTAAAAATCATGACCTTACTTCGATCAAAATATATAATATTAAATATGTATGGATTTATCATCATTGTTTCCATGGACTTATATGATTTTTACATGCATTAACTTCCTTTAGCAAGGATCACATCTCAACACCATAGTATCCGCCTCGGTGGGTCCGCCATTTAGCTCATCATTAATAATTTTCATTTGGGATTTTGATGTTAAAATCATGAATAACGTACCATGATTATAGACTAATTTTATTTAGAGTCTTTTTATTTCATGAAATTATAGATTCTTATTGATATCAAATACCTCATAAATATTATAAATTTTTAATGAAACATGTCATATGAGGATCAAGAATTTATTATGTCAAAAAAAGTCATTTGTAATTCTCATATTTATTTTTTAGATCCAAATTTACTAATCGTATTTACCAATATCATACAGAACTTAATCCTCAGTTAAATTTCAAAAATTCTAATCTCCTACAAAACCAAAATTATTTTATCATGCTCTAATCTCATCCTCAATTATGGAATTGTAAAAAATGATATTAAATATCTTGTTCATATTAATAAATTTCCAACTCATTCATGGAAAAGTTTTCAACAAAAAAATATATATTATGTGTAACTGAACTGACTTATATGGAACAAAACTATCACACATATAAGAAAAAATTTCATATAAAAATAGAGATTTTATTTTTTTTCTATCAACCATAAAATTTGAAATATTCATTACAAAAATATCATATGATTAATAAAATTTCATTTTTCAAAAATCCAACTTATAATTTAATATTGTAGTGTTTAATTAGCTTGGAAAGAAACATCATACATTTATCTCAAAGGAAACTCAACTACTATGTACTCATTACAAATACCTTATTGTCCTATGAAATATATTATACATAGTTACTTCATTGATCATCACTTGCCTTTTGACATGACGACTAACTAAATAATTGTCAAACTGATAAAATTATTTTTGATAAATACAACATTATTGCTAAGATTTTAACATTATTATGTTTTATATCAATTTAAAAAGGAATTTTACTTATAATATCCCCCTTAAATGATGTAAATATAGGTAATATATATTTCTTTTATGAGATATATATTTAAATAATTATTATATCTTTTTTTAAAAGTAATAAAAACATTTATCTCTTTCGGTAGTCCATTTATAAAGACATATAACCTATTATTATTTTATATTTAGGTGGAAAACTATGTTCATAATTCATCATATGAATGATCAAAACAGTATTTTGATGTTATCCTAATCCAATTACTATAAAACTAATGATTATAACCTAATTATTAGAATTGAATATGGGAATATAATACAATTAGTTCCATTCATAACCAATATTCCTTTCACATTATAATTCATGGGAACCCATCTTTTTCATGACATACTCACATCAATCACTCAGGTTGTGGTATGAACTCACTTTAGATAGAATCTCAAAATTAGTATTTTCAAGTGAATTATTTTATTATCACCATTTAATTATTAATTATATCTATATCATATATAGATATATTACATCCCAGAAAACATTTACATATAACATAACACATGTATTTATTCATTCATAAAATGATATAGTTATTTAATTGCAATTCAATTACCAAAATTAACATTTCCTAATCATATTCAACTATAATCCTTACAAAACCAAAAGATATTATCTTTATCCTATGAATATAATAACACTGTAAACATAATTATCTAAATACATCACATGGTCATGGAATATTAATCCTTTTCAATTAAATATTTAAAATCATATTAAACTAAAATATTCAAAAGGGAATGCATATTTAGGCATGCATCCAACCTCCACATGTCAAGACATTTCCTAAGCTCACTAATTAGTGAATAGTCTGAAAGAAAGTATTGAAATTCATCAATTAATAAACATTATTGACCTCAATTCCACCATAACTCTAACACCATGTAAATATATTAAATAATTAACCGTTATTGTTAATTTGTATCCATATAATAAAAAAAATCACAACTGAATGAAAACTAAATCTTTTATATATTAGCATGAATGTTACATTTATATTCATAGAATGACCTCTTATAATAATATGTTTATAATATTAAATTATTTCATACAAATAGTAATATATAATTAAAAAATTTAATAAATTATTATTAAATAGGAATTTTAAATGAATATTTCAAATAATTTGACATGCTAAATACATATTTGCTACAAATTAAAACAATTTAGATTTCTAAATAAATTTTAATATTCTCTTGTGTGTGGAACATACTTTTACAAATAAGGAAAAAACATTTATTTTTTCATCCCATGTAAAATTTAATGCATTAGAATACACCAAAGCAATGAAATTGGAACAACCTCAAGAATAATTGGAATTAATAGGTTCTCAAATAAAAATGTTTTTATTTATATTTTCTTTCCAGCACAATATTATTGAATCATAACATGAATGTATCTTAAACCAATAAAGGGTTTTCTATGAATCAAATACATATACATGCAATGAATTTAATTAATTCATGAATCTACTATTATTGAAGAGATTGATTTCTAAAAAGAAATTCATATATAAAAAATTACACATACCTCATTATATATACTAATTTTTAGTCAATCTATGATTTTTATGGATATTACTATGCAATAATTGAATGAAAATTTCCTACTAATATGTAAATGGCCATTTAAATGAAAAAAATATTATGTGTGACCCATTCTACATTAATGTTGTGCTGTAAATGCCTAGTTAAGATTAATGCGATAGAAAAGAGTGAGATATTGTTTTTGAATGGCATGTGATGATTAATGCAATAGTATAAATATTGTAAGTAACATATCATTTTATATTGTATCTATATTAGACTATTTTAATTCTTAAGTTAATAAATATCATCCAATCATTATCCTTACAATGATATAATCTTTGTAACATCATTTTATATTATTTAGGAAATCATTAAATATATTTTATCACTAAATATGTGTTAAAATAGAAATATTAATGAAAATAATTTATAATATAATTTGTATTAAATTCTATGAAATTAATTTAATGAGCATATAACATGGCATGGTTACCTTTAACAACTATGATACAATTTCTATAAATTATAATTGGCTATTAGACACAATACATTGTATATCATGGGATCCAATGAGTATATGAATATTTATTGAGTATATATCACCATAACCATTACTAACGACATCAACCGGTATGTTTATGTGATTTTATGAGACACTTGTTAAGAACCATTAAAACGTTATAAGGCAATAACAAATATTAATATATTAAATTATGAAAAAATATTAAAACTCATTGATATTATTATGATTTTGAATACATGTGTTAGGAATTATTGATCATCTAAGAGATTCTAAAATAATTTCGTAATTCACTCTTCAATAAACACCACAATTGAAAGGAGTTTTTGAGAAGTGGAATCATTAGATATTATGCATGATTATTTATTTGACAATTACCTGTGTATATCATATATCATCTATGGGATATGAATGGGAGAAATATTTGGTACACTAAATTAATTTCGTTATATAGTAATCATAAAGGCATTATCTTTGATAAAAAATAGTTTATATAAAATGAATTTTTTTTGGAATTTTGTTGGTACAAAGATATTGTAAAGAATAATTATATATATATTATTGATCTAAAATAAAATTAGTAATTTTTTTATTATTTATAAAAATAAAATGATGTTTTATTTCTTCTAAAATAAATCAGAACATATATTTTGTAACATGATGTAGTGATCTATTTCAAAAGGAAAGGAGGAATTGAGTTATAAGAGATTGTAAAATTAAAATTTGAGAATTATATGAAATATAAATATGCAATGTTGTTAAAATGTATTGTGAAATAGGTTTATATGAGGTTATTGAAATTGAATTGACTTGGGATAAATTATAAATATAATGGCATATAAAGGGTATCTATGAAACATTTAATATTTCGGTTTTTTATGGAAAATAAATATTATACATAATTTATAAGAAATAAACTTACACCCTTTCAATAGTTCATTGGGAGTTCATATTTTGGTAAATTATTATAATATATGAGATTAATGATATAATTTATGAATAACAACAATGATTTGAACTTGGAGGATTTATCTGAAGGAGTGGGAAACATATTTAAAAAGTTGATTTTATACATAAAAACAAACATAAAAATAATAATATTTACTATTAAATATTTATTGCTAGATAAAGGTTATAAAAAATAATGATATTAAATTTGAGATACAATTCACCAGAAGGGATGATCGTGTCCACTCAGTTATATCATTCTATATTAAATCAATATAATATATTTTCTATGGTATATATGTTGAAATAACTGATTGATTATATAAAAAATATTTTTTGAGTAAGATTAAGAAGTTTTATTTTAAAATAAAATAATTCTTTTAACCATTTATAAAAATAAGTATTATGTATACAGGTTAGTTAGTGGGGGGTTTTTACTAATTATTTTGTTGTTTGTAGATTACATAATGCTCATAAAAAAATTATAGTTTAAAATTACAATTTATAATTTTAGGGATGGGAAAATGATTCATATTGAATTACATTGTTGGCCCAACCTACCAGGATGATTAAAATTATATTGGGATAATTAATTTTACATTAATGATTAGATCTATAATGTATTATATGTTTCCTAATTGACCTGATATCTCAAATAAATTAACAATTAAAATTAAATTAAAACTAAATATTAGTGAGAGCCACTATATTTTTGTTAAGTGAATCATTTTCTACTTACCATGAAATTTGGATATCTTTCATGGTCTTTTTACGTGAGGTAATACTTATTGTAAAGTTCTAGAACTATATTCTCTTGGAAAATGATGATCGAATATATCAATTTGGATTTTTTTTTCACCATAATGGTTATTACATTATTTACATGATATCCCCACTACCAACCATGGAGAACACTACAATGGAGGTATACAATATTTTTATATCATATACTATGAATAAATATTATTGGATATAGTAGTTCACCAAAAAGGATGAATTGTTTATTGGTATATGTGGAGTAAAAAGACTACTATGATTAATGTAGAGAGATTTAGCATGATAGTGAATCCTTGCGTTGTATGATCGAAATACGATGTACATGCTCAAATACAAGAGGGGGTTAATTTGATGTTTAAAAACATTCGTTTTTTACCTTAATGAAATGTATGTTTATCAAATTCAAACAAGGTAAATTCACAATGCCTATTTTAGTTACACAGACTTGCTAAGTTCTGGAAATATGGTTCAAGATGTTAAACTTATGAAAATATTACATGTAAAATATTCTACCATAAAGCATGTAGAATATTATTAATTAGAATACATAAGAGAACAAGAAAGTATAAAAAAGTTATACTTTCTTCCATTTTCAAAATACATCAGAAAATAAACCTGAAACAAAATAAATGACATGTTTGAAATATATTAACCCAGAGAGTAGGGTATCAAACATCCATGGATAAAGGACCATTGATTTATAATTTCAAGAAAGTCAGTCTTACCCACACACCGGTATTCCCTTGATAGGAATATCAGAATCTATATTGGTATCCCCGCAATCCCTCAAGCATGAAGGTACTTGGAACCTCAATCTTCCTAACTATAGAAGTCCTCGAACATTAAGGTAGTCAGCACCTCTTTCTTCCTATCCATGGAAGACCTCGATTTCACTAAGCAAAAATCAGAGTCACATAAAGAAAGCTGAAGAATATGTTCAGTACGCACAAGGCATGAGAGTCTCTCTGTCTAGAAATCACTTAAGTGGCATGAAATCTCGAGAGTGATCAATGATATCTCTGTTGTCCTCTGATCTTGTTAAAATGAGTTCCTATTTATAAAAACTTCTCCATCGGTCAGCTCCCTCCTCCGAAAGTCATATTTTTCCTTGAATCACGAAGAGACCTGTAAATTTTTCCCTCAAGAAACAGTTAGTTATAAATATATTGCATGACATTGTTTCATATCTATTTCATGTTTAATCAATATAAGGTTGCATAACCAAATATAATTTTCTAGAGTCTAAAGAAAAATAATGTTTGAAGTCTAAAAAATAAACACATAGAGACTATAAGTCATGAATATTCATATTCTGATCATCAAATAATTTAGAAACTTAATTATTTAGAATACAGATTCTGAATTCCAATGAATTTAGAGTCTGAATTCTAAAGAATTCGAAGTCTGAATGCTGAGGAATTAAGAGTGTGAATTTTAACGAATTCAGAGTCTGGTTCTCAGAAAATTCAGAGTCTGGATTTCTGAGAAACCAGAGTCTGAATTTAAGAGAATTCTAAATCTAAATTTCATAGAATTTGGTGTATGAATTTCAAATAATTCAGAATCTGAATTTTAGAGTATTTGGAGTTGGAATTTCAGAGAATTCGGAGTTTGAATTTAAAAGAATTCAGAACATGAATTTAGAACCTGAAAATAGAATACCATATATCTAATAATTTATAGGATTCCTAGTTTTTAGATGTAAAACAGATTTTTAGACTTTAGAAACACGACCATTTAGAAATATAGAAACTATAAAATGAATAATGAACACATAGATATGGATAAAATTACCTTGGGGAAGGAAAATATTCTTTATTAATATAATATTTTGGGAAAATAAAATTTCCCTTAAGATAGGGTGTTTGTGATTTTCAAAACATGAAAGCATAGAAAAGTCAAAAGGAATCCTTATTGACTCAACAATCTCCCCTTTTTGGAAAGCACAAACATCTTTAAAAATAATTATATAAGGACTTAGAATTTTTAGGAACATTAAAATGAAAAACATATCCCCCTTTACTTATGGATCATAGTGAATACGACTAACCCCTCCCCCCCCCACCCTAAGTTTTGAAATCCTTAAGGATCTTATTGTTTATTTCCTGAATGAGATTTTACATTTTCTTGCAAATGAAAATCTTCTTCTATAATAATTTCCCCTTAAATTAACTCCCCCTTACATAGGGAATCTGTTCTTATATAGAATTATTTTTATCATTACTTTCTCCACCTTTTTTATTTTCATATAGGAATATTGAGAATGGAAAAAAATATGGTACCTTAAAAAAAGTACTAAAGAATGAAATATATGAAGAAAATTTAAAAATTTCATTATTTCGGAAAGAACTTGTATGAGGAAGAAAAGTACAACAAAAGATCGAAATGAGTAAAAATTATCTTTCTATTTCCTTTCTAAATAGCTTCTTCAAAAAAATCAGATTCTTTATCTCCATGTGATATTCATCCACACACATAATAAACTGATCATGATCTTTGATTTTATTCCCCATGGATTTAATATTTTCTTCGTGAGCCTTAAGACATTCTTCTTAAGCTTTCAACACTTCTTCTTGCTTAACATGCTTCTCTTCAAACACAATTCTGAGGTCCCTTTCACTCTTTCAATTCAGAGCCACTGAACTGAGCTTCCCATTTATGTCGTGGAATTCTTGCTTTCGAGCAGTCTATTCGAGACTTAGATTTTCCTCTAATCATAATGTGAGATCCATGATCTTCCCATCTTCAGTGTCAAAGGAATCCTTCACATTATCTTGATATTCATCCAAATCTTCCTGGTCTTCAATTTTCTTCCATATACACCATTTAATATTTTTGCATGATCATTTATGTGACATATTATAAGGCCCCAGCCTTAAACCTTACTTAATATTGAATTAAATGAATAATTCACATTGAGGATCTTTTCAGGTTTAGAGTTTTAGAGAATTAGGACATAACTATTACATCACAAAAGATTACAAAGTAGAAACTTTTACTAAGTTTCCATAATATAAAAACTCTTAAAAAGAACATGTCTAGTTCCATGTTTTAGGTTGCGTGGCTTTCCCCTGATCCCATCCTTGACCCTATTCCACGTTAAGTCCTGTGAAAAACATTTCAAAAACATGGGATGAGCATAAAAAGCTCAGTAAGGGATACACAAAGAATGAAAACTGTTAGTTTTTCAAAACAACAAGTAAAACATGTATAATTTATCAAAGTAATACTGTTCACCTTTTCGAAGTAGTAAAAACTCTTCACTTAATAAAAGTTCATTACTTACCCTTCTGTAACCAAAAGATTACCATAAACCCCATATAAAGAACGCATAACATAAAAAGGTAACTTGGGACATAAACATACTTAAATGGAATAACCATACGGTCGACTTCCACACATACTTAATGGAATATCCATACGGCCGACTTCCACACATACTTAATGGAATATCCATACGGCCGACTTCCATACCCAATGCACTGGAGGTTATAACGTAACCACCCGTCCTGGTATTCACGGCACCACCCGTCATATTTTTTATCACGTAACCACCCGTAAATTGTCCAAGTACCATAATTACACTTAAAATATTGAAAATATAAACATTTCAATAACAACATTTCATTTTCAATCACAATAAGTAATTCCATGATATTGAATTAATCAATCTACTTTAAAAAAAATTTAAAAAAGATTTTTGAATCAAAGTGTCCCATACCACTTTGAAGATTTTAATGGAATTATAATTTTAAAAAATTAATGTCCATATAAATAAATACTGAAAACCATTTTGAAAACATGGACATTAAAGATAAAGATTTAGAATAATGAATCTTTAAAACATTTAAAACAATATTTTTGTTAAAGAGTTTTTAACAAAATGAGAGACTCTTGAATACAAATAATCGTGGAATAATATTTAATCCAAGATTTATTATATAATGAGAATAAAGGGATTCATGATATAATATGTCAAAGGACAGTATACACACCAAATAAGAGTAAATTGGTGCATAACAACAATGAAGTCTCAATGTAAATGTAAATTGAGATGAAATCCATTATAAAGAGGGTATCCTTAAACTAAGGATAAATCTATCACATAATTATGTGTGAGAAATAAAAATACACCCAATATAAGTGTATATTAAGTGTGAAATAATCTATGTTCATTCACACATATTCATAGGATTACATGTTCAAGAAGTACAAGTTGAACCCAAAGAAATCGAAATTGGGTTAAGATGTTCCCTTGTAAAAATTCAATAGCCTAACGGCATCACTTCAAAATTTGGAAAATTAGTCGATGAGAGAGTGAATGGTATCTCATAACTTGGACATAAAGTTTACATCAATAAGGATATATAAGAACATATCACCACATAATAAGATGTAAATTAAAAGACATAACAAAAGAAGTCTTTCAAAATGAGGATGGTGAAAGGTTCCCTTACTGATTTGGGTAACTTTCGAAATGTACACCCCATGAAAGAAGGACTATACAACATTGATGTAAATACTCATAAAAGAAAGTATGTTACACAAAGAGTAGAAAAATGGAGAGTACATACACCACTCAAAAGGAAATATTGGCAAATGTAGCATGAATCTCACTGGAATAAAAGTGAGATGAAAAATCCATTACGAAAACTCGGCAGCCTAACGACGCCACATAAGACTTCCAAAATGGATTGATGAGAGGTAATATTGTCTCTAATCATATTAACATAATGTTTACAGAAAGAGGAACATAAAATAACATCCCCCAACATAAGAAAGAGGAGCTTAAAAGAAGTGAAATAAAGGAGAGTACTTAAAAAGAAAGAGAGAGTTTGGATCTCTTACGAAAATTCGGCAGCCTAACGGCGCCACTCAAAACTTCCAAAATGGATTGATGAGAGAGAATAGGGTCTCTCATCATATGAACATAAAAATTACAGTAATATTAATAGAAAAGAACATCCCAATAACATGAAATATGAGTTTTAAAAGGAATGACATAAAAGAGTGTACTTAAAAAGAAAGAGAGGAGTAGGATCCCTTACCTCGGGTCCGACTTGACTCGATCGTTCTTTAACGTTATGAATAATAAACTTGAGTTAATTTCTACTTGCTTAAGAACCTTTTTCAAGTTAATTATTCCTTTTAAATCAATTATTGAAATGTTATAAACATTATGTAATCATTTAAGTTAATAATGTTTTTTTTGTCGATATTTGGTTCTAAAGTCAAAAGTGGACTTGTTACAATTACATGTTGTTCGTGTGGTCAAAGGTTCTTTATATAAAAAATTACATTCCTGATTTGTATATCATATATATAATATATATCCAGCATATAAATTTATTTATCATATTACATATTAATTTAGAGGTAATAAATGAAATGCACCGTTCATGGAGACGGTAAGCCGTACGTACGCATGAATGCTACTTTCATTTTTATGTCATATTAATGGAATTAAAACTAAATGAGAGATGTGTGTATTTTTAATTCCAGAATTATATTAATCATTTATATGTATCATACATCATATATATCCATTATATGTACTTATAATAGTACATTACATTTGAGGATAAGAAATGAAATGCACCGTTCATGGAGACGGTGAGCCATACGTACGCATGAACACTACTTTCATTTCTATCTCATACTTTAATGGAAAGAAAAAAATAATGATATAAGGGTATATTATAATTCCAGTATAAAATCATATATAATTACTTTAAATCCATCATTTATACATCCCACATATGGCATTAACGAATCAAATCACTTTGAGGGGGCGGTAGTCCGCACTTCCTAAAATGAAGATATCGCGTATACCCATAATGGAAGCCATAAAAGGTATGCCACAAATGAAAAATAAAGAAGCTTAAGTTAAACATAAATATATTATATATCATATATAAACATAGTGACATCTTAATGTCCACCTTTGAAGGTGTTATATGAGTGTTTAACAATCATCGTTTCGTGACGCAGAAATTCACCATCCATAGAAACAGTATATTCTTTAACCATTAGTTGAAAGTGTGTGTAAGTGTAGCTCGAATACTTATTATAGAAACATCCTAGTATATTTAATATACTGTAGTTGTTACAAAAGAAATGAATAAAAAGACTTTAGGGGGTTGGAGAATCAAAATAAAACAAAACAGCACAATTGAAGACGTTACCTTAAAATTGGGTAACTCCCTTTTGTTTGAACCAAAAGGGTTTCTTGAAGAGCTTCCTACCAAAGTTAATGCTTCTAGGATGAGTATATGGCTGTTTAGAGACAAAATGATCAGAGAGTTGCCGAACCAAAGGTTTTAGAGGTGTGGTTAAGGTGGTAGAGGTGGGGGCCTTTTGTAAGAGGAGAGGAGGGGCACTCTTGTAAAGTTACAAAATGTTACTTTATTTTCAAAAGCGTTTCGGATTTTAAAGGTCCCACATTGATGTATTTCGAGGATAAGGTGATAAGGGTTCTAAATCCACTCATAAAATAGGTTTTTGACATGTTTAGGTCTTAGATATTACATTATCTTTCCGTTTTATTTAAATCGTTAAATAACGAGGTCACCGCTGCATCATCATGATGTCATAAAGAATTTTATTTATTTAATGTTTAAATATTATAAAAATATTACTATGATGTAGGAAATATTTTTAGCTTTCCAATTACTATTTATAGCCAAAATTCTGACTTGTATAACCACATGTAAAATTATTTTAGTAAAACAAATCATGTTTGTGACATATTTATTTTAACTTTAAATAAATGGCATAAATGTCATTATCAAACCCAAGTGGCTCCATGGGGTACCAAAAATCGTCCCATGGGTTTTCTGGGTCGGCCATAACTCATCCAATAGGGTTAGGACAAGTTTCAATATATTTTCATATTATTATAATATCATTTTTACCTTAAATCACACTAATTACCTTTAATCGCGATTAATAAAACTTAAAAGTAACTTTTCATAAAAAAAATTATTTTCATCCCATTGAACCAAATTTTAATTAACAATTAAAATCATTTAAATTGGATTTTTGAAATTCAAATCACAGAAGTATTAAAGTCCCATTTAAACGAAAAATCAAATTTTGTAACCACCACTTTGTGGTTTCACTATTCATCAAAAATTGATGTTTTTCAGAAAAATACCAAAAATTCACCCTAAGCTATATTTGATATTCCAAATTCAAAAATGATGTCTATTTTACCAAATTCATAACATAGAAGTTGTATTAATTAATTTTATAATTAAATCCCGCAGTCAGAGGAAATAGCGTGTTTTTATGAAACAATAAGTATCAAAAGATTGACACTAGTTTAAGTCCAATTTCAAAGTGAAATTAATTCCAATGGCCACCATTGGATTAAATTGTAAAAATGTATTCTATTTACACTTTAAAACCAATTAAAAAGATAATATAATCATATAAATAAATCAGATTAAAAAGAGGTTTTTAATTAAAATACAACATTTTTCACTATTCATTAAAAATTGAACTATTTTTAGAAAAATACCAAAAATATACACAAAGTAAATTTTGGTGTCCCGATTATAAATAAGAATTTTATTTTGTCAAATATATCACATAAAATTGTCAAAAAGGGGATTTAAAAGAGGTTCTCCATCAAAAAGGCGGTTAATCGACGTTTTAAATAATATTATAATGTTTATGATTGAAAATTAGATTCATTCACATTTTTAATCCTATAACATTTATTATAAAAAGTAAAAATATTTGACAAACATATATAATCATTTTGTAGTTAGTTATGTTCATTCCTGCCATTACAACGGTTAAGCGTTAACTACTATTTAAAATAATACTATTTTATTATTAGTGTGCAACATAAGATTCCCAAGAAACTCGTTGTTGCATATTGGGTACGCCATCGAGCATAGCATCCCCTTTAAAGTAATATTAATATTTTATTCACATATATGGATAAATATAAAAATGCCATATTCTTTATTTACCTGGGGTGTTACATCCTTCCCCCCTTTTGGTAATTGCATCCTCTCAATTTTAAAATTGGGCTTGGAAATATCCTTGAATGTCCCACATCGGAATAAGAGTCGGAAAAACAATAACTTAAAAATAACGAAAGATAAGTACAGAGGTCACCTGAGTTAACCTATACTAGGATTCCATGTAGGAAAACATGGACATGGAGGAGAAAACATAGGGTCATGTTCTGATGGAGAGTGATAGAAAACATGTTTAGGAGAAAGTTAACCACAAGAAAATCACAAACTTGTGATGGGTTAAATGGTATTCGATTCCCCAGTAGGAAAAGTTAACAGACAAAATTTTTGTTTTATGTTACTCTTCATGGATGAATTTATTTTTGAGCCTAACTAAATCATAATTAGACATACTTACTTGTCACGTAGAATTCCAACTTTTACTAGATTCCTTGTTCAAACTCATATTTTTTCCAAAAGACGAGTATTTTGGAAGACTTGTTTGCATTAAGAGTACTATAATCAATTTCTAGAGAATCACCTAATCCAAAAAAGAGAAATATATACTTCCCATTTTTTTAGACTCTAACCAAAACCAAAACCAAAAAGGTTAGTACAAGATCAGATAATCTAGAAAAGGATAACCCTTTATAAAAAGAAAATCTATTCTTAATCTCCAAAATTTGTCCAACGAAACCAAAAGTTCAACGAGGACCATTGGATAAACAATTGTCCATAAAATCCTTCAAATTAAACCAAACTAAGATTGAAACCCAAATATTTTAAGGATTTATTCACATAGTCTTACAAGGTACAAATTAACTTTTATCTCCAAATAACATCACTTGCTCTTAAATTCTCATATTGAAATGTCATTAACCTAATCACATATCCTCCATGATAGGTTAATAATTTCCATAGATAACCCAAAATAAACTTCCTCTTGATTCATATAATCATCTAACTAAAAAGAATCAGTCAAACTAACCAGGGACTTCACGTAGTCCAGTGGTAGGCGATAAATACCAGTCGCACTTTGGTTGTGGGTTCGATTCCCGCAGCTTTGTCCGATGTGACGG
Source organism: Viscum album (assembly GCA_963277665.1). NCBI lineage: Eukaryota > Viridiplantae > Streptophyta > Magnoliopsida > Santalales > Viscaceae > Viscum > Viscum album. The sequence goes on along the minus strand of CAUJRU010000410.1, from coordinate 239,706 downwards.
GTTGTCACACGGTCTGCCTGTTGTCCATTTTCCAAAACTATATAATTCTTAAAACATTCCCCAAAACGAGATAAAATATTCTAAAATAATCATAACATATTTTAACCTCAATTTTATCTCATTCCTTTCATTTTCCATCATATCATATAATAACCCATAATTACCTCAAAAGTAAGGATCATATAAACCCTAATGGTTACCTTTAATAATTATTACCTGAACATCCACATCGATTGGTCATCTCGTACATGATGCATTATAGAACATACCAAGGTTCAAGTGGTTGATCATGACTCCTTGATAGTTGGTTTAGAATAGCCACGAGTTTCCTCATTGAATACCCCATTTCATCCAGTCTCTTAATCAGAGAACCACCACACTTTCCTTCAAACCTATTGTCACTTTGGTGCCTGCTAGATCCATCCATTCACTAAAAATAGAAATGTATGTGTGAGTATATCATCAAAACCATCATGTACTAATGAGGGAGATAACCACTAAGATATACTTACTCATTCCCTTTATCTTAAACTAGGACTCTTTCTGAAATCCTATCCATTATGGCACTGTCACTTATGCTTATAGAATACCCTATCCTCTAAAGTTATCTAAACCGACCTTTGATACCAACTATGAGTCCCCGTCCTTAAACCTTACTTAATATTGAATTAAATTAATAATTCATATTGAGGATCTTTTCAGGTTTAGAGTTTTAGAAAATTAGGACATAACTATTACATATCAAAAGATTACAAAGTAGAAACTTTTACTAAGTTTCCATAAAATAAAAACTCTTAAAAAGAACATGTCCAGTTCCATGTTTCAGGTTGTGTGACTTTCCCTTGATCCCATCCTTGACCCTATTCCACGTTAAGTCCGGTGAAAAACATTTCAAAAACTTGGGATGAGCATAAAAAGCTCAGTAAGGGATACACAAAGAATGAAAACTGTTAGTTTTTCAAAACAACAAGTAAACCATGTATACTTTATCAAAGTAATACTTTTCACCTTTTCGAATTAGTAAAAACTCTTCACTGAATAAAAGTTCATTACATACCCTTCTGTAACCAAAATATTACCATAAACCCCATATAAAGAACACATAACATAAAAAGGTAACTTGGAACATAAACATACTTAAATGGAATAACCATACGGTCGACTTCCACACATACTTAATGGAATAGCCATACGGCCGACTTCCACAAATACTTAATGGAATAGCCATACGACCGAATTCCATACCCAATGCATTGGAGGTTATAACGTAACCACCCGTCCTGGTATTGACGTCACCACCCGTCATATGGTTTATCACGTAACCACACAAAAAATGTCCAAGTACCATCATTACACATAAAATATTGAAAATATAAACATTTCAATATCAACATTTCATTTTCAATCACAATAAGTAATTCCAAGATATTGAATTAATCAATCTACTTTCAAAAACCATTTAAAAAAGATTTTTGAATCAAAGTGTCCCATACCACTTTGAAGCTTTTAATGGAATTATAATTTTAAAACATTAATGTCCACATAAATAAATACTGAAAACCATTTTGAAAACATGGACATTAAAGATAAAGATTCAGAATAATGAATCTTTAAAACATTTAAAACGATATTTTTGTTAAAGAGTTTTTAACAAAATGAGAGACTCTTGAATACAAATAATCGCGGAATAACATTTAATCTGAGATTTATAATATCATGAGAATAAAGGGATTCAGGATATAATATGTAAAAGGACTGTATACACACAAAATAAGAGTGAATTGGTGCATAACAACAATGACGTCTCAATGGAAATGTAAATTGAGATGAAATCCATTATAAAGAGGGTATCATTAAACTAAGGATAAATCTATCACATAATTATGTGTGAGAAATAAAAATACACCCAATATAATTGGATATTAAGTGTGAAACAGTATAAGGTAATTCAAACATTTTCATAGGATTACATGTTCAAGAAGTACAAGTTGAACCCAAAGAAATCGAAATTGGGTTAAGATGTTCCCTTGTAAAAATTCGACAGCCTAACGGCGTCACTTCAAAATTCCGAAAATTAGTCGATGAGAGAGTGAATGGTATCTCATCACTTGGACATAAAATTTACATCTATAAGGATATATAAGAACATATCCCAACAAAATAATATTTAAATTAAAAGACATAACAAAAGTAGTCTTTTAAAAAGAGGAGGGTGAAAGGTTCCCTTACCGATTTGCGTAACTTTCGAAATGTACACCCCATTAAAGAAGGACTATACAACATTGATGTAAATACTCAAAAAAAATTATGTTACACAAAGAGTAGAATAATGGAGAGTAAATACCCCACTCAAAAGGAAAATTTTCGCAAATGTAGCATGAATCTCATGGGAAGAAAAGTGAGATGAAAAATCCCGTACAAAAACTCGGCAGCCTAATGGCGCCACTTAAGACTTCCAAAATGGATTGATGAGAGGAAATAGGGTCACTCATCATATTAAAATAAAGTTTAAAGAAATCGGAATATAAATGAACATCCCCCAACAAAACAAATAGTATCTTAAAAGAAGTGACATAAAAAAGAGTACTTAAAAAGAAAGAGAGAGGTTGGATCTCTTACGAAAATTCGGCAGCCTAACGGCACCACTCAAAACATCCAAAATGGATTGATGAGAGAGAATAGGGTCTCTCATCATATGAACATAAAAACTACAGTAAGATTAATATAAAATAACTTCCCAATAACAAGAAAGATGAGCTTTAAAAGGAATGACATAAAAGAGTGTACTTAAAAAGAAAGAGAGGAGTAGGATCCCTTACCTCGGGTCCGACTAGACTCGATCGTTTATTAATGTCCTGAATAATAAACTTGAGTTAATTTATACTTTCTTAAGAACTTTTTTAAAGTTCATTATTCCTTTTATATCAATTATTGACATGTTATAAACATTATGTAATCATTTAAGTTAATAATGTTTGTTTTGTCGATATTTGGTTCTTAAGTCAAAAGGGGACTTCTTACAATTACATGTTGTTCGTGTGGTCAAAGGTTCTTTATATCCAGAATGAAATTTCTGATTTGGATATTATATATATCATATATATCCAGCATATACATGTATTTATAATATTACATAATCATTCAGAGGTAATAAATTAAATGCACCGTTCATGGAGACGGTAAGTCGTACGTAAACATGAACGCTACTGTCATTTCTATGTCATATTAATGGAATTAAAACTAAATGAGAGATGTGTGTATTTTTAATTCCAGAATTATATTCATCCTTTAGATGTATCATACATCATGTATATCCATTATATGTACTTATAACAGTACATTACATTTGAGGATAAGAAATGAAATGCACCGTTCATGGAGACGGTAAGCCGTACGTACGCATGAACGCTACTTTCATTTCTATCTCATTCTTTAATGGAAAGAAAAAAATAATGATATAAAGGTATATTATAATTCCCGTATAACATCATATATAATAACTTTAAATCCATCCTTTATACATCCCACATATGGCATTAACGGATCAAATCACATTGAGGGGGCGGTAGTCCGCACTTCCTAAAATGAAGATATCGCGTATACCCATAATGGAAGCCATAAAAGGTATGAAAAAAATGAAAAATACATAAGCTTAAGTTAAACATAAAAATATTATATATCATATATAAACATAGTTACATCTTAATGGCCACCTTTTAAGGTGTTATATGAGTGTTGAACAATCATCGTTTCGTGAGGCAGAAATTCACCATCCACAGAAACAGTATGTTCATTAACCATTAGTTGAAGGTGTGTGTAAATGTATCTCGAATCCTTATTATAAAAACATCCTATTATATTGAAGATACTAGAGTTGTTACAAAAGAAATGAATAAACAGATTTTAGGGGGTTGGAGATGCAAAATAAAACAAAAGAGCACAAGTGAAGACGTTACCTTAAAATTGGGTAACTCCCTTTGGTTTGAACCAAAAGGGTTTCTTGAAGAGCTTCCTGCCTAAGTTAAGGCTTCTAGGATTAGGAGAGGGATGTGGAGAGACAAAAGGATCAGAGCTTGGTCTAACCAAAGGTTTGAGAGGTGTGGGTAAGGTGGTAGAGGTGGGGTCCTTTTACAAGAGGAGAGGAGGGGCACTCTTGTAATGTTACAAAATGTTACTTTATTTTCAAAAGAGTTTCGGATTTTAAAGGTCCCACATTGATTTATTTCAAGTATAAGGTGATAATGGTTCGAAATACACTCATACAATAGGTTTTGGACATGTGTAGGTCTTAGATATTACATTATCTTTCCATTTTATTTAAATCGTTAAATAATGAGGTCATCATTGCATCATCATGATGTCATAAAGAATTAAATTTATTTAATGTATAAAAATTATAGAAAAAATACTATGATGTATGAAATCTTTTTAGATTTCCAATCACTATTTATAGTCAAAATTATGACTTGTATAACCACATGTAAAATTTTGTTTAGTAAAACAAATCATGTTTGTGACATTTTTATTTTATCTTTAAATAAAAGGCATAAATGTCATTATCAAACCCAAGTGGCTCCATGGGGTACCAAAAATCGTCCCATGGGTTGTCTTGGTCAGACATAACTCATCCAATATGGTTAGGACAAGTGTCAATATATTTTCATTTTATTATAATATCATTTTTACCTTAAATCACACTAATTACCTTTAATCACGATTAATAAAACATAAAAGTTACTTTTCATAAAAAAAATTATTTTCATCCCATTGAACCACATTTTACTTAACAATTAAAATAATTTAAATTGGATTTTTGAAATTCAAATCACAGAAGTGGTAAAGTCCCATTTAAACGAAAAATCAAATTTTGTAACCACCACTTTGTGGTTTTACTATTCATCAAAAATTGATGTTTTTCAGAAAAATACCAAAAATTCACCCTAAGCTATATTTGATATTCTGAATTCAAAAATGATGTCTATTTTACCAAATTCATAACATAGAAGTTGAATTAATTAATTTTATAATTAATTCCCGCAGTCAGAGAAAATAGCGTGTTTTTATGAAATAATAAGTATCAAAATATTGAAACTAGTTTAAGTTCAATTTCAAAGTGAAATTAATTCCAATGACCACCATTGGATTAAATGGTAAAAATATATTCTATTTACACTTTAAAACCAATTAAAAAGATAATATAATAATATAAATAAATTAGATTAAAATGAGGTTTTGAATTAAAATTCAACATTTTTCACTATTCATTAAAAATTGATCTTTTTTCGGAAAAATACCAAAAATATACACAAAGCAAATTTTGATGTCCCGATTATAAAGATGAATTTTATTTTGTCAAATATAACACAAAAAATTGTCAAAAAGTGGATTTAAAAGAGGTTCGCCATCAAAAAGGCGGTTAATCGACCTTTTAAAGAATATTAGAATGTTTATGCTGAAAAATTGGATTCATTAACATTTTTAATCCTCTAACATTTATTGTAAAAAGTAAAAATATTTGACAAACATATATAATCATTTTGTAGTTAGTTATGTTCATTCCCGCCATTACAACGGCTAAGCGTTAACTACTATTTAAAATAATATTATTTTATTATTAGAGTGCAACGTAAGATTCCCAAGAAACTCGTTGTTGCGTATTGCGTACGACATTGAGCATAGCATCCCCTTTAAAGTAATATTAATATTTTATTCACAAATATGGATAAATAAAAAAATGTCATATTCTTTATTTACCTGGGGTGTTACACTTATAACCAATAAGAAGTGATTTGAAACATGCCTTATGTATGATAAATTTATCCATAAGCATTGAAACTGAATTTGATTTCCGATTGAACGTACGTAGAAGCAACTGAAACCTCAAATCTATAAATGGAAATTATGTAATAGTACTAACCATATTTTTCAATGATTATACCACAAAATCATGTCCAAGAGAGGATGACTCTGAACTTGAGTGTTTGGTTGGTGAGGATTATTTTTCTATGTCTTCATCTTTCTTATTCAATGAAGCCCCAAAATCTTTTTTAACCATTGATTTTCTAGGTGTATATACACCACCTGATTTCACTTATCAGCTATCTGAATGATGTATCTTCCATTCGGTGATTCATGCTCACTATCTGATAAATGAACAATTTTATCTTCATCAACATATACTTTCTCAAATCTGGCCACAAAATCCTATTGCTAAATGAAATCATGATTGTTGCTTTCTTATTCAGATGTTTTGTTTAATTCATCAGGATACTTCTCATCATATCCAGGTGTAGAAACTTTTGAGGACTCGGCTTTAGAAGATCATATTGGTAATTTCTCAGAAGGACTTTTTTTCTCATTATAATCCTCTACTTGCCTTATCATTTCTTCGGTATCACCACTACCTTCTTCTTCTTCTTCTTCTGCTTCCACTTCTTTCACTTCTTATTGATCTGGTTTCTGAATTACCAACATCATTCTTAGTGTCACTAGAATTGATTCTTTCAAAAAATATTCCAGTAGTTGAATTTTCCCAGAAGCATTCTCAGCTGCATTAAGTAGAGATTGAACGATTTCAGCTTCGGAATTTTTTTTATTCGACTTCATTTCTTTCTCTTGATTCTCAATATCCTCGGCATCTTTTTTCTTTAACTCTTTTTCCTCAGCAAGGTCCAAGACAAACCTAGGATCCCCTTCATTATTCTTTATCTTGTCTTCTCTCTATATAGAGATGATTTGATTAGGGTAAGACTTTTTTTTCTTTGGCATCGTTGGTGCTTATTGAGTTTCCTTAGCCTTAGGTATTTTTTATTCTCTCTTCTGGTTCCTTTGCCTTTCTCTTCCTTCCACCCTTCTTATATGTTTCTTCCACTTCTGGTTTCTTTGACAAATCCTCTAATTCTTCTTCAGGAACATCATATAAATCTCCTGATTCACTAGAAAAACAAAATTTCATTATCCTTAGAGTTCCGTCACTCAACAACATCACCTTGTAATTTCTCGACATAGAATTGTAATGAATTTTTAAATACTCAAGACAAAAGAAAATAATATTCTAGAGAATATCCAGTTAAATTAGGATTTGAGATTTCCAATTTCCATTCTTTATATTCTCAATTGTAACCGAGATATAAACAACCAAGTTTATCTTATTGTGGTTCACCAAGAAATCCAAAATATAAATATCATTCTTTTTTAGTGTATCCTTATCTCTTTTCCTCGGAATAACAAAACCTTGAACCACAACTCAATTATCCAAAAACTCATAGGTAGATTAACAATATTTGGATTCATTACCTCTAAAAGACCATGACATGGTAGATATTTGTCATTATCAAAAGATCTGGCTACATCCGGAGATGATAATGTGGTTTTATTATGGTTTTTTCTATTTTTCAGAAGTTATCATGTTATCAAACTCTACCACACTTCTATCTGTATTTAGTGTAAGTACTTGGCCATAACACATTACATAATACTGAATTAAATGAATAATTAACATTGAGGATCTCTTAAGGTTTTGAGTTTTAGAGAATTAGGCCATACTATTATATGACAACATGAATATTACATGTAGACACTACTACTCAGAATCTATTTTTTTATAAAATAAAAACTCTTAAAAAGAATCATGTCTAGTTCCATGTCTTAGACAACATGACTTTTCCTTGATCCCATCCATGACCCTATTCATCTGTATGTCATGTGGAAAACATTTCAAAAACATGGGATCAACATAAAAATCTCAGTTAGGGTTATAAAATAAAGAAGGAAAACATTATCCCATCAATAAATACAAATCAATGAAACCATACATTTTAATCATAACATACCTCATGAAATCACCAGATTTATGAATAACATACAGAAATCATAAATTAGAAGGGTTACATATGGAATTCATAGCATATATACATTGTAGCTATCACAGCTACGTAGGGAGTAACACTTGGAATACCCATCACAGTATATTCCCTAAATCTCTTTGGAGAAACCTCATGTTTACCTATGTCATGTTACCCAATGAATTAGAGAGCTATCTCGGGCTCACCTGCCCTAGGTTTATCACAGAACCACTCATATACATATAAAATTCTCAATAACCATAACATATTCATAACATATAACACAAGCATAAAAGAAAGAAAAAATTATATCAAATCAAGATATTAAAGTAAACAATTATTTATGAAAACATTTTCAAAAACCATTTAAAACATTTAATAAATATATTTTTGACTCAAAGTGTCTCATACCACTTTGAAACTTTTAAAGGAATTATCATTTGAAAACATTAATGTACATATAAGTAAATCCTAAAACCCATTTAATACATGGACAATAATGAGAAATATTTAGAAGAATAAATCATTAAAACATTTAAAATGATATTTTACTTAAAGTGTTTTTAACAAAATGGGAGAAGCTTGAATACAAATAATTGAAGAATAACATTTAATTAGAACATTATAATATCATTAGAATAAATGTATTCATGATATAATGTTCCAAATGATAGTATATACACCATATAAAAGAGAATTGTTGTGTAACAACAATGAAGTCTTAATGGAATGTAAATTAAGACGAGATCCCTAATAAATATTTTATCCTTAGAGCAAGGAAAATAAATTACATAATTATGTGTGAAAAATATAAATGCGCTAAATATGATTGTATATTCAGTGTAAATCAATCAGATTACATTAACACATATTCTTCTAAAAAAGAACACCAATTAATTTGATGTTTAACCTAATAAATAGAGACAGAGTTAAAATTACTCTTATCAAGTTCATATCGATGAATTGAGAATTTATCAATGGAGTGATTATGTGTATCAAATTTATATCAACATAAAGAGGATTGGAAATTACTATAATAATAATAAATATTTATTCCCCACATAATCATAGCACTACATAATCAAGAATTAGAATATTTACCCAAGGAATGGAAATTGGGTCAAAAGGTTCCCTTACCGATTTGGTAACTAGGGAAACATAAAACCCATGAATGAAGAATAAATAAATGAATATTTAAATTCCAATAAATTTAATTATATTACACAATGAATACAATCTTGGGCAGTATATACACCACACAAAATTAAATAGTGCCAAATATTGCATGAATCTCATGGGAATAAAAAGTGTGATGAAAACTCCTTACCATATTGTAATTAATCGAGTCGTATAACCAAAAGATAATAACCAAAAAATGAATCACATAATATCATGAATATATAGATAATAAATATAATATATATCAAATGGTAGTACTCAATACACCACATGCAATAAATAAGTGGCAAACACTGGAAATCTCACTGAATTAAAACTGAGATAAGAAAATCCCTTACGTCCTGTCCTACATGACTCGTATGTTCTTTTTTCTTCCTGAATAATAAACATAAGTTAATATATAATCCATTAAGAAAATTTTTAAAGATTATTATTCATTTTATATCACTTATTATCTTCCTATAACAACTGGTTAATTATTTGAGTTCATATTGGATATTTTATCGATGTTCGGAACATGAGTCAAAAATGAACTTGTTATAATTAAAATTTGTCCATGTTGTCAATATTACATTATCTAAAAAATTATATTAATGATTTAGATATCATATAAATCATATATAACCAGTATATGTTTGTATTTATAACAGTACTTAACTATTTGTAGATAATAAATGAAATGCACTGTTCATGGAGACAGTAGGTCGTACGTACGCATGAACACTACTTTAATTTCAATTTCTCATTTTTAGGGAATTAAAACATAATTATACAAAGTTATATTATAATTCCTGAATAATATCGTATGTAATATCATTAACTAAATCTTTTATAAATCCCACATGTGGCATTAACGAGTCATCTCACTTTGAGGGGGTGGAAGTCCGCACTTCCTCAAATGAAATTATCAAGTTTACCCATAATGGAAACCATAAGGGTATGATATAAATGGAAAATATAGAATAATAAAGAAATGAAAACATAATATATATCATATATAAATACAGTTCCATCATAATGGACACCATTAGAGGTGGTATGAGGTAATTTAATAATCATCGTTTCGCGAGGCGTTAGTTTTCCATCCAAAGAAAGATTATGATCTTCACCCATAAGATGGAGGTGTGTGTAAGTGTAGTTATAATAGTTCTCATAACAACATCCTAGTATATTGAGGATACTATTTTTTCTATAAAATAATGGAATAAAAATAATTTAGTGGTTGGAGGAGTAAAATAAAAGAAAAGAAATTAAGAGAAACTGTTACCTTTAATTTGGTTAACTTCATTGGTTTGAACCAAAAGGACTTATTGAAGTGATTTATGACTATGTTAAGGCTTATAGAAGGAGTATAGGGATTTAGTGGGCTTAATAGGGAAGAGGATGGGTGATCCTAAAGGCTTATGCGTGTGGGGAATTGGTTAGAAGTGGTCTCCTTTTATAAGGCATAGGAGGGGCTCTTTTGGAAAATGTGAAAATATTATTTTATTATATAATGATATTAGGTTTCTAAAAGACCAAAAATCATTATAGTGTAAGATAAGATGAATAATGGTCTAAATAAAACATTACAATAGAAATTGGACAGGTTTTGGATAATATTTTAATAATTATAATATTATTTATTAAAATCATTTTTTAATGATTTAAATACTGCATCATTATTGTGTCATATATAATTTAATTTATTTGATGTCTAATTTTCTTTTAAAAAATACTATCATGTAGGAAAACTAATTATATTTATAATGAATATTTATATTTGAAAATATTACTTCCATAACACCATATAAAAATTACTTTACTAAACGATTTTTTGTCATTTTGTTTTAACTTTAAATTAATTAATCTAAAGTGTCATTATCACTCTTAAATGACTCTATGGGGTCCCAAAATAGACACAAATATGACCATGGTCGGATATGACTCATAAAATAAGGTTTGGACAAGTGTTATGTTAATTTGTAATTATCAATTTATTTTTTTTACCTTGAATTACCATATTTACCTTTAACCGGGGTAAATAAAAGTCCAAAGTTACTATTCACCAAAAATTATTTTCATCTTATTGAACCACATTTTATTTACTAATAACAACTATGTATGTCAGATTTTCAAAATTCAATTCACATAAGCTATAAAATTTCATTTAAATGAAAAAGTCACTTTTTTAAGTGCTATTAAGTGGTTTCACTAATTATCAAAAATTGATGTTTTTCAGAAACATATCAAAAATTAAGCCTAAGATTTATTTAATATTCTGAATTCAAAAATGATTTTTATTTTACGAAATTCAAAATATAAAAGTGGAATTAATTAATTTTAAAATTAATTATCATTGTTAAAACAAATAGCGTGTTTTTAAGAAACAATATCTATCAAAAGATTGACACTTGTTTATATCCAATTTCAAAGTGAAATCAACTCCAATGACCAAAATTGGATTAAATGGTAAAAATATGTTCTAATTATAATTTAAAACCAATTAAAATATTAATCTAACCATATAAATAAATTAGATTAAAATATTTTTTTGAATTAAAATACAGTATTTTTCATTATACATTAAAAAATGAATTTTATCGTAAAAATTCCAAAAAATTACACAAAGTAAATTTTGATGTCCTCATTATAAATAAGGATTTTATTTGGTCAAATATAATGTATTAATGTGACCAAAACTATATTTAATGAGGGTTCTCCATGAAAAGGCGGTAAATCGACCTTTTAATGTAAATTATGCTTAAAATTAAATTCATTCACATTTTAAGCCTCTATCTTTTATTGGATAAATGTAAATACATTTAAAAAACATGTATAATAATATTTTAGTTACTTTTTTTCATTCTAACCAATACAATGGCTAGTAGTTAACTACTATTTAACATAATAATATAAAATTATTAGTGTGAAGCATAAGATTTAAAAGTTACTCGTTGTTGCGTATCGGGTACGCTATCGAACATTTTATCCCTTATAATGTAAAATTAATCTTTAATTCAAAAATATTAGTAAATATTAAAATTGTCTTATTCCTTATTTATCTGGGATGTTATATCATTCCCCCCTTTTTGGAATTGGGTCCTCGTAATTTTCAAATTGGGATCAGAAACATCATTAAAAATCCCACATCAGAACAAGAGACAATAAAACAATCACTTTAAAATAATGGTAGAGAAGTAAAAAAGGTTACCTGATACAACAAATACTAAGATTCCATGAAAACATGGATATGGAAGAGAAACTAACTCTCATAGGATAATAGAGAGTGATATAGAACATGATCACAGAAAGTTAACCACCACAATACCATAAATTTGAGGTCGGGTAGAAGTCTGATGATTAAATAGAGATTATAACATTTATTTTCTTCATTATCCTTTTCATAGAGTAGAATAATATTATTAATAACAAGACTAATAATGTATGGAAATATACTTACTCTTCATGTAGAGTTTCATCCTTTAATAAAAGTCTACCACAAACTCATCTTTTCTCCAAACGGTAAGTATTAAAGATGACTTGTTCCCATTGAAAGCACTATAATCAACTTCTAGAGAATAACATGATCCACAAAATATGAATCATATATTTCCCATATTAAACAAATCAAAAATTTGTTAGTACGTGATCAGATAATCCCCAAAAGGATAATCCTTTATAAAAATAAGTACAATTATTAGTCTCCAAAATTCATCCAAAAGTACCCAAAATTCAAGAAAGACCATTCAATATAAAATTGTCCTTAAAATTAATCAAAATAATCAAAGAAAATATTGAAACCCAAAACTCATAAGGATTTAAATCACATAGTCTTCCACAGTAATTCTTAATATTTATCCCCAAAAACATCAACTACTCTTAAGGTCTCATACTGATGTGTAATTATCCTAATTATATATTCCCTGTGACAGTTTAATCATTTCCATAAATAATTCAAATTACCTTATGTACACAATAAAAACATATTTTCTTCCGAAATTATATTTCAACCATTACTAGATAATTTAAATCCAAAGGTATTATATTTTCCTTAAGCATATAGGGTTCTCAAAAGAGAGAATGTTTTCCAAATTAATCTTTATCAATTATTCACCAAATCATTTTCCTATACTATGAATGTCCATTTGATAAAACATATAATCCCAAATAAACTTATTGTTGATCAATAAAATCATTTTACTAAAAAGAAGTAGTCATACTGACCAGGGACTTCACGTAGTCCAGTGGTAGGCGATAAATCCCCATCACACTTTAGTTGTGGGTTCGATTCCCGCAGCATTGTCTGACGTGATGGGATGTCACACGGTCTGTGTGTTTTCCATTTTCAAAAACTATAAAATTTCATAACATTCCAAAAAAAGAGACAAATTCGTCAAAAATAACCACAAAATAATTTATCCTCAAAGGTTATCTAAGACATTTCATTTTCCTCCCCAAAATGTAATAACTATATATCACTTCTAAAATAACTATGACTCTTTATATTATTTTAACCATTATAGTTATTTCACATATGCTTAAATTACACCATAACCTCTAATGTTATCTAAACAGACCTCTGATACCAATTATAAGGATCTGACCTTAAAACATTACATTATATTGAATTAAATGAATAATTCACAATGAGGATCTTTTCAGGTTCATAGTTTTAGAGAATTAGGATATACTATTACATGACAACATGAATATTACATGTAGACACTACTACTCAATAACCATTTTTTTCCTAAAATAAAAACTCTCAAAAAGAAACATGTCTAGTTCCATGTTTTGGACAGCATGAATTTTCCTTGATCTCATCCTTGGCCCTATTCATTTTTAAGTCTGGTGGGACAAATTTCAACAACTTGGGATGAACATAAAAATCTCAGTAAGGGTTATAAAATAAAGAAGAAAAACATTATCCCATTAATAATTACAAATCAATGAAACCATAATTTTTAATAATAAAATAGCTCATGAAATCATAAGATTTATGAATAACATACAGAAATCATAAATAATAAAGTTAACTTATGGAATTCATAACATACTTACATTGTAGATATCAAAGATACGTAGGGAGTTACGCTTGGAATACCCATCACAGTATATTCCCTAAATCTCTTAGGAGAAACATCACATTTACCTTTATCACGTTACCCAATGCATTGGAGAGCTATCTCAGGCTCACCTGCCCTAGGATTATCACGAAACCACCCGTATACGTAAAAAATGCCCAATAACCATAACATATTCATAACATATAACTCACAAATAAAGGAAAGATAACATTATATAAAATAAATATATTGAAATAAACAATGCTTTATGAAACCATTTTCGAAAAACCATTTAAAACATTTAATAATGAGATTTTTGAATCAAAGTGTCCCATACAACTTTGAAACATTTAAAGGATTTATAATTTGAAAAGCTTAATGTCAATATAAGTAAATTCTAACAACCATTTGAAAACATGGACATTATTGAGAAATATTTATAAGAATAAATCTTTAAAACATTTAAAACGATCGTGTAGTTAAATAGATTTTAACAAAATGAGAGATGCTTGAATACTAATAATTGAGGAATAACATTTAATAAGAAATTTATAAAATAATGAGAATAAAGGGATTGATTATATAATGTGCCAAAGGATATTATATACACCATATAAAAGTTAATTGGGGTATAACAAAAATAAAGTCGTAATGGAATGTAAATAAAGACGAGATCCCTAATAAAGATGATATCCTTAGATTAAGGACAAATCAATTACATAATTATGTGTCAAAAATATAAATACACTCAATATTATTGGATACTCATTGTAAATAAATCAGAGGACATTCACACATATTCTTGTAAAAACAACACCAATGAATTGGATGTTTTATCCAATAAATAGATACAGAGTTAAAATTACTCTTATCAAATTCATATCGATGACTTGACAATTTATCAATGGAGTGATTATGTGTATCAAAAGAATATCAATAGAAAGGGGATTGTAAATTACTACACAAATAATAAATAGTGATTCCCCACATAATCATAGCATTACATAGTCAAGAATTAAAAGATTATCCCAAGGAATGGAAATTGGGTTAAAAGGTTCCCTTAAAGATTTGGTAACTTACGATACATAAAACGATGTAATAAGGATAAAAAATGAATATTTAAATACCCATAAATTTAATCATATTACCCAATTAATACAATCTTGGTCAGTACATACACTACACAAAAGTAAATAGTGGAAAATATAGCATGAATCTCACGGGAATAAAAAGTGAGATGAAAACCCCTTACCACGTTGTAATCAATCGAGTCATATGAACAAAAGTTAATTACCAAAAAATGAATCATAGAATAACATGAATATAAAGATAATGAAGATAATATATATCAAATGGAAATACGGAATACACCACATGCAATAAATAAGTGGCGAACATTGAAATCTCACGGAATGAAAAGTGAGATGAGAAAATCCCTTACCTCGTGTCCTACTTGACTCGTATGTTCCATGTTCATCCTGAATAATAAACTTATGTAAATATATACTTAATTAAGATTATTTTTAACGTTTATTCTTCGTTTTATATCACTTATTTTCTTGCTATAACAACTGGTTAAATTTTTGAGTTCATATTTGATATTTTATTGATCTTCAGAACATGAGTCCAAAGGAAATTGTTATAATTATAATTTTTCCATGTGGTCAATAGTCCATTATCTAAATAATGATATTAATGATTTAGATATCATATAAATAATATATAACTTGTATATATATGTATTTAGAAAAGTACATTACATTTTTGAGATTAAAATGAAATGCACCGTTCATGTAGACGATAAGTCGTACATACGCATGAACACCACTGTCATTTCTATTTCTTATTTTAATGGAATTAACTCATAATTATACATAGGTATATTATATTTCCAGTATAATATCATATATAATATCATGAACTCCATCATTTATACGTCCCAATGTGGCATTAACGAGTAAGTCACATTGATGGGGGGGTAGTCCACACTTCCTCAAATGAAATTATCATTTTTACCCATAATGGAAACCATAAAGGTATGATATAAATGGAAAATACAGACACCTAAAGAAAAAATGAACATAATATATATCATATATAAATACAATTCCATCATAATGGCCACCACGAGAGGCTGTAGGAGGTAATTGAACAATAATCGTTTCGTGAGGCGGTAGTTTTTCATCCACAAAATTATTATGTTCTTCACCCATTTGATGGAGGAGTTTTTAACTGTAGTTCGAATCCATCTCATTAAAACATACTAGTATATTTATGATACTGGTTTTTCTCTAATATAATAGAATAAAAAGAGTTTATGGGTTGGAGGAGTAAAATAAAAGAAAAGAAGTTAAGAGAAATCGTTAACTTTAATTTGGGTAAATTCCTTTGGTTTTATCCAAAAGGAATTTTTCAAGTGCCTTCTACCTAAGGTAAGGATTCTAGGAGGAGGAGAGGTTTGTAGGAATATTAATTGGAGAGAGTTTGGACGAGCCTAATGGTTTGAGAGGTGTGAGGAATTGGTTAGAAGTGGTCTCTTTTTATAAGGGAGAGGAGGGGCTCTTTAGGAAAGTGTGAAAATATTATTTTATCATATAATGATATTCGGTTTCTAAAGGTACAAAAATCCTTGTAGTCGAACATAAGATTACTCATGGTCGAAATAAAATATTCAAATAGGTATTGGACAGGTTTTGGATAATATTTTAATCATTATAATATTATTTATTTAAATCATTTCCTAATGAGATAAATACTGCATCATTGTTGTGTCATATATAATTTAATTTATTTGATGTCTAAAAATATTAATACAATACTATCATGTAGGAAATATGGTTACATTTATAAATAATATTTATAGTCTAATATATAAATAATATAACACCATATAAAAATTAATTTACTAAACTATTTTTTTGTCATTTTTTCCTTTACTTTAAAATAATTAATCTAAAGTGTCATTATCACTCTTAAAAAGCTCCATGGGGTCCCATAATAGATCCAAAGATGCCCATGGTCTGCCATGACTCATCAAATATGGTTTGAATAACTGTTAAGGTAATTTTTAATTATTAAAATATATTTTTTACGTTGAAATTACCCAATTTACTTTAACCGTGATAAATAAAAGTCAAAAGTAACTATTCATCAAAAATTATTTTTATCTTATTGAACCACATTTTAACTACTACTAACAAACATATATGTGATATTTTTGAAATTCAATTCGAAGAAGTGGTAAAATTTCATTTAAATGAAAATGTTAGTTTTTTAACTGCTACTAAGTGGTTTCACTATTCGTCAAAAATTGATGTTTTTCTGAAAATACCAAAACATTAGCCTAATCTTCATTTCCTATTCCAGATTAAAAGATGATGTTTATTTTTTAAAATAAAAAACATAAGAGTGGAATTAATTAATTTTAAAATTAATTCCTGTTGTTAAAACAAATAGCATGTTTTCAAGAAACAATATCTATAAAAAGATTGACACTTGTTTATGTCCAATTTCAAAGAGAAATCAATTTCAATGACCAAAATTGGATTAAATGGTAAATATATATTTTAATTACACTTCAAAACCAATTGAAAAGATATTATAACCATATAAATAAATTAGATTAAAACACAGTTCGGAATTAAAATACAATATTTTCCACTATTCAATAAAAAATGAACTTTATCAGAAAAATTCCAAAAATTTACACAAAGTAAATTTTGAAGTCCTCATTATAAAGAAGGAATTTATTTGATCAAAGAGAATGTATTAAAGTGACCAAAACTATATTTAATGAGGGTTATCCATTAAAAGGTGGTAAATCGACCTTTTAATGTAAATTATGATTGAAACTAAATTCATTCACATTTTAAGCCTCTACCTTTTATTAGGTAAATGTAAATACATTTAAAAAACATGTATAATCATATTATAGTTACCTTTGTTCATTCCCTCCAATAAAACGTCTATTAGTTAACTACCATTTAAAATAATAATATTATATTATTAGTGTGCAACGTAAGTTTTCATAGAAACCCATTGTTGCGTATCAGTTACGCTATCGAACATAGAATCCCATTTAATGTAAAATTAATATTTAATTCATAAATATTAATAAATAAGAAAGTGTCTTATTCCTTATTTTTCTGGGATGTTACATTTAGTCCCATTTACTTTACACTATAATAAATTTTCATAGGATGTTACCTATTGATTGATATAAACTGGTTGGCTATTTTATAATTTGTTTTTGAAAGGTTTGGTTCAATTATTTAATTCAATATAAATATCATATTTTTCATGGATGTCCAACGTATGGTCTCTCAATGTTGAATTATCTATAATGGATATCCTACATGATTTAATATTGTTTTTTAATTAAAATTTTATCATGTAGCCTTATTGATTCAATGGATCCTTTCTCTATCACATGTGGATAAAAATATCCTATTGGGTCTTATTGTTGTATAACATGGGTGATGAGGAAGGTTGGACCAAGATTCTTCATGAAAAAAGGTATCATAGACAAGATTTTTTATATTGATTTGTTCTTATAATCACATCTTGTTAAATTGAGAGTATATAAGTGTGGAGATGGAAAGTAAGAACTCATGAGGTTGTTGTTGGGAGGGAATAGTTAAATTTTTCTCACTATAATCCTTCACTACCATTAGTACATGTGATTTGGTTTAATTATTATTATTGTTGAATCTATGTTTTTAATGATTTTATTTTTATCGCCATTTTCAAATGATCAATTCTTATAAGTGTTTATCATGTAATTTTGAGATGGAAATATAATGGAAGCAATGATATTAGTTTTTAATTCATGGCATAAAGAGACAAATAGTTACCAAGCACATATTTTGGAAAAATTTCTATAACTATTCCATGATTGTTTGATGATCACCAAATGATTTGGTGAAGACAATCATAGTTCAATATCCCATTTTGTTTTTGTAGACCTATTGTTTCGTATATTTCAATGTATTGTATTGGTAAATGGAAAATGATCAAGGGTGGTCTTGTGATTTTTTGATTTGGGTGGATTCATTACTTAGTAAATTTTGGTGATGTGTTTATGGTTATCTTGTTAATCTGAAACTAATTTTTTGTGTGGAGGGGGTTTCATGAACAATATCATCAGTTTAAAATGATTATATGGTGATTTTTTGTAAAACAAATTTCTTTTTATGTAATAAATATGGTTAAGGTTTGTATCTAAAATGTAAACTTTGCTAAAATTATTTTGAAATTTAGTTATCTGGTGTTTTTGAGTTTAATAAAAATAGATTTATGATGGATGTTTGATAAGTTTTGTTTGAAATATACATATATGATTTGATTTTTCTATTGGTTTATAACTATGATATTTGGATGAAATTTTGAGGAATTAATTTCTGGGGATTTGGATGTGTTTTATTAATATTATTCATCCCAGAATGGTCATGAAATATTGTAAAAGTATTGTCTTTAATGATAACATCTATAGTGAATCCTCTAATAATTTAGATAAAACATCATCATTTATTGAATCTTCCGATTTTATGGATACAGAAGTGGAAACAATCCATTCTTTTTCTTAGATAATATCTCACAATTCATGGATTGGAATCTGATTCCCAAATGTGGTAATATTATCATTGTCGATGCAAAAGAGTGGAAAAAATGGTTAACTAAGTCCTAAATTATCAGGACTCTTTAGTTTTTGTGCATGATCGTTTTCTATTCAAGGTTAGTTGACTAATTTTTAGGTTATTAGAATAATAATTTCCTTAAAAATTGATGTATGGTTTTTCTTGTATGTTTTTCTTGATGAAATTCCATTAGGGGTTGGATCCCATGGAAATAAAGGTTGAGAAAACTCTTCAACTTTTGAGCCTTCATATGGGTGAGTGGCCAGCGAGGATTGTGTTTTTCATTTCATATAGCCTCTTTAATTTTCTATCAAAATAGTTATATACGACAATGTGCATGAATATTTATTTAGAAGAGGTAAACTTGTAAAATAATGGTGACCTCTTCTTGGATGTAGACTAACAAATTATAAGTGAGTGGCCAAGGATGAAATGCGGGTGGAAGTTTACCATTCTTGTAAACCTATGATTAGTGGAACCTTAGTTGTACCAAATATTACTTAAGGAAATACATCATATATTGATAAGAAGATTAATGATCCAATTTTATTGGTGAATGTTTCCAATAGATAGTATTTTCAAGGACCAGCCTCTACTCATATGAATAGAATTCCATTTATCTGCTTCTAGTGTGGTTCTCCATCACACATTATGCACTTTTTTCAAAAATATATAAGAACATAACATTTTTTTTCATATTTTAGGTCATCTTAAATTGTTTTATATGTATTTTTTTTGGTGTAAATGTTGTGTTTGATATGGATTAGGTTATTATATGTCATCTGGTATTTTTCATGTATTTCAATTAGGTTCGGGTCTTTACGAAATTGCTTATTGATGATTATTATTTGTTTCTTCTGTAATTTATTCTTGGTAAAGTTAGTTTTTATGGTATTTATATTTAAAATTGTGGGTTTTTTTTCACATTTAATTCCCTATGATTTTTTTGTGTGTGGAACATGATGACCCATTTCTTCTCCATTTATCTAGTGTTATTCCAATATAACTCCTTGATGATGTTGGTCTTGGTTTTTAATTGGTTTATTTTTTTAGTTTTTTGGAGGAAATATTCTTATGTATTTTGGGTATATTATTTGTAATTAATTTAAATGTGTATTTTTTAATTAGATATTTTTAATGGTTTCCTATGTTTAATAGAATAATATATTCTCTTATGACTTTCTAGGAGGTTATGATAGTCTATATCAGTTGTTTCCATATAGTAATGTTTCCCCTTGGCTCCAGTATCGTACGTAATATCTGAATAGTAGAGAGGCCTATTATATATCTCCATAATTTTAGGACATCAAAATAGATGGTTTTCCTTGAACAATTTTTGGATATGATTATAGAATATTGGGTAATGATTTCAATTATTTCAATGATTTAAGAAAATTATTTTAATTATGGATCACATTAAGGGGTCTTATTTGGATATTACCCTTACTAGTCCATCCCCAACCAAAGCCATATCATAGTTGTGTGGTGAGTAGTTTTGACACATTATTTCATTCTATGTTGAAAAATGGAATTCTGTAAGAACCTAGTTATTATTGCAAGTTACTTTGGAATATTCTTGATGTTAATCCTGAGCAGCGCCCTCAGACGGCGTGCGATGCCGAGCCCCGGAGTGGCCGAAATTAAATTTTCAGTGCGTTCACGCTGAAAATGCCAAATAAATGAAATACCTCCTAAATAGAGTTTCTGATCAAAGATCCGAGTGTACGGATGGGTCGAGAATGGGTTGTTTACCCTAGGATCGACATTAAACATGTCGGCGCGGGACGTTTGGACACCTCGCCCGCTTTCGGAACGTTAAACGGATAATTAAATTAATTAATTAATTCGTTTAATGGTGAAACACTAGTATCTCTTAAACGGTGGCTTGGATTGGGAAACTGAGGGCACTGTTGAGTTCAGAGCGTGCCGTTACCATATGAGGGATGTATGTTTTGCGGGCGCGACCCGTCTGTGAAAAATGGTCCCTGGGGCATTTTCGTAATTTGGCGGCCTCGGGCGTTGGGTTTAATAAAATTTGAACGGGGTCTCAAATTAAAATACTGAGACCTCCGTCGTGCTTGGCCGGTGGTGTTTACCCTAGGGGAGGCTTATCCTTGAACCCATCAGGCGTTTCAGAAGCGGGTTAATTTGTGGGTTTTAAATTAATTTAAATTTTAATTAATTTTCTTTATTTAAACACCCCTTCCCCATCCTCCCCTATTTTTTCCCCTGGAGAAACCCCTACTCGCCTCTTCTCCTCCACCTCTCTGGTGAGGTGCGGCGACTTTGGCGAGGCGTGGTAATTCCGGCAGATCGACGCGAAGCTCCGGGCGAAGCCCAGTGAGGTAGGAGGTTACGTTGCGTTTTAATTCTGCATCTACCTTTGAAATCGTTTTATAGCATCGATTTGCCAATGAATTTGAAATCAAATCTCATATTTGCGTATTACATTTTATGATTTTTCTGGTGCTGGTTTCGGATTTCAATTCCGAGTCCCGAGCTACCCGTAGCAGTCCAGCGAAATTTGCAGGTTTTTCCAGTGGTTTGGAGTTTTCTGGCCGGTTCTTTGGGGATCTGGCGGTTCGGCAGCAGTGGGAGGCGGTGGAGGCCTTGGCACGGTGGCGGCAGGCGCAGCGGGGTGTGCACGGACGACGGCTGGCTCCAGGGCATCGGCGCAGCGGGCTTCACAGTGCGCGAACACGGCGGGGTTAGTCGGCGGAGCGTCGGCGGTCGAGCGCAGCGAGGCGCGGACGACAGGGAGGAGCGGCCAGGCAGTGTCATCGTGGCGGTCATTGGCGGCTAGCGCCGGGCGCGGAGCATGGGTGGAGCGGCCTTTGGCCGGTCGTCGCCGGAGAAGACCGGGGTCTTTGGACCCCAGTTGGCATACAGAGGACCCGCAAATGCGGGTCCTGTTCTTAATGAGGAAGAGGACCGGCCGAATGGCCGGTCATGTTTTGTTTTTAAAAAAATTCTTAAAATATAAAAAAGGTTATAATAATAATAATAATATATTATTATTATTATAAAATGATTTATATTTTAATAAATCATAAACCGGGAGTCGGTTTCATGAGCCGTCTACGGTGGCGCATGCCTCAGAATGAGAGGAATATTTTTAGATGGTTTCGGGTAATTTTAATCCCCGAGACAGGGGCCTCGGAAGTGCGACACGCCTTCAAGCGGTTGAGCATTTTTTCGGGAATCTTGTTTTGGACAGCGAGGACACATCCAATGTCCAAATTGAATGCCATCAGTGGCGTTGCGACCCTGGCGTTGAGCCGGAGTTTTCCAGTATGGTTTCGGGCATTGAAGCTGGAGTTATGGCCTGGGCCCCACGGCCCGTCTTTCAAGCTGTACACATCGTTTCATAAATTTTTCATCGGGCATCCGTTAGGGGTGTGCGAATAGTCAATCCTGGATGTTTTCCCGAGGGGATTGAAATAAGGCAATCCACCCTCTCTACTTCGGCACGATGGTGTGGGGCCCACGAGGGCCGTTTGGGCGTCGAAGGTGATTTTCCATCTTTATCACTGGGCAACCGTTTTGGACAAGTGAAAAGTCCATCTTGTGTTCTTTTTCAAGAGGATCGCAATGGTGTGATCCGTTCATTGTGTTTTGGGACCAGGTTGTGGGTCCCACGCAGCACCGCTCGTGAAAGGTGCGCCAGAATGCATCTTTTTCTCCGGATATCTTTTGCGCTCAAGTGAGCAATATTATTGACGTGTTCTTCCAAGGATATCGTAATGGTGCGATGCGCCCGACTGTTTTCTGGGCCGAGGCTCTGGATCACAGGACGTCGTTCGGGCGTGAGGCGGTGTTGGTGACTTTTACGTCGGATATCCGTTTGGGACGAGTAAGTAGTCTATCTCGCGTGTTTTCCCACGAGGATTATAACGGTACGATCCATTTGGTTGTGTGGAGCCTCTTGCACGATCTTATTAAAGGTGAAAAAATGAAAGGTTCTCCAGTGATGGTTCTTCTACTGTGTTTGTAGCGGACCCTTGGCATGTGATCGCGAGCACTCCCGTGTGAGTGAAGTAATGCTTGAATAGATGTGGTTGGCCGTTCCTGGGCCTTTTACTTGGAGTTGATACGTTACGTCTTCGCGTAGATATTGGGTGTTGTGGGAACGATGGCCTTTTGGCTGGAATGTGGTATACTCTGGGAGTATACGAGAGCCCTTGGAAGTACATGTGGTTTGTACTTGATACTGTTTGTGCGCTTGTTTGGGGATTGACTTGGGGCCACACATCGTGTGGCCCCCATGTGCGTGTCGTGTTATGCTTTGCGTAACTTTGACCTCTCGCGACGTAGAGGGTCCCTCGGTTCTCGTTTGTTGACTAGCAGGGTTGAGTTTTTTTCCCCGTCTCTGTGCTCGATGGTTTAGATCATCAAGGTTGAGTGGTTTCCCCTGGTCTTGTTCCGGATTCCGATGGTTGTGTGATACCCACTCCGTGATCCGTTGGCCAGTATTTTACCATTCAGTAGAGATGGCCAGAGTAGTTTCAGGTCTACCCTCCAGCAGGGCTGGGCAGTGGGTCGCCCGTCGTCTCGTTCCAGGTTTACCTTCCAGCAGGGCTGGGCAGTGGGTCACCCGTCGACTTCTTCCAGGTCTACCCTCCAACAAGGTTGGGCAGTGGGTCACCTAATGGCTTATTCAAGGTCTACCCTCCAGCAGGGTTGGGCAGTGGGTTGCCTGTCGACTTGTTAGGGTTTACCCTCCGGCGGGGCTGGGCAGTGGGTCACCCGTCAGCTTATTCCAGGTCTACCCTCCAGAAGGGTTGGGCAGTGGGTCACCTAATGATGTATTGTGGTTTAACCTCCAGCAGGGCAGGGTAGTGGGTCACCTGATATCTTATTATAAATTACCCCCAGCAGGGCTGGGCAGTGGGACACCTGTTGGCATTTTAGACTCAGTTCGTTCTACTAGGATAGTCTGTAGCTATTCCTCCGTGACAATCAGAGTGGAAACCATGGTTTTATGGGTCGGTGATGTGATAGCTTGACTTTAAGGAGACCTCTCGACTGTGGGGCAGTGACGAGTTATGGTTTTACGTTCCCCCAAAACTCTCAAGTACAAGGAGTGCTTTCCCCACCGAGAAGCATCCTTGTGACGTGACCTAAAACCGTGCGGGCGAGTCAGTGCTGCCCAAAGCGGATAGTGTCGAGGTGCGGTGATTGAGCCCTTGACATGTAGATCGGGGCAGACGCGCGGGATGCTAGGTATCGATGGTGTTTCTTCTGGGACTTTTGGCTACTCACTTTTCTTGGGCTAAGCTACGGGACGGAGATCCCCTTACGAGCTAGTTCAGGTTTCTTGACAGAGAATATATATGTATATACATCGTACCAGTACCCACTCCTTGGGTTTTGGCTACACTCCTTCCAGGAGAGGAGAAGACGCACAGGGTATGCCTCTTGCTTTCCGTGTCTAGCTTCTCATGGTTGGACAAGTCTACTCTCCTGCTATAGGTAGAGAATAATCGACGAGAAGTTTATTTTATCACTGTTTCCAGCTCCTTGTGTCTGGACGATTCTACCTCCCTTCTCTTGTTTGGTTGAGCTGGACTCTCTACTGGACTATTTACTGCACTCTTTATTTTACTTCTGTTCTACTCCATGTTCAATCTACTTCTCACCCTTTGGTACCTCCTTTGTTTCTCCCCCGAGCCTTCGAGGTATCCTACTGAGTATTTTTATACTCACCCCTACTTGGGCTTTGCTCGCACTTGGTGTGCCCTTGAAAACGACGGACATGGGGAGTGTGGATTCTGAGGAGCTTAGGATTATGGGAGCTGGTATCGCTTGTGGTGGTCGGAGTCGGGCTCTAGTTGGGGGGACCCTTCCATCTGTTCTTCTTTTGATTACCTGTTGTCGGGTTGTTGCACTTTTCTGGTTGGGCGCGTGTTTTTTCCCTTTTATTTTTAGTGTACTTTCAGCACATTACATATACTGTTTAGAGTTCGACGCACTCTTGTGGTTTGTTTATAGCAGTCACCCTTTACTTTTCATTTTACTCTGCACTTTTGTATTGAGTGTGATGCGTGTGTTTTTGTACCAGTGCTTAGGCAAAGGCCTCCCCAAGTTGTTGTGCCTTCGGCGCTGGTCTCCAGCCCCTGGCCTATGGAGGTGGGCTTGGGGTAGTTGTGACTCGAGCTGGGGTAGGGTCGGTTTGTGACGAAGTGGTATCATAGGAGGATCGTTCCTTGGGACGTTGTTCGGACATCCCAAAAATAAAAGGAATTCGTTAGGATTTAGGGAAACTGTGTCAACGTGTCTCGAGAGTGGCTCTCAGGCCAGGGAGTTCAGTGATGGTGTGGCGGCAAACGTATCCATTCACCAGGACCTTGATAACCCGCTTGTCAACTCAGCATGCTGAGACACTTGTTGCAGGGAACTTTGTTTCTGCATTACATAGGACTGAGTCTTGACTGTCCTTCTTTAGTCATCTCCCCTTCATTGTTGTTATTGGTATAGACATATAGTATCATCTGACTGCGGCACTCCTTGATAATATTTAGGATGTATCCGTGAAAAGATCCATCCAGGATACCAGCTTTGGTTTGTGACGACGACCCAATGAGTTATGAGGCCTCAGTCCAGGACCCATCATGCGAGCCTTTTCTCTGGGTGGGCTGGTAGTAGAACCTCCACCTGTTGAGCAGCAAATAGCTTCAGCAGAGCAGGCTGAGCTTGAGCGCAGGTTGAGCTCGATCCGTGAATTCCAGCGGCAGGGACCGCTGATGTTCAGTGGTGAGCCAGACCCTCAGGCAGCAGAGGGTTGGCTAGAGACAGTGGTTCACCTTTTCCGGCTTGTGTGGACGTTGACAGATCTTATGGTGGCTTTGGTAGCCAACCTTTTTTGTGGAGCAGCTTGACGTTGGTGGAGTCTGGTGACTCGGTTTCTTGATGAGTCGTCGCATTCGTGGGGCGACTTTCTGTTTTCGTTTTGTGAGGAGTTTTCCCCTCCTACTTGCGCTCCATTGGGATTCAGGAGCTCCTGCAGTTTCAGTGGGGAGGGATGACGGTGACCAAGTACGTGGCTAGTTTCACATACCGTGCACGCTTTTACACGAACTTGGTCCATGACGACAACATCCGAGTGTGGAAGTTTGAGCAGGGTCTCTACAGAGATATTTGTGTTGTCATAGTACCCCTTGGAATTTCCACATATGTCGGGGTGCTAGAGCATGTGCTGGTGATAGAGATATTCCTGTCACGTTCTAGAGTTGGTGGTGGCAGCAAGCACGTTGGAGTCGAGACGTCTGCCGCAGTTAGTGGGCGTCGGCAAGAAGAACCTCGACACGGGTGGATTTCTGATAATCGGGCTCCGGGGCGTGGTAATACACCATAGTGGCGCCAGAGGGCACCAGTGCAGCCCAGAGAGTGTCGGTGTTATGCTTGTGACGGGCGAGATCACTTGGCATGAGACTGCCCGACCTGAGTTGCTGAGAGCTTCTGGCAGGCAGCAGGCGCACCAGCACAGCAGAGGCAGCGCCGTGATCAGAGTAGCGCCCAAAGAGGTGGTGCTAGCAGAGGAGAGGAAGGAGATGGTAGTGGAGGACGACCTTAAGAGGGCTTCCCATCACCACTAGGTGGTCCACACCAGGCTCCGAGAGCTGACAGTTGGGACCGCGGACAGTCGTGAGCTTTTGATGTCAATGATCCTGCAGAGCATGAGGTGATAAGAGGTACGCTCTACAGCTCTTTTACTTTTTGCAGTAGAATTGTTAGACTTCCTATGAAATTCTTTTCCCCCTACTCCTTGCTTGGGTTGTTACCAGGGTGACGAAGGGTGTCGGGTGTAACCCTGTGATGGTAGAGTAGAAGGTGTGTAACCTTCCTCTATAGTCTATGGTGGCGACTCCTTCGCCTTTCGAGCGTGTAAGAGATTCTTGGTCATGGGAGATCGACTGTGAACCTTGTGTGACCAGATATCCTTGGGTGTTTCACCATATGGATGTTATGAAGGAGGGAATCACCAGGCCTTGTTTTAGGTGAGGGCGGTGATTCCAGTCGCGGCGTGCGATGCAGAGGTTCGATCGGGGAGGTCAGCTACCCCCGAGAGCCTTCGGGTCCTGTGAGACCGTGCAAAGGGATGGCGAGGTTCCCTACCACCTTGCCCTAACCACAAAGGCTAGTTTGGGTGTATAGTGTCTCCTGCATGGCTCACCTAAGAAGAAGTGTGTGTTCTCCCATGCACATCATCAATGAGGGAAGACATCACACAGATCAAATCCTTTGGTCTTTGTGCGGTGGCGCAGAGCTTTGGGAGGGTTCTTCTGGGAACGAGGGAGCGAGGTGTGGGCTTTGTACCCGAAGTTGTTCCCTGGTTTTTCATTTCGGGGATGAAAAGAATGAAAATAAAGAATGATGAAAGAACCCATTTTTTGATGCGAGAGACTTTGGAATATTCTTGATGTTATTCCAGAGCTGCTCCCTCAAACGGCGTGCGATTCCGAGCCCCGGACTGGCCAGAATTAAATTTTAAGTGCGCTCACGCTGAAAATGCCAAATAAATGAAATAACTCATAAATGGAGTTTCAGATTAATGATCCGAGTGTACGGATGGGTCTGCAATGGGTTGTTTACCATAGGAACGATATAAAACATGTCGGTGCGGGTCATTTGGACCCCTCACCCGCATTCAGAATGTTAAATGGATAATTAAATTAATTAATTAATTCTTTTAATGGTGAAACACTAGTATTTCATAAACTGTGGGTTGGATTGGGAAACTGAGGTCACTGTTGAGTTTGGATCGTTCCGTTTACCCTAGGAGGGGTGTAAGTTTTGCGGGCACGACCCGCCTGTGAAAAATGGCCCCAGGGGCGTTTACGTAATTTGGCGGCCTCGGGCGTTGGGTTTGATAAATTTTGAATGGGGTCTCAGATTAAAATTCCAAGACCTCCATTGTGCTCGGGAGGTGGTGTTTACCCTTGGGGATGCTTAACCTCGACCCCGTCGGGCGTTTCGGAAGCAGATCAATTTGTGGGTTTTAAATTAATTAGAATTTTAATTAATTATATTTATTTAAACACACCTTCCCCATCCTCCCCTCTGTTTTCCCCTGGCGAAACCCCTCCTCACCTCTTCTCTTCCACCTCTCCGGCGAGACATGAAAACTCCGGCGAGGCGCGGTAATTCCGGTGGATCGACATGAAGCTCCGAGCGAAGCCCATCGAGGTATGAGGTTACATTGTGTTTTCATTCTACATCTACATTTGAACTCGTTTTATAGAATTAATTTTCCAATGAATTTGAAATCAAATCCCATTTTTGCGTAGTACATTTTTTGATCTTTCCGACGCTGGTTTCAGATTTGAATTCCGGGTCCCGAGTTGCCCGCTGCAGTCCTGTGAAATTTTTGCATTTTTCCAATGGTTTGGAGTTTTCCGGAATGTTCATTGGGGTTCCGGTAGTTCGGAAGCAGTGGGAGGCAGCGGCGGCCTTGGCTCAGGTGGCGGCATGCTCAGCAGGGAAAGCTCGGAAGGCAGCTTGCTCCAGGGCGTCAACGCAGCTGGCTTCACAGCGGGCGAGCGCGGCGGGGTTGGTCGGCGGAGCGTCGGCCGTTGAGCACAGCGATGCGCGGACGGTGGGGCGAAGTGGCTAGGCGGCGGTGCCGCAGCGGTCGTCGGCTGCAGGCACCGGGCGCAGAGCACGGGTGGACCGGCCTTTGGCCCGTCTTCGCCGGAGAAGACCAGAGTCTTTGGACCCCGGTTGGCAGACTGAGGACCCGCAAATGCGGGTCCTGTTCTTGACGAGGAAGAGGACCGGCCGAATGGCTGGTCAAGTTTAGTTTAAAAAATAAAACAAAATAAAATCAAAAAATATAAAAAAGGTTATAGTAATAATAATAATATAATATTATTATTATTATAAAATGATTTATTTTGTAATAAATCATAAACCGGGAGTCGGTTTCGCGAGCCGTCTGTGGCGGCGTGTGCCTCAGAATTAGAGAAATATTTTGAGATGGTTTTGGGTGATTTTAATCCTCGAGACATGGTCCTCGGAAGCGAGACACGCCGTTAAGCGGTTGAGCATTTTTTCTGGGAATCTTGTTTTGGACAGCACAGACACATCCGATGTCCAAATTGAGCGATGTCAGTGGCATTGCGACCTTGGCGTTGAGCCGGAGTTTTCCAGTATGGTTTCGGGCGTTGAAGCTGGAGTTAAGACGTGGGCCCCATGGCCCGTCTTTCGAGCTGTATGCAGTGTTTAATAACATTTTCATCGGGCGTCCATTCGGGGCGTGCGAATAGTCGATCCTGGATGTTTTCCCGAGGGGATTGCAATGGTGCAATCCGCCCGCTCTAATTCGGCACAATGGTGCGGGGCCCACGAGGGTCGTTTGGGCATCGACTGTGATTTTTCATCTTTATCACCGGGCGACCGTTTTGGACAAGTGAATAGTACATTTTGTGTGATTTTTCGAGAGGATTGCAACGGTGCGATCCGTTCATTATGTTTCAGGACTGGGTTGCAGGTTCCACGCAGCACCGCTTGTGAGCAGTGCACCGGAATGCATCTTTTTCTTCGGATATCCATTGCGCTCAAGTGAGCATTCTTTTTGACGTGTTTTTTCGAGGAGATCGCAATGGTGTGATGCGCCCGACTGTTTTTGGGGCCGAGGGTTGGGATCACGGGACGTCATTCGGGCGTGAGGCTGTGTTGGTGACTTTTCCGTCGGATATTCATTTGAGGCGAGTAAGTAGTCTATCTCGCGTGTTTTTCTGCGAGGATTATAATGGTACGATCCTTTTGATTGTGAGGAGGCTCTTTCACAATCTTATTAAAGGTGGAAATATTAATGGTTCCCCGGTGGCGGTTCTTCTACTGTGTTTGTAGCAGACCCTTGGCGTGTGATCACGTGCACTCCCGTGTGAGTGAAGTAATGCTGGAATAGATGTGGTTGGCCGTGCCTAGGGATTTTCATTGGAGTTAATACGTTACGCCTTCATGTTAACATTGGGTTCTGTGGGCACGATGGCCTTTAGTCTGGAATGTGGTATACTCTGGGATTATACGAGAGCGCTTGGAGGTACGTGTGGTTTGTACCGGAGACTGTTTGTTTGCTTGGTTGGGGATTGACTTGGGTCCACATGTCGTGTGGGACCCATGTGCGTTCCGTGTTCTGCTTTGTGTGTCTTTGACCTCTCGCGACGTAGAGGGTCCCTCGGTTCTCATTTGTTGACTGGCGGTATTGAGTTCCCCCCGGATCTATGCTCGATGGTTTACATCAGCAGGGTTAAGTGGTTCCCCTGGTCTTGTTCTGGAGTCAGATGGTTGTGTGATACCCACTCCGTGATCGGTTGGCCAGTGTTGTACCATTCAGTGGAGATGGCCAGAGCAGTTTCAGGTCTACCCTCCAGTAGGGCTGGGTAGTGGGTCACATGTCGACTTGTTCAGGGTTTACCCTCTAGCAGAGACTAGGTAGTGGGTCACCCAATGACTCCTGAGGGTTTACCCTCCAGTAGGCATGGGCAGTAGGACACATGTCATCTCGTTCCGGGTTTACCCTCCAGTAGGGCTGGGCAGTGGGTCACCTGTCGACTTCTTCCAGGTCTACCCTCAAGCAAGGCTGGGCAGTGGGTCTCCTGACGGCTTATTCCAGGTCCACCCTCCAGCAGGGCTGGGCAGTGGGTCGCCTGTCGACATGTTAGGGTGTACCCTCCAGTGGGGCTGGGCCGTGGGTCACCCATCAGCTTATTCCAGGTCTACCCTCCAGTAGGGTTGGGCAGTGGGTCAATTGATGATGTATTATGGTTTACCCTCCAGTAGGGCTGGTTAGTGGGTCACCCGATATCTTATTATGAATTACCCTCTAGCTGGGATGGGCATTGGGACACCTATTGGAATTTCAGACTTAGTCCATTCTACCAGGCTAGTTTGTAGCTATTCCTCCATGACAACCGGAGTGGGACCCTTGGTTGTACAGGTCAGTGATGTGACAGCTTGACTTTCAGGAGACCTCTCGACTGCGGGGCAGTGACGAGTTGTGGTTTGACTTCCCCCCAGAACTCTCAAGTTCGAGGAGCGCTTTCCCCACCGAGACGCGTCCTTGTGACGCAACACAAAACCGTGTGGGTGAGTCAGTGCCACCCAAAGCGGATTGTGTTGAGGTTCAGGGATTGAGCCCCTGACTTGTAGTACGGGGTAGACGTGCGGGATACTGGGCATCGATGTTGTTTCTTCTGGTACTGTTGGATACTCACTTTTTGTTGGCTGAGCTACAAGACGGAGATCCCCTTACGAGCTTGTTAGAGGTTCTTGACAGAGCATATATATGTATATACCTCGTACCAGTACCCACTCCTTGGGTTTTGGATACTCTCCTTCCAGGAAAGGCGAAGACGCGCGAGGTATGCCACGTGCTTTTCGTGTCTATCTTCTCATGGTTGGATGAGTCTACTCTCCTACTATAGGTAGCGAAGACTCGATGGGAAGTTCATCTTATCACCGTTTCCATCTCCTTGTGTCTGGACGAGTCTACCTCCTTTCTCTTGTTGGGTTGAGATAGACTCTCTACTGGACTATTTACTGCACTCTCTGTTACTCCCTGTGTGATCTACTACTCACCCTTAGGTACCTTCTTTGTTGCTCCCTTGAGCCTTCGAGGTATCCTACTGAGTATTTCTATACTCACCCATGCTTGGGCTTTGCCCGCACATGGTGTTCCCTTGCAGACGACGGACGGGTGGGGCATGGCTTTCGAGGAGCTTAGGAGTTTGGGAGCTTGGATTGCATGCGGTGGTCGGAGTCGGGTTCTAGTTGGGGGACCCTTCCAGCTGTTCTTCTTTTGTTTACCTATTTCCGGGTTGTGTCACTTTTCTAGTTGGGCATGTGTTTTTTCCCTTTTCTTTTCAGTGTACTTTCATCACTTTACTTGTACTTTTTAGAGGTCGATGCACTCTTTTGCTTTATTTATAGCAGTTGCCCTTTACTTTTCTTTTTATTCTGCACTTTTTCATTGAGTGTGTGTACAGGTGATTAGGAAAAGACTTCCCCGAGTTGTTGTGCCTTCGGCGCTGGTCGCCAGCCCCTGGCCTATGGAGGCGGGCTTGGGGTAGTTGCGGCTCGAGCCCAGGTAGGGTTGGGTCGTGACAATGTGGTATCAGAGGTGGTTCGTTCCATGGGACTTTTTTCGGACGTCACTAAAATAAAAGGAATTTTTTGGGATTTAGGGCAACAATGTCAATGTGTCTCGAGAGCGGCTCTCAGGCCAGGGAGTCCAGTGATGGTGCGACGACTGACGTATCCATTCACCAGGACCTTGATAACCCGCTTGTCAACTAGGCATGCTGAGACACTGGTTGCAGGGAAATTTGTTTGTGCATCACATAGGACTGAGTCTTGACTATCCTTCTTGAGTCAGCTCCCCTTTGTTGTTGTTATCGGTATATACATATATTCTCCTCTGACCGAGGAACTCCTTGCTAATATTAAGGATGTCTCTGTGAAGACAGCCAGCCAGGATACCAGCTTTGGATTGTGACGACGAACCAGTGAACTATGAGGCCTCAGTCTAGGACCCATCATGCGAGCCATTTCTCTAGGTGGGCTGGTAGTAGCACCCCCACCTGTTGAGCAGCAGACAGCTTCAACAGAGGAGGCTGAGCATGAGCGTAGGTTGAGCTCGCTCTGTGAGTTCCAGTGGTAGGGACCACTGAGGTTCAGTGGTGAGCCAGACCCTCAGGCAGCAGAGGGTTTTCTAGGGACAGTGGTTTGCCTTTTCCGGCTTGTGCAGACGCCGACAGATCTTTTGGTGTATTTGGCATCTGACCATTTTCGTGGAGCAGCTCGGCGTTGGTGGAGTCTGGTGACTTGGTTTCTTAATGAGTCGTCACTTTCATGGGGCGACATTCTGTTGTCATTTTGTGAGGAGTTTTCCCCTCCTACGTGCGCTCCGTTAGGATTCAAGAGCTCCTGCAGTTTTAGTGGTAAGGGATGACGGTGCTTGTTTACGCGGCTAGTTTCATAGACCGTGCATGCTTTTACCTGGACTAGGTCCATGACGACAACTTCCGAGCGCAGAAGTTCGAGCATGGTCTCTGCAGAGAGATTCGTGATGTCATAGTACCCTTGGGAATTTCCACATATGCCGGGGTGCTAGAGCATGTGATGGTGATAGAGAGATTCCGGTCACTTTCTAGAGTTGGTGGTGGCAGCAGGCACATTGGAGCCGGATGTCTGCCGCAGTTAGTGGGCGTCGGCAAGCAGAACCTCGACGCGGGTGGCTTTCCGATAACCGGACTCAGGGGCGTCGTCGTACACCATAGTGATACCAGAGGGCACCAATGCATCCCAGAGAGCGCCAGTGTTATTCTAGTGACGAGCGAGATCACTTGGCATGAGACGGCCGCACCCGAGTTACTGAGAGCTTCGGGCAGGCAGTAGGCACACCACCACGGCAGAGGCAGCGCCGTGATCGGAGTAGCACCCAGAGAGGTGGTGCTAGCAGAGGAGCGAGAGGAACTGGTAGTGGAGGACGACCTTATGAGGTCTTCCCATCACCACTAGGTGATCCACGCCAGGCTCAGGGAGCTGATAGTTGGACCAAGGACAGCCGCGGGCTTTGGATTTCTACGATCCTGCAGAGGATGAGGTGATAAGAGGTACGCTCTAAAGGTCTTTTACTTTTTGCAGTAGAATTGTTAGACTGCCTGGGAAATGCTTTTCTCCTTGCTCCCTGCTTGGGATTTTACCAGGATGACAAAGGGCATCGGGTGTAACCCTGTGTTGGTAGAGTAGAAGGTGTGTAACCTTCCTCTTTAGTCTATGGTGGAAACTCCTTTGCCTTTCGAGCATGTAATAGAGTCTTGGAAATGGGAGATTGACTGTGAACCTTGCGTGACCAGATATCCTTGGGTGTTTCACCATATGTATGTTCTGAAGGAGGGAATCGCTGGGCCTTGTTCCAGGTGCGGGTGGTGATTCCAGTCGCGGCGTGTGATGCCGAGGTTCGACCGGGGAGGTGAGATACCCCCGAGAGACTTCGGGCCGTGTGAGACCGTGCAAAGGGAAGGCGAGGTTCCCTACGACCTTGAACTAACCACAAAGGCTGGTTTTGGTGTATAGTGTCTCCCGTGTGACTCACCTGATAAGAAGTGTGCATGCTCCCATGCACGTCATCGACGAGGGTAGACCTCACGTGAACAGATCAAATGCTTTGGTCTGTGTGCGGAGGCACAGAGCTGTGCGAGGGTTCTTCAGGAAACAGGAGAGCCAGGTGCTGGCTTAGTACCCTGAGTTGTTCCCTGGTTTGGCTTTTCAGGGATGAAAAGCTTGAAGGAGGTAATGATGTAAGAACCCAGTTTTTGCTGCGAGAGTCTTTGGAATATTCTTGATGTTATTCCAGAGCAGCGCCCTTAGACGGCGTGTGATTCCGAGCCCTGGAGTTGCGAGTATTAAATTTTCAGTGCGCTCACGCTGAAAATGTCAAATAAATGAAATAACTCTTAAACGAAGTTTCAGATCAGAGATCCGAGTGTACGGATGGGTCGGGAATGGGGTGTATACCCTTGGAATGACATAAAACATGTCGGTGTGGGACGTTTGGAACCCTCGCCCGCATTCGGAACGTAAAACAAATAATTAAATTAATTAATTAATTAGTTTAATGGTGGAACACCAGTATCTCTTAAACGGTGGCTCGGATTGGGAAACCAAGGGCACCGTTGAGTTCAGAGAGTACCGTTTACCCTAGGACGGGTGTAAGTGTAGCGGGCGCGGGCCGTCTGTGAAAAATGGCCCTAGGGGCGTTTTCGTAATTTGGCGGACTCAGGCGTTGGGTTTAATAACATTTGAACGGGGTCTCAGATTAAAATTACGAGACCTCCATTGTGCTCGAGAGGTGGTGTTTACCCTAGGGGGGGCTTAACCTCGACCCCGTCGGGCGTTTCGGAAGTAGGTTAATTTGTGGGTTTTAAATTAATTTAAATTTCAATTAATTTTCTTTATTTAATCACCCCTTCCCCTTCCTCCCCTCTGTTTTCCCCTGATGAAACCCCTCCTCACCTCTTCTCCTCCACCTCTCCGGTGAGGCGCGACAACTCCGGTGAGGCGCGGTAATTCCAGCGGATCGACGCGAAGCTCCGGGCGAAGCCCAGCGAGGTAGGAGGTTAAGTAGCGTTTTAATTCTGCATCTACCTTTGAACTCGTTTTGTAGCATCGATTTGCCAACGAATTTGCAATCAAAGACCATGTTTGTGTATTACATTTTATGATCTTTTCGGCGCTGGTTTCAGATTTGAATTCCAAGTCCTGAGCTGCCCGCAGCAGTCCGGAGAAATTTTCCCGTTTTTCCGGTGGTTTGGAGTTTTCTGGCCGGTTCGTTGGGGTTCCGGCAGTTCGGAAATAGTGGGAGGTGGCGACGGCCCTGGCTCAGGCGGCAGCAGGCATAGTGGGGCGAGCTCAGATGGTGGGTGGCTCTAGGGCGGCGGTGCAGCTGGCTTCACAGCAGGCGAGCGCGGCGGGGTTGGTCGGCAGAGTGTCTGCGGTCGAGCGCAGCGAGGCGCGGATGGCGGGGCGGAGCGGCAATGCGTTGTCGTCACGGCGGTCGACGGCTTCAGGCACCGGGCACGAAGCACAGGCAGACCGGCCTTTGGCCGGTCCTCACCAGAGAAGATCGAGGTCTTTGGACCCCTGTTGGCAGGTAGAGGACCCGCAAATGCAGGTCCTATTCTTGACGAAGAAGAGGACAATCCGAATGGCTGGTAAGTCTTAGTTTAAAAAATAAAATAAAAAAATATGAAAAAGGTTATAATAATAATAATATATTATTATTATTATTATTATTATAAAACGATTTATATTTTCACAAATCATAAAACGAGAGTCGGTTTCGCGAGCCGTTTATGGCGGCACGTGCCTTGGAAAGAGAAGAATATTTTGAGATGGTTTCGGGTGATTTTAATCCCCGAGACAGGGTCCTCGGAAGCCCGACACGCCGTCATGCGGTTGAGCATTTTTTCGGGAATCTTGTTTTGGACGGCGCAGACACAACCGTTGTCCAAATTGAGAGCCGTTACTGGCACTGTGACCCTGGCGTTGAGTAGTAGTTTTCCAGTATGCTTTCGGGCATTGAAGCTGGAGTTAAGGTGTGGGCCCCACAGCCCATCTTTCGAGCTGTACGCAGCTTTTCATTACTTTTTCATCTGGCGCCCGTTCGGGTTGTGCGAATAGTCGTTACTGGATGATTTCCCGGGGGGATTGCAATGGTGCAATCCACCCGCTCTAATTCGGCACGATGGTGTGGGGCCCACGAGGGTCGTTTGGGCGTCGACGGTGATTTTCCATATTTATCACCAGGCGACCATTTTGGACAAGTGAATAGTCCATCTTGTCTACTTTTTCTAGAGGATCGCAACGGTGCGATCCGTTCGTTGTGTTTCGGGGTCGTGCTGCCGGTCCCATGTAGCACCGCTCGTGAGCGGTGCACCGGAATGCATCTTTTTCTCTGGATATCCATTGCACTCAACTGAGTAGTCTTTTTGACGTGGTTTTCTGAGGAGATTGCAATGGTTCAATGCGCCTGACTATTTTCAGGGCCGAGCCTTGGGATAACAGGACGCCGTTTGGGCGTGAGGCGGTGTTGGTGACTTTTCCATCGGATATCCGTTTGAGGCGAGTAAGTAGTCAATCTTGCATGTTTTTCCACAAGGATTATAACGGTACGATCTGTTTGGTTGTGTGGAGCCTCTTGAAAGATCTTATTAAAGGTAGAAATATGAAAGGTGCCCCGGTGGTGGTTCTTATATTGTGTTTGTAGCGGACCCTTGGCATGTGATCACATGAACTCCTATGTGAGTGAAGTAATTCTTGAATAGATGTGGTTGGTCATGCCTGGGCTTTTGCGTTGGAGTTGATATGTCACGCCTTCATGTTGACATTGGGTGTTGTGGGCACGATGGCCTTTAGGCTGGAATGTGGTATACTCTGGGAGTATACGTGAGCGCTTGGAGGTACATGTGGCTTGTACCTGAGACTGTTTGTGCACTAGGTTGGGGATTGACTTGGGGCCACACGTCATGTGGGCCCCATGTGCATGTCGTGTTCTGCTTCGCATACCATTGACCTCTCACGAAGTAAAGGCTACCTCGGTTCTCGTTTGTTGACTAGCGGGGTTGAGTTTTCCCCCGACTCTGTGGTCGATGGTTTAGATAAACAGGGTTGAATGGTTTCCCCTGGTCTTGTTCCGAAGTCAGATGGATGCGCGATACCCACTTTGTGATCAGTTGGCCAGTGTTGTACTATTTAGTAGAGATGGCCAGATCAGTTTCAGGTCTACCCTCCAGTAGGGCTAGGCAGTGGGTCACCTGTCGACTTGTTCAGGGTTTAACCTCTAGCAGAGACTAGGCAGTGGGTCACCCGACGACTCTTGAGTGTCTACCCTCCGGCAGGGCTAGGCAGTGGGTCGCTAGTCGTCTCGTTCCGGGTTTATCCTCCATCAGGGCTAGGCAGTGGGTCACCCGTCGACTTCTTCCAGGTCTACCCTCCAGAATGGCTGGGCAGTGGGTCACCTAATGGCTTATTCTAGGTCTACCCTCTAGTAGGGATGGGCAGTGGGTCTACTTTCGACTTGTTAGGGTTTACCCTCCAGCGGGGCTGGGCAGTGGGTCCCCCGTCGGATTATTCCTAGTCTACCCTCCAGTAGGGCTGGGAAGTGGGTCACCTCATGATGTATTATAGTTTACCCTCCAGCCGGGCTGGGTAGTGGGTCACCCGGTATCTTATTATGAATTACCCTCCAGCAGGGCTAGGCAGTGGGACACCTGTTGGCATTTCAGACTCAGTCCGTTCTACCAAGCTAGTCTGTAGCTATTCCTCCGTGACAACAGGAGTGGGACCCTTGGTTGTACGGGTCGGTGATGTGACAGCTTCACTTTGAGGAGACCTCTCGACTGTGGGGCAGTGATGAGTTGTGGTTTGATGTTCCCCCAGAACACTCTAGTACGAGGATCACTTTCCCCACAGAGACGCGTCCTTGTGATGCGACCCAAAACTGTGCAGGCGAGTCAGTGCCGCCCAAAGTGGTTAGTGTCAAGGTGCAGTGATTGAACCCTTAACGTTTAGTTCGAGGAAGACGTGCGGGATTCTAGGTATCGATGGTGTTTTTTCAGGGACTGTTGGCTAATCACTTTTCTTGGGCTGAGCTGCAGGATGAAGATCACCTTACGAGCTTGTTTGGGCTTCTTGATAGAGCATATATATGTATATACCTTGTACCAGTACCCACTCCTTGGGTTTTGGCTACTCTCCTTCCAAGAGAGGCGAAGACGCGCGGGGTATGCCACGTGCTTTCCATGTCTAGCTTCTTGTGGTGGGACGAGTCTACTCTCCTGCTATAGGTAGAGAAGACTCAACGAGAAGTTCATCTTCTCACCGTTTACAACTCCTTGTGTCTGGACGAGTCTACCTCCTTTATCTTGTTGGGTTGAGCTGGACTCTCTACAGGAATATTTACTACAATCTTTGTTGTACTTCTGTTCTACTCCCTATTCAATATAATGCTCACCCTTTGGTACCTCTTTGTTTCTCCCTCAAGCCTTCGGGGTATCCTACT
This sequence comes from Viscum album, assembly GCA_963277665.1. NCBI lineage: Eukaryota > Viridiplantae > Streptophyta > Magnoliopsida > Santalales > Viscaceae > Viscum > Viscum album. The sequence goes on along the minus strand of CAUJRU010000410.1, from coordinate 200,432 downwards.
GAGTATTTTTCTACTCACCCCTACTGGGCTTTACCCGCACCTGGTGTGCCCTTGTAGACGATGGACAGGTGGAGCGTGGCTTCTCTGGAGCTTAAGAGTTTGGGAGCATGCATCGCGTGCGGTGGTCGGAGTCGGGTTTCAGTTGGGGGAGCCTTCCAGTTGTTCTTCTTCTGTTTACTTGTTTCCGGGTTGTGGCACTTTTCTGGTTGGGCACGTGTTTTCCCCTTTTCTTTTCAGTGTACTTTCAGCACTTTACTTGTACTGTTTAGAGGCCGATTCACACTTGTGGTTTATTTATAGCAGTTCCCTTTACTTTTCTTTTGACTCTGCACTTTTTCATTCAGTGTGTTGTGTGTGTGTGTGTGTACAAGTGCTTAGGAAAAGGCCACCCCGAGTTGTTGTGCCTTTGGCACTGGTCGCCAGCCCCGGGCCTATGGAGGTGGGCTTGGGGTAGTTTCGGCTCAAGCCCGGGTAGGGTCGGGTCGTGACAAATTCTAAGTGGAAAATAAGTCATTATTAGTAGAATAATAACACGTATGTTTCAATTTTGTGTTAATATTATTTATATATGGGTTATTTTGGAAATTCCACATCATTGAGTGTTTTTGAACTGGTTTGGGTGTTTTGATTTGAGTATTACATCCCTATGGAATGTTCTTGGACCAATAAATCATGGTTCCTCAATGTGCTGTGAAACTAGGAGAATTCCATGGATTTTTAAAAAATTTGCATGTTTTTTTACAATGGAGTTCCCCTTAGAGAAATTAATATGGTAATATCACAGTAGTTCTAGTAATTTTGGATTTATGTTTTCCATGATTCTTATGTGCAATTTTCGGGATTTCATGGATAAACAACGCTTAGGTCTTAAAAAAAATAGGTATTTTCATAATTTTGGATGTTTTGGAGGAAATAAAAATTTCACATTTATTGTGGATATTATAATTTTGGTATACATTTTGAATTGGGAATCTGAAGGTGATGATATGAGAAATAGAAAGGGGTTTTCATTGTTCACTATGGTGAATGGAATCTCTATGGCCCCTGGATTTCCTATGGAAAAGAACTATGTTGTTGTCTAATGTTACACACTATGATGGGCTTCATAATATATTATTTTAATGAAAACATTACAATTTTTCCCAAATTTTATTTTTGGTAATTTGAACCCTCTTATTATCCATGTCCATGATGTTATTATTTCATGGAGATAAAAGAATAACTCTTCCCCATTTTCATCTAATTTTTTTCCTCTCATAAATATTTTGAAAATGATTTGTTTATGGTAATATATTATGTATCTTGTCAACCCCTTCTTCCCATTCTATAATCCATTTTCTATTTATTTCCATTCATTATAGAAACCAATTTTTTTAATAAGTGAGATGTTTAATTTGGGGAGATCTTTATTTGGGGTTTGGGTTGTATAAGGTTTTTAGGTTTCCAGAATTCCATTCAATTTTCAATTCATGATAATATTATGTATTATAAATTAGGGTTTTAATTAATGCATTTATATTGTGATATCCTTGATATAATTAAAAGTTTCTTTGAAGGGAATGAGTATTGTGATAATATATTTTCTTTATTAAATTCATATTATATATTTCAGAATAAATTTTTGTAATTCATTATTGGAATTTGTGTGTTTAATATGATGTTTTTATAATTATTATGATAGAAAATGTGGGGTTTTGATCTTTTATGATTGATGAAAAAAAAATTGTGATTTAAGAGATAAATATCAATAAATGGGTGTGTTTATTTATTATATGAATTGTTTCAATATTTTTAATAATGATTTTTTCTCAAAAGAAAATTACATGGGATCCCAATTCAAATTTCCATTAATGACTGATGTGGAACCCTATAAAAAGGGATTGTTTCATGATTTTGATACCATTTATAGTTCACCTTATGCATGTTTCAACCATTTTGGGTATTTTAATATAATGGAGTGATTGTATTATATGGAAAATGTGGATGTTTCATGTAAGGGTCTTGGAGGTGAGGATGTGTTATTTTTTATACCTTCATTGTTAATCTTATATTTTTTATTCTCCCAAATCTATTTTATTTTTTCTTAAGGAAAAATTGTATTAAAGGGGGAGTTCATGAAACATGATACACTAGATAGCTCACAAAAAAATCTAGTGTCCCCTAGTTTTTTGTTTTTCTCAATGTCAGATGGTTTCGTTGTATATAAATGTGTAAATATGTCAGCTAGATTGTATTTTTTTGATACAATGTTCCAAGAAGTAAGTTTGCGGTTCTAGTATTATTAAGATTGTATCATGGTAGGAACTAGGGAACACATGATGATTCTTATTCCTTGACTAGTTGTTCTATGTTGTGGTATTTGATCTTTTTATATCCATTTTTGGTTAATTTGGTTTTTTCATAAATTTTGTAGAATATAATTATTTTATTTCATACAATATGAATTGGATTCCATTTATATTGGTCTTCTATTAATAAGGGTTTTGTTTTCCATTCATAAATGGTTTTAAAAGATGGTTTTGTAATCTATTGTATAATGATTTAGGAAATTTTTCTTCCTTATTACAAGGGTTTTAAATAGGATTTGGAAAGGAAAAATTGTTTTTTATATTCATAGAATCTAATACAAATTATTTATTCATTGAAACAAAAACCAATTTTATATATTTGGAGTGTTTATTTATATGGGATTAATGGTGCATGATTCGATTTAAATTTGATACATAAAAATAAAATAACTTATTTTCTGTTATAAATAAACTTGAGTTAATGAAATACCTTATAAAAGAAACTATATAAAATCTTTTCTAATATCATTTTAGGATTATTATCTCACACAAAATATACAAACTCTATGTGTTTATATCTCTTTTATTTTGTCAGTGTTTCAGGTATCAGTTTTTGATTGGATTTATTCCTATGGGCCAATGATTTTCATTATGATTGTGGTGTGTGATCTTGGTTCTAATTGAGATGGAATTGTGATATGATGTAGGCCTATATTATTTTTGGGGTATTATAATAGTATCCATGTTGAACATCATAGTATTCTTCCTAAACATGTTTTAATTTTTTTGTTTCTTATATTTATTTTTCAATGTTTTATTCCTGTTAATATAAACTATTTGGATACTTCCTTATTTGGTCAGGAATCATTTGGTTCCTTTATATATTTTTATCTTCTTGTCTTATTTTATATATATTTACTATATATATTTTTCCCATTTAATATTCTTAACATTTAATCAACCACCTTATTTTATATGATTAATGGGTGAAATAATTCGCAAGCAGCCTCATTTGATGCCTTGTCACTTTCATCTAGCCCATGGAGATCAGAAAAATTATTTTGGCCATATTGAGAGAATACATTGGTGACATGGAATATTGTAACATACTTGTTTGCAACACATGGGATGATAAAGAGATCTACTTTTTTCACAATAATACCGAATTTTTTCAAAAGTTATAGGTTCAACTCCATGGTTTGTGATGAACATACTATGTAAAACAATTTTTATACTAGAATGTAATATAGGGGAATACATTAACACTATTTTTTATTACACCATGGTGGCTGGTTTGGAACCATTCTATTAGATATCCAAACCATTAAAATAAAACTTGTCTCCAAATTGAGATCTCATATCATCTTTATCACATTAAAATACCATCAATGGTGTTATACCTTATAATTAACACTTCTACACCCCAATGTCTATGGTCATATCCTTATTACGTCTTAGGTACATAAGGATTTTCTTAGAGTATTTAGTTACTCTCACTATGATTTGATTGGTATCTAATTGTTATTCAAAAAGTGTTAGAGGCATTAAACTAAGTAAACAAAAAATAATACATTATTATTCTTATGAAAAAAGAATTTGGAATTAAGTACCTTTTCGTTATAACACTTTATAATGGTATTGATTCTTCTTAATGTTTTCCAAGAAGTTAAACACTATGATAGTTACATGAGGTGATAAATATAGTGAAAATTTTACATATAATCATTCAACCACAGGAATTATTTAGTCTATAGGATGTCACATTCTATAATTAAACAACATTGAAAATTGAAAATTTGTAATAAAAACTATTAGAAGATATATATTTATATAATAAAATAATAAATAGAGTGTATATGGAAGGAAATGAATTTTGATAACATAACCACAGAAAAAAATATATTAATAAGAGAACATGAATAAAACATGTTGAGAGTCAAGGATAAGATTAGTTAAACACATAAATGTATATTTATTTTAAATTAATTAGACTCAAAGGAATTCATTACATTTAGGTCAAAATCATTTATAAATTAACAAACATTATCCATGGTATAAAATTCCTAACTATGATATCCATTATATATAAAACTATATTGAGGTATCAAGATCCAGTCTAATAACATATTTATTATACCCCCAATTGGAAGTTAGAAGGTTGAACTATGACATCTTCATGAGAAGTATCAGAAGTATGAATCTCTATTATTGATATCCTCCTTGATCAGATGATCATAAAAAATAACACAATCACTTGCCTTCATAAAAAATAAGTTTTTTAAGAAACTATTTGATTGATATCGGTAAAATTATATATTTATAATGAATGAACTCTCAATTATTATTATAAGATCACTTTGAAAATATTGAAAAATGATCTATTAAATAAAAGGAGTTTATGAGTAACTACACATGAAATCAAATTTCATGAAATAATATGTACATTATTCCATGTATTCTCAATTTAAATTATACCATTCATTGTGAAAAAACTCAAATTCTTATATTATGAGTTCATGTATTTCAGTTAAAAAGTATCAGACATGAAAACCATCCTTTTATCAAATTTTCTATATTATGATGACATAAAATTCTGAAACTCTCAGTGTAATCCATTCATCTTCTATATGTTATGGAAATTTGATGGTTCAACTCAGATTATTGGAAGATATGGTCAAAAAATTCATCTACTCAAAACAAAACTAAAACAATAAAAAATGATTAAAATGAAAACCCTAATTAATTGTATAATTATTTTTCAAAACCAAGGATGAGTAATAATTTCATTTATGTAGAACTCTAATACTATTTTAAAATTATATATAAAAATGAAATTTTGTTATTGATTTTATTTTTAAAAAGAATATCACACTAATATTCGATGAATCCCTTACTATATAACATCTAATAAATATAAATATATCCTTTATAAATCACATCATATTTTTAAAAACTAAAATCATAATATTTTAAAAAAATCTCTCTCTTAAATAACACACCCATTAATAAATTTATCCTCCCTTAATATGAACATATAAATACTCACTCTCTAATTAAAATAGTGATAAAAATAAAATTCATATGAGAAACTCCAATATATTGGCTTTTTATTGCAAAAAATTACAAAAAGTATAATATAAATTATGAAACAACAATTGAGGAAATAAAATTAAATCAATAATATAGAGAAACATCATATAATATCCCTTGAATATACTCATTCCCATTGGATTTGTACCAAAACCACAATTCACTTTGTAATTAAATTTAATTTCACTTCTCTATATAATTTTCATTATCTCCTTTTGAGGTGAATTTATCCCCTAGAATAAAATATAAAAAATAATTATTTACCATTTTCCATATTTATAATTATAAATTATCATATGGACCAATTGAGAATACTCAAATTATTTGATGAATAAAGGCAAAGAACCATCATAATGTTATTTCATTATAACATATGATGATCACTTAAAATAATAATTTTCAATAAAATGATCAATATATATTTTCTTATTTCCAAAAAAATTTATGTATAAACTCATTTATAGGTATAAAAAATAAAAAATTTCATTTATCAATGATTAATAAAATATGAATGAAAATAATTTCAAGGCTAAAATCAACGGTATTAGGGAATTGGGAAATTGAGAATCCCATATGAAAAAAAATCAAGATAGGCTTCCTATCATCGATTGATTTAGAATACAGAAGATATAGAAATTTTCATAAATTTTATGTATTGAACATTCAAAATCTATTTAGAACATATAAACAATGCTATGGTGTGGGGGTATTTAAAAAATAATAAACTAAGTAGTAAATTATACCTTTAAAAAGATAGATTCTCTTTAATTCAACTATAAATGACAACATATATTTTTTATAGTTCTTATAGATGTTGAAAGTTCATGTGAAAATCTTAATTAACTATATATCCATATATTATTATATACCTCAAAAAATAGTATTATATTTCACATATATTTAATGTCCTAACAATTTATTAGGTATTTTTTATTTTGTGGAGGCAATGAAACATTATGTTGATCATATAATCATTTATAATGGAATATAATTATTATTTCAATAATGAAATAAAATAATTTATATTTTAAGGGTTTATTAATAATTTTAGAAAGATGATTTTAAATTTTGATAACCATTGAAATAATATAACCTTGTATTTTTGATCCTCAAGAATTTGGTTTGTTATATGAATATTCTTTTCACATGACTAATGTTTTTGGATTATAAATAAAGAAAGTTTTATATTTATATCAAATTTGTTAATAGTTTTAGTAAAAATCAATAAATGTTTTTTGAATGTGTTCAACCTTCATAATAATTGACCATAAAAAATTTTATCTTGTGTATATTCAGATTCAATAATGTAAATTAAAGCTATTTTTTTCTTTTTGGATGATGATAGTAAATAGTTCCATATAAAATATAATTTTCTTGAATTTCCACTTAATTCGATTCTATATTTTTTAAATTCAATATCCAAATAACATTTGGAAAAAAATATTTATTATAGAAAAAAATCCATGTTATGGAGTTCCATTAAAATATTTTAAAAACACCATGCCTTCTATAAGTTGGATTAAAATTGGAATTTATAAAATCATAATAAAAAATAATAACAAGATTATAACTCGAATTAAACTACTAATGAATTAGAGTAATATGTTTCTCATCCCTATAAAAACATTTTCAATAACTTGTTTCCAGAATTTATGAATGGTAATATTAAAAGATCATCCTACTAAAATATTATTACTACAAGCATTATGGAAACCAACATATTTATGTATATGACTTATATAAATATATTGAGTTATTATTTTTCTTATCGGTCATTTTGTTATTTGGAATCCATGGGATGAATTATTTTTACCCATCATGCTAATCACAAGCTCATTCTAGAGATGTTCAAAAAAACCATGAACAAGACTACTCAAAAATGAGACAAAGTTAATTTCATTGAAATTTATTGGAAATATTATGGAGTCCATAAGGACTATAAATAAAATTAGTGTAGGATCTTATATTCCATTAAAAAATATATTTTTAATTGAAAATATTAGTAATCAGGAACATTGGGATTTCATAGCATGTTTGTGTCTATGATGTTATTTGGAAAATTTATATACATGTTCATGAAAAATTATATCTTCAAAAAATTATGTCATTTCGACATAAATATCTTCCTAATCATATCAATTAAGAAATTAACTATTTACATACGCATGAAAAATATTAGGGTTAATGTTTTTCAGAAAATATAGTATAATATTTATAGACACTATCATAGATACCAGAGTTAATTTCCCTCCACAATATATTCACAATACTTAATTATAACCTTTTTTAACTGGACTACACTTATTCTAAATTGTAATATCATTTTAATATCACAAATTTCATAAGTACCATTTGAATCATATAAATGATTGTGGTTTAGGAAACATAAAAGTAAACCAAAACTTATTTTGTTCAAATTGAATAAAATTATTTAATATAAATTATCGAACTTTCATCACCCAAGTATTTACCCATAACTACCCAGGAGCTTCACTCCAATATCAGTGTAAAATAATAACATTTATATTTATGGATTTGATATTAACAAACATGACCAAATTTAATCCCATGAAAACATGAAGCATTAGTAAATATTATTGAATCATTTAAATAAGAAAGGTCCATTAAGGATTGGAGTTTTATAGATTATAGAAAAACACTTACATAACCATACCATTGCCTTTAAGTGAGCATTATTACCACTATAGCCAAATTTTATTTTCCAATATTATATCTTCATCATTTTTCAAACCCATCCTTAAATTATTTGATACCATTTAAATCATGGGATAAAAAAAATATTAATGAACTTAAAAAGAATAAATCTGTTAGTCTAGTGAAAAAATGAAAACCCATAATTTTTTTACCTCTATTATAATATTCCGTAAGATTTGGTAATATATAATATACATATGAAGATGAACAACATTCTTCCAATAAAAAAACATTAAAACCTATAAAATGAATATAGAAACCCATTTTGGTGACCTAGAGCTGTATATTAATAAGCCATGTCAGAAATAACTAGATCTCAATTAAATTATTATGAAAACCACAATATTGAACTCTCTCATTCTTTCTTTTCATGAAAAGGAACATTACCCAATTATGTATTCTAATATCTACCAGATCCCATTATATAAGCTCTATCAGGACCACACATCGTATATGATCCACCAAAATCACCGATCATATATGCTATATCGTTTCTATCTATCATAATATATTTTTATCATATATAATATCCTGAATAAAACAATTTTATTCATTCATGATATATCATGAAACCCTTAAAAACTATTTTAAACTCATGTAAAAAAATGTTTTTCATAAAATGAAATACCATTAAAATTTTAAAAACCATTTCAAAAATAAATTACCAAGCATAATGTGTTATTATATTATAAAATCATGGATGATTTTAAAGTAAACAAGAAAAACAAAAAATGGGTATATACTATGATGTTGTATGCATTAAATGAAAATATTATATATTTATTTCTGAAAAGAATGTTAAAAAATGTCCAAAAAATTATTTCATTGTAATCTTTTGAAATAAAGAAAAAAATAGGAATAAAATATCATTTAAAATTATTTTATTTCCATAAAAACATTATAATATATTCTTTATAAAATATTTTTGTTGAGGAAAGTGAGTTTGGAGGGAAACATTAAAAGTGGATTTTCAGAAGAAAGTCCCTTACCTCCAGTCCATCTCATCATGTATGTACTTTACATTCTATAATATAAAAATTATGTAAACTATTCACATTCTTATGAACATTTTTATTTTCAATTTATACATTGATTCTATTTAATACAACTATATATTCAATTACATTATTGATAAATTTCACATTTTATGTATTGATGATATTTGGATTATATGTAAAAAATGTCTTGGGTGGGTTAAAAATAGTCAAAGAGGTCATTGTTCCACAAAATCCTAAAAATTAAATATGGAAGAATTATAAATTTTTTATATCAATTATAAATTTCAAAATAACTATAAATTGTGATTAAGAAAACCAAATTATGAAACAATCATGGTTGCAATATTCTATACATAGGAAGGAGTAGTGTCCCCATTTTTCCAGTAATCCTATTGGTATGATGGTTTGTATTATTTAACCCTTATAGAATTATCCTTATATCATATATAGAATATTATTTTTTAAAATATTTTATATATTTCTTCTTTGTGAAAAAAGTGATGAAATATTAATCACATCACCTTGTAGAGGTGGTAATATTCAAGTACGCATGAACGACATTATTATTTTACAAAAAAATAGAATTGTAATAAAATAGATGAAAATGTATATTTAAATAATGATAATTGTATCATTAATATCAAATATTTATATATTAAATCATTATAACAAACCACTAGAGGATTTTATTGGAAATGAATTTCGTCAGTCCCTGATGTTGTAGTCCTCCATACACATGAACGATGAGTTCATTACCGATTTGACAAAAATAGAGATGGATATAAGTTATTTCACAAAAATAATAAGATATAAATATATATTACGACACCATTGTTATTTCCTCACGTTTTATGAATATTTGAAGGATGAAAGAGAAGAAATATAACTAAAACATTTGGTAAAATCAATACATCTTATTCGACCATCCTCAATTTCATGCCAACTTAAGCCCTCTAAATTAGGATCTATTCTGAAATATAGGCCTCTTTAAAATTAGTATGAATTTTTGGAATAGTTTTTATGAGTGATTCTCGGAATCAATATTTTTTGTTATGTGATTAAATAATATGAGGAGGGGCCCTTTTATATGAGATTGTTGGGGCACTCATGGAATTTCTTAATGTATTAAATTAATACACACTAATTTTAACTGTAAAATATTCCCAAATTTAAATAATTTGATGGTATGATTTGGATGAGTCAAAATTAAATCTTAAAATGTCATTAAGACAAGTTTATGGGTTGATTTCATCCCAATCATTTTATTTTAACAGCCCCATTAATCCTTTTTATGATTGCCATGAAAATAATGGGGTTTTCACTTTAGGGGTAAAGATAGATAATGAAATGATTTATGTTCTAATAAATCATAATTAGATGATATTTTAAACTGTATCCCAATCCAATGGATGGATTTACTATTTTATGGGATTTCAAATTATATAATAAAATATTATTTGTTATAAAATATAAGTAATGTAATTTTTGAAATTTGAGAAATATTATAATATAATATGTGTAATACTTATTTTAAATGGAACCAAAATTGCAAGTATTTAATTATAATTAGAATATATTATTATTATAATTATAGGTTTTAATATCATTTAAAATATTATCTTCTCAATGAAGCCCTTGTTTAAAAATTTTAACCTTTATCATTGCAATAATATTTTTAATAATGAAAGTTAATAAATTCAAATAAAAAATAAAAATTTTATTATAAATAGCTATAGGATTATCAATTAGACCATATTTATTCCTATTTTTCATCAATTTTTTTTTTAGTTTTAAATAATTTACTAATATATTATTTAACATAAAATTTCAATAATTTTATTTTTCATATAAATAGTTTTTTTATATTGAAAACAGTCTGACCTTGAATGAATTGCTGTATATTTATTCTACACATCAAAATCATGTTATATTTACCCTAATATTCGTTGTTAAAATTTATTCATTAAAAATATCTTAACATTAATTTTTTTGATTTTTTTATTCTGTATTTCTATTTGTTGAAAAAAAAAATGTGTTGGCATTGCGTAAGCATTTATGGTGATTATTTCATCACTAAAAATAATAAATAAATTACTATGATAAATAATTATATTGTAAATAATAATTTATATTTGAATATAACATGAATTAATCCATATGTTAAAAATTTAAGGATAATAGATTAAATAGGGATATTGTTGATATTTTTTAGAGAAAATATTATAAAGGTCATAATAATTTACAAATGGATAAAAGGTCATATATTAAATTATTAGGTTATTATATTTGAAATATATGAATGCAATTAAATTATGTCAACTATTATGGTAATTTTTTTGTCCTTATTACATTATTTTCACCCTCTATTGAACAATTTATCCTTACTGCCGTGATAAATATAAAATTTTTTATAATTCAGAATGGAAAAAAAATTAAAATTTACCTATTTACCAAATATATAACACATAATTCCAATTACCTAATACATTTTTCATTATTCCATTTATAAAAGTTTCAGAAAGAAATTTAAAATTAATCATATATATCAGAATGAAATGAAGTTTTTTTTGAAACATTTCATTTCAACAACAAAATTTATTTTAAAAAAAATCAATGATTCAAGTAATTACAATTAATTTATTGTATTATTAATAATACAAGATAACTAATTCTACAATGAGAACATTATAAATTAAAACCTTACCATTAAAATTCTTAAAGAAAAATAATGTTTTAAATAAAAATTATTATTTCACTATTTAGATGAAAATAAATGTATTCATTGAAATCCCAAACACTATCTATATGTAATTATTTAATGATTACATAAAAAATTATATCACTTATATAAAATAAAAATCATAAATGTTAAGAAATTACCTATTATATTCTCCCTGAAAAATCAATCAAAATGATTCTTTGTTAACAAAATTATTTTGAATAATTTGACTTTACTAAAAATTGAATTTTTATTTGTTATGAAATAATCAAAAAATTATCATTTATTTGGACCTTTAAATATATATTTCAAAATTTGGTTAATCCTATCAATACCAAAAAATTCAATTATTTTTTCATAATGTTCATTTTTAGTAATAATATTTTTTGGTGCATTCATGTCAATTTTTTTGTATATTATAATATACTGAACATTTCATTCTTTTAAAATATCAAGATATTACATCCCCCAATGTAATAATCTCTGTCCTCTTGATTTGAACTTAAGATCACCAATCATCAATTTCACATATAAAATCACTTTTTTTAAATCACACATAATCAAAAAGATTAATAAAACATACTCTTATTGAAAAAGAAAAGATATGTAAGAAAGTATCCTAGATGAAAACCTTATAATTTTCAAAATATGAGAACACCAGTGGTACATGAAAATAAGGATATGTAAAAAAATATCTAAAATAATGATGAAGAGTGATAGATGATGTTGTTCAAAATAATGTGACCGATCATGGGGATGTCAACTTCCATAAAACCATAAACCATTTATGTGTTAATATACCATCTATTTATCGACAATAGGTAATATTAACAAAATGATTCATGAATATCTAATAAGGGTTGAGAATTTATTATTCCAGTTAGAGTAATAACATAAGAAATATACTTACATGAATCATTGAATTTCATCTCATAATTAATATCCACTACATTATACCTTTTTGATTAAAATTATGAGTATTCTAGAAGTATTTTTTATGCCTGAATCACTAAATTTATCTTCTAATGGTCACACAATCAATAAAAGGATAAAAAAGTCTTCCTATTTTCAGAAATGAAAAAAACTAAAATGGATTGAAAATTATATGTTAATTCAAAAAATATTAAAGATTCATATAAAGGAATAATAAATAAATTCCCCAAAAGTAAAGCATAATTCCCAAGGATTAAACTAAATTATTCCATAAATATCTATCCTTTGATTTCCTCAAAATAGTCCTAACTATGATTAATACACAATGATCATAAAGGTTTTACCATATCATATTTCTTAATTAATTTAACATGTATCTATAAATAACATTACTCAATGAAAATTTTATATACCAAAAAATATATATTCCCTAAGAATATAACCTCTAACAAAATTATAACTATTTCTTGAATCACCAAAATACTGCATTAAATTCATATATTCTTCCATAAGTTATCTAGACATTTATTTCTCAATTAAAATCCAATAATATCATATAATAGTCCCCAAAATTATGCATATCTTATTAAAAAATAACATTACTCACATAATAAAAAAATCACATTTCAATCCCATGGTCATTTATATGATGAATCACATGATTCTTAATTGTAATAGCCCATTATTTTCTCATTACCCATTATTATAAAAAATCTAAATGTTTTATGTATGTCTAAACTTATTTTAAAGAATTGTAGAGAAATAGTTCCACAAATAATACATAATGTTAATCATATGGGTTACATATACCTCAAACTAATAAAAGATCTCCAAAAATACTCATAATCATCCTAGACATCAATCAATTAAGTTATCAAAATGGGTGTTAATGAATTTGAACATTTGAATTACCTGAAACTATTAAACCCACGATGGAATATTTATCTATTATGTTAAACTATCATAAAATAATCATAATATACAATGTTTAATAAACCCTACCTTGATACGAACTGTAATATCCAAAATCAATCAATCTTGGAAATCATTCTAAAAACATAATCATTACTATTCTACCAATGATATTAGAAAATGTATTCTAGTTTTATCACTTCAAAACATACACAATAAGAATAAAATTTTATATAACTTAAATAATTGAGTTCTATTAAGGATTATAGTTTTAATGATTTAGTAAACACTCTTACATCACAACACCCAATTATTTATGTGCGAGTTATTCCCACTATACCCAGCTTTTTTCCCATATCATGTCTTTGTCATTTTTCAAAGACATCATTAAACCATATGAAAAACATTTTATAACGAGTCATAAAAACAAAAATCCTAGTATATAATATAAAAAATATGAAATTGGTTAGTCCGGTGAAAAATATGAAAAACCAGAAAATGTTTACTATTTTCTCAAGTATTCTTTTTCATTATAAAATAAAAAATATCCATACGAAAAATAAACTCCACTTCCCCATATAAAATAACAAATACTGATATAATGAGAATAAAAACTATTTTTATGTGAATTAGAGAATCATATTCATAAACCATGTTAGAAATAACAAACAAACTATTAAATCCATTTGAGAAAATTTTCCAGTTTAATCCCACATTTATTCATTGATAATGTGGAACACTGCCCAATGAATTGGAGAACTGTCTACGTACACTCACTGTATAAGATATATCAATATCCCCTTCCTATAATTTGTATTGGTGACACCCATAACAGAAACTGTATAGGTATCACCCATTTTATAATATATGTATCATGTACAATATCATGAATACAATACTTTCATATATGTTACTTTTATCCTGAAACTATAAAATATTATTCTGAACAGATATAAAAATTATTTCCTAGATATAAAATAATATTTATTTTTAAAAATCCATTACAATAATAATGTAACTAGAAAATTTTATTTTATATGATGATATCATTAAATCATTTAAAGTAAAAAATATTGGATAATGGGTTTAGTGGTGGGAAAATATATTTATGTAGTATATGTTAAAATGGAATATTTTCTTTTATTTTAGTATCAAAAGTCAAAAATTGACATAAAAATATTCAATATAATATTTTTTGAAAGAATGAAAATTTGTTCACAATGATTAAATGATAATTATATTATTTCCCTATAAATAAATTTATAAGATATTTTTTACAAATATATACACCGAATAAAAATAGTTCTGGAGGGAAACATTAAAAAGGATTAAAAAAGGCCACTTACCTTGGGTTCAATCATCATTTATGTTCATTATATTCATGAATAAAAGACATACTGTATTTATTTACTTGAGTAATAATATTTATCAAATTCATTGTACCTTTTATTTTATTAAATAACATGTTATATAAAAATTATTAACCTATTATGTTCACATTGGACATTTTTACCTTATTCAGCTCATATGTCAAACATGACTTCAATAGGTTGAATATGGTCAAATATATCATTATTAAAACATATAAAAAATAATCATGGATGATTTACCATTTTTATTTATAAATAACTCAAAATAAAATCAACTATAAATGTTGATTGTGAAAAATGGAATATGATACAATTATAGAGATGGCAGGCCCTACGTATTAATGAGTAACATTTCAATTATTCAATTTTCATGGGGGAAGATGTTAAGGGTTATTTTATTATTCCATAATTATAATTATAACATTTATAAAAAATGGTTTTAAAAAAACATTTATATTCACCATCCATGTGAATTGGTGAGGAAAATTGAATCGCATCACTTCTCGAAGGATTTAATCCACACGTACACATGTACATTGTTCTTATTTTTTAATAAATGTAAATGTAATTTTTTTTAATAAATATACATTAAAAAATAATAACACTATATTAAATATCCTATATATATTAAATTCATATTTATAAACAACTATTATATAATTTAATATCAAATGAATTATGTATGTTCTTGAGTTGGTAGTCCACCATTCCTAGGAAAAACATTATCATTACCAACTAGAAGAAATAGGATAATGATATAGGTTATTCCATTATCATAACAAATTTGTATATTTAAAAAATTATAATCACCATTTCATCGTGTTTTATTATATTCTTGGGGAGTCATAACAATAAATAATACTAAAACAATTGGTAAAAAGTTATACCACTTCATTAGACAGCCTCTATTGCAAGACTCCTTAATCCCGGTAAGGATGGATTTATTCCCAAAATAAATTTTCTTGAATATTTTGATTGATTATAGGAGTGGATTTTATAATTTATTTGTTAAAAAATTTATTATAAATAGTGTATAAAATATTAGGAGGTGTACCCTTTTATATGATTGTGGAGGTACAAAAATGGATGTTCTTAAGGTATTGTATTAAAATAAATTATTTTCAATGTTAAAATGGATCCAAATTGATATCAGTTGATGAAAATATTATTATTATTCTTAATATTCTCATCCATTTATATTAATAAATATTTTTGTTATTTTCTTATCTTTATAATTTGGTTTGAAATTCCCAATAACTGTTTTTTTTATTACTCTAATATCACGGGTTTTTACATTTTTGGGTTGTGGATGATTATTATAAAAGAAATATTAGACAATAAAAAGATCATTTATGATATTTTAGGACATAAAAAAATAAGTTTTTTCAAATATATTCCTTTAATTTTATTTTAAATCATTTAATATAATATTATTTATTGTATCATATCATTAGTTATATTTTGGGAATTACATGAAATATTATAATAAAATATGTGTATAACTAATTTAAAATAGATAAAAAATGGACAAAATATTAATAAATTTAATATATGTTATTAATTTATTCATCCAAGATAATATTAATTCATTTTGATTGAAATATAAATCTTATTATTATGATAAACCCATAAGTTAATCAATTTTAACCTTAATTTCTATAATCTACTTTCAATATTAAACTGTCATAATTTTGTATATAATTTATTAATAGACTCATAAATCACAAATTGATAACATTATAGACAATTGAAAATCCGAATTTTCCTATTTAATGATTAGTTTTTATATTTATATAATTTTAAAAAATATTATTAATCATTTAATATCATTATTTTCATTTTTGAAACTATTTATTTAATATGAATTTGAATAAAAAATGATAGATATTGAAGAAAAATATAATATTTACACCCATATCTGCCTTTTCATATGTATCTATTTAATTCCTATATCATAATAAATCATAAAAATTATATTTCATTTAAAATTTGAAAATATGTTTTTCATTTTTTATTAATTTTATAAATTATATGTTGGCATTGCATAAGAATTTAAGGTAATCATTTAATAAATAAAAATATTAAATAAATTATTATCACTAAAAAACTAGTTATATTTCTAATAATTATTTATAATTGAAAATAAAATATTTTTCTTCTTATGCCAAAACATAAATATAATACCACAAAGAGAGTGAGATTTTTGAATTTTAACTACATAAAATATTATTAGGGTTAAAAATAATGAGGAAATAGAAATAAGGTCATATATTTGAAATTATGATTATTATTCATGAACTATCATTATATAATAAAAATAACCTATGTTTTAGGGTAATGTTTTACACTATATCAAATTATTTTTTACCCATAATTAGCTGATTTATATATTCCGTGGTGATAATTATTTTCTATGGTTTATATTATTAATGACCAAAAAACAGTGGGTTATATTTAGAAATATATGAAAAAATTAATACAAACATGGAATCCATATTTCAAGATTCAATTTTTATATATGAATTAATTTTATTTAGATGTAAATCCACATAACTAGAAGAAAATCAATTTTTTATTAAATAAATAAAAAAATTATAAGAAATCCAATATGAAAATGATTCTAATAGGCATAATTGGATTCTACATAATACAATATGGCTGATTTTACCTTGAAAATAATTTAAAATAATCTGAAAAATATTTATATTCATGAATCAAAATAAATTTGTCAATAAAAATTAGTATATCATACTATTCACTGTTAAATAAATATTTTCTAAAATATCCAAATATTCACTCACTAATTCTTTTTAATGTATTATTTTAATATATATATATAATAAATAAAATTTCAAAATGTTTGTCGAACTGATTTTAATATTTTCACAAAGTGGTATTTGATTCAAATTTAGGTAGTAAAATAAAATTTCTTCGAAAAATAAAATATGCATAAGTGTCTCTTAGATATTATAACAAACTATCCCAAGATGAAAATAAAACAAACACCCAACCTATATTTCCAAAAAGTTGGAATGTATTTATATACCCCTATGTTTTGGAAATTAATACCATGGAATCACCTAAATCCATTTGGTAATGATTTCAATAAAATCAGTGATAATTTACTATAGAATGAATATCAATGGAGAAAAATTGAATAAAAATGAAAAAAAAATTACAATTAAATAATATAATCATACCAATTTATATATATATATATATATAAACATCATCTATAATAGGAGAACAAAATGATGATTAGAAATATACAGTAGAAAAAAAATTAACCAACTACATCCAGGTGTGAAATTTCCCTACAAATCCTCCAATCATGCACCAACACCTTACTCACCACATTTTATCAATGTGGATCAAAGTAAATCCAAATTGGAATCCATATCATGATATATATATATATACTCATAAGCTAAAAATCATAATATTTCACCGTAACCTATTTTAATAATGAAATTAATTCCATACTTATATTTAATAATGCTAGTTTTAAAATTTAACTAGAATATATGAATTTAAAAATATAAATTTGGGAAAATGAAATAATTAAATGATCATCCTTGAGAAAATTTCTTTTTATTTTTCCAAAATTTAAATATATCATTGAAAACATTCCCACCAAACTAAGATGGTTCTAATATAATGACTTATGAATATTTCTAAAAACAACTCAATTATATAAATTCCACTGAGAAAAGTCATTATAACATATAGAAGCAGCCAATTCCATAATTAAACCAAATAAACCATTCAGAAATACACAATAAAAACCCATAAAAGATTATTTAAATTAAATAATGTTGTCCAAACATCCTTAAATACTTATTTTTCAATGGAAGTGACCCAACATACCTTTTTAAATAATAATTAATAATCCACCACATATCACAAAGAATGTATAAACTATAATAATGAAATGGTTCCTAAATAAAAAAAAATGTGAAATGATATGTTTAGAAACTGATCAAACTCCCATATCTCAATAACTGATCAAATAATTGAATATGTAATGGGGTCTACAAAGGATACATAATGTGGGAAGCATATAAGAAAATTTGAGTATTTTAACTAACAAACGTGAAAATTAGATTAAATAAAGTCCAAACCCCATGGCATCTAACATTACCACACAAGACTTATTATGATGAAACCCCCTCCAATATCGTGTTCCTTGAATGACTATAGGGATACTAGTGTCATGTGATACAAATATATGAAATGGCACATGCCTCCCAATTTTTAAACAAGTATCCCTGAATAAAATAGAATGTGAGGTGAAAAATGAGTAGGGAAATTCTAACCCAAAATGAAAAGTAAATGGAAACTCATCACCCCATTATAGACAAACAATTATTAACCCTAACATGACATGAACACATGACATAAATAACTGCATTCCCAAATAAGGGTATCAATAATAATATCAAACCGATCAATAATACACCAAAGGGTTAATTAAATTAAAAGTGTTCTATCAAGTGTTGTATTTCATGCCTATCATGTGAAAACAAAATTTCTAAACAATCCCTTAAAAAATCACTACTCAGAAATAAAATAAACTTCCTATTTATAAAACACTATGAAAAAGAATTATTACAATGTAATGGAAATCACACATAATTAAAAAAAATAAAATCCTCTCTTAAGAATGGTTATTCTTATTTGAATCTGAAAAAGGCCAAAGGATATACATTCCCATAAAAAATATATCAAAATATAAATTATGGATATTATCATATATGTTTAACCACAAACACATTTCAGATCAACATTAGAAATATATTATGGTAGCCCATTGTAAATATTTTTTTTCACACATCACATTAAAACACAAAATTAAATATTATTTTTAACAGATTTAAAAAAATGAAAACAAATATAAAATACACTATTCATTACGAAAACTATTTAATAATAACCTCATTCATTTAAAAAAATATTAGCACAAAAAAACATTACTTTTCAAAATAAAATCATGGAATTGAAAATAAAACCCCATTATTTTGTTCTAAAAAACACAAGGAAAAGGTTTTAAATCAACATAATGATATTATATATATTAATACATTCATCAAAAATGAATTTAAAAGAATAATAAAACATTGAATTCAAAAATGAAACAATTTCTTAGAATCACCTACATGGAAGAAGTGGAAGACAAGAAAAAATGGTCACCTTCAATGGTGAAAAAACTAACATGAATAGAAACTATATCTATAAAAACAATACAACAAAAACCCCTAAATATATCCCCAGGGAACCCAAAAATCATCTATAATGTTTCTAGGGATTATGGAGGAAACCAAATCATTGAATAAAATGGAGGTAGAAGTAATGAAGAGGGATAATGTGGAATAATTACCTCAAAACCTATTTGGTATCACCAAAGAGATGGAAAAAATAAGGAGAGGATGGGGTTGGACTGATTCCATGGGATCCTAATGGTTATATGATGTGAATGTGGGATGAGATAGGTGAAAACCACTTAAATCAATGATGAAAAATTAGGCAATACCTAAAATGTTAACACCATGTTGAGCTTCATGTTTTTCCCACGTAGTTTGGAAAATCATGTGCCTACCATTCACATCCCACATCCAAATCATAGAGCTCTAAATGAATTTTAATTCATCAATTTCCAGACTATCCACCAACATCATGCTAGCTTTATTTTAATAAAAATTCCTCAAACGATTTTTGGGACTCCCCAAATGTTTTGATAAACCATGTGAAACGAGTGAAAAATGTATCTATAATAATTATATGCTTATCCCCATGGGAACCACCTGGTAAATTCTAAATAAAATGGATTATATTTATTCACCCAAAAAGAAATCATGAACATAAAATTTCAACATGGAAAATACTATAACTAAAAATGATCAAATATTTGATAAAATAATACAAAATATACAACATAGTGACATGGTGTGTGTAATGAAATATCTACCATGGCACTTTATACCCACTTAATGTGTGTGGTCTAAATGAATAATGAGAAAATATGATAGATCCAAAGAAGACTTAGCCAAAAGAACTTATCTACACAATTCATTGATGAAACCAGAAACTAGTATCCTTAAAATGATTTATCCAAATAAACACATGGTTTAAAAATATATCTAAAAAAATTAATAGAACCTCACATATGAATTCCAAATAAACATGGGGTACCTAACACGGTATCCCATCCATTTATAATTACTTTTACATCATTAAACTAATGAAAAGGTAAACATATATACATTATTGAAAAAAATAAACCATGATAAAAGTTAAATGTGAAACTAAAATTACATAGAAATAGAAGAATGAAAACCCACAATAATCCTAAAAAAATTATCTCTCACCTCAGGGAACAACAAATGTTAATAAACGAGTGTCAAAACTAGATCAAAGTCTCAATGTGTGTCACGACCCGTCCTCGGAGCTCGTGTCGTGACTACCCCATGCTCGCCTTCCATAGGCCAGGGACTGGCGACTAGCACCAAAGGCGAATCCCCGATAAATGGGAAGGAATTTCATTTAAACTTGTTACACACACAGTTTGAACACAATCAATAGAAGCCACAAGAACTAATATAGAAAATAAAGGTGTGCTGAAAGTAAGTGGGATAGTATATAAACCCAATTGAACAACAAATACAAGTTCAAGTATGAAAAATAGCTCCTGGATCGTCCACCAAAGAATCCTACCTGAAGGGTAGGTTCAGATCTCGAACAACTCGTCCCTAGGGTACGTCTTGTATACGTTAACCATAAACCATGAATGGAATCTAAATAGCACATCCATAGTCAAAATAAACATTAACTATTTAATAAAATACGGGAAATGATATCCTTTGATATCATCATAAATTAATGTCAATATCCTACAAAGAATTTTAAAATAGATTAAAATATTGTATAAAAAACATTTAAATATCTTTATATAAATACCCATTTTTTATATTGAAACCATTTATTGAAAATTAATAAACTTATAAAATAAGATATTTTAAAAAAATATTTTTGAATCAAACTATCCCACGCAACATTGAAATTATTGAAGGTAATTAATTTTCTTAAAAAATTCATGTCCATATTATAAAATCATTAAAACCATTTAGAAAACATGTAAATTAATTAGAAATATTTAATAGAACAATTATATATAGCATTTAAAATGAAGTTGTAGTTAATGACCACCTTACATAAAACCATAAAATAATTCCTTTTGAAAATATTTTAATGAACTTAGAAATAGATGTAAAATTTCCATTATAATTCATTTGTATACATATAAGTAGTTATGTAATATAATTTCATGACTATTGAAATGGAGAAAAGATTATTTTTTTAAACATTCAATGCCTCCCATACCACTATGAACAATTTAATATTAAGCCCAATATCTAAAATTAATCTTTAAATTCCATGAAGATATATTTATTAATTATCTTATATATTATATGTTCAGTACATAAACCACACAAAATAAATAGATTGTGAACATTGCATATATCTCACGAAAATTAAAAGTGAGAAGGAATTCTCTAACCGTAAGTCATATTCCATCTATACGTGTCCAAAAACTTCAATATATTGGTTTGAATCATATTATTAACTTGTATCAGAATCATAATAATATTTATGTTTTCATATATGATTAATTAATGACATTATATTACCTATTCAATAATAATTTCAATATTGAAGCTACATTTCAGTTAATAATCATGATTTTGTTATCATTCATTTTTTTCACTCGTTAATTATGATATTATTACTTAGATAATGATTTAATTACTTCAAAAATGTAATAAAAGATTTATTTATAATATATATTTAATATAAAATATACATATAGAGAGAGATAATTGAAATGGAACATTATATTAATGGAGATGGAAGGTCGTATATATGCAAGAATTATATTTATATTTTCTTATCATATTAAATTGAAGGAGGTAAATTGAACACAAAAATATATATTTATATTCATACAGTAGAATTATTATTTCATATATTTCATAATTATTTATTATTTAATTTTTATAACAATTCCTGAATCGTTATCGTCGAAGCTAAATATCGTCACATCATGGGGACAGATGTTCTTACGTACACCTGAGAAACAATATCATTCACTTAATTGTAAAATAGTATGTAATTGGATGGAATATTAATTATAGGTAAAAAATATCATGTTATATATATTATTTTAAACCACAATACTCACCATTACATGATTTTAAATAATGTATATATGAAAAAAAAATTACACCATAGCTTGTAGCTGGAAAATTGTACATACGCACACATGGTGATTTTGTTTTTCTTAGAATGGGTAAAAGGAGGAATATTATTGTAACGTAATCATAAAAACATCCCAAAATATATTATATGTTGCAGTTAATAATTATTTATGTAAACAACATATGAAAATTAATTACAATAATAAAATAACTATGGAAGATTTGGTAAACCAATTACCTATTCTTCAAGTGTCTCCTTTTAATTTTCATAAATGGACTCCATAGGTTGTATTTAATCCCAATTTATGTCCTTTATAATGAAGTGAGGGATGTAGGGTTGATAAATTTTTAGGGTTCTTCAAAACTGTAGGGATTTTGTGTTGTGATAAAAAGATAAGGAGAGTTGCATTCTTATAATAGAGAGGAGGTAACATTAGGAAACATAAAAACTATTAATTTATTATAAATTGTTTTTCTATTTCAAATATCCCAAAAGTGAGTTATCTAGAATATATTATTATTATGCGTATAAATCCTATAAAATAATAAATTGTAGACATTTTTATATTTCAAAATTGACCTTACCATTTGAAATTTATATAAATTACCAAATTATATTCTAAAAATAATAATTCATATTTTGTATATTTTTTTCATTCAATTAATCCAACCCTAGATCCCTTTATAGAACATCTAAAAAAGGCATCTCAAAGAAGATGTAATTGCCCGAACGGATCACATTATTATTATACTATAATGTAGTTCCTAAAAAAATATGATATTAATCATAAAATAATTATTTTTGTATCCTAAAATATGATATTTTTTATTAGTACTGTCCATATACCACTATAATCCATCTTTACCATCAAAAAGGAAGTGAATGTATCTATCATTCATATAGACGACATACTGTCTCCATATAGGGATATTATTAACTTTTCAATACCTTATTTTATAGATGGTTATTACAATGTGTTTAGGTTTATATTTGGTATTTTTACACTCTTATTCTTCATAAATTATATTATCTTATCTATATTCTTAACTTCCAAACCATTGGAAAATAGTATTGTCGCTTGTCCATACGTCTGGACTACCACCACCATGAAGCAATGTCATTCATTCTTAATTTTTAAATTAGTTAGATCCTAAGGATGAGGAATATATTTAATATATATTATATACATGATATAATAATGAATCTATAATGGTTATTTGTTATTTACCATTGTTTTTTTTTCTACCATTCAAAAAATGAATACAACATTTATGTGTGCGTACGAGATATTATAACCATGAATGGTGTAATTTATTTTTAATTTCTACCATTATAGTTGAAATTAAATATAATTAATACATATATATTTCATTATAATAATTTAACTAATTATGCTATATATTTATAGTAAACTTAATTTTATTAGATAGTTTTTTAATGAACATTCAATGGAATTATAACATAAGATAAGGGAAATTACATTAAAAATAATATATTTAGGATTCATTTAATACCCTATTTTTATTAAATGTCATTACGATTATTTTATAAAAAAATATATAAATTATTCTTTTAAAATTCTCTTATGAATAAATAAATTCATTATAATCCATGTTTTATTTTTCAAATAAATTGATTGATATGAATCATTTTTTTCATTTTTCAAATGAGTTAATTGTTGACATCTCTAATTTTTTTTGGATTAAATGATTTTTTAAAATTATATATCATGCGTGGAATTTTCCTCCATATTGACATCAAAATTCCTTGAGGATTCCATTTCAAGAATAAAATTTTATTTTAAAAAAAATACATTTTTATTTATATGTTCACATATGTTTAAAAAATCAATGTGATTGAAAATGGGAAATGTTGCATTCCTCAAAACATATTCCATGTTATCATTAAAAAAATTCAATATAAAATGAATGACCTTAATGGTACATAATAATTAACAGGAATATGATATAAGGATAAAATCGTTATTATTTAACTTTATGGTTTATGTTTATGTTACCAAGATGATAATGAAACCAAACTCCATTTTCCATAGGTTATATATTGAGGAAATGTTTATGAAATTTATTTCCATTCATGATTTCTGATAAGATGAATTTTTTTTATCATGTTGAACACTTAATTATTATTATTATCTATGTGATATGTGGGACCTATAACTCCAACAAATTTATTGGTTAAATAAGGATTACAAAAGGGATAAAAAGATTATCTGTGAACCTGATTCAATGTTCACAATTTTATGTGTAGATCAGGTTTTCATGTCTATTAGTTTATGTGGGGATCTATATTTCACGTTGAAATTTTTTTTAATGGTCTATGATTTTATTTATATAAGATCATTTGTGGATCTAGTTTCTTGTCCATAAATTTTTACATTTCCATTATATCATTTCCATTACATAATGAGTGACCAAGTTTTTATGTATACCTGTTCAAAAGGTTATTAGATTATGAAGAAACTAAATATATTGTTTAATTTTTATTCTCCCATAGATTATGTTCTTTGATTACATCATTATTCATGTATAACGAACTACTATTATAAATTCCACGACTCATATTTATGATCCACAATATAATTTTTTTAACATTATTATTTTTTGACATCACGCCGTTATGCTTATCCTATTATTACATTTGATCATTAATTGAGATATCTCATATTTACCTTTATGTAAAATTTTAGATCAATCATACATATTTTTAAGTTCATTATATTATATATAATTGCTTCTCGAAGTGTATTTATAAGGACCTTACTAGATTGGGATATCATTATGGGGATTTCAAAGATCTTAGATGAGATAATAGGATTATGAATTTAGTATTTATAGACACTAAAATTATACAATCCCCCAAAAGTTTTTCTATAAAATTTAATGAATATTCATCTACTATGTTGTAATCTTTACGTATAAAAATAATGGTTCACTATGTTCTCCTCATTTGTAAATGGATAACTATATTTCCCCATATTTCCAATATTCCAAACCATCATTTTAAAATTATCCGTATTTGTATTAATAAAAATGGTTTCAATTATGTTTTTCCAAAATACAATGTCTACACAATCGATGATTAGTGTCTGAATTGGATTTTTATTATTAATGGTTTCAATTTGGATCCTCCCAATATCTAAAAAAATAAACTCTAAAAAATTCATAGTTTAATTTAAGTGATTATTTGTTCTTAAAAAAAGTATTAATCAATTTCAATAAAACTGTATCATTGAATTATAGGCTATGATAAAACACGTTTTCCATATAGTAAATAATATAGAAGCTATAAGAGGGGGTCAATTTTATAAAAAATTAAAATAAAATTTTCTTTATAACTGCAGTTATATTTTTATTTATAAGTTAAATGAAATGGTGAAATAAAATAAAATCTTGAGATATCAGTGAAATATAATTGATCATTAGAAACACAGTCAATTGAAAAACTTATTAATGATATTGGAAATAACACTAATTGATGCAAAATTCATAACATTAAAAAATTAGAAAAAATTGAAAATTCATAAAAATATATTAAACCATGAATTGAATCAACTGTAATAATCTATAATCCATAAATTAGGAAATTATTATAAAATAATCCAATGAAAAGGAATTATTCAATTTCAAAGCAATGATATAGGGGGATTAGTAAACTTAGCCCATGGTTTGGAAGTCCAAACCCGAAACTTCATTGAATATAAATGTATTACAGGGTATGAGTCACTACAGAATGAAGTATAACGATTATACCTGATTGGTAGATTCATGTCCACACCCAGAATCCATTGATTGATTAGTCATTAATATTCACATCAAATTTCAAGATCATATTTGATATGATGGTCAAAAGAAAAAACAACATAATGATTCATTAAATTTGATATGTGGAAAATACAAGATTAATAGCTGAGAAAAATATTAAATTATGTTTAATTAAAAAACATAATTAAAATATAAAAATATATCATTGAAATGAAATATATTAAAATTACACCACAATGAACACATGAAAACATCTTATAAATGTAATCTCTATAACCCTATGATAAGATTCATGACATCAATTGAAATAAATGTTTTTAAAATTTTGACATTTATAATTACTATCATAATTACTAGAATTTATATCCAATATTTTATATTACTAAAAAGGTCGTATTTTATGTTAGATGGGTTTTGATTCAATAAATTTGAACCTAACACACCATTTTATGATAAAATCTATATCTCATAATCAGTTCAACTATAATTAATTTTAAAAAAAAATCTATGCATATTCATGATAATACATTTATTAAATGGTTCAACTTAGATCAATAGAAATTTTAATTAGAAATTATTTCCACATAAAAAAATGAAACATATTACTCTATGTTAAATAAAAATAAAAATGAATTTTATTATGATTTATCAAAACCATGTTTAAAAAGAAGAGAATTGACATGAAAATATACCAAACATGTCAAAACCATAACATGAAACACTAGTATATACCCTTTCATGGATTAATCCATGATGATCCATTCACTAAATTTCCTAATTAATTTTTTCTATCATAGTATCAATACATATTTTTTATTTATAGATCATCATAACCAATATGTAGGTTTCATCACCTATTTCTTTCATCAGGATGCACATTCGCAATTTCACATTTAATGAATGTAATGTTGGGAAATCAATTTGCATGAGATGTATGTAATCCACATATATTAATATAAATACTACACAACACAAAATAACCATCTTTTATATCCAAAAAGAATTTATACTTATAATTAAACAAAACTCTTGAATTGTATTATAAAAAAAACAGATTCCTTTACATAAGAGCATTCTGAAATATATAAATGTATTGGTGAAAACTATATACCTTAGTATCATCATTGGGGACATAAATTCTGTTGATAATTATTATATGAAGATAATTTAACAAATTCATGTTAAGGAACTTAAATTTGAAATATCTTTGATATATAAATTGGTTTTATTCAGTTTTTATATAAATATGTATATAAATAGAGAATATCATTTCAATTGGTAAATGGGAATTTTCAAAGTCTGTGTTATATTTTTTATACCCCTATACCAAAAATTGTTTATTATTTGTTGAAACACTACCATTAATTTCATTGTTTTATAAGAAAAATAACTAAAACCCTTTGGGTCTCCCCATATTGGGTTAATCGACAATGTTTCGTGAATTTATTTGTAATTGGAGTACATCACATATTTCATGAACTTTAGCCATTTTCATAATGGAAGAAATCATTGAAGTCAAAATAAATTTTAGTTTTTCATACATTTATAGACATTAGTTCATCATTATATTATATTATAAATATAAATCAAAGGATCTTGAAGAACTTTACAATACCATTGGGGAGCCTCTATAACCTATGTTTATTATACATATGCAACCCCTCATAGATCCAACTCATTTTATATTATGGAAGAAATTATTTGTTTAATGTTATGAAAACATATAAGTCCAATTTTACTCCCATTGACACCAAGATTATAGTGATACATCCAATTTAAAATGACATATAATTACATTAATATATTATTTTTTGTAATATTATTTACATAATGTCATATAGTTCCATCAAGTTAACAAAAAAATTATAATATTTCCAATATAGTTTAATCTTATTTGAAGAAAAATGTTATATGTATATTTTATTTCCCTTAATCCCAAATAAATTATATTCCCCCAGATCTATATCTCATACTGTGTAATTATGAATACCATATATTGATTATATTTTTCTTATAATGTAGCAGTTTCTAGGATATATCACCATAATGATATAATAGTATTTCACTTATTCAACATAAAAAACCATATCCATAAATTAATATGTCATATTCTTAGAGAAAAAATTTCGTTTTGGTTTTACCATATTAGTTACTAGTGAAAATATTCTATTATATTAAAAATGATCGATATATTACATTGAAAAGTATTCACTACCCTGATCTGATCGCAAAAGGCTTAAATTTATTAACAGTACAATTTACTAGTTAATTAAGAAAAAGTTAAAATTTTAAATGGTTTAAATATTGTGTCTCATTGGAAACATCCATGAATGTCAGTTTATGTCATCAGTAATTATGATGAAGATCCCATACCCACTATATGATTGGTATATGTTTTGTATATATACATCAATATTTATATGGTCCAATAGTCCACGAACCCTTTTAATATTTATACTAAATGCATTTGAGGTTATTTTTATAAATTAATAGGATTTAAAATTTCCATGGGACTCATTGACAAATGAAAACATTTTCTAATCTATATAGACCATTTGGATGTGTTTTTCATATGTATTCACATGGAAATAACGGTAAATATAAATTTTGTAAAATATTTTCTCAAATTTTATGTCAAATATTATTGATTAGATTATACATGTACATAATTTATAAAAATCACAACATTTCTAATTCTTTAATCTATTTAATGAACAACATTTTTCATAATCATGATTCAAAATTTAGTCTTATAATTATAATATATATGCAAAAAATCCATTTATGGTTAAAACATTGTAATAAATATCTAATTCAATAAATATAAAATAGGTATACATAAATCATTTTTTACCAATATTGATATAAAATAATTACTGATTTGAAACTAATTAATTTACTTCCCTATTATCACTTTTATATTTTTTTCATGTCATTTTTTATCTACAAAAAATGACGTTTATAAACTCAATGTCCATATTCCATGAGATAGAATTAGATAAATTGTATTCTATAAAATTTTTAACCATATTATCTGAATGATTTCTTTGAGAATATCAAATGAAAATAGATAAAAATATATCAAACTGTCATTTCAATATATTTGATGTCCAAAGTGATTTCATGATTCATGTCAGTATCTTCAAAAGGATTTTTTGGTGATTATAGTGTTTTTATAAATTCAAAAAGGACATTTATTGAATATAGTCTCTGAATCAATTTAGACATGACACATCATATTCATATAGTGTGAAAAAATATATTTAAAACTATTTTTATTACACATTACCCATCCGATTAAAAATTTATTTTGGTAGGTAATTATGCTAATCGAATCACATATGATTGTTGTAAAATTGGGTAGTACACCCTTTTCAAAACTATATTTAATGGATAAAATCATCTCTATTTCACTAATTTCATAACATTTATGGTATCAATTTTATTTATAGACTTTATAAAACAATTAGAAATGTTAATATGACTCTTATAGTAAGAAACATCCACCATTCCTTATAAAACGTAATCTATGGAAAACCACCTTTAGTAAGAACCTATCCATTTAGATGATTGGTGTCAAATAATTTGTATTTGCATGATAGAAGTTCACACAATGTGTTTTCAGCAGTTTTAACAATCTCACTAATTCTATTAGAAGGTTATTTATATTTCATGTGAAAATTTTATCACTTTTGTTATCTAAAAAAATGTTATCTATATATCTATCAATTCATATACTAATTATGTTTTTAAATAAAATTCCGGTATCCTAATTATAATATTACATGAATACTATTCTATAAAACCATATTGAAATCATTAGTTTTCAAAATTATCCAATTTTAAAATATAATTATATCTACAGATATATAATTTCAAAACATAAATAGGGTATATTAAAAAAATTTATGTAATTTACTAAATTCACGAGAACAAATAAAATAAATATAAGGGTATTCATGGTATTTAATGTAGCCAACCCCCACATTTCTTAGATAGAGATAAAGCTCACGGGCTTGTGAGAAGTTTGATCATGTGTCCCTCAATCCATATAGAAATAATCAAGATGTCCTATAATTCAAATAAAAATATAACATATATCATAAATAAATTATAATAATCCCTTATTATTCAATTCATATAAAATACCGTTCATTTATGGAAAACTAAATATTTTATTTCATTACTAGTTTTTATCTTTTATATACATTCTATGAATATTATTATAAGCTTATTTACAATTTTAATCTAAATAATACAACAACCATAAAATAGTACAATTTTATACATGGGTAAGGATTTCATATATAAATGGATAGTTAATACATTTGACATGAGATATAATGACCATATACATTTATAAATCCTATCAAAGCCACCTTTCATATAGTATAATGTCACGCCATATCTGTATGTTCCCAAAGTGACCAAACTATCATATGTTTTATGTGTTTTTCTAAATTTTATGAAAACATAAAAAAAAATATGGTTTCCCTACCTAATTCATTTTTTAATGTGAATTAAATAATTTTTTCACCTTAATCCATTATATAACTAACTAGAACATTATTTATTTATTCAAAGGTCATATTATAAACGATTATCATTCAAAAATGATGAGTAATTTTTTTATCTAATAAAAATTTTATTCCTATAAACCACGTTTATTTTGTATGAAAAAAATAATGGAAGAATTTTAAAAAATTGATGTAAGATTTTATGATATTCATTTATGATAATTTTTTTACAAATGGGATTGAATTTTTTATGATATATTTTTTATATCCCCACTTTCCAAACATAGTTAACCTCTCACCATTTGGGAGATGATGATGGAATATTTGATCAAATAAGATGATAAAATAGAATTTAATACAATTATAATGATTACATCATATTTCATGAATTATACATATTTTTAATAAATATATATGGAACCCATATCGATTCCATCATTGTGAACAAATATTAATTACATCAATTTCTACCTCGATAAGTAGAAAACCTCATTGTCAAATGGATGAATATGTTCGGTATATTAGACGTTGTTATATCACCCTTATTTCTCGATATGAAGGATTATTATTATAATAATAGTAGGAAGGATTGTTTTATATTTAAATCCACTTAGGTGATGATTATTTTGTATTTTCTAGCCTAAAATATAGGTTATCATAATTTCAAATCCAATGGGTCCACTCATAGTTTAGAGACAATATGTGACAGAAATAGTAAGTGTCCATAGTGGAATCCCATTATTTATAGTCCATTGAGGAGTCTGGTTAGTATG
Source organism: Viscum album (assembly GCA_963277665.1). Taxonomy (NCBI): domain Eukaryota; kingdom Viridiplantae; phylum Streptophyta; class Magnoliopsida; order Santalales; family Viscaceae; genus Viscum; species Viscum album. Next base: position 168,082 of record CAUJRU010000410.1, on the reverse strand, counting down.
ATACGAATGGGGAAAATAACCTTATAACATTCAGTTGGGATAAAATATGAAATAAAGACACATATATTGGATCCTTTGGGGGTTTATTACTATCCTAGAAGATGATCATATTCTATAGAGTACAATATCTCATGTGGAGAAGGGATGATATAATACTTTTGTATGATCATAAATGGAGAATCCTATATATCATATAGACAATAATCACTACCCACATAGTTTAGGTTTCACATATTAATTTCATGTTACATGAGAGTTCCATAAATGTTAATGTTATTCAATAATTATTATTGAATCATGATGGAAACAAAAATAAGGGGTTGACTAAGGATTTCACATTAGAAATACCAAAAATAGAATATATATGAATGTGATTGAAAAACAAATTCATATAAGAATGATGGATATATGTGGAGCTTGTGGAACTTCTACAAATCCCATGTCTAATGTAAATGTCTATGAGGTGAAAGGCTATAATTTGCATCATGTGAATTGTTTTGCATGAGTGAATAAGTATTTTTTAATTAATCCCCCATATTCCGTCACTCCCATGGATGTTTGATTCCATAAGGGTAGAATAAAATATAATCCATAAAATTGGTATGATTCATTCATAGGATACATAACCCTTCATATGGTGGGATAACGTTTTCCTTCACACGATCCATATTCCTCTTATATGTGGGGTTTCTTGTGTCAGTCCAAAAAAGGCTAGTAATTTAGGGTTGTCTAAATATAAATTACTAGGCCTCCAAAATATGATGTAATTATTTTTAAATGGTATAAAGGGGTGATATTCATAGGCATTTATCTCTTAGATGTGTGTATGATAAATATGAACAAAGAATTAGGTTGTGAGGTCAGCTAACATCTTACATGCATGAATACAGTGTATGTTCAATCCTGGAAATGAATAGTTTCATGTGGAAGAAGACATGTGATACCGATAACATCCTGGTTCCATTATTTCTCCATTATAAATTTTAAAATAAAATTTCCACATTCTAGAATACCCATATGGAATTGGTATGTTTGATATTATATTACTGACATCAATGTCAAATAGAGGTTTATAAAGATGTTACAATCTAGTATCAAATAGAAATTACCATTATATTTCACCTAATCCCCCAATAAATACCGCTCAGGACCTCATATATGTCCAAATAAATTTATGACACAAAATATAATCCTCTCATTTCAAAATAAAGTAGATTCTATGCGAACTCCTTGTTAGATTTATCATTGTCTATCATGAAGAAAAATATTACAGAAAAAATATTTTGATGAAAAGTAGTATTATAAGAAATATTTACACTTTTCTATGATTCAATAATTAATTGAAATTGTTATTTTCCGTAAAACTGCCATCGTTAAATTTGGACTACCCCATTAATCTTATAACATGGTTGACCAACTTGTTATCAACATCACATCACTAAGAAGGTAAATGTACAAGATCCCTATGGAATATCTTAGTGATTGTATTGAAAATTGATCTAAATTGATTTTAGTGATAAACAAGAATCATTTAAAATATTATATATTATCTTATAGGATATCATTTTAAGGAATTTGGAAATGTGATAATGTGTTGATATGGAAAGATGAGTTTCATTCCATAGTGCATTGGTTTCAAATCTCATCATAGATTTTATTGATGAAAGTATTCATTGTGTTCTATGTAATGATGGATTATAATAAATATATAGAATTTATCGTATAGAAAACACTATGAATAGTGATTGATGATTCACTAGATTCTAATCCACCACCTATGTAATATTTTACTATGTATTTGGCTAGTATCGTATTAAAAAAATTAGTTCTCTTATAAATGATACATGTATCCTGGATGTATCTACATATAATAGTTGTCATTGTTCTTCTACGATAAATTTAAATTCAATGAGTTTATGGACCATCAATACATGTTTAGTCAGTTTTAGGCTATTTAGATATCAAAATTTCAGGCTTACCTCAACCTAGACCTCATTCTAATGATTTATAAAAAATTTCTAAGAAATATATACATTTCATCAACATCATAGGGTGGTTGGGATCATCATAAGGGTCATCAAAAATATTAGAGGAATCACCATCTATATAATAATTAACGGACATGTTTTTTAAAAGAATTAAATATATAGGGATACGGGGAATAATCCCCACATGCTATTGAAATTTATAATACTTTAATTGATGTAAGTGTATTAAAGGGAGAATCATCTACCATCTGATATACCTGTAAAAATATGTTTACAATGTTTTTGAAGCTAAATATAGATACAATGCTGGGGTAGATAAAGCAATAAACAATACTCCACTCATAGGGCGAGTTCAAGTCATATTGGTTCATCCATTATTATGGATTTTTCAATGAATGGGGTTTCATTTTAAATGAGTGAATTATAAAAAACATATGTATAACATGATTCATTTAGCCCTTTCTCATAGGTTATTTATTACTTGTATGGGGTTCCAAGATGGGTGTGTCTCTTGATACCATTTTCATAATAGCATAACTACAACACATCAATCCTATCAGAAATTCCATCACATTGATAGTGAAACTATACAAACTAATAGGAAATTTTAGTTAGAGGGATGTTCTACTGTACATATATAGTATGTTCAAATTTTCTAATGGGTGGGTCAAAACACATAGTGGTGTATTTTAATTCATAAATCCCATCTCCACATCATAGATAAATTTTTTGATATACCTTAGTAAGAATTTTGAGATGGTGAATATTGGTAGTAATAGAGTTATTTTAAACAATGTCATGTGGTATTAGGGGAGGTTAATTTCACTTCATTCCATTATCCAACCATGGTGATCATTGATAATGAAATAGGATCCTATTATGATATTTTAAACATTATATTCCACAATATTAGAGTATTGAACTTATTCATCAAGTGTATCATGACATCTGAGACATAAAAACCATGATTCTCAAAATATCAGTTATTATTCCCCCAATATCTCACTCTATGGACATATAATGGAATTCAAAAATTTTATAATATGATTATCATAAAATAGATCATATAGATTCTATCAAACAAAAACATTAATGCAATGATCAAACTATTCACAATGGTGTCCCTGATAAGATTACTCAATGATTATGTTGTAATATAGAAAAGAACATATCCTAGGGATATGAAAAATTTTCTAGAGTTATTTTAGGAAGAGATAGAAAACTCACAAGGGTGAATTTATTAGGTAAAATTTACAAAAAATAGAATCCTAGAATTGAATTAGGGGGGTTTTGGAGGTTATGGATACTGATGAACACCCAAGGCATTCCACATAGAATAATTGATTATCACTTTGTATAAGAAATGAAATTTCCGAATGTTTCCATGGGAATAATCCTTGATAGTAGGGATTTATCCTAGGGACGACTTTGAGTACATTTGGAACTAATCTATTGTATATTATATGATCAATCGAGAATATTCTGAGAGATGTATCCTTCCCTTGATCCTATAAACTGTGGAATGATGTGTAGATTCTCCTCACTCTTATGAAACTATTAGGGTAACTCTAAACAATTGGGGTTTAATTTCCATATATCATGTTTCTTGGGTCCTAATTAAATTTATTTTGATTAGAATTCATGGCCTATATCATTGAATTAGAGGTCCTTGTGTACTCCCTTGACCATAAGTGTAACAGCCCAAGATTTTATAAAAAAATATTCTTTTTAATTTTATTAATGTCTTGTGTTGTACGCTACACCAAAAGGAGCTTGCACAACACACATCTTTGACTTGACTTGCATTACACGCAATCACGACCTTCCTCGATAGCGTGTGTAGTACGCAATACCGAGTTTCACTAAACAACGATATGCTATAAAAATATTATTAAAACTAGCCGTTATGAATAGTAATAACCACTTTTTGAAATCCAGTAAATCTTATTTTTCAAAATGAACTTTATTTTTGGATTCGGAGTATCGAATTTAGCCTAAGGTGAAATTTTGGTACTTTTCGGATAACTTTCATATTCTGATGAATAGTGAAAATTACTAAATTATAATTAAAAACAACTTTTTTAATCGAAATAATTAATAGTGATAAATAATTAATTTGAGTGGTTTTAAAGTATATTTAGAATATATTTTTACAATTTAATACAATGTTGGTCATTGGTTGTAATTTCACATTTAAACCAGACATAATCAAGTGTCAATCTTTTGATATATATTGTTTCCTAAAAACACGCTATTTATTTTAACAACGGGATTTAATTATACAATTAATTAATGCAACTTCTATGTTATGAATTTGGTAAAATAGATTTCATTTTTGAATTTGGAATATGAAATATAGCTTAGGATGAAATTTTGGCATTGTTCTGAAAAACATCAATTTTTGATGAATAGTGAAACTACTAAGTGGTAGGTTAAAAACTGAATTTTGCATAAAACTTAATTTTACCGCTTCTGTGAATGGAATTTCGAAAATCCGAGAGACACGGTTAATATCAAGGACTAAAATGTGGTTCAATGAGATGAAAATAATTTTTTGGTGAATAGTAACTTTTTACTTTTTTTACCGCGGTTAATAGTAAATAGGGTAACTAAGGGTAAATATGATATTAATATTACCCTAACACATGTCCTAATTCTATTGGACAAGTGTAATTAGACCAAAAACAAACTTAGGAATAAAATATGACCATTTAGGCCCACTTGGATTAGATTAGGACATTTATTATTAATTTATTTAAAGAAAGGTTAAAATAGTTAAAATCAAAGTTTAATAAGTAAATCATTTTTAATATGGGGTTATACATAAGATAAATTCGATTTTAAATATTCATTAGAAAGCTAAAAAGATTTCCTACATGATAGTATTTTATTTGTAATTTTTAGACATAAAATAATTTAATTTATTTATGACACAACGATGATGCAGTAATTATCTTATTAATGAAATATTGACATAATTGATGTTATAAACACCAAAATAAATGTAATTTGAGATTTTTTATGAATTCCACTAATTTTCTAGGTTACTATGATATATTAGTGTTGATTTAATCAACTTGGTTCGAACATATAATTCTGTTATGACTTTCACAAAAATCATATATCAAATAGTGTCAAAATTGACACAAAATAGTTTTTAAATCAAATATTATATTATTAATTGTTATTTTATTCCTAAAAATCTAAGGTTCGGCCAAATGACTTAGATAAGGATACATGTATTAATAATATACAATTTGGGGTTCGTTTGGCATGTTATAGTATGTTTATTAACCATATAGTGAAAGAAAACAAAAAGACACGGTAAAAGTTAAATTATTTAACTTAGAGTTAAATCTAATTGATAAGGTTAAAATAATACCCTAAACTTGTCTAAATCCTATTGGTTGATAGGATTTCGACCCATCCCCACTTTATCTTCGAAATAAGACCCTTTGGAAGCATTATAAACCGATTTTGACTTTAATATAAAATAATATTTTGAGATATTCCTAAGGTGCCCCTCTCCTCCCCTATAAAAGGACACCTCCTCCCCATCCTCCTCACACCAATTTGAGCACTCAAGCTCGGCCAACCCCTGCCAATTTATCCTCTCCACTTCCCTAGCAACATCCTAGAGGTTCTGGTCTTCCTCAAAGACCAATTTTAGTGCCCTAAGAGGAGGTATCAAAGAGGCACTTCAAAGAAGAGATAATTACCGTTTCCAATTCTTTCATCTTTATTTCTTCTTCCACTTCTTCTTCTTAGGTTGTTTCATTATGAAGTAATAACATCAGTATCACTCATATACTGATATGTTATTATAAGTATGAAACAACCCTATTTCACCATCTATCCATCCTACGGAAAAAGAAATCACCGCGCGTGCGTACGTACGGAATACCGTCTCCACGCCGTGGTGTAATCTATTTTCCACCACCACCTTACATGGATGGGTATAATGGTGTAAAGAATAACTATACATAGTTAATACAACATCATATTGATTCTGATATATTGTATAATACACTCCAATTCAATTCAATATTTATAGAAATGATATCATCGCTCGTGCGTACGTACGGAATACCGTCTCCACGACGCGATGAGATTCATTCTCCATGTTAACCATTTAAGAATGATTATAATGTATATATAAGAAATAATAATGAAATATATGACATTATAAAGCTACTGGATTTATGTATATATATACATATGTATGTCATCTACTTACTTCCATTTCAAGACAATAAGGAAAGGAAAACAGCGTTCATGCGTACGTACGGACTACCGTCTCCATGAACGGTGTTTTTCATTTTATTTATCTACCTATTATATATATATATATACTGAATATATATGATATATAAATCATATTTTATATTCTGGAAGTAAGTAAATCATGATATAAGTAATAATGATGTCAAGAACAACAAGTCAAAACACCTACGATAAATGAAACGATTTTACCCAAAACGCTTCTTTAACATAGAATTTACAAAAGAACGGGTAATATAATGTCATAAGTGAACCATATATGATATCATAACAATGAATATGATTCTGTAATAAGTCAATAACATGATTTAAATCATTATACAGGAGGTTCGGACACTTACAAATCAAGTCGGACCTAAGGTAAGGGAAATATCACAATCTCATTTTTATCCGAGATTGTTTATTCGTAAGTATCTACTGGGGTGTATTTTATCATCCACATCCATGTTCCCTCAATATGAAATATTGTTTCCATCCACTTGCAATAGTTTAAATCCAATTTTACCCTTAGGTGAGTTTTTAGTAAAGAATATGAAAGGAATCTTTTGTCGTTTTTCCGTACGAGGTACTTTTTGACTTTTCCGACAAAAGTACGAATAATGTTTTTTTTAACTTATACGGAATGAATGGATTTTTAAAACATTGTTTCCAAGAAACTTCCTTTACAAGTTTTCAAGTTTATTTTTAATCAACTTCTTTTATTTTAAAGTTGTATGACATGTTATGAAAGGAAAAAATGTTTTTGAAGAAGAAAGGATATTTTCCTCAAGAATTCAATTCAAGTGTTTTATCAAAATTATTTTCCATCTAAGATAATAAAGGGTTCTGTTTCTATCCATATTTTTACATTGATTTGACTATGTTGTGATGAAATTATGTTTATGAATTCCTTTATCTTATATGAATGGTTTTATGATGTCATGTTGTTTAAGAATCCCATTTTTGTTACATGGGTTATGAAATGATGTATGATTTATGATTTTGTGGCACACATAAGAATGGTATCATTATGAGATGGGTGGGACCTATATCTCCCTCCAATTAATTGGGTAAAGATTTTATATCTCATGAGATAGACATGGCTGGAATGGTAGGTTATACCGGTTCAGTGAAACAGGACTGAAATGAGGATTACTCGATTCAGAAAGGGACTTTGTCCACTAAGATAGTCTTGGCAATGAGTCTTGACTAACAAGAAATGATTCTCTATGATTATGTGTGTATGCCACAATGAGTAATGTTTTATGTTATGATTTCATTTTCACTTCTATGATTTATCCCACGTTATGATATTATGAGCTCTTTTGCAGGTTAAGATTTCCAAAAGCTATGTTCTTATGTATATGATGTGATTGATATTTCTTTTGTTTACCCTTACTGAGCATTTGAGCTCACCCTTTTATGTTTTCTTTTCCCCAGTATATAAAGAAAGGATTTAGGTAAAAAAAAAGGAAGATCTTTGTGGGATATTTTGAAGATCTTTCACCAGGATTAGAAGATTACGTTCCGAGTTTCCAAAGACACTAAACTATTACGATCCTTGTGTGTGTATTTTTGTTATGTATTAAGTATTCCGCAAAAGTAATGTAATGTCCATGTACGTCAAGATACGGGTCTCTACAGTTGGTATCAGAGGAAAGGTTTAGTCAACCTTTGGAAACTAGGATGCGAAAACGTTAGTGAGATCCCTAGAGATATTTCTAAGGTATGTCTAGGGATTCCCCTAAGGATAAGTATACGTATAGGATATAGTTCTAGAACTATGGTAACGATATTAGATTAAACCAAAGATGATAGATATTTAAGTTACTCCCCCTTTATTACGATTTTTTCATCTAACACTATTCTGTTTGGGTTTTAGAAAATGGCTGGAAACAAGATGATTCACAATAATGGAGGATATGATGGACAATGGAATGATATTCTTCATGAGCAACCAAATGAAATGGGATTTGGATGTCCAAACATCATTATTATGCCGAATCTGCAATCTCACAACATGATCAATAAAGTAAAATTTGGTATGTTTCCTGACTCGACTAATAAGAGAAAGATGGAGTTCCATGATGATCATAGAGGAAAGAAAGTTCAATTTCCCCTATGTACATCATGTGGGAAGAGGCATCAAGGAGAATGTTTCAAGGGAACTGGAAGATGGTTTGGGTGTGGAAAAGAAGGACACAAAGCAAGTAAGTGCAAAGGAAAAGGGTCAGTTAACACCATGGATGAGGATAATGGTATTGCTACGACATCAAAAATGGTTAAGTGTTTTAAATGTGGAATGTATGGGCATTATGCAAACAAATGCCCAAAGGGAAAGACTCATGAAGAGAATCAGTATGGTCATATGGGTAGTATTTATGTGGATGATGATGAAGAGACTACAAATGATATGTGAGATGAAAGAATTTTTGAAGCTCGGTCAATGGTTTGAGAATGTAGTGGAATGATTACATGTTTATCATGTGTGATTTTGGAATAAAGAGACATCTATGGATTGTTACACTGTTGTCTTTCCTTGTGTTTTGAAAGTGTATGATTAATGTTACCAGTATCCATGAAAGGTTATCCAGATAATTTTGGAATGTAGATGATATGCGCATAATGGAGGGATAAGGAGAAAAATTAAATGTTTGATAGTATTCATGAGCTCATGATTGATATAAGGACTAAGTGATATCATGGTTTGACTATATAGAATTTTGAGGATTTTGGTATGTGGAAAGTGTTAACTTTTAACTGCACTCATGTTTTCACTAAGGTATTCAAGAGAATACACGATTAAGGACTTTGAATGTTTGGAATGTGACCAACAAGACATATCTTATGATCAACGACAGTATTAAATCTCTGGTAATCGTTGTCACTATATTATGAGAGTGGACTGCAGTATTATAAGCCTAAAGATTAGACTGGATTATGTTGGACATAAGTTAGTATTGTTTAAGGATAGAAGATTTTCGATATTATTGATGGGATGTTATAGTAACGTAGTTTTAGAAAAAGGGACAACCTGCAGGACGGGTGACAGCCCATCGCTTCGGACAAGGCTGTAGGAATCGAACCCACAACAAAAGTGCGACTGGCCTTTATCGCCTACCACTGGCCTACAGGAAGTCCCTGTTTAGTAGAAACTAGTTTTATTATATTATGCAGTATGATATATGAAGTATAAGTCCATTTTAGGAACTATATATGATTAATCTCACTATAGAATGAATTATGTATATTTAATAACTTTTGCATACCTTTTGTTTGAGACAGATGGAATGACCCGTCATTCTATCACATGATCTGCTAACACTTCACGAATAACAAATTCAACTTCATTTATTTAAGAGATGAAGTGGAAATTGTTCAAGGCACGAACAACAGTGATATTGTATCAAAATAAAGTAAGTATTTATTCTAATTCAAATTTTCAACTTTAGGGAAATGATCTTGAAAACCAAAAATGTTGTCCTAGTGATCTTATACCTGATGAATCAGATGGTACCTTAGATCGTCACAAATTTATGGATTTGTGATTACTGGATTTCCCATAGCCATGTTCTCTACCACTCACCATCATAACATGATGGTTAGATTTCTCTTCCATATCCATATTTTCACCTATGTGGAAACCCAGTGATTAGTTTATTTGGGTAATCGTTACATTTCATACTTTAGTTTTTAAAGCCAAGTTTTGGTATTCCCTTTTACGATGTGAGTTTCTATTAAAGAAACTTTCAAATAGTAAACCATTTATAACCCCGACGAATTTCGAGGGCGAAATTCATTTTAAGGGGGGTAGAATGTAACAGCCCAAGATTTTATAAAAAAATATTCTTTTTAATTTTATTAATGTCTTGTGTTGTACGCTACACCAAAAGGAGCTTGCACAACACACATCCTTGACTTGACTTGCATTACACGCAATCACGACCTTCCTCGATAGTGTGTGTAGTACGCAATACCGAGTTTCACTAAACAACGATATGCTATAAAAATATTATTAAAACTAGCCGTTATGAATAGTAATAACCACTTTTTGAAATCCAGTAAATCTTATTTTTCAAAATGAACTTTATTTTTGGATTCGGAGTATCGAATTTAGCCTAAGGTGAAATTTTGGTACTTTTCGGATAACTTTCATATTCTGATGAATAGTGAAAATTACTAAATTATAATTAAAAACAACTTTTTTAATCGAAATAATTAATAGTGATAAATCATTAATTTGAATGGTTTTAAAGTATATTTAGAATATATTTTTACAATTTAATACAATTTTGGTCATTGGTTGTAATTTCACATTTAAACCAGACATAATCAAGTGTCAATCTTTTGATATATATTGTTTCCTAAAAACACGCTATTTATTTTAACAGCGGGATTTAATTATAAAATTAATTAATGCAAATTCTATGTTATGAATTTGGTAAAATAGATTTCATTTTTGAATTCGGAATATGAAATATAGCTTAGGATGAAATTTTGGCATTGTTCTGAAAAACATCAATTTTTGATGAATAGTGAAACTACTAAGTGGTAGGTTAAAAACTGAATTTTGCATAAAACGTAATTTTACCGCTTCTGTGAATGGAATTTCGAAAATCCGAGAGACACGGTTAATATCAAGGACTAAAATGTGGTTCAATGAGATGAAAATAATTTTTTGGTGAATAGTAACTTTTTACTTTTTTTACCGCGGTTAATAGTAAATAGGGTAACTAAGGGTAAATATGATATTACTATTACCCTAACACATGTCCTAATTCTATTGGACAAGTGTAATTCGACCAAAAACAAACTTAGGAATAAAATATGACCATTTAGACCCACTTGGATTAGATTAGGACATTTATTATTAATTTATTTAAAGAAAGGTTAAAATAGTTAAAATCAAAGTTTAATAAGTAAATCATTTTTAATATGGGGTTATACATAAGATAAATTCGATTGTAAATATTAATTAGAAATCTAAAAAGCTTTCCTACATGATGGTATTTTATTTGTAATTTTTAGACATAAAATAATTTAATTTATTTATGACACAACGATGATGCAGTAATTATCTTATTAATGAAATATTGACATAATTGATGTTATAAACACCAAAATAAATGTAATTTGAGATTGTTTATGAATTCCACTAATTTTCTAGGTTACTATGATATATTAGTGTTGATTTAATCAACTTGGTTAGAACATATAATTCTGTTATGACTTTCACAAAAATCATATATCAAATAGTGTCAAAATTGACACAAAATAGTTTTAAATCAAATATTATATTATTAATTGTTATTTTATTCCTAAAAATCTAAGGTTCGGCCAAATGACTTAGATACAAATACATGTATTAATAATATACAATTTTGGGTTCGTTTGGCATGTTATAGTAAGTTTATTAACCATATAGTGAAAGAAAACAAAAAGACACGGTAAAAGTTAAATTATTTAACTTAGAGTTAAATCTAATTGATAAGGTTAAAATTATACCCTAAACTTGTCTAAATCCTATTGGTTGATATGATTTCGACCCATACCCACTTTATCTTCGAAATAAGACCCTTTGGAAGCATTATAAACCGATTTTGACTTTAATATAAAATAATATTTTGAGATATTCCTAAGGTGCCCCTCTCCTCCCCTATAAAAGGACACCTCCTCCCCCTCCTCCTCACACCAATTTGAGAACTCAAGCTCGGCCAACCCCTGCCAATTTATCCTCTCCACTTCCCTAGCAACATCCTAGAGGTTCTGGTCTTCCTCAAAGACCAATTTTAGTGCCCTAAGAGGAGGTCTCAAAGAGGCACTTCAAAGAAGAGGTAATTACCGTTACCAATTCTTTCATCTTTATTTCTTCTTCCACTTCTTCTTCTTAGGTTGTTTCATTATGAAGTAATAACATCAGTATCACTCATATACTGATATGTTATTATAAGTATGAAACAACCCTATTTCACCATCTATCCATCCTACGGAAAAAGAAATCACCGCGCGTGTGTACGTACGGAATACCGTCTCCACGCCGTGGTGTAATCTATTTTCCACCACCACCTTACATGGATGGGTATAATGGTGTAAAGAATAACTATACATAGTTAATACAACATCATATTGATTCTGATATATTGTATAATACACTCCAATTCAATTCAATATTTATAGAAATGATATCATCGCTCGTGCGTACGTACGGAATACCGTCTCCACGACGCGATGAGATTCATTCTCCATGTTAACCATTTAAGAATGATTATAATGTATATATAAGAAATAATAATGAAATATATGAAATTATAAAGCTACTGGATTTATGTATATATATACATATGTATGTCATCTACTTACTTCCATTTCAAGACAATAAGGAAAGGAAAACAGCGTTCATGCGTACGTACGGACTACCGTCTCCATGAACGGTGTTTTTCATTTTATTTATCTACCTATTATATATATATATATACTGAATATATATGATATATAAATCATATTTTATATTCTGGAAGTACGTAAATCGTGATATAAGTAATAATGATGTCAGGAACAACAAGTCAGAACACCTTCGATAAATGAAACGATTTTACCCAAAACGCTTCTTTAACATGGAATTTACAAAAGAACGGGTAATATAATGTCATAAGTGAACCATATATGATATCATAACAATGAATATGATTCTGTAATAAGTCAATAACATGATTTAAATCATTATACAGGAGGTTCGGACACTTACAAAGCAAGTCGGACCTAAGGTAAGGGAAATATCACAATCTCATTTTTATCCGAGATTGTTTATTCGTAAGTATCTACTAGGGTGTATTTTATCATCCACATCCATGTTCCCTCAATATGAAATATTGTTTCCATCCACTTGCAATAGTTTAAATCCAATTTTACCCTTAGGTGAGTTTTTAGTAAATAATATGAAAGGAATCTTTTGTCGTTTTTCCGTACGAGGTACTTTTTGACTTTTCCGACAAAAGTACGAATAATGTTTTTTTAACTTATACGGCATGAATGGATTTTTAAAACATTGTTTCCAAGAAACTTCCTTTACAAGTTTTCAAGTTTATTTTTAATCAACTTATTTTATTTTAAAGTTGTATGACATGTTATGAAAGGAAAAAATGTTTTTGAAGAAGAAAGGATATTTTCCTCAAGAATTCAATTCAAGTGTTTTATCAAAATTATTTTCCATCTAAGATAATAAAGGGTTCTGTTTCTATCCATATTTTTACATTTATTTGACTATGTTGTGATGAAATTATGTTTATGAATTCCTTTATCTTATATGAATGGTTTTATGATGTCATGTTGTTTAAGAATCCCATTTTTGTTACATGGGTTATGAAATGATGTATGATTTATGATTTTGTGGCACACATAAGAATGGTATCATTATGAGATGGGTGGGACCTATATCTCCCTCCAATGCATTGGGTAAAGATTTTATATCTCATGAGATAGACATGGCTGGAATGGTAGGTTATACCGGTTCAGTGAAACAGGACTGAAACGAGGATTACTCGATTCAGAAAGGGACTTTGTCCACTAAGATAGTCTTGGAAATGAGTCTTGACTAACAAGAAATGATTCTCTATGATTATGTGTGTATGCCACAATGAGTAATGTTTTAAGTTATGATTTCATTTTCACTTCTATGATTTATCCCACGTTATGATATTATGAGCTCTTTTGCAGGTTAAGATTTCCAAAAGCTATGTTCTTATGTATATGATGTGATTGATATTTCTTTTGTTTACCCTTACTGAGCATTTGAGCTCACCCTTTTATGTTTTCTTTTCCCCAGGATATAAAGAAAGGTTTTAGGTAAAAAAAAGGAAGATCTTTGTGGGATATTTTGAAGATCTTTCACCAGGATTAGAAGATTACGTTCCGAGTTTCCAAAGACACTAAACTATTACGATCCTTGTGTGTGTATTTTTGTTATGTATTAAGTATTCCGCAAAAGTAATGTAATGTTCATGTACGTTAGGCTTCGGGTCTCTACAATAAGGGTATCACTATTGACCTGGTCTTGATAATTCATTGAAAAACCCCCATTATAGACATAGATCTTGTTTACAAAACATATGACATAGGGCATAAGGAGTCTGATAATTAAACTTTTTGGGAAGAAGCTAATGGTGAGGTGTTACATCTATTATGAATAAGGAGACCACGTCTACCAAAAAATCAATAGATATCTCAAAAACTAGGTAATTTCTAAATCAAGAAATTGTTATGGTTTTACTCTTACTAGCAAGGAATCTTTATTTCTATATTATGAATGATATATCATGAATATAATCTCTAGAATAACCACTTTATCATAGAAAAAGGATGTGAAATACATATAACCCATGCATCATAGTAATAGGTGGATAATATCCTAACGTAATGGATTTCAATGAAGTGTAAGTTGGTATATCTTTTAAAAAATTATGGGTATCACAAACCACTAATTATTTTCATCCCACAAAGTTTGCGAGGTGAATGGATATTTTTATTCAACAATGTTTGGAAGTAAAATCGATGTCATATTTACTCTGGAGCTTTATTTGAAAAACGTTTGTCGACTCATATAACATTTTCATTATAAATCCAACACACCAAGCAGAGGATCAATTAATTGTTGCCTTGGGGATATCCACTAGAACTATAGAGAGTATAGGTAGTTTATTATTTTTATGTTTCATCATACCTAAACATATGAGAAAGAGAAATAAAAATTTTGGCCCGGTTTCTTAGGCATCTAGATTATCATTATATGAAGATAACCTAATGAAATTCATCAAAGGTAGGTAATATTTTAGTCTACAATTCCCACATGTATTTTATTGAATCTCTTTAACTAAATGATAGATTATTATTCTATATATTATCACTATAGAAGAGAAAGAGTCCATATCTCCAATGGTCCAGGAGTAACCTTTCATCAATACAATGGGTGATGTGTTAGAGAAATCACATACAATGTCCATCACTATTTAGTGGGTCCTTCCTAAATTTTGGTATCATAATGATTACCTAAGGAGGTTATTTTCCATTAATATATTACCATCACCATAAGAATATAACTGAACATTGATCCCATAATAGACGACCATATGTCCAACTGAAATTCTAAAAAAATTAATCATCATTACCCATGAATCAAATTAACAAAAATATATTTCTTTTCTTCAATTCATACACTCATAAAACCTAGTGATCCAATAAATAATTTTAAATTGGATCTAATAAAAAACATATTTTTGAGCCCCCTTTTCTATTACCTGAAAAATTCTATGATTACAAACATTCCCTATAAATTTATTTTGACTTAATTTCAATATTGATAATAAAAACAAAGCAGTCTATAAATGATAGTGGAAGATGATCTATGGAATCATAAAACACACAATGTGTGATATGTTAGGTCGTTGAATTTGGAAAATTCTCAACCTTCAAGTGATATGTTGTATTGGAGAGCTTGAATTCGATTCCCATTATAAATTTAGCACTGGATTTTTGGTCAAGTATGAGTGAATGGATAGACTACATGGTAACTCTACATGGGATAATAATGGGAATCATGTTATGGTATCTATGATATCAATTAATTAGGATGTTACATAACAACACAAAGAGGATATCCAATACAAGTCCTCACTTTGGTGAGGGGAAAAATAGTCAACCACGTGTGGTCTTAGTTGGTGGATGCTAAAGTTGAAATGACCTATGTGATAGCATAAGTGAATGAGTACATGGATTGGTAGTGGGGACTACATGTGAATGTAAATAAAGTGCACACAGTGGTGTAGTAAGATATATAGGATCTAACAAGGTTGATGTAATCTATAAAATCATCTGATAATTGATGATGAAGTTTGAGAGTTCAATTTTCTATGAGCTTCCATATCCGATTTTTTTTCAAAAAGGATATACACAAACCTAGGGAATATTCTCCTTCATTTTTATGTAAAATAAATATTACAAATTTTTCATAGTTTACTAAAAAATATTATGTATCTAAATCAGTCTAGTGAAATAAAAAACTAAATCCAAAAGGCCTTGTAATTTGATTGTCATTATGAGAAAGAAGAGTATATAGAAGATCATTCATGATATATGATAGTAAGAAATGGTGGTATAGGGGTGGGGTTATGTTTTTTACATCAAATACATATGAATATAGTATATTAATTAGGGAATGAGGATATATATTAATGTAAAATATTAATTCACACTAGAAACGTGGTGAGATTCATTGGAAAACAAAACAAAGGATGTTAAAATTACTCAAGAACAGAGGAAATAGGTAGAATGGAAAATTAATGTGTTACATGTTTTTAATTAGGAATGATGTGAAAAATAAGATGAGGACAACCACTGACCATGTTTTCAAAATTGATCTTTAAATTTGTTATTATCTATGTTTTTTATAAACATGTTATTTATAACCACTAATCATGATTGAAATAGTGGTTCTGCTACATCGATACAGTTGAATTCTTTCTCAGGTTTTGTTCCCCATATAGTTATTTTGTTGCTTTGACTATGTCACATATTCTATCCATATAAACTAAACGGGGATATCTTATAAATGAATAATTATGGATATGATTCAATGAAATACTAAAAATGTGTCTATGGGGGAAATGAATATATTAAAAATCATTTAAGTATTCTTTTCCCATGTTGTCTAGTATTATGAACATAGACACGTTATAAAAATATAGATGTATGGAATGTAGGATTTTGTGATTCATGGTTTGATAAAAACACTCACACAATGAGAGAGACAATAATGAGGTTCGATCATGTCCTAACAAGGGTACTAATATGATTCATTAGGGTGTATAGTTTAATATAAAATATCTTGGACCAAATGGGATTATTTTTATAGGCAGTACATCATTGACTATGTGACTTCATTGTATTTTGTATTTTTATAGCTCATACCATTTCTTTAAATAATAACAATGTATCGATGTTTGTTGAGAAATGGTAACTCAATAAAGGTTCAGTAAACAACAAAAAAAGATGGTAAAATATAACAGTTTTATATAGTCTTAAGATATGAGATCCTGGAATAAACATATATATATCAACATAGGAATAGACACAAATTTAGTTCACATGGAGTGATGTAGGTGAAAGATAGAGAAACTAATATAGAGGCTTGGTTGGATATTAAAAAAATAGTATATAGTGGATTTCAACTCATGAGAGGACTCTAGTACATTGCTATAGTTTATGAATTGTATATAACTATTCGATCTATACAATTTACGGTGTTTTATAAAGGGATGAAAAAATCACACAATTTAATTTCCTGTTATGGGGATGGTTTTATAAAGTTTTATGTCAGGTGGAGAGAATGAATGTTTTATAGTTTATCATCAATCGATAAGGGATAATTCAATGCTATTTAGATTTATTTTTAACAGAAATATTTCACACATATAAAAATAATTCATCATAGATTTATTTTATGTACATTAATTTCATTTAGTAAAAATATATTCCGTATGTAGCTTATGCTTCATATTTTATTTTCAAAACCTTGGACAACTGTGAGGTGATATGTCCTCCCTATCCATGGTGATTTGTGAATATACACCACTGAAGTGAACCAAATGAATGTTGAGAGAGATTTTAAAATTATCCAATAAATTTTTATGAATTATTCATGTTATCATTGGAGTTATAAATTCGTGAACAATGTCACTCTTGTAGAATGAGGACAAGAGAACCTCCATGTTGAATGTTATAACTTCATGATTTTGATAGATATTGATATTTAACAATCTGTGCAACCTATTTTAGAGAATGGATTCTTACATAACTATGTAGACACATTTATTATCATGATTAATCAATTAGTTATATAATTTTATTCATAGGGAATATTAAATAACCAAAATTGGAATCAAAGCCTTTTTTTCTGAACATAAGGGAGTTAGGGTTTTCATAGGTTGAAGTCCATATTACAATAATGAATCCTATAAACATGAATCTCTATTTTATCTTACATAATTCCAAATTGAGCTACTATCATACCATAGAGTGAAGATGGATCCCATACAATAATTTTATGAATCAATGTATCCTGTGGATACCCCATGAATGTGGGATGGTTTTTCCAGTCAGTGATATTTATGTAACTCATCCAATGGATATTGGGAATGATTCACAGGCTCTTAGACATAAGGTATTCTTATACAATATTCGTCAAGTTTAGTATTTTATATAGTTTTATATTAACATGCATGGATATCCATATATTTGGTTACTAATTACTTATATTGTATCTAATAAGTAATATTAGACCCCAAAAAACCTAACATGCATGTGGTACATGGTGTGAATCCTACAATCAATCACTTCACTCTACACTAGTTCCCAAAATGGCATTTAGAAGACAAACTATACATTATGTAGAGATGTTCACGTGATGGTAAGATACAAAAGGTTAATTGGCATGTTCCTTAGCTTCACATGCCATAATCCACCATAGGATCATGAAATGTGGCCTTTGTGCACACAAATTGTAGGATACTCATGTTCCAAGGAATGTATTTCTTATATATGCCAAGGTGGCCAGCTAGAGATACATGACGTGCAGGATAGGAAAAATATATTTTTTTATTTTTATATACCTGTAATTGTAGACAAAAAAACATCCAGTTTACTTGAGGTGTGTTCTTTAGAACTATGTTCCATGTTATTGATATTTTATAGAAACCAAATTTTCCATTTGAAGAATCATTGTGTATTCTGATAAAACCATAAATCCCACCACTCCTCTTGGGAATCATGTTAACAATGGGTCAATCTTTATCAGTGGCTTGATTCGAACCACATCTAATTAGAATTAACACATTTAACTCCCTCTCATAACCATGCACCTAAATGTTTTTTGAGTTAACAAAAAAAATTACCCTATCAAATTATATTATTCCACAATTTCCTTCCTCGCACCACCATTATCGATGTTGAAGCCTAAAACCAAAAAAAATCTGATATTCAATCCTATAATGGTATCAATTATCATAATTGTTTAAACAACAAATAAATAAATGGTTAGTGAAGAATGCTGGAATAATGGGAGATAAATATAAGAAACCAAAATTTTTAGTGACAACTATGAATAGAAAAAATTAGACATCATCCATAGTATTAGATATCAGAGAAGCAAATAATTAATCACTAGTTCCAACATTAAATATACCCAAATACTATTTTCTACAAAACCTGAATCTATATAAAAGAAAATGAAATGTATCCAAATATTTTTTTATGAAAAATCTCATTGATGAATAATAAATGAAATTATTATTAGGGAAATTATTTAATATTGAATGTTATGATTCCATGGTACATGGTACCTTTACTGTCAATACATTTAACAAGATGGATTACAAAATATCTATTAAAAAAATATATAATTCTTCTAGACAAATGATTCATCCCATCGGTCTATCGATGCATCGAAGGGATATCTATAACTGGGCCCCACCCATGTCATACTGGTCTAAAACATTCCTCATATATCAAATAATACATTTAAACAACATGCCTTATCAAATAACAATATTTAATAATGAATATGGAATTATCAGTATTTCCAAAAATAATAAAATAACAGTCAATGAAGACACCATATGTAAAATGGAATATAGTTTAGAAAATAGTAATGTTCATTATGAATTATATAGACCATTAAGGGATATTGAATTCTCGGTGATCATAGTAAATTGAATATTTCATGGGGACAAAAGGAATCGAGGAAGTAAATGTCAATACAATCCTGGGCCAAATCAACCATGAACCATATAGAGGGTGATTAAGGATAGTATCCATTCAACATACCCAATGTGGAGTAAAATAATGGTTTTTTGTCGTATATTATTGGGAAAATTACAAAAAAATAATTTCAAAAAAAATATTGAGAAAATTATCATTTTCATTTGGAATACCTATTATAAAAAAATTTCATTGATAATAAATTTTAAAAAATATTTTCTTTAAAAATTAACCTTGTAAGCATGCAATGAAATCTTCTAGGGAATGACTATAGGAAAATCTATACATACCGTACATTTTAAAAATCTGATTACTTTTGTATTGAAAAAAGTTAATAAAAATATTTTGTTCAAAAAGTGTAAACAAGATTCATTTGTAATCATTAGTAAAATAATAAAAGAGTAAAAATTTCATTAGAAATTAAATATTTAAAACATTTTTGAAAAAAAATTATTAATAAATTGTTTTTAGAAGAAAAGTTGTTCTTCGACTAAAGAGAGAAATAATTATGGGTTTTCATAAAAATATTTTCTAAAAAATTTTGAGTAACAACGAGTGAAAAAATTGTACTAATAATTGTAAAATTTCATCCCTAAAACGGGAATAAAATGATCTTTTTTAATTAAAAATGGTTATAAAAATTCCTTGATTGTAAATACCATTGAAATAATATTAAAGATATTTTTGATGAATATAGTCATTGATCATTCCAATGTGTCCCATTCCACATGAAACATTTTAAATTAAAATCATCATCAATGAATAAAATTTAATGCATATTATAAGAGTAAATAGATTCATTATATTTCAGGAAAACTGGAAGTACATACACAATATAAAAGAAACTTAGTTTATAACAATAATAAGTCTTAATGGGATATAAATTGACATGATATCCTTTACCGTGTGTTTCCTTTTGGGTGAACCTACTATAAAATTCTTTATAATTTTTTTTAAAAAAATTATAATTTATTGACAAAATTTTCCATATTTATCATTTCATTTATTTCACTTTTTACAATGTTTTATAAAACTACTTAAACAATTTATTTTACATCGGGTTTTTTGACCAAAATTCGGTTTATATGTCAAAAAATATTTTTTAGGTCATCTATGTTCAAAGGGGTCATTATATAACATCAACATAGTAATAATAATCACATAATTATCATATATTTATATAAATAATACTTAAAAAATTATATAAATATGTTTATGAAAAATGAATATATGTTACAATCCAAGAGATGGGAGGTCGTACGTACAAATGAGTAACGTTCTCATTTTTTAAATGGTCGTTATGTAATAATGTTAAGTAGAATTATATATTTCTTGAATGATAATTATATCATAAATAATATATTAATTTTCCATATATATTTATATATATATATTGTGATATAAAAGGAATCACATCGTGTCGATGAGGAGGTAGTTGACAAGTCCATGATCGACATTATCACCATTTAGATTATGAAAGGATACAAAAGAAAATGATATATATATATATAAAGGTAATTATTTCAGGAATATAGTATAGATTCTATGTATGTATGTTTTTTTTAAATTATAATCATCCTTTATTCATTCTATAGATTATGTGAACGAATCACATCGCTTCGAGGGGGCGGTGGTCCGCACTTCCTCAAACGATGTTATCGTATTAACGTAAAATGTAATGTACTAATGTTATGTATAATAAAATTATTAATGAATTATAATTAATTAAAAAATAAAATTTATATCAAATATAAACATAAATCCCATCATAATGTCCCAACATGAATGTTGGAAATGGAAAAATGAACAATCATCGTTTCACGATGTAGTAGATTTTCATACACTGAAAGTGTGTGTTCATTTTCCATTAAATGGATGTTTGTGTAATTATATGTGTAAATAATAGAATAAAAACATATTAATATATTTCAAATACTTATTTTGTTATAAATGAATATAATAATAATTGTTGGGGGGTTGGAGAATGGAAATAAAACTGAAGTGCTTAAGAGAAGATGTTACCTCCTAATCGGGTAACATCATTAAGTTTATACTAAAAGAATCCTTGGATGTATTTCTATCCAAGGGGTGGATTCTAGGTTAAAGGTAGGGATGTTGAGAATATATTTGGCCAGATCGAGGTTTAGAAAATGTGTTCTGATATATTTTAGTAAGTGAGATAGTTGGTGGCCTTTTATAGTGGAGGAGTGTCACTCTTGTAATATTTTGACAAGGGAATTCTAAGAAGATTTTTAATTTTCTGGTGAAGCCAATAATAGAACCAATTATATAAAAGAATGTATGGGTTCAACATATGTCCATCCAATGGATTTGGGACAAGCTTATATGTCATTTTATACTTAAAGTTTAATGTTTAGTCCCTTATTAATCCTAATTGAACATTGATCATGTAATTAGTTTTAATCACATTCAATGATATTTTTGGTCAAAAACAATGTCGGTATTATTAGAAATTAGAAATTATTATAATTCCAAAAATGGAATCCCTTTTTTCATATAAAAATCACATAGGTGGGAAAAATTAATTTAATATTCATCCCGCAAGCGGGATGAAAATTCATGTTTTTAATATAAAAACATATGAATGTTTTCTACATTGTCTTAGTCAAATTCATATTGAAATTTATTAAAATAAAATAAATTTTATTAGTTGATAAAAATATTTTCTAATTGAATAATAAAACCACATAAAATTTTAATTTAACATTATAATTAAATTTGAGGAAAAATAAGTTTTGATCTAAAGTTCAGTATTTTAGCTATCCATTATAAAATGAAATGATTGAGAAAACTTTTAAATAATTACCATAACCTATTTTTTATGATTCATTTTGAATGGTGAAGTTTATTTTGACATATTAAAACAATTAATGTGCCAAAATTATAATTTAAAATTTGTTTTTTAACAAATGGTTGTAAAGTTGTTTTTATGGGAATATAGTTATTTTTTGTAAAATAGGGTTTGTTATTATAATATGAATATCAAACCTAATGGATGAATATAATAAAAATTAATTGATTATATTACATATTTATTTAATTAAATTCATTTAATATTTATAATTAATTTTTTTTATTAAGAAGGAAATCTGTTTCAAGCATAAATATAATAATATTTCTTTTATATCTAGTTGGTTCTTATTTTCATTTCAAATTATTTGGTAACAGATAAATTAATTTTATATTTATATAAACCATAAATCTTCATATTTTAGTTAATAATATTCATAAATAATAATATAATATCTTAGTTATAACATATTATTTTAACTAATAATGTTTTAGTAATATATCTTTGTTTGGGGAAACCGGGTCTTGCGTATAACGCCAGATATCGAGGATGGTCACTCTTTCGTGTAATGGAAGATAACTTGGTGTTGTGTAATTTAAAAGATATATCATGTGTTGAATTTATTTAATATATTAAATATATAGTAGAGTCTAGGGATATTATATTTTTTTATGTGCTTGGTGACGTGTGTCATACACGTTATCGAATACAAAGATATACTTTAATATTTTAGGGTTTAACAATCTCTCCACATTAATTAAATTGCTTCCTCACAAATTAAACTTGATCTTGGTAATAAATTGTTTGATGTTTCGTATGTTGAATTCCCAAATCATAAGAAGGGTTCATAATAGTGTTCATAGAAAAGAGTGATTTTAAATTACAATAGTCACATGGGGTACCATGTAACTAGTTCTCTAAGTAGGATAACATTAGCGAAATTTAGAGGTACGTACATTGAGTAAAAGAGTAGATATTTATAGGGATTTAATTAGATCATCAGTCACAAGAAACCAAATGATAAATATAATGTTGAGGCCTCAAAGACATAAATATTTGAGGATGTATAAGACCATCAGTTCAATAGAAATTAATCTATTAAAACATCATTTTATTTCGAAGTCATTTGGGTAATTATTTAATTGTCATGAGTATAAAGAGATATTTTTACTCGGTATGTTTCAATTTCATATGGAAAATCCTAACAATTGGATGTGCATCGATTAAATTCTAATTCATCCCATTACTCTTACAAATTAATTATATATAATGAATTTATTATACTTGAATCTATAAAATATAATTTTATAGGATATAAAGGCCTATAAAAGAGTGATAATTCATAATTATTTGTCTAAAACTATTTTCCAAAAAATAATATGGTATGTAAATTAATCCTTAAACCTAAAATAAAAACTATTGGTTTATCAATAATATTTATTTGTCTAAAATTTAAACTGTAAACAATGAAATTTTAACTAGTAAATTGTATAGTATAGTGGTTTGTGTGAAACCCTTATCTTCCATTGGTAATGGTTTGAAGACCTATATCCTTGATAGATTTGATTGTTTGTCACCTAGCATACAGTTTGAACTTTTCTAAAATATAATAAATATAATATACCAAATAATTATGAAGGAAATATTTGAAATAAATTTATTCACTAAATAGCCATTAACATAAGGTTTTTAATACAACCTCAATGGTTAAATAGATAAACTATTTGTTCCTCATGGGTTCTTCTATAGTCTGTGGTTTATCCATCATATCATTTTTTGGATTTCTAAATAATTTAACCTTATTTTCAATATAATAATCCTTAGGTTTAGCCTACGATATTCATTTTCATTATCTATTCAAATACAACATAATGGTTTGTAATGAAAATGTTAGTTAACATAAGAATATCTACCGGTAGTATCAAACCAGTTGTGTAATAAGGCTCAATTTCTTGTACTAGGTTACCCTGTGTCAATCTTGGAATGCATTGTCAATGTTATTACTCCAATGTATATATGTTCTTGAACCACATCCACTTTTAGTACCTAGAGTGGGATATATTTATAGGAAGACTAAAATTATCATTAAAATTCAAAAAATATAGGGTGTTATTCTATACGTATCATCAAATTATACCTTATGGTTATTTTTTCTAATACGTGTTTTCGTAAATCTAGTTCCCATGTTTTATACTAAACATAAATTTATACCAACAATATAAAAAATCCCAAAGAATCCTGAAGCTGGTAGTTGATACCTATTTAATTGGTAACATTACTGGGAATCGGGCCCTAAAGGACTAATAGTTTTGTAGTCATGGAAAAAAAGATACATAAATGACACTTTTTTTACAAATGAATACACTAATAAAATATAATTTTTTCTTCTTTCTTGGTAAATAACTTCGAGGATAACTCTAATCCTTATATTAAATCCCTTCATATCTTTCACAGTACTCTTCACAAGGGTGGCCTCAAATACACTGTTAGGGAAAAATATGGTGGAGTCAATAGTGAATAAATGAGAATATTCAATATTGAAAGGTAAATAACAAAAGAAACCTACAATTAATCATTAAACGTAATGGAATTTCAAAATAAAATAAAGAATGATATTAACTGGAAACACATTCCATCCAAATAACTAAATAAGGAATGAAAAATATAGAAATTAATGAAATTTAAACACATTCCATCTAAGTAACTGAAAATGAAATGTATCCATAGACATGTAAATGAAAAATCTCAATGATGATTTATAACTGAAACTAATATGAGGTAAATGATTAGTTATTTGACTCTGTGTTTCCTGGGAACATGATACCTCTACCATCATCAAATTTCACAAGACTGCTTACAAAGTATCCAGGAAAAACCCATGTAAGGAATCAAACCAAATGAATGATCCCATTAGACTACCAATGCATTGATGTGAAATCTATACCTAGGCCCTACATGTGTAATGCCAGTCCAAAACGTTCCCTATATATCCAATAATCGATTTAAATATTATTCCTAATCCAATTACTGTATTGAATAACAAAAATGGAATTGTCAATATTTCCCCAAAAAATCATGAAACTGTCCAAGTAGACACTGTATGTAAAATAGAATATGGTTTAGGAAATATTAGTATGAATGATTAATGTTATGGACAATTAGGGGATATTAAATCTTCAATGATCATAGGAAATTTAATTCTTCAAGTGGACAAAAGGAATCAAGGAAATTAATGAGAATAATACCCTTATCCAAATCAATCATAACTCATCTAGAGGAATATTAAAGATGGTATCAATATAAAATACCCCCATTGGGGTAAAATTAATGGTTGTTGTCACTGATTAATGGAAAAATTATAAAAGTAACTTTTATGAATACTGTTGAGAAAAATATCTTTTTTAAAACATTTTGAAAAAACCATTTCATTGATAATAAATTTAAAAAATAATTTTTGTAATGTTTAACCATAGACAAATTCAATGTAATATTCAAATGAGTGTTGATAAGTAAACTTGTACATGTCGTACAAGGTAAAAATAACATTCTTTTTACATGGTAAAAAGGTACGAAAAATGCCTTATTCGGATGGAAAAAAATATGATTCCATTTAAAAAATTGGTAAAATAAAAAAATGGGTAAAAATATATTTACCAACTAATTTTAAAAACTCTTTAAAATTCAATGAGAAAACATGGTTTTTAAAAGAAAATAGGTTCTCCCACTAAAGAGAAAAATAATTTCAGGTTTTCTTAAGTACATTTTATAAATCATTTTGGGTACGAAAGATTGGAAAAATGGTTCTATCCATTTAAAAAGATCAAGGATAATAAAATTAGAGGAAACTGAATGCTTGTCTTGAATACTGTTAATATAATATCCCTGAGTGGAAATTCCAATGAATGATCATTAATTTTATTATTGAGGAAAATAATTTTAAAACATTCCAAAGTGTCACATACCACTTGAAACATATTATATCATAATCATCGTGATGGAATAAAATTTTATGACAGTAATAATATCATGAGAGTAATGAGATTAATACTATTTAATGAAAAATGGATGTACATAAACTATATAAAAGAAACTAGGTGCATAAAAAACTTATAAGTCTCAACAGTACGTAAATAGAGAAGAAATCCATTACGTCACATTTCCTTTCATGTGAACATCCATTTACTCCCAATATAATTAAATTATTTTAATTTTATACTTTATTGAGAAAATATTTCTTTTTTATAATAGATTTTATTTTAATTATTACTATGTCGTATAAAACTACTTAAACAATTAAGTTTACATCATGTGTTTTGACCAAAAATTCGTTTTTGTGTCCAAAAAAACATTGGTAGGTCTACTATGGTCAATGGGGACATTATATAACATATGAAAAATAATAATCATGAAAAAAAAATAAAATATATATACATAATGTATTATTTTAAAAACAATAATTAAATATGGTTATGAAAAATGAATATGTGTTATAATGATGTTAATTAGCATTGTATCATTCCAAAATGATAAATATATCAAAATATTTCATTATTTAGTCATCTATACTTATATATATTATTCCTGTTATGTAAAATGGATCCCATCATATCGTGGAGGCTGTAGTCCACACGTCCATGACTGACATTATCAATTAGTGTGTGAAAGGATAACATGTAAAATGATATATATATATATATATAATGGAAATTATTTCAGGAATATAATATATATTGTCTATGTCTAATATTTCTAATTATACTCATCTTTTATACATTTCAAGGAGCATATGAACAAATCACATCACTTCGAGGGAAGGTAGTCCATGCTTTCTGAAATGGTGTTATCGTATTAACATAAAATGTAAAGTACTAATGGTAATTTTAATAAAAATAATACATATGTATTAATATGTAATAAATATTTTATATTTAAAATATACATTTATTTTCCATCATAATGTCCATCCATGAACGCTGGTATAGTAAAAATGAACAGTCATCATTTTGGGAGGCAGTAGTTCGCTATACACAGAAACAGAATATTCATTACTCATTATGTTGAAGTGTGTGTAAGTGTAGGAAAAAACATAACATAAAAACATCCTAGTATATTTTGGAAACTGATTTTGTGATACAGTCATAAAATAGGAAGGATTAAGGGGGTTGAGAATAGAAATCAAACTATAGAGCTTGAGAGAAAACATTAACTCTTAATTGGGTAACTTTTTTTTTAATCAAATCAAAATTACAGAACTAAAAAAACTCATAAACAAAAGATAATAAAGGCATGAAATTAAAAATTTCAATCACCACCCCTGAGATGCCAAAAATCCACATATCAAAATTAAAAATTTGAATGATGGAAATTATGGCAAGACAGGGCATAACCACTTATAGATCACATCACACCTTCACCACGAAACTAACAATCCATCACTATCAATATAACGACCCACACTTTACATACATTGTTAATACTTCAAAATTGAAGCACACTTATTACAACATATGACAAAACCACAAAGGACCGTATAGGTATAGTGTCTTTAGAAACTGGGGAAACATAAACAACTGGTTCATAAATCTTCTACAGTGTCTCCCATTTATTTCATCATATCTAGGGTCCCTTTTAGCATATTCTACTTAATATCCATCTTCCTGACCTGGGGAAAAGAAAACAAAAAAGGGTGAGCTCAAATGCTCAGCAAGGGCAAATAAAGGAAATAAAAATCATATCATATCTTTTTGAAAATTAAAACCTGCAAAAGAGATCATAATATCTTAACATGGAATAAATCATAGAAGTGAAAATGAGATCCCCATAATCATAACATAAAACTTGAAACTTTGTGGCATGCACACATAATCATGGAAAATCATTTCTTGTTAGTCATGACTCATTGCCAAGACTATCTTAGTGGACAAAGTCCCTTTCTGAACCGAGTTCACTCCTCGTTTCAGTCCTGTATCACTGAACCGAAATAACCTTCCGTTCCAGCCATGTCTATCTCATGAGATATAAAATCATTACCCAATGCATTGGAGGGAGATATAGGTCCCACCCATCTTATAATGAATCCTTTCTTATGTGTGCCACATAATCATAAAACATACATCATCGCATAACACATATAACAAAAATGGGATTCTTGAAACATCATGACATCATAAATCAATTCATATATGACAAAGGAATTCATAAACATAATTCCATCACAACATAGTCAAACCAATGTAAAAATATTGATAGAAACAGAACCCTTTATTATCTTAGATGGAAAATAATTTTGATAAAACACTTGAATTGAATTCTTGAGGAAAATATCCTTTCTTCTTCAAAAACATTTTTCCTTTCATAACATGTCATACAACTTTAAAATAAAAGAAGTTGATTAAAAATAAACTTGAAAACTTGTAAAGGAATCTTCTTTGAAGTAATGTTTTAAAAATCCATTCATGCCGTATAAGTTAAAAAAACATTCTTCGTACTTTTGTCGGAAAAGTCAAAAAGTACCTCGTACGGAAAAACGACAAAAGATTCCTTTCATATTCTTTACTAAAAACTCACCTAAGGGTAAAATTGGATTTAAACTATTTCAAGTGGATGGAAACAATATTACATATTGAGGGAACATGGATGTGGATGATAAAATACACCCCAGTAAATACTTACGAATAAACAATCTCGGATAAAAATGAGATTGTGATATTTTCCTTACCTTAGGTCCGATTTGCTTTGTTCGTGTCCAAAGCTCCTGTATAATGGTTTAAATAATGTTATTGACTTATTCCAGAATCATACATATTGATATGAGATCATATATGGTCATATTATTAGCTTCTTGTTAGTAATATTTCATTGTTACTTGTTACTCGGGTCTTTATAACTTTTTGTTCTTATGCGTGTTTTGTCGAATAAATTCTTATTCTTATCTTTAGGTTATAGATAATTCATTTCCAGAATGGTATTAGTGTAGTATATACCATATTCATTCATTCAATTCATTTATATAATCATTATGAAATGAAGATCATGTAAAACGAGTCGCATCACATCGTGGAGACGGTATTCCGTACGTACGCACGAGTGATGATATCGTTCCTATGACCGTGGAATTGTATTGGAGTATATATATATATTATTTCAGTATCAATATTACTTAATAATAATCATATATAGTTACTGATTACACCATTATACCCATCCTTGTAAGGTGATGGTGGAAAATAGATCACACCACGGCGTGGAGACGGTATTCCGTACGTACGCACGCGCGGTGATTTCATTTTTCCGTAGGATGGATAGAAGGTGAATTAGGGTTGTTTCATATTTATAATAACATATCAGTATGTAAGTAATACTGATGTTATTACTTTATCATGAAACAACTAAAGAAGAAGAAGTTGAAGAAGAAAGAAATTGAAAAGATCGGTAATGGATATTACCTCTTCTTTGGAACGCCTTTTTGAATCCTCCACTTAAGGAACTAAGATTGGTCTTTGGAGAAGACCAGGACCTCTAGGATTATTCTAGGGAAGTGGAGAAGGGAAAATGGCAGGGGTTGGCCGAGCTTGAGTGCTCAAATTGGTGTGAGGAGGAGGGGGAGGAGGTGCCCTTTTATAAGGGAGGAGAGGGGCACCTTAGGAATATCTCAAAATATTATTTTATATTAAAGTCAAAATCGGTTTATAATGGTTCCAAAGGGTCTTATTTTCGAAGATAAAGTGGGGAAGGGTCGAAATCCTATCAACCAATAGGATTTAGACAAGTTTAGGGTATTATTTTAACCTTATCAATTAGATTTAACTATAAGTTAATTAATTTAACTTTTACCGTGTCTTTTTGTTTTCTTTCACTATATGGTTAATACACTTATTATAACATGCCAAACGAACCCCAAATTGTTTATTATTAATATATATATCCTTATATAAGTCATTTGGCCGAACCTTAGATTTTTAGGAATAAAATAACAATTAATAATATAATATTTGATTTAAAAACTATTTTGTGTCAATTTTGACATTATTTGATATATGATTTTTGTCAAAGTCATAACATAATTATATGTTCGAACCAAGTTTATTAAATCAATACTAATATATCATAGTAACCTAGAAAATTAGTGGAATTCATAAAAAGTCTCAAATTACATTTATTTTGGTATTTATATTATCAATTTTGTCAATATTTCATTAATAAGATAATTACTGCATCATCTTTGTGTCATAAATAAATTAAATTATTTAATGTCTAAAAATTACAAATAAAATACCATCATGTAGGAAATCTTTTTAGCTTTCTAATGAATATTTACAATCGAATTTATCTTATGTATAACCCTATATTAAAAATGATTTACTTATTAAACATTGATTTTAACTATTTTAACCCTTCTTTAAATAAATTAATAATAAATGTCCTAATTTAATCCAAGTGGGCCTAAATGGTCATATTTTATTCCTAAGTTTGTTTTTGGTCGAATTACACTTGTCCAATAGAATTAGGACATGTGTTAGGGTAATATTAATATCATATTTACCCTTAGTTACCCTATTTACTATTAACCGCGGTAAAAATAGTAAAAAGTTACTATTCACCAAAAAATTATTTTCATCCCATTGAACCACATTTTAGTCCTTGATATTAACCGTGTCTCTCGGATTTTTGAAATTCCATTCACAGAAGCGGTAAAATTAAGTTTTATGCAAAATTCAGTTTTTAACCTACCACTTAGTGGTTTCACTATTCATCAAAAATTGAATGTTTTCAGAAAAATACCAAAATTTCACCCAAGGCTAATTTCGATATTCTGAGTCCAAAAATGAAGTCCATTTTGAAAAATAAAATTTATAAAATTTCAAAAAGTGGTTATTACTATTCATAACGGCTAGTTTTAATAGCATATTGTTGTTTAGTGAAACTCGGTATTGCGTACGACGCAAGCAATCGAGGAAGGTCGTGATTGCGTGTAAAGCAAGCCAAGCAAGTGTTGTGTAGAAAAAGATTCCTTTGATGATTTATATAACATAAAAGTCTCGGGTGTTACATTCTACCCCCCTTAAAAAGAATTTCGCCCTCGAAATTTGTCACTTTGTAACAAACAAATGAGGATACTTCTCCCTCATCATATCCTCAAGCTCCCATGTAGCTTCTTCAAGTTGGTGGTTTCTCCATAAAACATTCACCAAGCGAGTGGTCTTGTTTCGTAGGACTTTTTCGCTACGATCCAGAATCTCTATCGGCTATTCTTCATAAGAAAGATCTTGCTCCAGCGGTACAACTTCTGAGCTGAGTACATGTGAAGGATCTGGTATGTACTTTCTCAGGAGAGATACATGGAACACATCGTGAACTTGAGAGAGATTCGGTGGAAGCGCCAATCGGTAAGCTACCTTCCCAACACGATCCAGTATTTCAAAAGGACCGATATATCTAGGGCTCAACTTCCCCTTCTTTCCAAATCTCATAACCCTCTTCCAGGGAGATATTCGTAAGAACACTTTATCGCCCACTTCAAACTCTAGGTCTTTTCTTCGGTTGTCGGCATAACTTTTCTGTCGACTCTGAGCTGCTCTTATGTGTTGTTGAATAGATCTGACCTTTTCTGTCATTTCATCAACGAGATCAGGTCCTAATAGCTTTCTTTCCCCAACTTCATCCCAGCAAGTTGGAGTCCTGCATTTCTTTCCATAGAGAGCTTCATAAGGAGCCATCTGAATACTGGAGTGAAAGCTATTATTATAAGAAAATTCCACCAAAGGTAGGTGTTGATCCCAACCTCCTTTGAAATCCATAGAGCAAGCTCTCAACATATCTTCTAGGGTTTGAATTGTTCTCTCAGACTGACCGTCTGTCTGGGGATGATAAGCAGTGCTGAAACTCAACTCTGTATCTAGAGTATGCTGAAGACTTCTCCAAAACTTCGAGGTAAATCTCGGATCTCGATCAGATATAATAGAAAGTGGTACTTCATGCAATCTTACCACTTCCTTTACATATATCCTGGCAAGCTGGTCTAGAGAGAAATCCTCTCTAATAGCAATGAAGTGTGCAGACTTTGTAAGACGATGAACTATGACCCAGATAGCATTATTGCCTTTGGATGTTTTAGGAAGTCCTGTGACAAAGTCCATAGTGATGTTTTCCCATTTCCATTCGGGTATGGGTAATGGTTGTAACATCCCCTTAGACTTCTGTCTCTCAGCTTTAACTTGTTGACAAACCAAGCATCGAGAGACATATTCAGCAACATCTCTTTTCATGCCATCCCACCAGAAGTACTCTTTCAGGTCCCTATACATCTTCGTTCTTCCAGGATGAATAGAGAATGAAGAACTATGAGCCTCATCCAGCAGCTCTTTCTTTAATTCGGGGATGGGAGGAACGCAAACCCGATTCCTGAACTTTATTATCCCATCACAATCAAGGTTGAATTCAGGAACATTTCTCACCTTCTTTTGTAACTCGACATCTTCTTTCTGTGCCTCTTTAATCTTCACATGTATAGATGGTTGAACATTTATTTGAGAAAGATAATATTTTTCCCCTTCCATTATAATTCCAAGATCCATCCTTTGTAAATCCATAAATATTGGATCTTTTGTGATCCTCATCATGGATAAACTAGCATGGTCTTGTCGACTTAATGCATCTGCCACCTTGTTTGCTTTCCCAGGGTGGTAATGGATTGAGCAGTCATAATCCTTAATCAGCTCCAACCATCTTCTTTGGCGCATATTCAACTCCTTTTGTGTGAAAATATACTTTAAACTTTTATGATCAGTATAAATATCACACCTTTCACCATAAAGGTAATGCCTCCAAATCTTTAATGCAAAGATTACCGCAGCCAACTCCAAATCATGTGTTGGGTAATTTTGCTCATGGATTTTCAACTGTCGTGAGGCATAAGCTATCACCATATCATTTTGCATAAGAACACACCCCAATCCCTTCTTGGATGCATCACTGTAGATCACAAACCTTTCTCCACTACAAGGCAGTGTGAGCACAGGTGCACTGGATAACCTTCTTTTCAACTCCTTGAAATTCTCTTCACATTCCTCTGTCCAGACAAACTTAACTCCTTTCCGAGTCAACTTGGTGATTGGATTAGATAATCGTGAAAAATCTTTTACAAAACGTCGATAATAACCAGCCAAACCAAGAAAACTTCGGATCTCAGTTACTGTTGTTGGTCTTGACCATCTTTCGATAACCTCTGTTTTTGCTGGATCCACTGATATCCCCTCTTTTGAGATTATATGACCCAAAAATGCAACTTTTTGAAGCCAAAATTCACACTTGGTAAATTTGGCATAAAGCTTCTCTTTTCTCAGGGTCTTCAATATAATTCTCAAGTGATCTTCATGCTCTTCCTTGCTCTTTGAATAGACAAGAATATCGTCTATAAAGACTACCACAAATTGATCAAGATAGTCTCTAAAGACTCTATTCATTAGATCCATGAAGATAGCAGGGGCATTAGTAAGACCAAATGGAATCACTATAAATTCATAGTGTCCATACCTTGTACGGAAAGCCGTCTTTGGTATATCCTCCCTTTTGACCCTTAATTGATGATACCCTGAACGAAGATCAATCTTGGAAAAGTATTGAGCTCCGCGTAGTTGGTCAAATAAGTCATCAATGCGTGGGAGAGGATATTTGTTCTTGATAGTGATCTTGTTAAGTTCTCTATAATCAATGCAGAGTCTCATTGATCCATCTTTCTTCTTAACAAATAGAACAGGTGCTCACCAAGGTGACGCACTAGGGCGTATGAATCCCTTATCAAGATTCTCTTGGAGTTGCTTCTTCAATTCCTGCAACTCAATTGGGGCCATTCTATAAGGTGTCTTTGAAATAGGCAAAGCACCCGGTACGAGTTCTATTGAAAACTCAACTTCACGATTTGGTGGAAGACCCGGTAATTCCTCCGAAAAGACATCATCAAACTCCCGTACAATGGGCATATTCTTAATCGTGAGTTTCTCACCAACTATTTGAGATAAATAACCTTCATTTAGTGGAATCAATACCCATAAGATGGAAGAAATTTCCACTGGAAGGTTATGTTCATCCTTGCATTGATAGACGATCGTAGGTTGATCTGGAATATGAAATGTGACTTCCCTTCTTTGGCAATTGATATGAGCTCCATGTAGAGAAAGCCAATCCATGCCAAGAATCACATCAAATTCCACTAAAGGAAGGATCACAAGATTTGCAGGAAGCACTTTCCCACAAACTTCGATCGGAGAAGAATTATAAACTTCTGATGCGATTGATGTGCCATTAGGTGTTGTCACAGCTAACTCAACATCTAATTGTTGAGGTAATACGGTGATACCCTTAGAAAATTTTTCAGAAATAAAAGAGTGGGTGGATCCAGAATCAAATAAAACATTTGCTACTTTAGAGTGGATGGTAAGTGTACCTTTCACCACATCGTTATCGTACTCCACATCGCTGATAGAAATTGCATGTGACTTTCCTTTTTCTTTAGCCTTAAGAGTTTGTTGACGTCGACCATCATCATCAACCCTTGGATTTGGGCATTGATTGGCATAATGCCCCATCTCCTTGCACTTGAAACATTGAAGTGTAGCAGGTTCATTCTGTGTATCCCTTCCTTTGTTTGCATCATTAGACATCTTCTTCCCATTATCACGGCATTCAAATGCCCGATGACCTTCCTTTCCACATTTAAAACATTTACTTGTCCCTTTAAGACAACTCCCTCCATGTTTCTTTCCACACTTTGAGCATAAGGGAAAGTTCATCTTCTTTTCCGTGTGCTCTTTAGATTTTTCTTTGAATTCCATCTTCCTCTTCTTATCAAACCCATGTGACTGATGGGTTACTCCAATCTCCATCTCGACTTTGAGAGCACATCGAACGATTTCCTCGTAGCTATTGAAGTCCCTTATGGCTAACGCCCTTCGAAGACTTGGTTTTAAGCCACTAAAGAATCGATCGATCTTACTCTCAGGTTGGATAATAATACCAGAAGCGTACCTTGCAAGTCTTGTAAAATTTGCTTCATAGGTACTAACAGATTCATCATCCCTTTGCTTCAGTTCAAGGAACTCGTTCTCCATCTTTGTTCGGAGAATACGAGGGAAGTACTTATTGAAAAATAAGTTCTTGAACTCGTCCCATTCCATAGACTCAATTTCATCCCTTTGCCTCGTATTCTTAACAAGATTCCACCATTGATCCGCATCTCCTTCCAAACGATACACTGCTAGGATGACTTTATCATGCTCAGAACATTGAAGAACTGAAAATATCTTTTCAGTAGTACTAATCCATTGTTCAGCAACTAATGGATCAGTAGACCCGCTGAAAGATGGTGGACGCTGCCTCATGAAGGATTCAACAGAATGTTGCTCCCTCCTTTGTTCGTTTGGAAATCCTGCATGATTCATAGCTTGAGAAAGTTGTGTGAGCATGGCTACAAGATTTTACATTCCAGCTCCCATATCGTTTGGTTGCTCAGGGGGACAATCATTGCATTGCCCATCGCATTCCGCATTAACACGGTTCCTTCGGGTTCCAGCCATTGACTAAAACCAAGAAGAATAGTGTGAGCAACACTAATTATAATAGGAAACCACATAATTCAAAAAAAACAATTCATGCTTATGGTCTTATCCTAGGTTATTCATGGCCATTTCTAAGATTGTGTTCTATGCTTAGACTTATCCTTAGGGTTCTTACTAAGGCTTTCACATCCTAGTTTCCAAAGGTTGACTATACCTTTCCTCTGATACCAACTATAACGACCCACACTTTACATACATTGTTAATACTTCAAAATTGAAGCACACTTATTACAACATATGACAAAACCACAAAGGACCGTATAGGTATAGTGTCTTTAGAAACTGGGGAAACATAAACAACTGGTTCATAAATCTTCTACAGTGTCTCCCATTTATTTCATCATATCTAGGGTCCCTTTTAGCATATTCTACTTAATATCCATCTTCCAGACCTGGGGAAAAGAAAACAAAAAAGGGTGAGCTCAAATGCTCAGCAAGGGCAAATAAAGGAAATAAAAATCATATCATATCTTTTTGAAAATTAAAACCTGCAAAAGAGATCATAATATCTTAACATGGAATAAATCATAGAAGTGAAAATGAGATCCCCATAATCATAACATAAAACATGAAACTTTGTGGCATGCACACATAATCATGGAAAATCATTTCTTGTTAGTCATGACTCATTGCCAAGACTATCTTAGTGGACAAAGTCCCTTTCTGAACCGAGTTCACTCCTCGTTTCAGTCCTGTATCACTGAACCGAAATAACCTTCCGTTCCAGCCATGTCTATCTCATGAGATATAAAATCATTACCCAATGCATTGGAGGGAGATATAGGTCCCACCCATCTTATAATGAATCCTTTCTTATGTGTGCCACATAATCATAAAACATACATCATCGCATAACACATATAACAAAAATGGGATTCTTGAAACATCATGACATCATAAATCAATTCATATATGATAAAGGAATTCATAAACATAATTCCATCACAACATAGTCAAACCAATGTAAAAATATGGATAGAAACAGAACCCTTTATTATCTTAGATGGAAAATAATTTTGATAAAACACTTGAATTGAATTCTTGAGGAAAATATCCTTTCTTCTTCAAAAACATTTTTCCTTTCATAACATGTCATACAACTTTAAAATAAAAGAAGTTGATTAAAAATAAACTTGAAAACTTGTAAAGGAAGCTTCTTTGAAGTAATGTTTTAAAAATCCATTCATGCCGTATAAGTTAAAAAAAACATTCTTCGTACTTTTGTCGGAAAAGTCAAAAAGTACCTCGTACGGAAAAACGACAAA
The DNA here is from genome assembly GCA_963277665.1 of Viscum album. Taxonomy (NCBI): domain Eukaryota; kingdom Viridiplantae; phylum Streptophyta; class Magnoliopsida; order Santalales; family Viscaceae; genus Viscum; species Viscum album. The sequence goes on along the minus strand of CAUJRU010000410.1, from coordinate 130,338 downwards.
AGATTCCTTTCATATTCTTTACTAAAAACTCACCTAAGGGTAAAATTGGATTTAAACTATTTCAAGTGGATGGAAACAATATTACATATTGAGGGAACATGGATGTGGATGATAAAATACACCCCAGTAAATACTTACGAATAAACAATCTCGGATAAAAATGAGATTGTGATATTTTCCTTACCTTAGGTCCGATTTGCTTTGTTCGTGTCCGAAGCTCCTGTATAATGGTTTAAATAATGTTATTGACTTATTCCAGAATCATACATATTGATATGAGATCATATATGGTCATATTATTAGCTTCTTGTTAGAAATATTTCATTGTTACTTGTTACTCGGGTCTTTATAACTTTTTGTTCTTATGCGTGTTTTGTCGAATAAATTCTTATTCTTATCTTTAGGTTATAGATAATTCATTTCCATAATGGTATTAGTGTAGTATATACCATATTCATTCATTCAATTCATTTATATAATCATTATGAAATGAAGATCATGTAGAACGAGTCGCATCACATCGTGGAGACGGTATTCCGTACGTACGCACGAGTGATTATATCGTTCCTATGACCATGGAATTGTATTGGAGTATATATATATATTATTTCAGTATCAATATTACTTAATAATAATCATATATATTTACTGATTACACCATTATACCCATCCTTGTAAGGTGATGGTGGAAAATTGATCACACCACGGCGTGGAGACGGTATTCCGTACGTACGCACGCGCGGTGATTTCATTTTTCCGTAGGATGGATAGAAGGTGAATTAGGGTTGTTTCATATTTATAATAACATATCAGTATGTAAGTAATACTGATGTTATTACTTTATCACGAAACAACTAAAGAAGAAGAAGTTGAAGAAGAAAGAAATTGAAAAGATCGGTAATGGATATTACCTCTTCTTTGGAACGCCTTTTTGAATCCTCCACTTAAGGAACTAAGATTGGTCTTTGGAGAAGACCAGGACCTCTAGGATTATTCTAGGGAAGTGGAGAAGGGAAAATGGCAGGGGTTGGCCGAGCTTGAGTGCTCAAATTGGTGTGAGGAGGAGGGGGAGGAGGTGCCCTTTTATAAGGGAGGAGAGGGGCACCTTAGGAATATCTCAAAATATTATTTTATATTAAAGTCAAAATCGGTTTATAATGGTTCCAAAGGGTCTTATTTTCGACGATAAAGTGGGGAAGGGTCGAAATCCTATCAACCAATAGGATTTAGACAAGTTTAGGGTATTATTTTAACCTTATCAATTAGATTTAACTATAAGTTAATTAATTTAACTTTTACCGTGTCTTTTTGTTTTCTTTCACTATATGGTTAATACACTTATTATAACATGCCAAACGAACCCCAAATTGTTTATTATTAATATATATATCCTTATATAAGTCATTTGGCCGAACCTTAGATTTTTAGGAATAAAATAACAATTAATAATATAATATTTGATTTAAAAACTATTTTGTGTCAATTTTGACATTATTTGATATATGATTTTTGTCAAAGTCATAACAGAATTATATGTTCGAACCAAGTTGATTAAATCAATAATAATATATCATAGTAACCTAGAAAATTAGTGGAATTCATAAAAAGTCTCAAATTACATTTTTTTTGGTATTTATATTATCAATTTTGTCAATATTTCATTAATAAGATAATTACTGCATCATCTTTGTGTCATAAATAAATTAAATTATTTAATGTCTAAAAATTACAAATAAAATACCATCATGTAGGAAATCTTTTTAGCTTTCTAATTAATATTTACTATCGAATTTATCTTATGTATAACCCTATATCAAAAATGATTTACTTATTAAACTTTGATTTTAACTATTTTAACCCTTCTTTAAATAAATTAATAATAAATGTCCTAATTTAATCCAAGTGGGCCTAAATGGTCATATTTTATTCCTAAGTTTGTTTTTGGTCGAATTACACTTGTCCAATAGAATTAGGACATGTGTTAGGGTAATATTAATATCATATTTACCCTTAGTTACCCTATTTACTATTAACCGCGGTAAAAATAGTAAAAAGTTACTATTCACCAAAAAATTGTTTTCATCTCATTGAACCACATTTTAGTCCTTGATATTAACCGTGTCTCTCGGATTTTTGAAATTCCATTCACAGAAGCGGTAAAATTAAGTTTTATGCAAAATTCAGTTTTTAACCTACCACTTAGTGGTTTCACTATTCATCAAAAATTGAAAGTTTTCAGAAAAATACCAAAATTTCACCCTAGGCTAATTTCGATATTCTGAGTCCAAAAATGAAGTCCATTTTGAAAAATAAAATTTATAAAATTTCAAAAAGTGGTTATTACTATTCATAACGGCTAGTTTTAATAGCATATTGTTGTTTAGTGAAACTCGGTATTGCGTACGACGCAAGCTATCGAGGAAGGTCGCGATTGCGTGTAAAGCAAGCCAAGCAAGTGTTGTGTAGAAAAAGATTCCTTTGATGATTTATATAACATAAAAGTCTCGGGTGTTACAATCAATGCCTACAAAAAATACGATGAGAGAAACCCTAAAAAAATAGTGAAACATGAACAACAAATTTGACACTTCCATCACCTAAACTGGATCTTGTATTTGGCTCGTGAAGTCATCATCCTTCATCTTTGATGCCAAGACCACAACACCGCATGAACCCACTTTGATCAAAATTGAAAAAAAGAAACCATCATGGATGAGGATGAAATATCGAGATAAAAAATTGGTGAAGAAACATGATTCATCAATATATAAATGGTGACATTATATAACCAGAGGATGGAAACAAAGCACTAAAAAGAAAAAAACATTACATGGAATGTAGAAAACTGGATGGAAAAAATGAAATAAGAGTTAAGAAGAAATGAATGAAGTCCAGTTCCTAAAGACAATTGATACACCATAAAGTAGGATGAAATTTGTGAATCCAAAAAGTGAGAAGAAGTTTTAGTCACAAAAACACCATTGAAATTGGATAGAAGAACGATGACAAAACCCAGAAGCTATACATATAATCAGAAAAAAAACTAACCAGATGCCGCCATCAAAAGTCCTAATGGGGGATTATATTTTATGGGAGTTATGTTGAGGACACAATTGGGATTATATTGGTCTAGGATAAGATTCTTCAGAGTTTCTATGTAGTGGGAGAAGTGGTGGGATTTTATAGTGGGGGAGGAGGGACACTCTTGTAATATTTTGACATAGAAATTTCAAGCACGTTTCTCATGTTGAGAGTGGATCCAATAATGGACCCAATTCTATCCAAAGAAACTATAGGGACGATATTTTGACATACAATGGAATTAGAGGACACGTTTATATGTCATTATAGTATTGATGATTAATATTTAGTCCCTTGTTAAGCTTAATTTAACCTTAATCACTGTAATTAATTTTAATCTCTTATGGTCAAAAACAAATTTTATATTATTATACATTAAAAATTATTCTGATTGCAAATATGGAATCCATTTTTCCAAATTCCAATCACATAAGTGGCTGACACTATTTTAAAATCCACCCCGTAGATTGGATGATAATGTCGATTTTTAAAATAAAAATGTCTAAAAGTTTGATATGTTTTCTTAATAAATTTCCTTGTGAAATTGATTCAAATTACGTAGATTTTATATTTTTAAAAAAATATCTAATTAAAATATATAAATTGTTAAATGTAAAATTTAACCTTATAAATAAATAAAATGAGAAATCATTTTTGAATTAAAATTCATTATTTCAACTATTAATTAAAAATTGAAATGCTTCTGAAAAATATATAAACATTTCCCTATACTAACTTTTATGTTTCTATTTGAAATATGAAGTTTATTTGGACTCATTAAATTAATTAATGTTTCAAAATTCATATTTAAAATGGTTAATCCAATAAAAGACGGTAAAATTTCTTTTACTAAAACATAGGTTTTTATATGTAAAATAGGGTTAATTCTTATCTTATTAATATAAACCCAAATGGATGAATATAAATAATATTTGATTTAGTGTATAATATATATATTTCATTAAAAAATCTTACAAAATGTAATTTATTTTGTTTATTTATCCAAAACTCTTTTGGACGCATAAAAATTCTAATATTTATTTTTATATACAATTCTTTTTTATTTTCATTTCTAATTAATTGGCAACCAATGAATTAATTTTATATTTATAAAAACATTAAATTTTCTTAAGTCTATTAATATTATTCATAAAAACTAAATAATTATTAGGTTATATAATATTATATTAAATAAATATATTTTAATAAGATATCATTGCATGGTGAAGCTCGATCTTTTCTATAATGCGTGTTATCGAGGAAGGTCACTCTAGTGTGTAACGCTTGAAAAAAAGGGGTTGAATGAATTAAAAGATATATTGTTTATTAAATTTATTTAATATATTAAATATATAATAGAGTATTGGGATATTATATTCCCCAATGTCCTTGGTGATGTGTGTCTTGTATGTTATCGAATACAAATTTGTACTTATGAATTTCAAGGCATTACAAAAATGGTCTATAAATAATTGTTTTTAATTTTTATAAAATGATAAAGACTCCATGATAAAATTATTTAATAAATACTGTATATGTTTTCCTAGAATTAGATAAATGATACCTATATAAAAATAATTTATGGGTGAAAAATATTATTAATAAGTTATACAAATAATTATATTCCAGTATAAGCTACTCAATAAAATAAATAGAATGGAATTTTTATTAACTTTTTGGTGATATTATTGATTAGAAATTCACCCATTATAAAGATCATAATGGATCACATAAATAATATATATACATGGAAAAACTAAATGTCTTGTATATTCCTAGAATATATAATGAAAATGAAAAATACATACAATTAAAAATAGTATAAAAATTGAATAAAGAGGAAAATATAGGTAAAGAGACCATGACATATGGAAATGAAAGAGAAAAATAGACCTCATGTACAAATTGAAGTGTAGGAATTATAAACAATTAATGTAGGAAAAAGAATAAATTAAAAAAATGGTCAAATAAAATGGCATAAATTAAATAACTTTGATTACTAACATGGAAATGAAAGAGAAAAATAGACCTCATGTAGAAATTGTAGTGTAGGGATTATAAACAATTAATGTAGGAAAAAGAATAAATTAAAAAAATGGTCAAATAAAATGGAATAAATTAAATAACTTTGATTACTAACATGGAAATGAATTTAGTACTTATAGAAAAAATTCATGATTTGATTGATGATTTCCAATTAAAACCAGATACCTCAGGTCCCATCTCATTTTATATGTCATATTAATTCATGTTCACGTAATTTAGTTATTTATATAGATTGTGTGGATCCTTATTCAAATTTTTTTTAATATTATTTATATCTATTAATTCATTTATTATATTGAATTATTTAATTATTAGATTTTTTTTGTTATATTAGTAATTTATAGGTATCTCCATTCATCATTCCAATATTACAATAGTGTATATGTATTGATCAATGGTCACTGAAAAATTGTTCTATATGATCTTAATTTTTTTGTATATATTTTATATTTCATTCATAATGTTTTGGAATTCAATGTATCTATATATTCAATAAAATAATTCCATATAATGATGTTTTTTTAATATGATTGTTGTAAATGGTTATAATGACAATGATTATTTAATTTTAATGAAAATATTAAGTTGAAATATTTTCATTTCCTAATATTATAATTCTTATTATTTCGTTATCATATTATTTTAAAGTAGGAAACGAAGGTTTATGAAAATAACTGAGATGTATTAGTCAAAAATTAAATATCAACATTCCCAAGTGTTGTGTAAAACCACCACAAATGAATTAGGTTTTTCAAAAAAAATTAAAATACGGAAAAAGGAAATAAATATTCGATCTTTATAAAAAATGGATTATAAATCGTACTATAATTTTAATGTTACCTTGACATATTATATTTTATATTTAATATATTTAGTGGGAAAATTAAAGTAATGGATATTGATATCAGGACACACATTTTGACATAATGAAAAAATATGTAAAGGGTTCTTGGAGAGGGGATTTGATATATATCATAAATATAGGATGAAAATGATATTAATACCATAGTAATATCATCATTGTAGAAATGAATGAGTATTTTTAATTAATATTAAGGTTAAATAATCTCATATAATAAATAATTGATTTTTAGTCATTTATACCATTAGTTTAATGCATTAATGGATTATTTAAAATGTATTATGAAAGGGGAATGTCTGATATCTCAATAAAAATAGTTTTAAATGATGAAAATACCATGTAATTAAAATTATGTAAGTAAATTAAGAATATGATGAATCAATTTTTTTAAAAATATTGGTAAAAGGAAGGTGGAGTTTGAGAAACTCTTATATTTCATTTTTTTCAAAACATTTTAATAGAGTACAAAGAAATTGGAAAAAATGAGTTTTGTCAAATTAGTTTTTTAAAGGCACGTATATGTGTATTTTGAGAGGTATTTTTAGTGATTCTTCTCATTAGTGTTGTATATATTATTTATAATAATGCATCAATGTGGTTGTATTTTTATATCCAATATGGGGTGATATTTTAGAATGTGATATTGTTTTTTATATATTCCGGAAAAATGGTATTATCATTTTTTGTCCGTATGAAAATTATTAGATTATGATTTATAAATTGATATTTTTATTAGTTTTATCATTCCCAAAAAAATCACATCTGGTGTCTTTCGTTACTTTGTGACTTACTAAAACAAGTTCATTATTAAAATAAAATACAAATATTTTATTGAAAATGTATTTACAGGTAATGAAATTATTAGTATTATTTAAATTTTTTTTTTTAAAATAACATAATTCAAAATAATGTTTAAAAAGTTTACACATCATAACTGTACACAAATTTTTGAATAAAAGTTTTGAATATAATAAATGTAACATTTAAATAAAATCATAATATATATTTTATAAAAATGTATTTAAAATAAAAAAAAATATTTTTATATTAATAATTACATATATAAATATTAATACTCCATCATTATAATATGACTAAACATTAATAATTTATAAAATTCAATCATATATAATAGAAAATTAATTTACTAATTAATTATAATATGTCATTTAAATGAATTATTATTAAAATTGTATTTTTGTGATGAATATTATAAACTATTTTTATAGTCATATGTGAATTGAATTTTCACTTTTCTAGAAATTACATTTTTAAAAATTTATAACCAATTTCTATTAATAAAAAACATCAGGTATTTGGTTCATTATATTTTCAAATTAATAGAATAAATAATTCATAATGGTATTGGAGTGTAAAATAATGATTCTTATATTTTTAAGGAATTTTTTAAACTAATAAAACATTCATAGAGAATGTGAAATTATTTACTTAAATAATACAACTTATGATTATGTAAAATATATGATATATTTTAAATATATTTTAACTTTTAATATATTATTTAATGAATTTTTTTAAATGATGAAAATAAAAAGGAATATGAAATTTAAAAATATAAATACAACATTACATGTTATATGATAGATTTATATTGAAATTAAAATGCAGATAATATTTAATAAATATATTAAATAGGCAATTAATTACTATTCAAATGGAAATTTTAAATTAATATAATTAATATAAATATATTTCTAACATAAAACAACCTTTGTAAATAAAATCATGAATATAGTAAAAAATATTTTTAAGATTCATATTAATAAATTATTATAATTGAAAAACAAGCATTATACTTTTATTAATATTTTATAAAAATTGTATTTAAAAAAAGAACTAATTCAATGTTGAAAAATTTATGTATTATATCATAAATAATATAATAAAAATAAATGAAAATATTATTTAAATATTGTTGGCGACAAAAATGTGGCCCGAAAGGAAGGAACGAAAAAGATAGCCGGTGCGCTGCCTCGCGAAGCACAGCCGCGAAGCGCAGCCGCGAAGCCTCGCCGCGAAGCGCCCCAACCCTGGCGACGCCGCGAAGCTCCAGAGGCGGTGATCCTCCGCGAGCCCGTTTGACGTTCGCGAGCCGCCGCGAAGCCCCGAAGGCGGCGCGCGAGCCCTGCTTCGCGGCGCCCCTTCCCTATAAATACTCGACTCCCCTTGAGTCCCGAGGACGGACGATCCGACCTTTCGGCTTCTCCTCTCCCGAATTGCGAAGCACGCTTTGCCCCGGGAATCATAAGATCCGCGAGGTATTTCTACTTCACGAGACGACTCTGATTTGTTTCGTTTTGAGCCCCTCTTCCGAGAGGGATGCCCTTCGCGAAGCTCAAGGGCGTTCGCAAAGGAAGGGGATTCCCAAGGGAACCCGGGCAGCCGCGGAGCACTTGTGCTTCGCGAAACACCCAACCCATACGAGTAATCCCTATGCTAAGGCAGGATCGCTCCACTCCGTGAAGTACATTGCTTGGTAGGACCCTGCTTCGCGAACCATTCCTTCTTCGCGAGGCAGTGCTCCGTGAACACTGTTCCACTTCGCGAAGCACCACCCACTCCCACCTATGCCCCATGCTAAGGCCAAGGCACCCCACTTCGCAAAGCACACTCCTCTGCTTAGCGATTCCTCTTTCCATGCGACCCTCCAGGTTTGCACGATGTGATTTCAAAGTCCCATGGACAACACCTCCCGTAGCGTTGCTTCGCCTAATGCTTCTTCGCATAGGCACGCTAACGGCTATTGCTTCTTCGCATAGCCACGCTAACGTGTACCCCTCGATGGTTCGACCCACTACCCCCCTTTACCATGGCCTTACCGGTACCTTCCCTTCCCCAAGGACCAGAGGGTACCGGTTATGTAAGCCCTAGGGGTGTGGAGTGAACCCACCTCGTCTGAGGTGCAGGACGTTAAACTGCAAAGCACCACGTCCTCAACACATGACGTTAAACTGTGACCCAACCTCGTCTCCCTCACGAAGGGTCCCCCCAGCTCGAACATTCATTACACCACTCGTCTCCACGGGAATGGAACTCTTCCGCACATGGAATGAGATCCTCCTTGTCGGAGTGGTGTATGTTCGCAGGGGAAGGGCTGCCTCAGAGCGTAAGCCCCTAACCTTTGGTAAGGATGATTTCACCCGTGCATCTCTGTACTTCCCCACTACCAAGGTCAGTGGAGGACGTGATAGGGAACGAGGCACCCCCCTATGGGCCTCCACCCTGGAGTAAGTCCCAACACCATGGGCTGCTCAACGCGTAAGCCCCTCTTCGCTTCTCACGGACGCACCCTTCGCGACGTGATCGTCAGGTCCTTGCAACCTCTTGTTTCTCACACCGAGCATGACTCACGTGGGCTTAGAGTGAGCACCGACCCTGACAAAACCATCTGAACTGCGAGGTCTTTGATCCATGTCAAGGCATGGTACGTAGGAAGCCTCTACGAGGTTCAACCCCACCCATCTTTCACGTCAGGTTTCACCCCCGTCCAGCATGACGTTAAACTGCACACTCACGTCCATCACGACGCTAAATTGCAATTCTCGTCCGACGGCAAGCCGTTGTGACCATCTGAACTACTAGGTCTTTGATCCATGTCAAGGCATGGTACGTAGGAAGCCTCTACGAGGTTCAAGCCCACCCGTCTTTCATGTCGGGTTTCACCCCCGTCCAGCATGACGTTAAACTGCACACTCACATCCAGCACGACGCTAAACTCCAATTCCCGTCCAGTGGTAAGCCATTGCGACCCAAAACCATCTGAACTACGAGGCCTTTGATCCATGTCAAGGCATGGTACGTAGGAAGCCTCCAAGAGGTTCAAGCCCACCAATAGTGGACCAAGGTCCCTCACTTACGTCGGTTCGCCGACACCCACCACCCGTCGTTTATTCACGTCAGGGTTCATTATCGTCCCGCATGACGTTAAACTGTATTCTCCGAACTACGAGGTCTTTGATCCATGTCAAGGCATGATACGTAGGAAGCCTCCACGAGGTTCAAGCCCACCAAAAGCGGACTAAGGTCTACTTTCACGTCAGTTCAACCGACAAAGCCCCATCTGAACTACGAGGTCTTTGATCCATGTCAAGGCATGGTACGTAGGAAGCCTCCACGAGGTTCAAGCCCACCCATCACCCAATTCACCTCGTGTTCTACCTACGTCCAACATGACGTTAAACTACAATCTGGTCCAGTGGTAAGCCATTGCGACCCAACCATTTGAACTATGAGGACTTTGATCCATGTCAAGGCATGGTACGTAGGAATCCTCCCAGAGGTTCAAGCCCAAATCCCCTCGGACCAAGGTCCAGCTTCACGTCGGTTTACCGGCACCATCCTGAACTACGCGGACTTTGATTCCCTGCCACGGGGATACGTAGGAAGCCTCTTCAAGGCTCAAGCCCAACTTCACTGTCGCCCCCCTGCGATGGTCCCATTTCATTCTCATCCGTCTCCGCAAGACGTTAAACTCGCGGCCTACCTCGTGATAAACATGAGATGCCTGAGGAAAACCTCGGATGGAACGCCTTTGGCGTAACCGTCTCCGCTAGACGTTAAACTCGCGGCATACCCTGTGTTGAACATGGGAAGCTGAGGAAAACCTCAGATACGTGTCTATGACATGTAATTCCCCGCGCTCGATGTGGGATGCCTCGGGCTTCCACGCCCTCGAGAAGCCTTGTGATCAAGGATAACAGACAGACATGCCAGGTACCCCAGCATCCAGACACGCTACTGATGCCTCAAACGTGATTACTCCCCTGACTGAAGGTTTCTGCCCTTACTGGACCCTTTGGAATGTCCCGACAGAAGCAGTGTAATTAACCGGCGTCCATGGAAACATGGCACTGGGAAGAGTTTCACGAACTACGTATTAAATCTATAAGGGAGACCCGTACTAGGTGACGAGTTCTGAGGAGGAATCCACAGGAGGAAGAACCGACATCCCATCATCCCGTTTCGATCAAGGAGCAGACGTACCTGAACAAGGAACGAATGCCGCCCGCCTTTGGAAAGCGGGAATGCGGGGCAACAAAGCCGCGCATCCCCCCCCCCCTGACGGACGGATGCGCGCGCGCCCCAGCGAAAGCGTCGGAAACCGAAATGGTGAACCCGACGTGAAATTCATCTCCTCAGCATGGGGATTAGTAGCATTCGAGACACCAGTATATTGACGTGTCACCGGATCTAGATATCCGGTGCCTGGTCCCGCCAAGCAAATAGCGGGCCTGTCGTGGAACTCACCGGAAGTCGGGGTAGTAGAACGTGGGGCACTCCGCTCTGCAGCGTGTTGGCGTGGATCCCTCTCACAGACATGGAGGATGGAAGAACGCTGGGGCACTGGCTTTCAATCCTTTTCCTCTCAATACTGATGAGTTGATCCCTTCGTTTGCCAGGAACCAGGTTGATATTTCAGAGATGCGGTCACCATCCACTCCTCGCCCACGCAGGGGCAGGGGAAACACCACTACGACCAGTCCACATGGCGCCACTACCGCCACGACGGCTGCCACGTCACGGGATGCGGGACGTCCACGTCCCCTTTCCCCATCAGAGGTCATCCAACGAAGGGTGATCAACAGCCTCGTGCGAAGGTATGAGGAACAAGGGGTCATCCCGACTAGGGATATGGCCCGCTTGGACCTGGAGGCCTCCAGGCCCCGCCATTAACGCCGCCCTAACAGGCCGCGCAAGGAGCCCCTGCTCCCCACCCAGACATTCAATCGTTTCGGGAGCCTATCCCCGAAACGCCTTGACGACTCTTCGCCTTACGCTGAAGAGGCAGGTGCTGTCCGGCTCAGTCCGCTCGGGGCCCCGACCCGGGGCCCCCAGGCGAGAGCTCCCGTCCGGCCACGTCAACGCCGCCGTCCGGCCCCGCAGGAAGAGCAGGCAGACTACGTCCCTGCACCACCTGCACCAGCCCACCTGACCCGACGTCAGCGCTAGGCCTGGGCTGAGGACGCTCGCCTAGGCGCGTCCACGTCGACAGCTACAGTTGCCCGAGCCACCGCCGACGTACATTATGAAGCACCTGCGTACATTGAGCAGGGGCACCCCTTCGCCCAACCAAGATTGAGGCCCCAACCGCCCCATGGGCAGGCTGGGTTGACTCTCCGGGTTGCAGGCCCCAGTGATGATCGCCGCGAGCTAACCTGCGGTGATGCCACCCCGTACGGAGGTCCTCCCCGTACCACTACTCCACAGAGCGTGGGCCTTCCCCGCTCCGAGGTTCGTCATGGAGGCATGCCTCGTGCTTCCCCCATCCTGCAGGAGGACCTGCCCCGTGGCAGTGATGCTCAGCGCAGAAACATTTCCCGCGCCCGCTGTGAAGGGTATGGAGTCCATCCTTCTGAAGGCACCGTCCATCCGGTCCTTCTTCGACATGGGGGTCCCCCCTACGTCTTCTCTGCGACTGGCGAAGGTCCCCCTCGCCCCAGCAACTCAAGGAGTGAAGGTCAGCCTCGCTCCACTCGCATCGACCATGGAGGCCTTCCCCATGCTCCTGCTAGTTCCAACAGAGGCCCCGCCCACGTGGGTACTGTTCATGGAGGTCCTCCCCATGTACCCTTTGATATTTTCCCTGGTGCCCCTCGTACCCCGGCTGTCTCGAGTGGGGGCCCTCTCCGCCACGGCGCCAGCGCCGCCCCAAGGCTGCCTGATAGGGGTCAACCCTGTCCCGAAGAGCCACCCAGGGGCAGAAGAGCGGGTCGTCGCCGCCACAAGAAGAATCCTGGGAAGGGCCAGGGGGAGATCAAACCTGCCCGCTTCTCCGATTCGGAAGCAGAATGCGATTCAGCGATGGAACCTTCTCCCAGCTCCTCCGTATCAAGGACTGGGGCAGGAACAAGACGCGTCAGCCTCGTTCTCCCGGAATTTGAGGTCCACCGGATTCCCGTCTCTCTCCGCAGGTACATCCAGGAGGAAGAAATCCTGGGAATTTCGCAGGTTTCGACCGCGCAGTCACCGCCATCGTCACCCGAAGCGCCTTCTACCTCTACTCGGGATCACGAGGAGCTGTTTTGGGGGTCAACGGTGGTAGAGCCACGACATGACCGGACACCGGTAACGGCGATTCCCATAACCGAAGCAGTGGTTGTTAGCCCGTCCTATCGTGACATTGTGGTCAGGTCACCTCGCTCTTCAGAGGAAGGCCCAGAGTACGGTGGCCAGTCTGCTCGCTCGTCGTATTCTCCACCGCCGAGTTTGCTATCCCAGAGGTCCGCCTCGGTACCGCTACCGGTCCCTCAGCCACCCCCGGTTGATGAGTGGGGGAATGTAGGGCCGAACCCCGAGGACGAACCCAGGAGCTTTTGGAGTATTCTTGCAGCGGACTACTTCCCAGAGAAGTTCTGGCCCACGGCGGCGCTGAATTTCCGCGTACCCGAGTCGCTTACCCCTGAAGAAGTGGGATGTTTTTGTCGAACCCTGTGGGCGACGCACTTCCGCCTCCGCTGTGAACAGGTAGTGTACCCCAGGAGTCGAGAGAAATTTGAGGAGATTGGAAAACAGTGCCGCCTGATTGATGCAGCGGCGCTCCTTGTGGCCCAGCACCCCGAGTCGCCCGGTCACCAGAGTGCCCTCCAACGAAAATGTGTTCAGAGTTTCAAGGCACTCCGCAAGATCTTCAGGGAAGCCACCCCCCTTGTGCGAGTCCGTGGTTGGGGACGCTATGCCGCTCTCCTCTTCGACCCTATCCAACGATAGCCCGATTCGCTATGCGACATTGAGGATATGCCCTCAAGAGGGGTCCCAGTACACATGGCCGACGTTGTGGATAAGGAAGATGAGCTTGAGTTCCTTGATGGGGACATACCATCCGAGGGCGTACCGCCGCTTCATGACCCGTCAGGGAGAGTTACCCGTCATCAGAGGAACCTGCTAGGCCTCCCTGTACCCACCGAGTCACTGGCACTCGGTCGGAGCACTGGCAAGGGTAAGGAGAACGTCGGAATAGTCAAGCACTCCGACCCGTCCGCCTCTGTGCAGAAAATGGACGAAGATCCTGAGAAGGCCACGTTGCGCCAGCAGCTTGCTGAGCATAAGAGGCTGGTCGACGAACTCTTGGCTGAACGCGCCGCAGAGCGACGACCCGACTGTGGTAATCCCAGGCTGGGGCAGCAGGGGCAGGAACAATTTCCCCCCGGTGAGATGCCTCCGGGAAACCCTGATCATGCTACTGCCGCGGACAGGGCGGAAGCCGGAACATACGGCAAGAGGGCACGATACGTCTCGCCAAACCCCCCTGAGCGACGGGGCAATCTGAAGAACCCAACCCGGGTTCCCCCAGTCGCCCAACAGGTCGTCCAGCCAGTCGACCCGCGAGCAGCCGAAGCCGTCTACAGTGTTGAAGAACCTGGCAATGCGCTTGTGGTTAGGGATCCCCGTCAAGACAGGGAACCCCACCCGAAGGACCTTATTGTGGCCCTCACAGCCCGCCTCGAGGCATTGGAAACACGGCAGGTGGCGGTCCCACCGGATGGCAAGCCTTATCCCGCGTGGGTGGATGATATGCCCGCGCCTCCGGGTTTTGGGAACCCCACTTTCTCACCTTTTAACGGGACAGGGGACCCACCACAGCACTTGGCTCATTTCTCTTCCAGGTGTGGCCCCATGCTGGGGACCCCGGCTCAGCAAGAAGCCGCTAAGCTCCGATGTTTTGTACAGACATTGGAAGGTCCGGCATTCGTCTGGTACAGCCAGCTCCCCATCGGATCAGTGACCGGTTGGGAGGATCTTCGCCAGCAGTTCTTATACTGTTCAGCTCCACCACGCGAAAGACCAGCATCGCGGACCTCTTCAAGTGCAAACAGAGGTCTGATGAGCGGGTTGCAGACTTCATCGCCCGGTGGAAAGGACTTACGTATTCCCTCGATATGCCACTGACTCAGGAGCAAATACTGACGATGTGTGTGGGGAACTTAAAGACAGAGCTGGTACCCTCCTTGATTACCCAAAACTACCCTGGAGGGTTCAGAGATTTCTCGGATAAGGCCCAGCGCCTCGAGGAGGCCCTGCAACAGGCTAGTCAGGCACGTTTGCTGCCCCCTATGATCCCCGCCAGGAGGGCCGCCAGGGATGAACCCACCGCAGTGGCTCAAATAGAAGCCCCGAGGCAGCTGGAATTGCTACCGGCGGCACCAGCCCCGCAACCCCGCAGAGGTCCTCCACCTCAAGCACAGGCTCCTGCCCAGCAGCGACCGCCTCAGAACCGACAGGTTCCCCCGCGCAATGCGCCGCCGCCACCTAGGCGAGACAACCAGGCGCCGCCCCCTCAACAGGCCCCTCCGGTCCCTCGACAGGACCAGGCCCCCAGGGCTCCTTACCCGGAAAGAAAGTACCATACCTATTCGTTCAACGAAAATCAGGTCCCTAGTTACTTCCGAAGTGCTCTAGAGCAAGGGATCGTGCGTCTGCCTGAGTGCAGGAGGCCGGCAGAGGCGCATCTCACCGATCACCCCAACTACTGCCCTTATCATCGGATCCTGGGGCACACCCTCAAGTGATGCTATGTGTTTAAAGACTGGCTTCAGGACCAGGTCAACAACAACATAGTCAAGTTGGGCCCAGCGCCAGCGCAGGTGGCAGGCGTCTTTGCGGGATCAGAAATCGGCAGTGACAGCGAGGGTGAGTGGTAGCAGGTCCCTAGCCGTGGGTCCCAGAAATACGACAACTGGATGGCTCGAAAAACCGTCATCCGTGCCCAGGGTATCATCTGGGCACGCCTGAAGCAGCCGGAACCTTCAGAAGAAGTAGCCGGTGCCTCAGCATCGTCTTCACAGCCGACCTCTGCCCAAAAGGGCAAGCAGCGGCGACGAAAGAAGAAGCAACGTGAACCGCCAGTGTCGTCGTCATCCCGCACTCTTGGCGACTTTATGCCTCCCGAAATGGGCATTCCTCCCAGAATCCACCCAGTGGTGGATGACTCTTCGAGCGACAGTCAAGGGTACGCTCCGGTTAACACCGTGGAGCTGGTAAAGCCCTATATGACCCCCGATGAGGGGGAACCCCAGGCAGACCGCCCCAATGTTTCCAGCCGACGTCAATGTCAGCGGAATCGCAATCGCACCGGTCGCCGAGGTATGTCAGCAGGAACTTGTGACCAAGCCGTGCACGCTACCGAGACCAGGAAGCAGGCTCAGCGTAGATCTCAGCACGCACAGACCCATCCAACATCCTCGGCTCTACCTCCACCGCCGTTCGTGTTGCTGGATCTGGGAGAGCCGCCTCGTTCGTATCACAGCCAGTCTCGCCCGGCGACGGGCCAGCCTCCGCTGTCCGATCTTAGCTCGGCGACTACTCTCCAGGCTTCTACTAGCAGGCAGCAGGATGTACCCAGTGCTAGCCGACCGCCAGTTCAACCGGCAGGACCCGCTATGCCTCCAAATGCCGAAAAACCCCCTGTAAGCAGAGGTTCATGTTTGGAACGCAAGTATGATGTCCTAAATCACCTGGCCGGCATTCCGGCGAGGCTTTCCATCCTCGAGGCCCTTCTCCTGTCATCTGCAATGCGCGAGGCACTTGCCGAGGCCCTAAGGAGCCCCCTCCAGTTCGAGACGGAAGTGGCAGCCGCGAAAGCCTTCCATACCGAGACCATTGAAAACGCCGAATGTCAGGCGGTTATCTCGTTCTCCGGTGAAGGTGAAGACCCTCCTATACCGGGGCACATTCGCCCACTGTATATCACTGGCCACTTTAACGGTGTGGAAGTCCGTCGCTGCCTCGTTGACACGGGTTCTGGAATCAATCTAACTCCGACCCGGACGCTGCAAAAGCTGGATCTGTCCGAAGTTGATTTGACTCCCTCTGACCTCAAGATCTAGGGGTATGACAGGACAGAGCAAACCCCGGTCGGCAAGATCCGCCTGAAGACCCAGTTCGGTGGCTTAATTGCCAGCACCGAGTTTATGGTTGTTTCTCAGGACACTGCCTACAACGCATTGATGGGTAGACCATGGCTCCATCTGCATGCAGCGGACCCCTCATCGTATCACCAGTGCCTTAAGTACTCGCTCAACGGTCGAGTAGGCGTGCTCCAAGGAGACGCGTCCCCTTTCGCTTCTTGTGAGGCCCGCTATCTAGATGCGGGTTATTACAAAAGTAAGGACAAGCAGATCCTGGTCAGCGAGGATGAGCCCGCCCCGATCACAAGTGATCCCTGGGCGAGCATGGACGACGCCTACATCCTCCCGATCCACCGGTTGGAGGCCACGACCCCCGACATGGGACAATGTTTCGTTGTTTCGGGTACGCAAGGAAGGCATGTTCCCGTGTCCAAGCGATGGCGGAGAATCACCTCGTACTCCTACATCAACCAGCCTCGGGTCATCCCGGAACCTCCTACCCCTGTACGGTATGGGGACGTCAAGCTCATGACAACGGCGTTGCGCCATACGTGTCTATTTCGCCGGGCTGGAATTAACCGACTCAGGCCGACACGTCACCACTGCTTTGATATCATCAAGCATGGCCCCTTAGGCCGAAGGCCGGATGGGATATGATCAAATGCATTCATTGCTATGGTCTCGATGACTAGTGAGTCTCCTGATGTGATGACCACTGCTGCCCAAGCCGGCACCAACTGCCCCTCAGGTTTTGAGAGCCCAGAAGTATCTTCCGTCACGGGAAATCCCCCCACGACTGGGGAGGAAGACTTGGAGGATGCTCCCCCAGCCTTTGAAGAAGGCGTCTCTACCACGGTCGATGAACTGGTACAGGTGAACCTTGGTAGCGAGGCAGATCCAAGACCCACATTGATCAGTGCGGCTATGTCCCTCGAGGAGCGGAAGCAGTATGTGGACTTCCTCAAACAGCACCGCGATGTGTTTGCCTGGAGTTACAATGTGATGCCAGGGCTGGATCCCCAAGTGGCCTTCCACCGTCTGGGCCTCCCAGTAAAACATCGTGGGTTCAAGCAGCCTCCCAGGAAAATGCACCCTTCCCATGGCGCTATGGTTGAGGCCGAAGTTGATAAGGTAATCAAGGCCAACTTCGTCAAAGAGGTCCAGTACCCCAAATGGCTCGCCAACATTGTGCCGGTCAGGAAGAAGAATGGGCAGATTAGAGTCTGCATCGACTTCCGCGATCTCAATCGCCACTGCCCAAAGGATGACTTCCCACTCCCAGTGACGGAGCTATTAATTGACGCCACGGCCGGGTTCCAAGCCCTCTCTTTCATGGATGGGTATTTCGGGTATAACCAGATCTGGATGGCCCCCGAAGATGATGAGTCCACTGCCTTCAGGGCTCCCTAAGGTACCTTTTGCTACCGGGTAATGCCATTTGGTTTGAAAAATGTAGGTGCCACTTATTAGAGGGCCATGCATCGCATATTCAAACCGATCCTCGGGACATTGGTGAAATGCTATGTGGATGACCTTGTAGTCAAATCATGCCAGGGCCAGGACCATCTCAAAGACCTTAGAAAGTGTTCAGTTTCCTCCGTTCCCGTCACCTGAAGATGAACCCACTGAAGTGTGCCTTCGGAGTCACCTCCGGGAAGTTTCTGGGTTTTGTCGTCAGATACCGAGGTATCGAGATCGACCCGGAGAAGATCAAGGCCATCAGCCAAATTCCTCCCCCAAGCAACATTCGAGAGCTCCGAGGCCTCCAAGGCCACTTAGCCTATATACGCCGATTCATTGCGAATCTGGCCGGCAAGTGTAAGCCCTTTTCCCGGCTCATGAAGAAAGGCGCTGCCTACGAATGGGATGAGGAGTGTTGGATCGCCTTCGAGGAAATCAAGCAGTATCTGCTCCAACCTCCGGTCTTGATTCCACCTGTCTCTGGAAAGCCGCTGGTCCTTTACGTGACCGCCCTGGAGAGATCCCTCGGCGCGCTGCTCGCCCAGAATAATAACGAGGGCACTGAGAACAGTCTCTACTATCTCAGTCGCATGCTTCTCGATACGGAGGTCAGATATTCCCTTATCGAAAAGAGCTGCCTTGCGCTCGTCTTCGTCGTGCAGAAGTTGCGACACTACCTGCAACACCACGAGGTGCAATTGATCTCTCGAGTGGAACCGCTGAAGTACATCCTGAACCGCCCCATGCTGACTGGCCGACTATCACGGTGGGCGGTGATTCTCCAGCAGTTTGACATCAGGTTTGTGCCTCAGAAGGCCGTTAAGGGACAGGCGTTGGCAGAATTTTTAGCTACCCATCCAACCTCCACGGATCAATCCCTGGACCTGGATTTCCCCGACGAGACGATCCTCTCGGTCGATCATGCTGTCCCGTGTTGGAAAATGCATTTCGACGGCGCCTCCCGGAGCCCCACCGGTAGAAGGCTCAACGACCCCAAGCTCAACAGAGTGGGTCTGGGTATTGTTTTCATTACCCCGGCGCATGCCGTCCTGCCGTACTCGTTCCTGTTGTCAAAAGGTTGTACGAACAACGAGGCAGAGTACCAAGCTCTCATCACCGGCCTCGAGTTGGCCCTTGAGATCCATGTACCCCATCTACATGTGAAGGGAGATTCCGAGCTGGTAATCAAACAGGTTAATGGCGACTACGTCGTCAGGAAGCCAGAGCTTGCACCGTTGCTGGAGTACACCCTCCTCTTAATGGCCCAGTTCTCTTCTCGACCGGAGGTTACCCATGTCCCACGGTCGCAGAACGGCCAAGCGGACGCCCTAGCTGGCTTAGCCGCATCGCTCGCAGAACCCGAGCAAGATGATTTGGTCATACACGTGGCCTACCGGAGAGTCATTGCTCCCGTCACCCAAGAGGACCGTGATAGCCTGTGGGTAAGTCATCTCACCGCCGGACCCTCCATATCGGGAGTCCCGGGTTCGTCAGACGTAGTGGTTGAAACCACCCCCGACTGGAGAGCACCTTTTGTCGAGTATCTCCAAAATGGTCAGCTCCCGGACGACCGGGCCAAGCGTGAGCGAATCCGACGCCGCGCACTTCAATTTACCCTCCAGAGCGGCCCCAGTCTTGAGCAGACCCTCTATAAACGGAGTTTCTGTGGTGTCCTCCTCCGTTCCATCCAAGGAGTAGAGATTACTCAAGTTATGCAAGAGGTTCACGCCGGTTCCTGTGGCGCCCATCAAGCTGGGCCGAAGCTGTCCTATCAAATCTGGAGGCTAGGGTACTTCTGGCCCTCCATGATCCATGATTGCATTGGATACGCCAAGAGATGCCACGCGTGCCATGTGCACGCCATCTTCTTGCATCGGCCGCCAGAACCCCTCCACCCCACCAAGTACTCTTGGCCATTTGTGGTATGGGTACTCGATGTAGTGGGACCGTATCCGCCGGCAACAGCCCGCCAGTGTAGGTTCATCCTGACTGCTACAGATTTCTTCTCCAAGTGGGCAGAATCAGTTCCGCTCAAAGAGGTCAAGGCTCGTTCCGTCGTTGACTTTGTGAGCTCCAACATTATCCACCGGTTTGGAGTCCCTCACGCCGTCCTCACTAACAACGGCACAAACTTCCGAGCAGCTGAATTGAATAAATTGTACGCTAAGTACGACATCCGGTCAAACCATACCTCCCGCTACCACGCACAAGCGAATTGACAGATCGAGGCGTTCAACAAGACCCTCTATAACATTCTGCAGAAGATGGTTGGTCAGAACAAGAACAGTTGGTCGGACAAGCTCCCCAACGCCCTCTGGGCTTACCGGACGACGACTCGCAACTCTACCCAGGTGACCCCATATTCCCTGGTGTATGGAGCTGAGGTCGTCTTACCCATTGGGATCCAGCTACCGTCGCTACGCACGGCAGTTTATGGTCACCAGACATCAGATGAGGTAGCCGAGATCCGTCTAGCTGAGTTAGAGGCACTGGACGAGAACCGGCTTCGTGCCCTGCACAATCTGGAAAGGCATCAGTACAAGATAACAAGAGCTTTTGACAAGAAGGTTCGTCTCCGCTCTTTTCTATAGGGTGACCTGGTACTGGCCCTGCGAGCCCCAATGATTCCCGGAAGGAAACCACCCAAGTTAGAACCCAAATGGGAAGGGCCTTATATCATCCATAAGGTTTACCCCAATGGAGCATACTCCTTGGTGACCACAGATAGAGAGCATGTAACCCCTCCCACCAATGCCAGATTCCTCAAGCGATACTTTGCCTAGGGCAAAAGTGGTCCTGCACGACCCTAAACTGCGAGAGGGTCCTGCACGACCCTAAACTGCGACTTGGTCCTGCATGACCTTAAACTGCATCTCCGTCCTCACTGCAAGACGTTAAACTGCAAGTCAGTCAGGTCTTCCTGACCGAGTCTCAGCCTTAGGCCCCTCGGCCTCTTTGGGCCCCTGGCCCCGTCTCCACCGAGGTCTGGCCCCAGACCCCCTCGTTTCTCTCCGACTTACCCTCTTACGGGATCGTACGGTACAGTGTAGGACTACGTCCTCACGTTGGGATCATGTACCATGCCGCACACATCCCTGAATGAGATGCCCCTCGTCCGGCATGACGTTAAACTTCATGTCAAGAACTACGTACGGCTTGATTCCCATCTTCATGGGATACGTAGGAACGCTCGGACGCCTCGTCTTGAGCCCAGCCCCAAGCTTTTCTCTTCCACTATTCCCCCTGGGAATAGTCTCCTTGGAGGATCTTTGTGTAGCAGGGAGTGGGCTTTCTTGGCCCCGCTCATGCAACTCCACTCACGCAAAGATTGTAAAGGTCGCACCATGCGCCCACTCCCGTTCTTCTACCCTCCCACGTCCTCACCGCATGACGCTAAACTGCATGGCCTTCAAGAACTACGTATGGCATGATTCTCATCCTTATGATATACGTAGGAATGCCCGGAAATTTCGTCCGTCGGCCCAGCCCAAAAGCCAAAATCTTCCCCTCGGGTCAAGACATGGAGGGTGCACACTTTTGCCCCGACCCACGTCGAGCAAGCCTCGACCCGGCTGCACATTCCCCCCTGGAGGTGTTTGCCCCTTTCATGGATGGATTCACACCCGGTGGGACCCCCAAGAACGGCCTGGATACAATGCCCAAGGGCTCTCCTACCGATACGGGCCAACGCCCCCGAGGGTTTCTCAAGCAACAAATCGATACAAGTCCCGGGTTGCGAATTTGGTCAGCGGTCGACGCTCATTTGTTGCCCCCATGCGGGTCACCATAGGAACGCTATGTTTCGAATATGGTCAACCGTGTCCTGGATTTTCAGGTCCACCCCGAGATGTCCCAGGCATCAAGAACAGCGATTCATTCTGCCCCATTCCGAGGTGACAAACTTCCCCCAGGTGGTGCTAGTGATCGGGCCCACGGCCCCGATTCCTCATCGGAGTGTACGGTGTGGTGTAGGACTACGTCCTCATTCACGTCGGGATCATGTGCCATGCCGTGCAACTCCCCTTACGAGGCCCAGCCTCAGGCCCCTTGGCCTCCTCGGGCCCCTGGCCCCCCGTCCTCATGTAAGACGTTAAACTGCAAGCCAGTCAGGTCTTCCTGATTGATACTCGACCTTAGGCCCCTTGGCCTTTCCAGGTCACAGCCTAGGTCCCTTCTTACCCGCAGTGTACGGTGTGGTGTGGGACTACGTCCTCATTCACGTCGGGATCATGTGCCATGTCGTGCAACTCCCCTTACGAGGCCCAGCCTCAGGCCCCTTGGCCTCCTCGGGCCCCTGGCCCACCGTCCTCATGTAAGACGTTAAACTACTAACCAGTCAGGCCTTCCTGGCCGAGGCTCAGCCCCAGGCCCCTTGGCCTTTCCGGGCCGCGGCCCAGGACCTATCTTATAGGATCGTATGGTGTGACGTAGGACTACGTCTTTGTTCACGACGACTTCTTCACCATGCCATACACCTCCCTTGTTTAGGGGTATATTACTCCCCTCCTCGTCCAGTATGTCGTTAAACTACATTTCAAGAACTACGTGTGGCTTGATTCCTATCCTAATGGGATACGTAGGACCACCTGGATGTCCAAGATCCGGGTCCAGCCCCATCTCTCGGGAATCCTCATCCCATCTTGGCCCCTTGGCCCATCCTTTCTCCATGAGGGGATCATATGGTGCGGTGTGGGACTATGTCCTCATTCACGACGGTCTCCTGATGACCACGCCATGCTCCCACCCCCTACTGAGTTGTTTCGTCGATCCCTCTTTTTCGGAGGTTCTCCAATGTGCTTAAGAGTACTCTGGTTTATTACCTGGAATGCCAAGCTTTACTCGGACACGTCCGCACCCGCTTTCCAGGCTTTGCGTATCCCCGCATCAGGGCTTTCACCATCTTTCACACCCGGAGGGACCCCCATGAACGGCCTGGATACAATGCCGAAGGGCTCTCTTACCGATACGGGCCAACGCCCCCCCAGGGTTTCGGACAACAAATCGATAAAATCCCGCGTCGCGAATATGGTCAGTGGTCGATGCTCGTTTGTTGTTACCACCTCAGGCTAACGCGATACAGATGCTATGTTTCCTTCATGGATAACAGTTTTCCTCTATCGTCACGCCAACCCATTAAGCCCAAATGCCGGGTACACGATTCACACCCTTCATCACTTCATCATGTCCAAGTAGAGTTTCGGGACTCTTGGTACTTTTCCCCCGTGCACGTCTGCGCGTTCGAGGAACAAGCTACATCAAAGGTGTCCTTCGGAACTCTCTGATGAATCCCCTTTAATGGACGCCCCAAGTATTGCAATGAGGATGCCCCCCTTGTTTCCCACACCGAGTTTATCTCACGTGGGCTTAGGGATTGGGTTGACATCTGTGCTTACTCGGGAGTTGTCACCATCCACGGTCCGAGCTCTAAGACCATAAACTAAGACTCTCAACTGGAACTACGTTCAAGACCCCTTGTCTCCGAACCTAGCTTGAGTTCAGAAAATTTACCTCTCTAATCCTGCCTACAGGACCCTGATCACAGGGCCGCGTGGCGTAGTGTAGGACTACGTCCTCATTCACGTCAGGTATGCAATAGCTGCACCACGCACGCCCCCATTCTGAGGTTCAGTCCTCCTGTTCCCTGTCCTTCATGACGTTAAAAGGCATCCTTCAGAACTACGTATGGCTTGATTCCCATCCTAATGGGATACGTAGGACCACCTGAATGTCTAATATTCGGGTCTAGCCCCACCTCTGGGAGATATCCTGATTTCCCGGTCACCTAGGCCACTTGGTCCATCCCTATCCAGCGGGGGGTGTATAGGTATGATACAAGGTTTTGGGCATCATGCCCCCCTTCCCCTGGGAATCTGCCATCTCTCGATCACCCTTAAGGTTGATTCCCTTGTCTCCCCGCAGTGCTTCGCCCATGTATTAAGAGTACTCTGGTCTAGCACCAAGAGTGTCAGATTCAACTTGATCAAGTTCCTTCCACTTGTCAAGCTTCGTGTTCCTCTCTATTCGGACTTCCATCATCTTTCTCACCAGGAGGGACCCCCAAGAACGGCCTGGATACTACGCCCAAGGGCTCTCCTACCGATACGGGCCAACGCCCTCCAGGGTTTCAGACAACAAATCGATAAAATCCCGCGTTGCGAATATGGTCAGCGGTCGATGCTCGTTTTGTTAGTCCTCATTTCAGGCTAATGCGACAGGATGCTGTGTTGCGAACATGGTCAGCAGTAATCCTCTGTCATCATGCTAGCCCCTTCAGTCCTTGAATGTTGGTTGCATGATTCACATCATTTTCCACCCCATCATGTCCAGGTGGAATCTCGACACTTTTGTCGCTATCCCTCAGTGCACCTTTGCATGCTAGGGGGACAAAGCTGCAATCTGGCGTCCGTTGGGACTCCCATGGTCCGAGCTCTAAGACCATAAACTAAGATCCATTCGGGACTACGTTCAATTCGATTCCCATCCTCATGGGACACGTAGGACCGCCCAGACACCCTATCTCCGGGTACAACCCATTTAGGAAGCCAGTCTCTCTCTCTGTTTCACCTCCGTGTAGGCCCCTCGGCCTAAGGGTTCCCTCTCCGGATGGCGTACAATTTGATGTGGGATCATATCTCTGTCAAATGTGTTTTATAACACTGCGCACATTTCCTGCCTAGCATCGTCTCTGCTACGTCTGCGCTGCATGACGATAAAATGCATGCTTGGTCCTATCATACGACCCTAAACTGTGACATTATCGTCCTGGCCGCACGACGAAAAACGGCACTGCATTGTGGTAACCTCGTTGCAGGGGACATCACGTTGGGTACTGGCCACGCGCCATGCCATTTTTCAACGCCCATAGCGGCGTGATCCTTGTGGCGACAACACGACCTACTATTCTTGGCCTGTCGCTTCACAAAAAAACATTTACATTAAAGAACAAACAAGATACATCAAATTCCGCTTCTTTTAGTGCAAGGGCCACGTCCGCACTCCCCTTTTCCCCTGGCACTGGTACCTTACCGTGCCACCCTCCAGAACTACGTATGGATTGATTCTCATCCTTATGAGATACGTAGGAGCGCCCGGGTGCTTCCCTGCGGGCCCATCCTAATCCTGGTGTTCGGTCCCTCGACTCGAGCATTTCCTCGGAGAACGCATAGTAAGCAGGACTATGTCCTCATTCACGTCAGGTTTTGATGTCATGCGTCCCCTGATCCCTTTTTCCAATCCATGGTCCGAGTTCTATGATCCTAAACTAAGATCTCCCCAAGGGAAAGGAACCTGCTCCCTCTCTCTAATACGTTTCGTTGACGTATTCAGATGTGTTTTGACAGAAAGCCCGAAGCATGGGATTTTCACAGGGACATTCCCCTCATCTCATGACCAAGCTTTGTGAGCTCGCTATTTGGATCCTCATCCTCTTCCACATCCAAAGGGACCCTCGGACGACGTGGATACTAAGCTTAAGGGCTCTCTATGAATGTTGGACCTAAGGGCCCTTCAATCGTTTCAGGCCAACGTCCCCACGGATCTCTGACAACATTTGTGACATGGTCCCGTGTTTCGAACATGGTCAACGGTCGACCCTCATTTGTTTGTTCCCACCTCAGGCTAACGCGATAGGATGCTGTGTTGCGAACATGGTCAGAAGTAATCCTCCATCGTCACTCCACCATCATTGTGATCTGAATCTCGAGCACCATGATTCACACATTTCCACTCCCTCGTGTTCAAGTGGAACTCCATCATACGCGGCTCTTTCTCTTCGCGCATCTAGGTGCACTGAATGATCGTGTTAGTGTCATCGGGCCGGTAGTCACCGAGCATCCCTTTGCCCTAACTTTCCCCTCTCTGCGTCGGGAAATTCCCACCACTACTGCTTGTTTCCCACACCGAGCACGAATCACGTGGGATTAGTAGTTTTGGCTGGATGTGTACCAACACGGTCAGGCTGCTCCTCGTCCAGTATGACGTTAAACTGCGCTTCAAGAACTACGTGCGGCTTGATTCCCATCATCACGTGGGATACGTAGAGACACCCAGGCATTTCACCTAGGGTTCAGCCCCTGGAATCACGAAATCTTGTTCCTACCCATTTCCAGCCCTCGCCAGAGGCCCTGTCTGGAAGAAGGAATGATCCATGATCAGGCCAATGCGCCCAATTTGGTGTACTCCCTCCACGGTGGTCAAACTACCAAGGTGTTGGATTCTGTTTGAACAAACCACCACTCCATGTTCCACGCTTTGCATGTCCCTTATTCGGCCTCGTCCTCTTTCATGTCTGAAGGAACCCCCTAACGGCCTGGTCTTATGCCGCATCGGCTCACCTACCGTCCTGGGCCAACATTCCGGAAGACTGGTCATGTCTGGAAGGACCCCCTAACAGTATGGATGTCCGACCTATGGTCCACCAACTGTTCTGGGCCAACGTCCTGAAAGATTGATCGACAACAAATTGATAAAATCCCGCGTTGCGAATACGGTCAGCGGTCGATGTTCATTTGTTGTCCCCATTTCAGGATAACGCAGTAAGGATACCGTCTGTCCGCCACGGTTAGCGGTTTTCCTTTATTGTCACGCCATCCCCGCAGTGTTCCGAATTTGGGCATCGTGATTCACACTTCCCATTTTCATCTGTTTGAACCGATTTCAGCGCCCCTGGCATTGCCCTGTCCGTGCATAAGAGCACGTTGAAGAAACAGTAGTTCGGCTATCCTGGAAGTTCCTCCTCCGATCAAGCCTTCCCCATCTTTCGGGAATCTGGACTGGTTTGAAGGAATTGTCGTCAAACGTCCCGCAAACATTGTAGGGATGCAACAAGGCAATTCAACAGTGGAAATCGTGCGTGCTACGGAACTCAAAACAAAGGAGAAAGAAAGAGTTGAAGCACAAAAGTGTTAATAAAAGTTTCTTCGGGTTCGCTACAATACTCGGGGGTTGACTTCCCCCATGGACGGGTTGACTCCATCAAAAGAGCGTTGCAGCTCCGCCACCCGCTGACTTGAGGCCTCCAAAGCCTGTTGTCGCTGATTCAACTCCCGCTCCTCTTCAGCAGCGGCGGGGCGTAATTCGTCAACCCTGGCCCTGGCCCTTTCTACCTCGGCCCGAACGGCAGCCATCCTTCCAGAGGTTTGCCCCATATGTTCCTCAGCCTCCGCTAGCTGGGCCTTCAATCGTGAGACCAGCTCAGACTGCGCATCGAGAGTGGATGAAAGCTCGTTGGCCCGGATCTGCATCTGTTGGGCCTCGCCTTCAGCCTCTTGGAGCTTCCTAATGCTGGTCGCCTTCCTCCGCTTCCATCCCATACTCAACCCACGATCATGCTCCCGGATCTTCTCATCCATGAGGTCTCGGATGAGCGCGTGAGGTCGTTGGGCATCCACTCCCCCGGCACACAGTTCGCGCAACCGCGAGCAGAGCCTATCCATTTCGGCCAGCCATTGCGCTTGGGGAGTGTCCCTGATAAAGCGCGTGATCAGCTTCCACGACCGGCGGCGGACTATGCTGCTGTCTTCCTCATCAGAGGCCGTTTCGTCCCAATCCACGCGGTCGGCAGGCTCGTACGCAGGATATGCCTGCAGGAATTCCTCAGCGGGATCCGCATCTGGTGTTGAGTCTGAGTCCACCTCGATGACTTCAGGCATGGCCCTGCTGGTGATCCCGCCAGTGATGGTGTGCGCCGCAGCTTGAGGAGGTGAAGGGACAATCGACACCATCACCGGCATGCCCCTGGGAGGGACGCCGCCAGACATCCGAACCAGCCTAGCTGCAGCATCCCACGCCAGTCGGAGAACTGTATAACAGAAAGAGACATAAACGTTAGTTGGCATGGCCCACGTGTGGCAACGAGGAGACCGGTGGAGGAGACTTATGAAGATCGACTTCCGATAGCTGCTCCTGGGCCGGTACTGATGGGACTCTGAAACGAGGCCCCCCGTATACTGTTGGAAGGACTGGAGAGTCCAGAGGAGCCACCTCAGACCCCCTGGTCCCACCAGATGCAGAACTAGACGCAGCCATAGGCGCGGGTTCCGAAGGTCCCGCGATATCACCCGCCAAGGAGCAAGAACGAGGCCTACGAACAAGTTCCTCCTACATGGCTCGAACATTGGTGAGAAGTCCATAGGGATTCAAGAACAGATCGTAAGAAGAGAAGTTCGGAATGCTACCTCGAGAGCCTCCGCGAAGTCGTCGGATTCTGAGCTTCGGTCTCCGACCTCGCCCTCCTCCAACGGGCTCCCTCCTCCAGCCTCGTCCCCCTGAGAAGAGTCCCCTGATTCCTCCGGCAAGGGGAAGCGCTCCCTCAGATCGGCAGCCGATAACTGTGGGGGCACCGTCTGATTCAATAGTACCCTCACCCGATCTGTCATTGGGCGAGGAACACCGCTGGAGTGGACGTAATCCTCCAGCTCGTTCAAGTATTGCTCCGCCTCCGCCGGAGACACCATGAATCCAGCCCGAACTGGGCCTATGCCCGGTAGTTTCATCCCGAGGCGATTCAGGTGGGCCCACATCTCGGTTGGGCTGAGGAATTGCCGGTTGACATCCCAAATGTCCCAAGCTTCCGGAAAGACGACATCTTCTGCCATGTCGATGTGACGCAGCCGCTTCCCCGGAGCCTGAGTGGATACCCGACGGAATCCCCTCGGTGGCCGCCCCTCCGGATGACCCTGCTCTCCCGGAACCACCGGATCCGCCGCTGCTGCCATACCCTCGGCCGGTGCGGGTCTCTCTGCCATGGCAGCCCCGCTGCCGCGGGCGGCCCTAGCTGCCCTCCAACCCCGACCTCGAGATAAAGGAGGCCCACCGTCACCAACCCGGATCGTTGGCTGCTTCAGCATCTCCCCGGGGTAAGCGGCCTCCCAGCTGATGGCGTACTCCTTCACTAAGCCGAAGGCGGCGGTGGACGGAGGCAATGTGATCTGCATCTTTCCATCCTCACGTGTGAACATGAGCCACAACTGCCTCATCACACACGGGTGCTCCTCGTGACGCACCTCCCAGTATATCTGCGGGGTCAGCCGCTGGAGGCACCAGAACTGCCTCGCGAAACGATGCGGGGTGTACGGTTCACAGATTGGCTCACGATCTATTCGAGCCACCAAAACTACACCTCGGAAGGCCAGGAGGTAAGCCCGATGTTCTTCCGTTCCCCATCCACCATCAGTAAGCCTCCCCGTCGGCAGTGGGAAAGGATGAAAGTTGAACTCGTCCGCCCTCCACACCCTATTCAGCACCATCGGAACGGCCAGTTTGAATGGGAAGCTCCCAACTGCTTTCAGAATGGAGGGGCGAAAGTCTGATCGCGGCGGCGAAATGGGGTTTGGATACTCGTAAATCCCCCTGATATGCGCCGCGATCCACCCATACAGGAGGTGGAAGGGCCCGCATATTCTTGGCGGCTTCTTGCCCTCGCTAATACGCCGCATCATTCTGTATAGTTTGGCGAGCATCGGGATCCCCAGGTTGATCCGCTGCCCCATGGCCAACATCGATGCCATGATGAACGAGCTGGGCCGTACCCCCATGCTTGTATCTCTCACTGGTAGGATCCACCCACAGATGAGAGCCGCGATGAACGCCGCTAGCCTGACTATTGGTTGTTGTTCGGTGCTGACGCTGAAACCCCAAGTCTTCCATTGGCTGTCCTCCAAAACCCACCAATACGAGTGTCCCTTGCCCCGCTGGGCTGCCCTCGGACAAGTTCGAGGCCTTGGAGGGAACTCTCGATCATCTGGGAAGTTCAGGAAGCGTTTGAACCATCTTCTGAAGTGGACATCCCTCACCGCTTCCTTGTCCTCTCCAGGGACAAAGCCATCAGCGCTGACGCCAGTCGCGGCATTTGCTCAGCATCTCCCCACATGCTGGCAACGTGGAGGAATTCTTCATACATGGCCCCCAAGATCGGGACCCCGGAAATCTGTTGGACATCCCACAGGCTGATGCCCACCTCCCCGTGATGCAGGTGTAAAGTGTTGGTTCGGGACGACCATCTACTCAACAGTTCCAGCATCAGCTGATTTGGTTGGTAAATGTGGAACTGGGAGGCCCATGCCGCCTCATACAATCCCACTCTCCTCAGCTCGGCCTCGAACTCCTCGCATGAGGCGCCTACCCAGTAGGCCCAGGCCCAGTCATCGGTAAAGTTGCCGCCCTGGCGCAGGTCCCACTCATCAGACCATCCATTCTTCGGATCCTGCAGAGCCGCCTTCAGCATGGTGTGGTAGAGAGGAGGGGACGTCTCCGGTTGCAGTGGCCTCCCGTCAATATCGTTCACATGATTGTAGAGGCAATCAGTGGTGACGGGTGTGAAATCCTCCTGTGCATGACCATCGGCCGCCCTGAACCATTGGTGCTGGCATGGTGTGCTCCTGAACCAGCAAGCTGGTTCATCCCTTCTTGCCTCAGGGATGAAGACGTCATCCCTCAGTCCGAAGCCGTACAACGGCAGTTTCTTGCACTGCGGATAATCCCTCTGACCTTCCGACAGCAGGTCTGTCAAGGAAGTGTGGTCCGAGTGGCTCCGAACCATTTCCCCCAAGCCTGGACGGTTGGCCATCTCATCCCGGCGAGCAGCATCTGCAAGCACTCCCAGCACAGCTTCTTGATGGGCCATTTTAACTCTGGCCCTCAGAAAAGGATTCTTCCGAATGGATCGCGAAGCTCGATCGCGAAGCCGGATCGCGAAGGTCGGTCGCAAGATCAAACCGCGAAGTCCGGCCAAGGCAGACACGCAAAGGTTCGCTTGGCGCGGACGCGGAGTCAAAGACCCGCGGTTCGCCGCGAAGCTCGATTCGCGGAAGGCTGTCGCGGAGTACGCGGAGCTTCGCGAAGTCGAGAGCGCAAAAAGACAAGGAAGTCACGTAAAGAAAAAAGAGGGAGGACCCCCTATTTATAGGCGACGACCCCGGAGCATCGCGGCGCGCCTTATCCGCGCGAAGCATCGCGGCGCGTCCGGATCCGCGGCCCCGGCGAGCATCGCGGGCCTCCTTCGCGATGCTGCATCGCGAACCACCGACAGTTTTGGCGATCGTCCCTCAGACTTCGACCCTTCGCCCTCCGCGGCTCCATGTCTGAGGGGGGGCATTTGTTGGCGCCAAAAATGTGGCCCGAAAGGAAGGAATGAAAAAGACAGCCGGCGCGCTGCCTCGCGAAGCACAGCCGCGAAGCGCAGCCGCGAAGCCTCGCCGCGAAGCGCCCCAACCCTGGCGACGCCGCGAAGCTCCAGAGGCGGTGATCCTCCGCGAGCCTGTTTGATGTTCGTGAGCTGCCACGAAGCTCCAGAGGCGGTGATCCTCCGCGAGCCCGTTTGACGTTCGCGAGCCGCCGTGAAGCCCCGAAGGCAGCGCGCGAGCCCTGCTTCACGGCGCCCCTTCCCTATAAATACTCGACTCCCCCTGAGTCCCGAGGACGGACGATCCGACCTTTCGGATTCTCCTCTCCCGAATCGCGAAGCACGCTTTGCCCCGGGAATCATGAGCTCCACGAGGTATTTCTACTTCGCGAGACGACTCTGATTTGTTTCGTTTTGAGCCCCTCTTCCGAGAGGGATGCCCTTCGCGAAGCTCAAGGGCGTTCGCAAAGGAAGGGGATTCCCAAGGGAACCCGGGCAGCCGCGGAGCACTTGTGCTTCGCGAAACACCCAACCCATACAAGTAATCCCTATGCTAAGGCAGGATCGCTCCACTCCGTGAAGTACATTGCTTGGCAGGACCCTGCTTCGCGAACCATTCCTTCTTCGCGAGGCAGTGCTCCGCGAACACTGTTCCACTTCACGAAGCACCACCCACTCCCACCTATGCCCCATGCTAAGGCCAAGGAACCCCACTTCGCAAAGCACACTCCTCTGCTTAGCGATTCCTCTTTCCGTGCGACCCTCCAGGTTTGCACGATGTGATTTCAAAGTCCCATGGACAACACCTCCCGTAGCGTTGCTTCGCCTAATGATTCTTCGCATAGTCACGCTAACGGCTATTGCTTCTTCGCATGGCCACGCTAACGTGGACCCCTCAATGGTTCGACCCACTACCCCCCTTTACCATGGCCTTACCGGTACCTTCCCTTCCCCAAGGACCAGAGGGTACCGGTTATGTAAGCCCTAGGGGTGTGGAGTGAACCCACCTCGTCCGAGCTGCAGGACGTTAAACTGCCAAGCACCACGTCCTCAACACATGACGTTAAACTGTGACCCAACCTCGTCTCCCTCACGAAAGGGCCCCCCAGCTCAAACATTCATTACACCACTCGTCTCCACGGGAATGGAACTCTTCCGCACATGGAATGAGATCCTCCTTGTCGGAGTGGTGTATGTTCGCAGGGGAAGGGCTGCCTCAGAGCGTAAGCCCCTAACCTTTGGTACGGATGATTGCACCCGTGCATCTCTGTACTTCCCCACTACCAAGGTCAGTGGAGGATGTGATAGGGAACGAGGAACCCCCCTATGGGCCTCCACCCTGGAGTAAGTCCCAACACCATGGGCCGCTCAACGTGTAAGCCCCTCTTCGCTTCTCACGGACGCACCCTTCGCGACGTGATCGTCATGTCCTTGCAACCTCTTGTTTCTCACACCGAGCATGACTCACGTGGTCTTAGAGTGAGCACCGACCCTGAAAAAACCATCTGAACTACGAGGTCTTTGATCCATGTCAAGGCATGGTATGTAGGAAGCCTCTACGAGGTTCAAGCCCACCCGTCTTTCACGTCGGGTTTCACCCCCGTCCAGCATGACGTTAAACTGCACACTCACGTCCAGCACGACGCTAAATTGGAATTCCCGTCCGATGGCAAGCCGTTGTGACAATCTGAACTACGAGGTCTTTGATCCATGTCAAGGCATGGTACGTAGGAAGCCTCTACGAGGTTCAAGCCCACCCGTCTTTCACGTCGGGTTTCACCCCCATCCAGCATGACGTTAAACTGCACACTCACGTCCAGCACGACGCTAAACTCCAATTCTGGTCCAGTGGTAAGCCATTGCGACCCAAAACCATCTGAACTATGAGGTCTTTGATCCATGTCAAGGCATGGTACGTAGGAAGCCTCCACGAGGTTCAAGCCCACCAATAGTGGACCAAGGTCCCTCACTTACGTCGGTTCGCCGACACCCACCACCCGTCGTTTATTCACGTCAGGGTTCATTATCGTCCCGCATGACATTAAACTGTATTCTCCGAACTACGAGGTCTTTGATCCATGTCAAGGCATGATACGTAGGAAGCCTCCACGAGGTTCAAGCCCACCAAAAGCGGACTAAGGTCTACTTTCACGTCGGTTCAACCGATAAAGCCCCATCTGAACTACGAGGTCTTTGATCCATGTCAAGGCATGGTACGTAGGAAGCCTCCACGAGGTTCAAGACCACCCATCACCCAATTCACGTCGTGTTCTACCTACGTCCAGCATGACGTTAAACTACAATCTGGTCCAGTGGTAAGCCATTGCGACCTAACCATTTGAACTACGAGGACTTTGATCCATGTCAAGGCATGGTACGTAGGAATCCTCCTAGAGGTTCAAGCCCAACTCCCCTCGGACCAAGGTCCAGCTTCACGTCGGTTTACCGGCACCATCCTGAACTACGCGGACTTTGATTCCCTGCCACGGGGATACGTAGGAAGCCTCTTCAAGGCTCAAGCCCAACTTCACTGTCGCCCCCCTGCGATGGTCCCATTTCATTCTCATCCGTCTCCGCAAGACGTTAAACTCGCGGCCTACCTCGTGATAAACATGAGATGCATGAGGAAAACCTCAGATGGAACGCATTTGGCGTAACCGTCTCCGCTAGACGTTAAACTCGCGGCATACCCTGTGTTGAACATGGGAAGCTGAGGAAAACCTCAGATACGTGTCTATGACATGTAATTCCCCGCGCTCGATGTGGGATGCCTCGGGCTTCCACGCCCTCGAGAAGCCTTGAGATCAAGGATAACAGACAGACATTCCAGGTACCCCAGCATCCAGACACGCTACTGATGCCTCAAACGTGATTACTCCCCTGACCGAAGGTTTCTGCCCAGACTGGACCCTTTGGAATGTCCCGACAGAAGCAGTGTAATTAACCGGCATCCATGGAAACATGGCACTGGGAAGAGTTTCACGAACTACGTATTAAATCTATAAGGGAGACCCAGACTAGGTGACGAGTTCTGAGGAGGAATCCACAGGAGGAAGAACCGACATCCCATCATCCCGTTTCGATCAAGGAGCAGACGTACCTGAACAAGGAACGAATGCCGCCCGCCTTTGGAAAGCGGGAATGCGGGGAAACAAAGCCGCGCATCCCCCCCCCCCTGACGGACGGATGCGCGCGCGCCCCGGCGAAAGCGTCGGAAACAAATATATATATATTGTGAATGAAATTTTTGATAAAATTATAGAAAATTTGAGATGGTAGATGTATTTTTTTTCTTTGGTCTGAATCCTCACGGTGTCACTAGTGATTCCATAAAATTAAGATAACTCATTTTACTCTCTCAATCCCATAAAGAATGATATTAAATACATTATTAATAACATAATTAGTGTCTCAAGATACGACACATAAGCTTATCTTGATAAGGATTTCTTTTCTTCAGATAATTCATACACAAAAAATGTAATATATTCCATTAGGAAATGACATATAGATAGACTTCATGAATAATGGGATATTTAAAATTCTATGATCCATTGTCCATCACCAATATATTATCATTGAATTGCATATTACATTTTCTTTGTGTTATCTTAATTTATAACTCTTGATCTAGTACATGTTTTAGTTGGTCATTCATAGGTTAAAAAACCTTTTATGTGACAGATGAAATAATATATAATATTTATTAAAACCAGCAATAGATTATGAAATGTGAGTTAAAACCCCCTATTAGTTTTCATTTTTTACATATTTCTACAAATAATCAAAAAATGAACATTATAGATAATAAATGATATAAATATTTGTGAAAAGTAAAAACAAGTCAAATTTATTCAAAATATCTAACATTTACTTTGTATTATAGAATTTTTTGAAATAATACTCATTTATCAAATCAATTCCAAAAACATAATTATTAATTTGAAAAATCTGTATCAAGATATTAATGGAATATCATCAATTAATTACCCATTTTTAAGAATAAATCCATCATAATAACTTCTAAACCTAGGTGGAATAGAAAAAAACAATACCATTAAAGGGGATATTTATGAAACCCTAACAATACATATTTCTACAATGTTAATGGTAATCATCCCAATCCTCATCCTCCTAAGAATTATTCTCTACAATCCCCTATATTTTTACCCAGTGCTGAGAATATCATGAAACAAATGGAATCATATGACCTCAATTGAAAAAGTAAATTCCAATTATTAAATATTAAAATTAACATTGAATTTCATTATTTTTCATAAACAATGTATTATGTAATCACAATATCCCTAGTAAAAAAATGTTTCTAATTTTGGATACAAAAAACTCCTCCAATATACCATTTGATGTCAAAGTGATATAGTAATCATTGGGGGATTATATACTTAATTAAATGAGAGGACTTCCAACATATTTAATGGGTTTATACACGATTGAATCTATCCTAATGTGTAAAGGAAAAACATTTCACAGGAATATCAAGAATATAAAATGAAATAAATGCAAGAAAATAGAATAATATATTTACACATAATCCATTACAGGGTAAGACAAAATAACTATTAATCATAATATTTGGTAAAAAAATATCATTTATGGAGTATTTGTAAAGAATATCCAAATGAATATGTCAGTAAGACCCTCCAAAACATGGTTTATAATTCCCAAATGTAATAATCCAAATGTAAAAAATTTATTTAATGACAATCAAAACACCAACTAGATCAACCAAAATCTGGAAAATGTTATTTTGTAAAATGAAAGACATAATTTTAAAATTTTACACATGTTCTAAAAACATCAACCTATGTGGTTACTAAACAGATGAATAATCATATTCCTTGATTGGGGAATATGTTGTGTGTGAGTATGGAATATAAAGTAGTCTTTCACCTCTTAACAATAATTTTCTATTTGAAACTCATTTGTTTTTTGTCATGGAATAATGGTAGCAGAAAAAACATTTTTGTTTGGTAGTTAAATATGATTTTAAATTCATTTAATTTATAATATGTAATCATATCCCAATTTCATGAGGGTCCATAATTATGTATGGTCATTAAAATTATTTCAATGAATATGAAAATAAATAACTGATAATACAATGTAAAAATAATCCAAATTGAGGGAAAAAAAATCTTGAGTAATAAATTTATGTGAGAGAACATTTCTATTCAATTAATGGATGGGGAAATTTCATAGGATTGTTATTATATTTTAAACCCAACTAATTATTTGTACATCTCAATAAATAATCATTTTTCTCAATCAATAGTAATAATTAAAACTTATATACCACATTCATGGAATATTCTTACAATGGAATATTCCTAAATAATAGGAACACTCTATTGTATAATGTAATTAAAACATAACATGTGAAATGACTAGGAAATAATTCCTAAGCATGATGGAAATAAATATTAAAAATTAACATGATTAGTGTACAAATCATCCACTCAAATCAATTAATATGAATGAAACATTCATTACCAAATATGAATCATTTTAAATGAAGAAACACCATTCATGAAAACATATAAACATAAAATGAAAACTAAATCCACAAAATTCACTCTATAAAATCATTTGAGATATTATTATTATAAAAAAACCTTTTTTAGTTAATATCAATTTTACCTATAATGTTTCTCAGCCAATCCATACATAATTTGGGATAAGAATGTTTTATCCAGAAATTTTTTTTTCAATAAATCTAATTGGTCCAAGAATTAAGATCAGAACACAACATAATTAATATAGATAACATAGAACACAAATGGAATTACCTAATGTATTGTTCTTCATAAAATGTTTGAAGCTGATGATGTGAAGAAATATATTAACTTTAAATAACCATAGAAAATTGTAATCCAATGAAAAATAAAATTGTTGAATGATTTCATAAATAATATTGAAAAAATCAAATAAAAAATAATAAGATTATGAATACTTTTAAATTGAAAAGTGGAATATGTATTTTACTATTGGGTATTTTGTCTTAAATTGATGATTGTGATAAGTACAACCAAAAAAAATGTTATATAATAATGGCTATAATATTACACTTTTAGATGTTTATAACATATGTATTTCATTAGAGAGATCTCAAAGGAGAGGAATAACATACTAATCCTATGTAAGTGTTTTATATAACTTATTAAAGTATATATTTGATAAATGATTATATTTAATAAAAAATGTCATTTAGGATTCCTCTAAATAATCAATAGAACCTACAATAGTTATAATGGAAATGGTATTATCCTCAACCACCCCTCATAAATAATTTTAATGAACCCCGACTACACATCCAACGGATCTCCAATTCACTTCTAGTGATGGATCTATTATATGACCAAACAGTCCCCTTAGGATTCTTCTATTGAAATTTCCTTCAATCTCTTCATATCTCCACAAAAAATAGACAACCCTATCAAAATAATAAATAAATTACTAAGGAGTAAAAATTTTATATTAATATAATCCATTTCTGAATTGGACATATATTAAATCTCTTCGATAAATATCTTGATCCCCAATAATCAATAATGAATTTTTTGGGAGTAAAACCCATGCCATGGGATTTTCATGTCAACATCATGCTCCCAATAAATCCTAAATAATATTACACTGATACTGCAAAATATATAAAAGATAAATTACCATAATCTATAGTTAAACATGAAGGATATCCATGGAACCAATTTAATAATCAAAATATAATGAATTATCCTTTAACTGAATGTAATTATATCAGATCTGGTATTTGTGGTTAGGAATTTACAGCCATAATTTTAATTTTCATATAGTCTGATGCAGGGAGGTGAATTTTTGTGTCGATAATATCCTTCAGGTGATACCAATTTTTATAATTAATGATTTAATTTCACAAAATAAATCAATATCATCATTCACTTAATTCTAACACATCTATAACAAATCGACACTGAAAACTATAGGGAAATATAATAAAAAACCTAAAATTCATGGCGATTCAATCAATGACCACCATATAATTTGTTTTTATATTTGAACTGTTATGATACATTAATGTATAATCACCACCTATATGATAATTTGATTGCTAATTTTATTCCTGATATCTAATGACACACTGATCTCCATCCAAAAATACTGATAGGGACACAAATATCCATATTTCAAAGGAAAAATTAAAATATTAATATAATAATGATAAATATAATTGGTGGATAATTCCATTATGAATATGTGATCCTAAAAGGTTCCACCAATGTCTAAAATATAGGCACATCACATATCCACCAAAATGGGAATAATTCTCTCAATTTAGCAATAAAATTTTATTATGAATGAAATTCAGTTCTCCTTTGAACAAAATTCACACAAAATAACATTAATAAATAGTGACATGTATCATTAGATATTTTAGTGTTTATAATATTCAACACCCCTTAAAGCTACCAAATTTTTCATTCATATATGTTCCCAATTTAATCAAGAGTATAATTATCCATGATATATAATATATTATTATTAAAAGTTATATTATCCTTGAAAACACACAGTACATCCCATTGTAAAAATAATAATAAATGTAAAAGATTAAAAAATTCTATGTTGATTAATCCTTTTATAATAATTGAAACGTGAGAATGAAAATAGTATAAAAAGTCGTATGATTCATTTCCATTGCCGCCTACCAAGTAATATTTTTAGATACAAATCAGGAAAACTCAATAATTAATATAATAAAAATAAAACAAGGAACCTGTATCTTATATAATTTTTATAACACCTGGTTGAATCAACCAAAAATATCTAATATAATACATAATTTAACATTAAAATTTAAATATTTAATCCCACAAATTGAACAATTTAAGGGAAATTTTCAATATTTAGATTGAATCTATATTTGAGGTTGAATTATGAAAAAATAATAATCAATGTTATTTTTTTATTAAACATTGATATACATTGATAATGTTATATATTTTGTAATTTTTTAGCGTGGAGTTGAAATTTCATCATAAATTTAGATACTTTAAGGAAATTATACCTTTTCCCTTCCAATAAACCTCATGTATTAATAACATAAAATATTATTATTTAAAAAAATTAATGAAATATTCTTCCATGATTAAGAAAATATTTGGTTAAACATTTCATTTTAATACCTAATGTT
The DNA here is from genome assembly GCA_963277665.1 of Viscum album. Classification (NCBI taxonomy): domain Eukaryota; kingdom Viridiplantae; phylum Streptophyta; class Magnoliopsida; order Santalales; family Viscaceae; genus Viscum; species Viscum album. Next base: position 90,715 of record CAUJRU010000410.1, on the reverse strand, counting down.
TGATTAGAAATTTTCATGGAGATAGTGGGACATGTTGTCAATGTTAAACTGTATTCCAGAATATGGACATATCATTAAATTTTATAACCTATAATTTGAATACATTAATGGATTGGGATGAATGTTTTACAATATATATTATTCTAGTCATTGAATATTTTATTCGTCAGGTGATAAAAATTTTTTTTGTCACGACCCGTCCTCGGGGCCCATGTTGTGACAACCACAAGCCCGCCTTCCATAGGCCATGGGCTAGCGACTAGCACCAAAGATGTAAATCATTATAAAAATGGATGGAATTGCCTTTATGAAATGTAAAAACACACAACCAGAGTACAAGTGGAAGAAAAAACTATGTAAATAGTATAACAAGTGTGCTGAAAGCACAAAGGGGGCCAGAAATACAAGCCTAACAGTAAAGTACAAGGATAATAAAAAACAACAGGAAGGTGTCAAGCTACACCTGGATCATCCTCCAGAGTTCCTACCTTAATTGTAGGTACATATGGCCACCCCAGATCTCCACATCCGTTTGTCACCTCCGGGTACCATCTCGTCGTGAAATACACCTCCGGGTACCGTCCATCTCTACAAACCTCAACCATGATCAGTGATGTCCATCATCTACATCCAACAAAATGAGGTTAGGGCATTGCCCGTATAGGGGGAGTATAATGATACTCAGTAGGGACCCCGAGACCCTCAAGGACTCACTAATTCCAACAAGGATTAACCACAATGAAATATCTCAACAAATAACCTTTACTTAGGTATATGCCCATACATATACCTAAGTTATCAAGTAACCCATCTCAGTCATGAGGTAAACACAAAGGTCATTGACTCAGATCAAACCAGGATTTTCATTAACTATGATGAAAACACGAATGATGGAAAATCCTCCTCTGTCTAGCGCAGTAGTCCTGTCATGACTCCGAGGTGCCACTCAATAACCTTAGACTGCTATGGTACTCCTCCTGTCGAGTACTGCGCATCGGCCACCTCACAATGTAGTGATCTCCCACCATGGACATGCCTCCTCACACAGTAGTGCTCCCCCTTATATCCTATATAGGTACTCCTCCTGTCGAGTACCACGCGTCTGCCACCTCACAATGTAGTTCTCCTCTGCCATGGGTCTGCCACCCCAACACAGTATTAATTCCTACTAGGCTATTCAAGTCACTCCGAATCGAATCAGACATGCAGTCATTAGGTCTCAGGAAACTACAAGGTCATCGTACTCCATATGCTCGTCTTGGAGAGGATCTACTCCACAAGCAACTGGTCAAAAGTCTATGTATCATGAAGTCTCGTGAAGAAGTATCATAGAGAACCGCCTCGTCATAGGGGTCTCAATTCATCAGACGACGCGTCAATCAGACGCCCGGTCTGTGAGTTATTAGCCTTTCAGTCCCAGGGGCCTGGTTGGTTTTGTGTATGAACCAACCTGACCATAACTCAACAATACCTTGAACTCCCATGGGGTAAACTCAAAGGAACTATTTCTCAACGAGATTACCAACGCCGATGACGATTTGTCAAACAGACGTTCGGTCTGAGAGTTATTGGCTTTTCTGTTCCAAGGGCCTGGTTGGTTTATAAGCTAAATCAACCCGACCATACTCCAACTGCATCCAAATATCAAGTGGATTATTCCCAAAGAACCTTCTGATCAAGAGGGTTCCAACGTTGTCGATGGCACATCAATCGGACGTCCAGTCCTCAAGTTATAAGGGTTTCCGCTCCGAGGCCCTGGTTGGTTTCGAGTTCGAAACAACCCGGCCATACACAAACTTCATCGAAAACATGAGTGTAATATATCTAAGCTTCCTCCTTGATCCAAGTAATCCTATGCAACTGACTGTGCATCGATCGGAGGTCTGTAGCACAAGATATGTCTGTTTAACCGAAAATGGTCCGAAAAAGGGAGTCTAGGCTCGGTCCGACCCAACCCAACCCTCCCCGGGTCCGGCCCGACTGGCACGGCCCGTCCAGCCTGGCTGAGCTATTGCACAGAGCAGGGGGGCACCCCCCCCCCCCCAACTGATGGGCACCGACGACGCCAACTGGCTCCCCCACGGTCGTCCCGAATCCCGCGCGACAGCGCGATCCTCCGCGTCACCACTGCGACTGTTGCCGCTGCAGATCTCATCCGGCGGCGCGCTAGGGCAGCACCGGCGACCCGCGCTGCCACGAGCTTCCATGGGCCATCAGAGTTTCTATGGTGGTCCTTTTTATCTTCTGTCTGCACTGGCGGTCTTCTCGGGTCTCTAACATTACTAAGAAAGCTCTTAAACACCGTTGCACTTCCTTTCACCCATCACCACACAATCCTCGCATCAATAACAAGTTGGTGGTGGGTCCGGACTTGTTCGTTAGTTCATACCCACCACATTAGTAGTTCGAATAAACACCCAATAGAATAATCTTCCATGCTCGAGGGAATAAATCACATAAACGTAAATATTCAATATCCCTTTATGTTAAATATTGTTCATTCATCGTAGACGTGAAAAGCGTTGTCGCTCCGTCAACACCGGGAAAGAACCTTCATCATTGGCGAGTTCCCAGTGGTTTTATTTCCTCCCTTGATGCTGAGGAAATATAAGATTAGAGGAATGTGGTGCATTCATTGCCGAGTCTTTCTTCGTTGAAGGGGCGTCATTCTTCGTGGGAGGATGATGTTCTTCAATGAAGGACGAACTCCCTTCTCCTTTTTCAAAAGAGCTCTGTCTCAAACATTCCCCCAACACAACATGTGCCAACCCAATTAAAAATAATGCTTCCCCTTATATTAACAACATTCCAAGCATTAAAAATTCAACTCACTTCATTAATAAATTGAAGAGGACTCAATTTATTAATTAAAGTGTTGGCATAATTAAAGGAGAGGGAAAGGTGAAGAGATTTCATAAATAAGGGGGTTGATGAATTTAACAAGTAAGTTTAATGGGGGGTTTATGAGAGTTATGGGGAGTTTAAAGTGGGTTATGGGATATGAATGGTTGGGGCTTGTGTGGGCCCCACCTCTCATATTACCACACATGGGATGTTGGGTGGTGGTGGGCCCTACCATAAACTTCCCATGGGAGGGTTTAACTTCCATGGTTATAAAATAAAATTGTTCTACCATTTTATTTATTTTAAACTAATTCCTTAAATAATAATTCTCATCCCGCATAAAATGCAACTGCGGTAAAGGTCCCCTTAAGCAATTACTAGTGCTACGAGTTCATCAGTGCCCTCGGATATCAATTCCGAGCACCGGTTCAAAAGATAGAAAAACCCGCTCGTTCGTTTACCGAACATACCTGAGCTAAACTTCGGAAATAGATTCCGGGAACACCGGTCCTCCGAATCGAGTGCCGTTAAAAGCTATAGACTTTTAAAATTCCAAAGAAATTATGAATAAATTTCCTTGAAATTGTTGGGTCTTTATAGTTGTCATATTATGAAATTCAACTACGAGGCCCAAAAAATTGGGATTTGTTTTGATTATATATGAATGATTCCTTTTTTAAAACAATTTATACACATGCTTCCTATAAACTCTATAAATATATTTTATTATCCTTTTGATAGTGGTTTCTAGGACAAATGATTTTTAATAATTATATCTTAAATATTCCTTATATTGGTATTCATTCATGTGGTATTTAACATGTATATTATAATAAAAAAATTTAATCCTCTATATTATATCCCTTATTATCTCACACATTTTAAATAATTGTTCATTATCGATTATAATCTAATATAATCCTTTTTAGGAGAAATAAACCTATGAAATATCATGCGACATGAATATAGTGTTGAACTAGAGTCTATGTTTAATTAATTATAATGTTTATTATCAACATTATGTTATGTCAATTGTGATTTATATTATTTTCCCATTAAAATTAATTTAGTTATATATTATTCAACTACTATATATTTTATTTCATGATGGAGTTTCGTTTGTAGTATGTGTTATGATTGTTGTGTGTATATTATTTTCCTAACAAGGGTGGAATATTTTTTCACACATCTGGTGGTGTGTCTTCATTATGAATATCAGAGGATGGCCATGATACAAGGAACGTTTTCATAGAATTTTACTCTCAATATTATTTACTTTTACTCTAATTTTAATCAATATTTATATATTATATGTTTCATGGCTATTTTTTTGTTTCAGCTTCTATTTATTATTCCCCATTTCCATTTTTTTTACTAATTAATATAATAAACCGTTAAAATAAAATTTTAATGAAGGAGAGACTTAATCTCTTTGGAATATCCATAACTTAGATTTCATTATAAAGAAACATCACTTTAATGGGAAATATATACATATATGTTTTCACACACACTAAATCTTGTGTAAAATAAAGGAATCATTTTTAGGGTTAGATATTCTTTTCTAAATTCTATTTCATCTCATAATAACAATATTATATTGATATTAATTTTTTTTATAAAAATAAAAAATAATCAATCCATGGTTTCACTCAACATTTCAAAATATATAGATTATGTAATTATTTTATAGTTATGTAACTTGGTCAAGAAATATATTTATTTAGTTGGTTAATTTCGGAAAAACATTGAATACTTTATGGAAGTATTTTGAGAAATAGTTTGAGAAAACAAATCAAATTTTAATAATGAATTCATGAATTTCCATTAAGTTTATCACTATCAAGTTCATAGGGTAATATAATATCTTAAAATTTCTACAATTTAAAAATACGTCTTGGATGTTGAAATAAAAATACACAACCCTACTCACCCACAACATTAAATAGTCCCCTACCTAGACATTTAATAAGAATAGATAGTTGATCATGATTTCAAGAAGGTTTTTATCAAAGAATTATATTTTCTTAATTCGTATTTTACACTTTTATCAAATCCCAGAAAGTGAACTAAATTTTAATTTTAAATTCACATGAAAATTATCATTTTCAATTTTATACATAATACACATCAAGTGTGGTGGATTTTCAAGGGAATATGGTGGATCCTGAATACTTATTTAAATAAAAGGTAATTTACACCCATAGGACATAAGAATAGAAAAATAAGTACATTGTGATCGAAATTTGGATGAGAATATTTTCATGATCTCATTTTTATTGGATTTTATTGAATCTGAATTGGAAATTGACTCACATAGATTAATTTTTAGATACACAAAACACTTTGTGTTCTATAGATGATGAAGAATAATATTAAAATTAACAATATGACATATACATATAACTCTATAATCCTATTTAACATATACTAGAGTGATTACCAATGTTTTTTCTAGTGGATTTTCCCAAAATAGATTTTTCTAGTATGTGAAAAATAATTAAGAAGATTCTAAAAATAATTTTTCAAATCTTCAAACCAAAGTAACTATAAATTTTACACCTATTCTATTTGATAAATCAAATCATACACCACATGAAGAAAATGAAAAAGGAACTATATAAAGGGTCTACACAAAAATATGATGAAAAGTTTGATGAACCATATATTCTCACACTCATGTTATGGAATGTATAGAAAATAAAAATGATTTTTGTGTTTATATAGTTATTCGATCTAGTAATAAAATGAATGAAAATAAAATCATGTTTTAATGAATGTGTTTTTGTTGTTTAAATAAATGAATTATACTGAAAATCTATCATAATGGGAAAATACATACTATTTTGGTAGGGGTCATAAAACCAAATTACCCACTTCGGTATCGAAAAAATGTTTTACCTTTATATTCTCATGTTCTGTTTTATTTTTTTAACATTCCATAAATTAAAATATTTTTTCATCATTTTAATTATAGGATTCTAGTGTTCTGTAGCATGAAGAAAAACTAAAGTCATCCACTACAAATAATTCACGTTTTTATTCATTTTTCACATAATTTGTTTACTTATTAAAAAGATAATCATTCAATGTTAATAAGTTTATATTAAGAAAATGTTGAAATAGATTTTATATGGGGTATAAATAGGTCTAGAATTCCAATTTTTCCCATTTTTATTATGAAATTGGGCAAGATCTATTATCCATTCTAGTGAAAAAATTCATTCTATTTTTGAGTATCTTACATATTTTAAATTTGATGAATGTATCTGATTTATGATTTAAGTTTCTATATTATTCATTTTTTTTTTGGAAAATTTGAAAAAAAATTCTAATGTGAATTAATTATGAATAACAATATTACAACAAGTCAAAATTTAAATTCTGAGCTATGAATTATTTAAACATTTAAATATGAAACAAAAAACCTCAGGTATCTGGACAAAATATCTTTCATATACATAATTGAAATTACAGTAATATTTCCAATTGGGTTGAAACATTGCATTTCTGATATATTTGGAACTAATTTAAAAATGAAAAAATATGGAAAAAATATAAAATTGGAATAAAATGAAAATAATGTAGTTGATTATTATAAATAGGATTTATTTAGGTGAGGAGATGTTAGAAAAGCTGGAGAAGGGTCAATAAATTTGTAATAATTATATTAATGTTTGATTGAAGATGAAAAAAATTGATAATTAGTTTGAGGGAATTAAGAAATATGAATTTATGACATTTTCACGTGATAAAATAATATTTCTATTAAATTTTATATTATTTATAAGACTTATTATTGGGCATTTTTATAGAATTAAAAAATCGTGGTGGATTTTTGTTCAATAAAAGGTATGATATTTTAAATAATTGACTAATTGTAACTATAATTTATTACTACATAATTCTTTTATAACAAGGATTCATTATAATTTTAAATAATTTAATTCTATATATTTCCTATATTTTTTATGTTTCGGTGTATATGAATGGAAAAAATAATATTTTTATTAAATTTACATTAAATTTCAATGTTTAAGATCTCACTAATTCATTATCGTAATGTTTATTGTGAAATTTGTAGATTATAGGAACAATTTATTATGAATTTTGATAAAGTATTATTCATTGAATTTATAATGTTATTAATCATTAGTGGTATTAATTGAGAAAGTATGTTTTTTAGATGAGGGTTTAATAGGAATTTATAATTTCATCATGAATTTGGAAACTGTCTAGAAATTCAATCATTTATATTTAAACACCAATTTATAATTTTTATCTAAACAATAATATATATTCATGTTTTATATTCATTAGATTTTAATAGGATTATGAGAATTATAGGAGATATAATTAACTTTATGGTCTCATAATAAAACCTAATTATTCATGGATATAATTAGCCTTCATATCAATGCTAAATTATATTCATTAATCTAGATTACACATCAATGGCTGGGTAAAAATATTTTATAAATTTTTGGAAGGAGTAAAATTTTTATAAAAATATTGATTACTCATCTATAAACATTTCATTCAACACGGTGAATTTTTATCTAGATCATTTCAATAAAGAAACTAAAAAATTGGCATTTATTATGACATGATTTATGACATTTCCATTAAATGAACTTATAACTGGCGATATCTCCCATAATCTCGTTATTTATATGATTATAAATTGTAGATATGGGTTGATGGATGACAGTTTTTCTGGAATAATAGAATTATCATTCAATATATTTATTTTAGTTAAATTTTTATTAAACACTCATAGTATTACACAATTTTATTCCTCATATCTTTTTTTCTCACTTCCTATATCTCGTTTGTTATTCATGTTATATCTTTACATTGAACTATTATACTCATGGTCAAAAGTAAACTACTATAGGAATATTTAGGTGGATGAATATAGTTATAACTTTTATTCAATTGTTATTTTATCATAATTTTTGTTATCCTAATTAGGTTATGTCAAGGAAGATATATAGGGGTCTCCCACTATAATTATTTGTGTTTTAGTTACTTTAACATAAATATTTTCCATTGGATGTGTGAATTAGATGTGTAGGGTAAGGCTTTCCCTTGTAGTTTACTGTATCTTCATAATGTTTGTATAATATGATGTTCACAAAATGTTGTAACTAGTTTATTATGTTGATCAAAGGTTTTCCACAAGTCCATAGATTATCACAGAGAATAACTCTCATAGGATTATTTCCAATCGTTCTAATTTTATTTAATCAATATAAAATTTACATTTCATGTTTATTATCTATTATATCAAATTAATTATGAAACCCATATCACATTGATTTATTTAATTAAAATATTAAACTGAAAATAAAATAACCATTTTGAAGAACAATTCTACTCATTGTGATTGATACTCAAGTGATCTAACCTAGTTTTTCCCCTATGATTCACTTAGAAAAATATTAATTATTTATTTCATACCATGTGATATGTATTTCTAAACATGAAATTATATTTTTGGAGAAAATATGTACTTCTCTTTTGATTTATTTCCATTTTTAATGTGTCGATTTTAAAATTATATTTAAAAATATAAAAAACACAATTTTTTACTCAATTAAACAATGGAATGGATTATTTCATAATTTTATATGTAGGTGAAAGGAGTGTAGAAATATAACTATAAATAGTGGGTATTATTGTAGATCATTGATTAATTATTGAAGAATACAAAATATTTTTTTAGATTATGTGCCTAATAAACACCCTGAGTTTTTGTTTTACATTATAAAATATTAAAAAGTGGTTGGAATGTTAACGAATTTGATTATATATACAAAATTTCAAAAAAAAAAGTATCATGGAAGTGGAAACATAACTTTACAACATTTTCCTACTTCATCATTCAGAAAATCTATACTTAGTCATTCAAGGATATCTCAATCATGAATATTTTAAAGTGAAGGGAGTGGAAATAACATTGGGTTATCTTTTTTCCTTTTACATTGTTAATATATTTCATTACAATGACATTTTTATTTAATAACATTAAATTTTTTTTCAAACCCTTTATTTTGATGAATAAATAACCAATTTTGTAGAGTTTTATGTGAATATGATGGTTATTATCTATATAATTTCATTCGTTTCTACTCAACACAATGTGGTTATAGTAACTAATAATGATCCTGATTCCAAGGAAACTATGATGGTTAAAATCTTCATTAACACATTTTCATTTTATTAAATTTATATTTATTGTCTCATTAACTCCAATAATTTTATTTCTTTCCCATTTTCATTCAGATATTATTTTAGATTAGGTGAAAAAGTGAACCTCGTTTCACCTAATTAGGAATACAAGGATCACCCTAAAAGCATTGAATACCTAAATGTTTGATATTGCATGGGGTTAACAGTTTATTTTCATAATTTATCAAAACAAAATAATATAAAAATTAAACACGCTGATTTTCATGTTAAAATAAATTAATTTAACATTATTCGTATATATATTTTCACTAAAATTCAAATTAATAAATATAATGATATAGGACATGAATATAATGACCCATATGTTATGGAAGTGTTTATAATCATAGCATCTAATATGGGGGAGGACAAAAATTTTATATTACCCTATCTTTTAAAATCATACTCTATCTATGGATTCCATAAGATACATGGTGTTCCAATCCATATTGAAAAGAAATTTATACATTTGTTCAAATAAATGAAAAGATTTGAATCAATGGCCATTTATTATTAGTTATATACTTTTTTATATGGTATTTAATTTGTTACTAAACATATGTGGGGTCCTATATAAAATTTAACCTAGATATTGCCCTCTCATTTCAATTTCATTTTATTTATCTATATTTCTCATATATTTTCCATGATTTTAATTATAGGTTTTGAGTGGTTAGTAGCTAGGAAATTATTTCAGGACTATATCTAGAACCCCATGTTTTTATGGACCAATTGTTTTTTAATAAATTAAAATTTTCATTTATATCTTGAAATGGACATCGTCAAACATTCCTTTCACACAAAACTGACATGTCATATGTTACACGCCACAGCGAGTTGGAGTACGATACACACAAAACTGACTGTAGATTTTATTCAATGTATAAATTAATTATGTTTGGATTATGTCATATGTAACACCAACGAAATATTTAAATACATGAAACACCTTCTTGTCTTGCATTACATGAAAGGGTGACCTTCCATGATAGCTTGTGTTGTATGCAATATTGAGTTTCACTAAACAATGATATATTATTAAAATTTTATTATTTATTTGGATATAAACTCTGATTTATTAGTATAAATAACCAAATTTTTTATATAATGCCCCGACCACAGTTACCCAATGTCGGTGCATTATTTTAAAAAATTAGCATGATTACAAAGAATCAAGTCCCGAAGGTTCGATCAGTTTAGCAGTCTTCTAAAATATATTACATACATTAACATTACATTACAATTTCAAACATAAAACACAACACATATAGTTCTTTGAGAACGCCATTATTCCCTTTAGCTTAACCCTGCATATCAATCATAATACACTTCTTGGAATCCTGGGAAAAATAAAACATTGAATGGGGTGAGCTCAAACACTCAGTAAGGGTAAGAAATACAGTGGAAAATGGCCTAAATACTAATCATGGAGAAATAATTGAAACCACATACCTTTACCAACAATAAAAATGAATACCATTATGGAAAGAATATTATTTGAGTAAATAATGCCATAATAAAACCTAATCATGGGTATTCTACTAGTCGAATGACCACATGAACAATCAATATTATTTCCATAATGAGGGAATGTATAATGTTGGACATTATGAAACATTTTTTCAAGGCCTCGGCCAAGACGTCTAAAATTATTAAGGCCTTGGCCAAAACCATAAATCAAATTAGGAAGGGGACTCAGATAATTCCATGTCTAGTTGTCTTAGGAGACCTATCGATGCATCGAGGAGCTATAGCGGGCTCCACCTATCACTTACTAAGTCCAATACATCTCTCATATGAAAAGGATGAAATATAACATAAACATTTGTATAAAAACAATCATACGAAATGTCAATACTTTAACCATAAACCTTGAATGGTATAAAAATATCACATCCACTGTCAAACATATCACAAAACCATCAATACAATATGGATGTTTTGTATCATAATAAATCAACTTCAAATAAACTTAAAATCCATCAAAGGATGTCGACATAGATGAAATCAACACCCTTTTTAAAGAAATATCTCTTTCTATTTTGAAATCATTTAAGAGTCACATAATTATAAAGAAAAAATTATTTTGAAAATATTTTTATAAGATTGTAAGGGATGTTTTGAATATTTTATAATGGTTGAAAATAGCTGCACCTACCGTATAAGTTAAAAAAAGACATTCTTACCTTAATTCGTTTGAAAAGGTTAAAAAGGGCCTTGTTTAGAAAACGACGATAAGATTACTTTATAAACTTGTTATAAAAAGTCAACAAGGGTAAAAATGACTTTAACCCATATTCTGTAAAATAGTCATATTTTTTTGAAATACATTTTTAAGAAACATGGATATGGATGATAAAGAGGTCCCAGTAGATAATTACGTATAAACAACCTCGGATAATGAAGAGATTGTGAAATTAACCCTTACCAATTTGAAAACATACAAAACATACACCCCTTGAAAGAGGTATCATACAATGAATATATAAATACACATAAATTAAAGTGTATTACACAATGAATATAATTATGGGCAGTACATACACCACCAAAAAGGTGATAGTGGTAATATGGCATGAATTTCACAGGAATAAGGAGTGAGATGAAAACCCCTTACCTTGTAATTTCCCTTTGTCTAGGGTATTTTAATCTCCTGTATAATGGTTAAAGGATTGTTATTAAATTTTAAAATAATAATATACATTAATATGATATCATATCTGATCTTTTAACATTTCTTTGTTAATAATATCTTAGTATTATCGTCGTTTCGGATGTTAACTTACTCGTTTTATTTTATATGATTTGTTTAATAAGCCGTGTTTGTTATGGATTGGTTTTATATTATACATATCCAGAATTATATCAAGTCCTTAAACATTATTTTTAATCATAAAATGAGAATTATACTTGAATGGATATGATGGGGAATGAATCTCATTGTGTTTGTGGAGACGGTAGTCCGTACGTACACACGAATGCTACTTCCATTTCATTTTTCATTTTAAAAGAAATAAAAACCAAATAATAAATAGGTATATTATTATTCCAGTATAATATAATATCTTATATGTTTTACTTATGTTCATTAATACCATCCTTTATATGTTCCATGTATGGTATAAACGAGTCATATCACGTTGAGGGGGCGGTAGTCCGCACTTCCTCAAATGAAATTATCGTATATATATACAACATGAAAAGATTAATGGTACGATATAAAATGGAATTACATAATCTTATATATAAAATAAATATAATTAATATCATATTTAATTATATTACCGTCATAATGGCCACCATGAGAGGCGGTAGGAGATAATTGAACAATCATCATTTCGTGAGGCGTTTGGTTTCCATCTATAGAAACATTATGTTATTCACCCATTAGATGGAGGTGTGAGTAAGTGTAGTTCAAATAATTATCATAGAAATATCATACTATATTTAGGATACTCTTTTTGTTACAAAAGAAATGAATAAGATGAGTTTAGGGGCTGGAGATTAAAAATAAAAGAAAAGAAGCTAAGAGAAATTGTTACCTTAAATTTGGGTAACTCCCTTTGATTTGAACCAAAAATGACTCTTAAAGTGGCTTCTTCCTAAATTAAGGATTCTAGGAAGTGGATATGGATGTAGGGAGATTAATTTGGCAGAAGTTGGACTATCCAAAAGGCTTGAGAGGTGTGAAACAGTTTTTAGAAGTGGTGTACTTTTATAAGGGGGGGAGGGGCTCTTTTGGAAAAACATAAAGTATTATTTTATAATAAATTCATATTCGGTTTATAATGGCTAAAAACTGGATTATATAAAGTATAAGGTGGGTATGGGTCGAACACCACTCAACCAATAGGTTTTATACAAGTTTGGGTCACTATTGTACACTTATCTTTTAGATTTAACTCATAGTTAAATAGTTTGACATTTACCATGTCTCTTTGTATTTGTATATTATATGGTTAAAAAACTTAATATATATTTCCAAGTGACCCCAAAGTGGTCCATTAATGATACAACTATCATCATATAAGTCCTTTGGCTGAACTTATATTTCTATGAATATAATATCAATTAATAATATAATATTTGTTTTAAATATTAATTTATGTAAATTTTGCCACTATTTGGTATTTTGTTTTTGTGAAAGTCATCACAACATGATAACTTCAAACAAGATACATCTAATCATCCCTATCATGTCATATCCACCTATAAAATTCTTGGATTTCATAAACACTTTGAAATTATATTTATTTTAATATTTATAATACTATTTATTTGATTCTTTCATAATTAAGGTAATTACTGCATCATCATTGTGTCATAAATAAATTTATATATTTAAGGTCTAAAAATTATAAATAAATAACCATGATGTAGGAAATCCTATTATCTTTTTAATAAATATTTATAATCGAATTTAACTTATGAATAACCCTATATTATAAATGTTTTAGTTATTAAACTTTGATTTTAACTCTTTTAACTCTTCTTTAAATTAAATAATAATAAATGTCCTAATCTAATCCAAGTGGACCTAAATGATAATATTATGTTCCTAAGGTTTTTTTTGGTCGGGATAAACATTTCCAATAGAATTAGAAAATGTATTTGGGTAATATTAATATCATTTTTACCCTTAATTAACCTATTTACATTTATCTCAGGTAAATAAAAGTAAAAAGTTACTATTCACCAAAAATTATTTCAATCTTATTGAACCACATTTTACTCATTGATATTAACCACGTCTCTCTGATTATTGAAATTCAACTCACAGAAGCGGTAAAATTATGTTTTATGTGAATTTACAAATTCTCTTAAGAGGTGTGTAAAAGACGGTGAAAAAGTTCAATAATCTTTTTATATATATAAAATTATTATAAACTAACTACAATGAATTACATTGAATTTATATAGGTATTATGTATCTATTTTGACCTAAAATAATTTTAAATAAAATAAATAAATATTGTAATAAAAAGCCGGTTTTAAACAGTAAATCGGTGTTTTTCACTATTCATCAAAAATTGAAAGTTTTCAGAAAAATACCAAAAATTTTCCCTAAACTAATATTGATATTCCAAATTCAATAATGAAATCTATTTTACCAAATTCAAAACATATATGTTTCAATTATTAATTTAAAATTAATTCCCGCTGTTAAAACAAAAAGCATGTTTTTATGAAACAATAACTATCAAAAGATTGACCCTAGTTTATGTCCGCTTTAAATGGGAAATTGTGTCCAATGACCAACATTGGATTAAATGGTAAAACTATATTCTAAATATAATTTAAAACCACTCAAATTCATAATTTATCACTATTAATTATTTTGATTAAAAATGTTTTTTGTAATTAAATTTTAGTAATTTTCACTATTCATCAAAATATGAAAGTTATCCGAAAATTACCAAAAATTCACCCTAAGATAATTTCTATATTCTGAATCCAAAAATGAAGTCCATTTTGAATGATAAAATGTATAAAATTTTATAAAGTGGATATTACTATTCATAACAGCAAGTTTGATTGGTTGTGGTGTGTGTTAGAACTCGAAGTTGCGTACAACACACGCTACTGTATTATTCAAAGAGAAGCGTACCGTGGAAGCATGGGGTGTTACATTCTCCCCTCCTTCAATAAATTTCATACTTGCAATTTATGCTCAGTATTAGAAACTTGGGGTTGACATTACAAAATATCTTAGTTGAAATCCCACATCAAAAAAATGGATTAATGAGGCCTCTATTAAAAATAAAGAGTGGTAAGTATGAAGGTTACAAAAAATAACACATAATAGGGTTCCATGTAAGAAAATATGGATATAGAAGAGAAATATGACCATCAATATCAGATGGAGAGTGGTAGAGAACATGGCTATGAAAAGGCCAACAATTCCAAAGCTATAAATTTGCGATGATCTAAGGTACCATCTAGGACAACATTTTTGTTCAAAGTTCATTTCCTTAATGTTGTGGAACTTATTTATGATATTGGCTAAGATCATATGGAGATATAATTACTTTACTAATAGAGTTTTATCCATTAATAAATTTTTACCACAAACTCATCTTTCACCTCAAAACATAATACTACTCAAAAATACTATATTTATCCTAATGGTATAGGGTTCCAAATTTAATGAATTTATAATTCACATATCAGACCTTTTAAAAAATTTAACTACATTATACCATCCAAGAACTTCATGTAGTCCAGTGGTAGGCGATAAATCCCAATTGCACTATGGTTGTGGGATCGAATCCTGTAGCTTTGTCCGACGTGACGGGTCATCACACGGTCTGCGTGTTGTCCTTTTATAAAAAAAATCCAAATATAACCTTTCAAACTTAATCCCTTCCAACCTTTAGACTTATCCAAAATAATTATGTAAACTCTCAGTCCAAAATTTATATTAAAGGTAAACATAATGTAGATCCTTTTTATCCCATAATAGCATTTGAATACATTCATCATGTATTCTTTTAAAACACTGAAACATCCTAAATTACTATAAAACCTTATCTATTACGTTCATGCTCCCTTATTCCTTATAGAATACTTGATATACTTCATCAATCCAAAAATGTTGTAAACTCCAACAATTATGGAATATACAAATCTGCAATCAATTTCATGGCAGTCAAGAATATCCAATATAATTAACCCAAATCAACCATATCTTATTGCAAAATCATTACCTCAATATTAGGACTATATTAAGGTTTATCTTTCCTTCAACAATGTAATTTCCAAAAAATCTTAACTCGTTGTTCAGTCACTTTTCTTAGTACCATAAAATCTCAAATCCTCAATGAAATAGTACTGTAACACAATCCTTATTTATTTCTAGTACATCATTGATACAACACTTCAATGAAATAACTACAAAATAGAAACATAATAACAAAAGTCATTCCTCTTCATCTGTAGTATTATCACAACTTGATTATTATCCAATAGCATCATTTGCGGCATAGTCTGATGACTGGAACATTGGTTCGTGTAGTGTCCAACCTCCTTGCAGATGAAGAATTGTACATTTGAAACCTTTTTCTTACCCTTGCATTCACGTACTTGGTGTCCTTTTTCTCCACCCTTATAACATACTCCAATTCCCTTCAAGCATTTTCCAAGGTGATTATTTCTACAGTTATCACATATGGGAAAATACTTCTTTACCTTATTCCCTTTATCTATCCTTCTCTCTACAATCCTTTCCTTCTCTGGCTTCCCTTCAAAGCCATAGGACTCCATGAATTATTTACTTATCATATCAATACATGATATTATTTCATTATATGATGATAATACGTGGGAGACTATTTACCTTCTAAATTCTGGCATAAGACTATGAAAGATATGATCTTTCTTAATATTTGGATCATGAATATTACTGGAGTTCTCATTCCTTCTACTGGGTGCCATTTCTAAACAATGGAATACACTAGATTAGTTTATGAATAGCAATACATAATCCCAAACTTGTAAAACAGTTGACAGAAATTAAACAGTTTATGGATATAATCTATAATAATAAAAATCTCTTCTTTGAGGAATTATATACTCATAAACCCTTCATAATGGTTTGTAAAGAAAACGAGAAATATCCTAAGCATATCCCCTGGGAGTGTCATAACCAAGAGTGCAGCAAGGCCCGTTTTCATGCACCAGTTCCCGTTCGAGTCTAGATTAAAGAGGGTTTTTTGTGTTTTACTCCTAGGTACATCTGTGCTAGAGCCACCTCTACCCGCTCGTATCCAGACAGGGATGTATTTCTCAGAAAACTCACAAAATCTATACAATATCAAAATTCTAGGACGTTCTTCTCTACTAATCATCAAAGTCTATCTTAGGTCTATGTGATCTAATCATAGTTTTTCTAAATCTAGCATCCAAGGTTATTGCTAAAATTTCTCTGATAACAACTGTAACACCTTGACCCGAGTTACCAGAAGTTAGTGCATTATTTTAATACATTGGCATGATTAAAAGGAATCAAGTCCTGAAGGACCGATCAGTTTAGCAGTCTTGGAAAATAGATTACATACATTAAAATTACATTACAATTTCAAACGTAAAACACGTCACAAATAGTTCATTGAGAACTCCATTATTCCCTTTAGCTTAACCCTCCATATCAATCATAATACACTTCTTGGAATCCTGGAAAAAATAAGAAATAGAAAGGGGTGAGCTCAAACGCTCAGTAAGGGTAAGCAATACAGCGGAAAATGACATAAATATTAAGCATGGGGAATAATTGAAACCCCATACCTTTACCAATAATAAACATGAATACTTTTGTGGAAAGAATATGAGTTGAGTAAATAATGCCATAATAAAACATAATCATGGGTGTTCTACTAGTCGAATGACCACATGAACCATCAATATTATTTCCATAATGAGGGAATGTATAATGTCAGACATTATGAAACATTTTTTCAAGGCCTCGGCCAAGATGTCTAAAATGATTAAGGCCTCGGCCAAAACCATAAATCAAATTGGGAAAGGGCCTCAGCCAATTACACATCTAGTTGTCTCATGAGACCTATCGATGCATTGAGTAGCTATAGAGGGCTCCACCTGTCACTTACTAAGTCCAATATAATCCTCATATAAAAAGGTTGAAATATAACATAAACATTCCTATTAAAACTAGCATACAAAATGTCAATACTTTAACCATAAACCATGAATGGTAAAAAAAATAGCACATCCATAGTCAAACATATCAAAAAACCTTCAATATAAAATGGAAGTTTTGTATCATAATAAATAAACTTCAAATAAACCAAAAATCCATCAAATGATGTTGACATAGATGAAATCAAAACCCCTTTTAAAGAAATTTCTCTTTCTATTTTGAAATAATTTAAGAGTCACATAATTATTAAAAAACATTTATTTTGAAAATATTCTTATAATATTGTAAGGGATGCTTTGAAGATTTTATAATGGTGGAAAATAGCCACACCCGCCGTATAAGTTAAAAAAAGACATTCTTACCTTAATTCCTTCGAAAAGGTTAAAATGGACCTTGCTTGGAAAATGATGGAAAGATTCCTTTATAAAATTATTATAAAAAGTCAAAAATGTTAGAAATGACCTTAACCAATATTATGTAATATAGTAAGAATGTTTTGAAATACATTTTTAATAAACATTGATGTGGTTGATAAAGAGGTCATATTAGATAATTACGTATAAACAACCTCAGTTAATGAAGAGATTGTGAAATAAACCCTTACCAATTTGGTAACTTACGAAACATACACCCCTTGAAAGAAGTATCATACAATGAATATGTACATACACATAAATTAAATTATATTACACAAAGAATACAATTATGGGCAGTACATACACCACACAAAAGTTAATATTGGCAATATGGCATGAATCTCCCGGGAATAAAGAGTGAGATGAAAACCCATTACCTCGTACTTTTCCTTTGTCGAGGGAAGGTTAATCTCCTGTATAATGGTTAAATTATTGTTATTAAATTATAAAAGAATAATATACATTAATATTATATCATATATGATCTTTTAACATTGCTTTGTTAATAATATCTCAGTATTATCGTCGTTTCAGGTGTTAACATACTCATTTTATTTTATATGTTTTGTTAAAAAAGCCTTGTTTGATAGGGATTGGTTGTATCATATACATATCCATAATTATATCAAGTCCATAAACATTATTGTTAATCATAAAATGATAATTATACTTGAATGGATACGATGGGGAATGAATCTCATCACGTTCGTGGAGATGGTAGTCCGTACGTACGCATGAACGCTACTTCCATTGCATTTTTCATTTTAAAAGGAATCAAAACCAAATAATAAATAGGTATATTATTATTTCAGTATGATATAATATCTTATATGTGTTACTTATGTTCATTAATACCATCCTTTATATGTTCCATGTATGGTATAAATGAGTCATGTCACTTTGAGGGGGCGGTAGTCCTCACTTCCTCAAATGAAATTATCATATATATGAATAACATGAAACGAATATTGGAATGATATAAAATGTAATTACAGAAGATTATATATAAAATAAATATAATTAATATAATATTTAATTATATTACCATCATAATGACCACCATGAGAGGTGGTAGGCGATAATTGAACAATCATCGTTTCGTGAGGCGTTTGGTTTCCATTCACAGAAACATTATGTTCTTCACCCATTAGATGAAGGTGTGTGTAAGTGTAGTTAGAATAATTATCATAAAAATATACTAGAATATTTAGGATACTTTTTTTGTTACAAAATGAAAGAATAAGAAGAGTTTATGGGTTGGAGAAGTAAAATAAAAGAAAAAAAGCTAAGAGAAATCGTTACCATTAATTTGGTAACTCCCTTTGGTTTTAACCAAAAAAGGACTCGTGAAGTGGCTTCTGCATAAGTTAAGTCTTATTTGAAGAGTAGAGGGATGTAGGGAGCTTAATTTGGCAGAGGTTAGACGATCCAAAAGGCTTGAGAGGTGTGAGGAATTTTTTAGAAGTGGTGTCCTTTTATAAGGGGGAGGAGGGGCTCTTTTGGAAAAAACATAAAGTATTATTTTATAATAAATTCATATTTCGTTTATAATGGCTCAAAACTAGATTATTTAAAGTATAAGGTGGGGATGGGTCTAAAAATACTCAACCAATATGTTTTAGACATGTTTGGGTCAATATTGTACCCTTATCCTTTAGATTTAACTCTTAGTTAAATAGTTTGACATTTACCATGTCTCTTTGTATTTTTATATTATATGGTTAATAAACATACAATATACTTAAAAGTGACCCCCAAGTGGTACATTAATGATACACATATCATTATATAAGTCCATTGACCTATCAATATATTTTTAGGAATATAATATCAATTAATAATATAATATTTTTTTTAAATATTAATTTATGTCAATTTTGACACTATTTGGTATTTTGTTTTTCTGAAAGTCATCAAAACATGATAACTTAGAAAAAGATACATTGAATCATCCATATCATGTCATATTCAGCTATAAAATTCTTGGATTTCATAAATAATTTGAAATTATATTTATTCTAATATTTATAATACCATTTATTTGATTCTTTCATGAATAATGTAATTTCTGAATCATCATTGTGTCATAAATAAATTTATTTATTTAATGTCTAAAAATTATAGATAAAATACCATGATGTAGGAAATCCTTTTAGATTACTAATTAATATTTATAATCGAATTTATCTTCGTAATAATCCTATATTATAAATGTTTTAGTTGTTAAACTTTGATTTTAAATCTTTTTACTCTTCTTTGAATTAAATAATAATAAATGTACTAATCTAATCCAAGTGGACCTAAATGATAATATTATATTCATGAGGTTGTTTTTGGTCGAGATAAACTTGTCCAATAGAATTAGGACATGCATTTGGGTATTATTAATATCATTTTTACCATTAATTACCATATTTACTTTTAACCGTGGTAAATAAAAGTCAAAAGTTACTATTTACCAAAAATTATTTTGTTCTTATTGAACCACATTTTACACCTTGATATTAACCACATCTCTAGTATTTTTAAAATTTAACTCACAGAAGCGTGAAAAATTATGTTTTATGTGAATTTACAAATTCTCATAAGAGGTGGGTAAAAGACGGTGAGAAAGTTCAATAAAATTTTTACATATCAAAAATTATTATAAATGGACTCCAATTAATTGCATTGAATTTATATAGGTATTATGTATCTATTATGACCTAAAATTAATTTATATAAAATAAATAATTATTTTAATAAAAAACCGATTTTAAACAGTAACTCAGTGTTTTTCAGTATTCATCAAAAATTGAAAGTTTTCAAAAAAATACCAAAACATTACCCTAAGATAATATTGATATTCCAAATTCAATAATGAATTATATTTTACCAAATTAAAAACATAGCTATTTCGTTTATTAATTTAAAATTAATTCCTGATGTTAAAACAAAAAACGTGTTTTTAAGAAACAAGAACTATCAAAATATTGACACTTGTTTATGTCCGGTTTAAATGTGAAATTATGTCCAATGGAAAAAATTGTATTAAATGGTAAAAATATATTCTAAATATAATTTAAAGCCACACAAATTCCTAATTTATCACTATAAATTATTTTGATTAAAAAAGTTGTTTTTAATTAAATTTTATTAATTTTCACTATTCATCAAAATATGAAAGTTATCTGAAATGCACCAAAAATTCACCCTAAGCTAATTTTGATATTCCGAATCCAAAAATGAAGACCAATTTTAAAGATAAAATATATAAAATTTCAAAATGTGGGTATTACTATTCAGAAGGGCTAGTCTGATTGATGTGGTGTGTGTTAGAACTCGAAGTTGCGTACAACACGCGTTACTGTATTATTCAAAGAGAAGCATACCGTGGAATCTTGGGGTGTTACATCTTATGTATTATTCAGAAATTATATAAGAACACAATCAATTATTCGGATAAAAGATGTATTTTAAAAAAAATCAGTTTTTCCACCTTTTGATGGAACATCCATTTTAATTCTTATTTTTAACACATTTATATATTATATTTGATAATATAATATTATTATTTGTCTTAATTACATAAAAATTAACTTTTTAGAATTTCTTTTATTTTATGATAAAATTATTATTTTAATGAAAAGTGAAAGATACAACATTTAAATTCAAAACTACCTTTTCATCTAATTTATTTACATTGTTAAGTAATATTTAATTGGTTTTAATGTGTTAATTGATTTTGTTTTTATCATTTAATACAGGTTTGATCAATTTAAGTAATTTATGTTTTAAATTGGACATAAACACATGTCAATCTTTTCATAGTTTTTACTTCTAAAAAACCTTCTTTCGAGTTTTGACAAAGGGAATTAATATTAAATTAATTTCATCAATTTTTGTATTTTGAATTTTAAAAAATGTATTAAATATTAGGAATAATAAGTTTCAATTTATGTAAATAGTTCCCATTTTGTTTTTAACCTTTTGAATAATAACATTAGTAATTATTTTTATTTACCATGGATATAGGGTAAATCATGTAAATAAGTATAAAAAATAAATTATAATAAAATAAAACATCCCTAACACTTGTACTAATTCTAGTGGATGATTATGGAGTGACCATAAAAATCATTATTTCAAGATTTTGGCATTTGAGAACCACTTGGGTGTGAAAATTACATGTTATAATAATTAATTTAAACTAAAGGGAGATATAACATAAACATGTATCTTTTTTACTAAAAACATTTATAGTGGGGTTAAAAATTGATCAATATGACTATAAGTAGTAATTATAATGCAGAAAATATTTCCTTTATAATTATATTTTATTTTTAAATTTTAGACATTAAATAAAAAAATTAGTTATGACACAATAACGATGCGGTGATTACCTTATTATTCAATTAGTCAAATAAATGATATTATAAATATTAATATAAATGTAATTTGAATATTTTGATACCATACAAGAATTTTTTTGGATGCAATTGAAATTTTTGGGATGATTAAATTACTTTGGTTCGAATGATTCATTTTTTTTGACTTTAACAAAAAATAAATTACAAAATAGTGTCAAAATTGACATAAATGAGTTTTTAAAACAAATACTACATTATTAAATGATATAATAGTTATAAAATATAATATTCAGCAAAAAAAATTATATAATGTTACAAATTTCATTAATTATCCAATTTATGTTCAAGTATAATTTTATAGTAACTATAGTAACCATATATTATGAAAATACAAGAATACGTGGTACGATTTATGGTTTTGAAATAAGGGTTAAATATTAAAGATAATGTTAATTTTGTGACCTAAACATGTCCAAAACCTATTGTTTGAGATGATTTAGGACAATAATCATATTATACTCTAAATAAATCACTTTTTATCAATTATAAATGAAAAACAATTATAATAAATTAATATTTCAAAACTTTCCTAAAGTTATCATCACCTCCCCTAAAAAAGGGAACTTGTCCTTATCTTTTATTAACACCACAGAATCCATTTAGATCATCCATATCCTTCCGAAACCACTTCCCAAATTTCTTAGCCTCATCTTAGAGGCCAAAATTTTGGATAAAATCCTTCCTAATGTGACCTTTAGTGAAAGTCAAAGAAGATACTTGAAAAAGATGTTATTGTTTTATCACCTGTTTCAAAATTATTTCTTCTTCTACTTAATTTTCATAGGTTATTCCCATACTAAAGTAGTAAATAATGTATATTATACATTATGATATTTCACTATAATTATGGTACATCATTATACCTCTTTTTATTCATCCTACGAATAACAATACACAATGCGTGCGTACATACGACTTACCATCTCCACGACGCGATGAGATTAATTCTACATGTTAACCATAATAGAATGATTATATATTATATATAATATTTAACAATGAATTATTTTAAATAATTATTATATTGTATATATATCATTTAACTTCTTCCTATCAATTCAGTAAGGAAACAGAATCAATGTTCATGCATATGTACGATCTACCATCACTATGAATAGTGTATTCCAATTAATTTATCTATCCATTTTATATATTTATATATTAAATATTTTTTATATAAATCATGTTTCTCAATATAGAAGTATTTAAATCACAATCTAGGTAATTAGATAAATAATAATAATCAAAACACATACGATAAATAAAACAATTATGACCCCAAATGTTGCTTTAACAAGGAATTGATAAACTATTGGGTAATATAAAGTCATAAGTGAATAATATATGTAACCATAGATATAATAATGGGTTTTCAGAAGTTAATAATATTTTTAAACCCACTATACAAGATTTTTAAACATATATAGAGGAAACCCGACCAAAGGTAAGGGAAAATTTTGCAATTTCATTTTTTTCTATGATTGTTTATACATAATTCTTTACTAGTCTATATTAATCATCCACATATATGTTTCCTAATTATGTAATATTATTTCTATTATTATAAAAATTTTAAATATAATTTTTCCCTTTGGAAATTTTTTATGAAATGGTATGAAGTGAATCTTTTGTCATTATTTGATTTGAGGTCCTTTTTTTCTTTTCAGGAAATAGTATGAAGAGAATGTGTTTTTAAATTATACAGCATGAATGGATTTTTAATTATTCATAATGACTTATTTCTATGAATCTTATTCTACATTATTTCACTTTAATTTTCATCTAATTTATTTTATTTTAAAATTGTGTTGCATTTTGAGAAGAGAAAACATTTTTTAATAAGAAAGGATTGTTACACTATTATTTGTCCTTAAGTATTTGGATGTATATGTTGAATGATACTAGTATCCATTAAATGTTATTTAGATATTCTGGGAAAATGCATGAAAAGTTCATAATTATTAGATAAGGTTATAATGATATTTTTGATAGTATTAATTACCTCATTACTAATATAAGAAGAAATTGATATCATGGTTTGAGTATATAGAATTTTTTTTATTTTTAGTGTGTGTAATGAGTTTATTTTTACAAAATAAATGTCTTCACTAAGGTTCTATAGGAGTTCATGTTATTATCATGGTTCAATAGAATTCATTATTAAGTAATTAACATATTTGGAATGTGACACCTAAAAACTACCTTATAAGATATGGGATATAAATGTAAGGTCTATTTATTTCACCTCTTTTAATGTATTATATTTACAGTTTTTGGAAGGATCATAATGTTATCCATTTATGGATTGTATATGTTACATTTATATTTATGATTGGTAGATTAAATAATTATATCACTATAGGTAGACTTTTTAATATTTGATAACCTATTATATCATTTTTTGAGACATATGGAGTGACCTATCATTCTATCGCATGATCTGCTAACACATCAATAATGACATGTTAATCTTAATTTTATTAAATAAGAGATGATGTGGAAATTTTTAAGACATGAAAAATTGTGAGATTGTACCAAAATCAAGTATGTATATATTCTCATGAAAAATTATTCAACTTTAGGGAAAGGATATTGAAAAAAAAAATGTTATCAGAGTAACTACATATCTGATGAATCAGATGGTCCCGTAAATCATCACAGATTTATGGATTTTTGATTATTAACATTCTATAAACATTGTTCACTATCACTATCCATCATAACATGATAGTTATATTCTTCATTGATATCCATGTTTTCACATGAAATATATGTTCTCATATGTGGAAACCGAGTGATGGGTTACTTTGGTAAACTGTTATGATTCTAATATTCCTTTTTAAAATGATGTTTTAGTATTCCTTTTTACGTTGTGGGTTTACATGAACGAAACATTCAAGTAGTGAATCATTTATTGCCTCGATGGATTTCATGGGGGAAATTTATTTTATAGGGGTTATAATGTAACACCCCATGTTATTATGGACCATTTTTTTCTAATAAATTCATTTTTTTTTATTTCTTGCAATGCACTAAGTCAAATATTACATTCACACAAAACTGACGGGTCGTATGTTACACACAACACCGAGTTGGCATAAGATACATGAAACACTGAGTATCAATTTTATTTATTTTACAAAATAATTATGTTTATATTATTTTATACGTAACACCAATTAAAAATTTTACCATTATTTGATTGGAGGTACTTTTTGACTTTTCTGGAAAAAGTATGAGGATAATGTTTTTTTAAATTAGACGATATGACTGATTTTTAAATCATAATAACTCATTATTTCCATGAATCATCCTATACATGATTGAAAATTTTATTTTCATCAAAATTATTTTCTTTTATAATTCAATGTCATTTTGAGAAAAGAAAACATTTCGGAAAAAGAATGAAATTTCCCCCAAAAATTATGTTCAACTATTTTAAAACAATTATCTTTCATATAATATGAAATAGGGTTAGGATTATATCCCTATTATTACTTTTATTTGATTGTGTTTATGATGGAATTAATTTAATGAAATCCATTTATTTTATATGGATTTTCTTATGATGGAATGATGTTTAAGAAATCAATTTTATTTCATGGGTTATGATATGATGAATGATTTGTGTTTTTGTAGGACTTGTAAGAATGATTTCATTATGAGATGGGTGGGACCTCTATCAACAACCAATTCACTAGATAAACATTTACATCTATTGAGATGGACATGACTGGAATCGAATGTAAATCTGCTTCAGTAATACATGGATAGAACCACGAGTAAACACAATTTTGTAATGAACTCTTTCTACAATGATGGTCTTGGTAGAAATGCCTTAGATACTATGGAAATCATATTTTATGCGTATTTGTTTCACAATTCCTTGTTTTATGCAAATTCTATTTTACCATGGTTAATATTCCTTTATGATCTATGGCTTACATACTACCAAGATTTATTTAATCACTCCAGATTTTGATATTTAATCATTATGTTCATGTTTTTAAATTCATATGTTTATGGTTTATGAACTCAATGTTTACCTTTTCTGAGAATTTGATCTCACCCTTTTTATGTTTTCTTTTCCCCAAGATATAATGAAAAATTTTAGGTTGTAAAAAAATTGTATGTCCTTTATTGGAGATTTTGATGATCATCCACCAAGATAAAGGACTATATTTAATGTTTCCAAATACACTAAACTAATACGATTTTTGGGCATATATTTTTTTTAATTTTTGAGGTATTTTTCAAAAGAAATGTAATGTCTATGGACATCAAGATTGGGTTTTTACAGTTGGTATCAGAACGAAGGTTTAATTAACCATTGGAAACTATGATGAGAAATATTTTGTGAGATCCCTAGAGATATTTCTATGGTATGTCTAGGGATGTCGCGTAGGGTGTTTCAAACCCCATGATAAAGTCCTACAATTATTGTAATGATCATGAATAACCAAGGATTACACCTATGATGTTACATATTAAATGTACAACCCCTTTATTATGTTGTTTTCCAAGTATGATTTTTTCCTATCACACTATACTTTTTGGTTTTATAAAATGAATGGAAATAGCAGGTTTCATGTTAATAGATATTATGATAGACAATGGAATAATATTATTCATGAGAAACCAAATGAAATGGGAGTTGAAAGGAGAAAAATTATTATTATACCTATTTAGAAATATCATAATATCATCAATAATGTCAACATTAATCAGTATCCGGACGTAGAAAATAAGAGAAAGATGGAGTTTCATGGTGATCCTAGAGGAATTAAAGTTAAATTTTCCTTATGTAAATAATAGGGGAAGAGGAATAAAGTAGAATGTTTCAAAAGAACTGGAAGATGATTTGGGTGTCGAAAATATGGGCAGAAAGCTAGTAATTGGAAAGGAAAATGTTTAGTTAACATATTGAACAAGGATAATGGAATTTCTAAGACATCGATGACAGTTCAATTTCTTAAATGTGGAATGTATGGACATTATTAAAATTGATTCCCAGAGAGAAAATATCATTAAGAGAATAATCATGGTTGAATGGGTAGTATTTATGTTGATGACAGTGAAGAGACTACAAATGATATATGAGATCAATGATTTGGTAAGGAATAAAATGATGAATCTCGATCAATGCTTTCAGAAGATTGTAGAAAAATTATATAATTATCATGAATAATGTAGTATATGTAATATTAAGGTATTATATAATATGGAAACATCTAGGGATTTTAACACTATTATTTTTCCTTGTGAATTTGGAAGTATATGTTGAATGATACCAGTATCCATTAATTGTTATTCATATATTTTATGAAAACACATGATATGTTCAAAATGATGAGATAAGAAGATAATGAGATGTTTGATATTATTAATGACATCATGACTGATATTAGGATAAAGTGATACCATGGTTTCGGTATAAAAAATTTGTGGTATTTTTGGTGTTTGGAATGAGTTAATTTTAACAGAATGCATGTTTTCACAAAGGTTATATAATAAATCAGGTTATTATTATGGTTCAAGAGAATACTAGATTAATGAATTCATATGTTTGGATTGAGATAACTAAGAACTACCTTGTGTGATATGGGAGATAAATTCTAATGTAATTTAGTTCCACTCTTTCTAATTTTTTATATTTTTATATTTTGGAAGGATTGTAATGTTATACATTTGTTGATATAATATGTTATATTTCGGTTTTTCATTGTTAGATTAATGTATTACCTCACTATAGGTAGAATTTTTCATATTTGAATACAAGTTATAACCATTTTTGAGAAATATGGAATAACCTATCATTCTACCCCATGATGTCCTAACACTTCATGAATGAAAAATTCGACATCATTTATTTAAAAAAGATATTAAGTGGAAGTTATTCACGACACTAATAATGGTGGGATTTTACCAAAATAAATTAAGTATTTATTCTCATGAAAAATATTTCAACTTTCAGGAGAGGATATTGAAAACAAAAGAAGTTATCTTAGTACCTTCTTATCTAATGAATAATATGGTCCCATAAATCATGACAGATTTATGGCTTTCAGATTGTTAAATTTCTCCAAACCTTGTCTATATCACTATCCATCAAAACATGAAAGTTATATTTTTCATCCATATCCAGGTATTCACTTGACACCAATGTTCTCTTATGTAGAAGCCGAGTGATGGGTTACATTGGGTAAATGTTATACTTTTATTTTTCCTTTTTAAAATGATGTTTTAGTATTCCTTTTTAAAATGTGGTTTTCCATAAAAGAAGCAACCATGTAGTGAACCTTTTAAAACCCCGATGAATTTAGAGGGAGACATTCATTTTTAGTGGGGTATAATGTAACACCCCAATATTAAGTGGATCAATTTTTTTTTAGAATTACTTACATTTTCATTTATATCATACAATGAACTAGGTCATGCATTTCTTTCACACTAAACAGACTAGTCGTATATTACCCAAAACACCGAGTTTGTGTATGATAAACGCAACACTGAGTATAGATATTTTTAATGTATAAAATAATTGTGTTTTTATTATGTTATACATAACACCCACAGATTATTTCACTGCAAGAAATAATGACTTGGCTTGCATTACACGCAAGAGAGACCTTCCTCGATAGCTTGTATTGTATGTAATACTGAGTTTCAGTAAACAATGATATATTATTAAAATGTTAGTATTTAATGGGATAAAAAATATCCATTATGAATACTGTTAATCACGTTTTTAATATTATATAACAATAAAATTAATATTATGCAATTTATTGACATTATATATGAATAGAATCAATTTTTCAGATAAAAGAAGTATTTTTTAAAAAAAATTGATATTTTGTAGCCTTTTGATGGTGAAACTATTTTAATGAAAAGTGAAAAAAATATATTTTAATTGAAAAATATCTTTTCATATAATTGTAATATGTAGATAAATTATATTTTTAAATGGTTTAAAGGTGTAACTGTATTACATTTATATCATTTAATACAATGGTGGTCATTGGAAGTAATTTAACTTTTAAATTGTACATAATAAGATGTAAACCATTTGATAGTGTTTACTTCTTAAAAAACCCCGCTTTCTGGTTTTGACAATAAGAAATAATTTCATATTAATTTCTTCCAATGATATGTTTTGAATTTTTAAAAATGGATTATATATTATAAATCATTAGTTCTAATTTATTTAAATAGGTTCTATTTATTTATTGACATTATGATTAATAGCTTCATTAATTCTTTTTCATTACCACGGTTAAAGGGTAAATCTGGTAAATATGGGTAAATAATAATAATATAATAATATAAAAGAACCCTAAAATGGGTCCTAATCCTATTGGATGAGTCATGGGATACCAAAAAAATCCTTATTCCAATAATTTGGCATTTGAGAACAACTTGGGTTTGAAAATCACATGTTATAATAATTAATTTTATGTCAAGGGAAATATAACATAAACATGTATCTTTTTCATTAAAAAAATTATTATGGGGTCATGTAATTGATATATTTGACAATAAATAGTCATTAAAAAGATAACAAAAATTCAAATATCATTTTATTTTATTTATCAATTTTATACATTAAATAAATATATATTTTATGATATAATGATGAAGTATTGATTAACATATTTATAAAATATTCAAATAAATGATATTATAAATATTAAAATAAATGTAATTGGAACATTTTGATTCAATTAATTTTTTTTGTATCATAATGACCTATGAGGGATGATAAAATTCGATTTTTTTCGAACAAATCAATTTTTATGACTTAAAAAAATTTCTAAATGGTGAAAAAATTGACATAAATGAGTTTTTAAAACAAATACAGTTTTAATAAATGATATAGTAGTTTTAAAGTACTAATATTTGACAAAATAACTTATATAATGTTTTAAAAATCATTAATCATCCACTATTGGTTCTCTTGTAATTTTATTGTAACTATTGTAACCATATATTGTTAAAATACTAAAAGATATGGAAAGAGTTAATGTTTTTAACAACAGGTTAATGCTAAAAGATAAGGTTAATTTTGTGAACTAAAATTAAATAAATCCAATTGAATTAGATTATTTTGACCAATCCTCATCTTATTTTTGAAATAAATTACATTTTGTCAATTAGAAACTAAAAATAAATTTATATAAAATTAATATTTCAATAATATCATAAAGTGCCCATCACATAACCTATAAAAGGGGAATTATCCTTATCTTTTATTCACACCTCCAATTCCATTTAACATGGTAAAAAATAACTAAATATCTTCCAAGACTCCCTTATATAATAATATTAGCCACAATTTTGGAATAAATCCATCTTAGGTATATTGTTTTTGCAAATGACAAAGAGATACTCGAAAAGCAGGTAATACTTTTATCACCTCATTCAAAATTATTTATTCTTCTACATCATATTTTTATGTTGTTCCCAAAATAAAGTAATAAATAGAGTATCTTATAAATTAAATGATATTATTATAACTATAGGAAAACCTTATACCTCCATTTATCCATCCTATGAATAAAAATATCACCATGTGTGCATATGTATGGCTTACCGTCTCCACGATGCGATGAGATTCATTATACACATTAAGCATTCAATAATGATTATAAAGTATATATAATAAATTATAAGTAAATATTTTAAATAATAATTCAACTAGATTTATGTATTTATGTATTTATATCATTTATATTCTTCAATTTAATGCAATAATGAAACATAAACATCATTCATGTGTATGTACAACCTACCATCTCTATGAATGGTGTATTCCATTTAATTTATATATTACATATATATATATATATATTAATATACTGAATATTTATGATATAAATCATGTTTTTCATTCATGATGTATGTAAATCATTATCTATGTAATAATATAAAGAATAACAAGTTAAAAAATGTATGATAAATAAAAAGATTACATCCCAATACGTTGCCTTAACATGGAATTGATAAAAAAACAGGTAATATAAAAATATGTGAATCATATATGATATCATAGTTTTTATTATGCTTATGTTAAAAATTAATAATATGATACAAAATACAATAGTTTTGAACACACACAAAATAAATCAGACATATGGTAATGGATAATTTTACAATCTCATTTTTATCTGAGATTGTTTATACATAAGTATTTAATGGGGTACATTTGTTATTCACATCAATGTATCCTAATTATGTAATCGTATATCTATAAATATATAATATTTTAATTTTAATATTCCAATATTATGAATTTTTGTTAAATGTTGTGAAGAAAACTTTCTTCATTATTCGATGTGGGGTACCTTTTGACTTTTCCATAAAAAGTACGAGGATAATGTTTTTTAACTTATACGACATGAATGTATTTTTAAATCTTCACAATGACTTATTTCCATGAATCATCATATACATGATTTAAATTGTTTTTCAAACAAAATTTTTTTCTATTATCACTGTGATGGTTTTTGAATAAAGATAATGTTTTGTAAGAAGAAATGACATTTTCATGAAGAATAATGTTCATGTGTTTCTTAAAAATTATTTTCCATCTAAGATGACTTATTGTGACTTTTATATCCTTAAAATTAATTATATTTTATTGTGTTTATGATGTAATTATTTTTATGAAATACATTTATATTTTATGGAATATGTTATGTTGGAATGATGCTTAAGAAGCGCATTTTATTTCATTGTTTTTTCTATGATGAATGATTTATGATTTTTTGGATCATGTAAGAATGGTTTCATTATGAGATGGGTGGGAACTATATCCCCTTTCAATGAATTTGGTAAATATTTATATCCCATGAGATAGATATGACTGGAATGACAAGAAAATATGATTCAGGATTACAGGGTAGGAATGACAAGAAAATATAGTTCAGTAATACCGAGTTGGAACAGAAAGTAAACCAGGTTTAGTAATGGACATTTCCACTATGATGGTATTGGAATAAATTCCTTAGATATGATGAAAATCATATTATGTGATTTTTTATTTTCCCCAATTCCATGTTTTATGAAAATCCTATTTTACAATGGTTAATGGTCATTTATGATCTATTACTTACGTATTCCATGATTTTTTTCATGAATCGCATTTTTTATATTTAAACATTATAATCATGTTTTTAAACACTTATGATTTTGTTTTATGTTCTCAATTCATACATTTAATATGCCTTTGAGCTCACTATTTGTATGTTTTCTTTTCCCAATAATGTAAGGAAAGGTTTTAGGTAAGAAAACAAAAGGGATGATCATTTTGGGAGATGTTGATGATCTTAAAAAAAGCTAGAATATTATGTTCCATGCTTCAAAATAATTTAAATTAATATGGTATTTGAGCGTATATTTGTTGAATGTATTATGTATTCCTCAAAATAAATGTATTTTCCATTTACATCATACTTGGTTCGTTATACTATCACTACCTATAATTCCTATAATATCATTCCATTATAAGAAATCTTATAAATATCCAACTGAATATCGTTAATTAATGTTAAAAATATAATGTTTTATCAAATAATATGTAATTAAAATTTATGTATAGGGGGGTTGTATATATTTTATACGATATAATTTTTTTTCAATATTTAAATTTTGAGTTTTTTCTATGATAGGAAATAAATTATTAAATATGATCTGGTTTATTGAATAATATTATATTAATTTTTAGGAATTCAATAATTTTTTATTTTTTGGAATATAAATGATTATTTTATATTTTTTATATAATATTTTTTTAAAAACCGTTTAATGATTGAGAATAGTATTAAAAATGGGAATTAACTAATTTAGAAAATAATTATGACATGGGGAAACATTAATTTTTAAATCTATATTATATAACTAATTCATTTGGAAAATATTTACAAATGGATCAATCCATAGTCTCATTCATATAATTCCTATAAAAATAGTGTAAAAATGGAAATTTTAATCTAACATGAACTGCTGAGATATTAGACACGTGTATAAGATGAATGAAAATGAATAAATAGATAAAATGAAAAAACGATGAAATGAGTACTTTTAAAAAATAATGGATTTAGGTGATGGTAATATTGAAAATGAAATAAATGAGGGGAATTTTAATTGTAAGAAAGTCATTTGGGTGGTACCAATGAAGATTCAAATTGGTATTTGGTAAAGGGGACATAGATATGTGGAATTAATTATATAACCTCGTGTTACATTAATAGTGAACCTAACGTAATATTATTTCTATAATAGTTAATCAATATATTTTTTATGTATACTTTTGTGATAAAAGATAAAAATATATATTCCCTAGGGTATATTAAATGATGGATCATTTATGATTTTTTTATTGTATTATTATTAAGGTGGATTATAATTATTTTTTAACTTAGTTCATCATAATAAAAAAAATGTTCAATGATTGATTGTTGGGGAATTTATATAGATATTTTTTTAGAAAAATTCATTTTCAATATTTTTGTTTTAAAAACCAGTGGATTTTTTATCTTGATGATGAATGTTAAAAAAATCATTATATTAATAATTTAGGATGAAGTATAAAATTTGATTATCATTGACTTATATACATTTTATCAAATTATATTTTAATATATAAATAATTATTTTTATGTGATGATTTAATATAAATCTATATTTTCTAACAGAATATTGTAACTACTTTGAAATTTCATATTTACCCTTCTGATACCCATTTGTATTTTTTTACTTACATTATCTTTGTGTTGAATTTTTATATGAAATCACATAAAATTTTTGTTATAATTTTTTGATATGCATTTCATTATATTTCCTAAATATGGACAAATAATTTTGAGGGACATTATGGAACTTGATATCTTAGCTTGACAGTATTTTTCAATCTGAACATCACATTGTTGATCGAGAAATAACAATTATTATACATGTTTCCATTGGGATGAATTTTTATGAAATTATGTCTAAATAAAAATATAATATTTAATTTATATATAGTAATATACACATTAATATTTATGATTTTCAACTATGATACAGAAAATTGGCTCCTATTTTTTACAAGATTTTAAATTTTACATTTTCTAAAAGTTAACAAATATCCTCCATTCAATGAAATAAATTTTTGTTAATAACCTTTAGATATCAACGTTAATGAATGAGGGATTATCAACTGTGTTTATTTTATTTTTCCTTACATTATATTGAATTGAAATTTTATTTCAGTATAATATTTTATTTAATTTGATTACACATGTCACATTTCTTCCTCCACCACTCTAAATTTCATGACCACTTCATTCTTTGTTGTTATATCCAATACGAATTGACATGAGGAAATAAATGTAGTAATATCCAATAGTATGAATCAAGGGTTGAACTGTGTATCTGATAATTCCATCTTAATTTTTATCATGTCCAGTATGTTATATAATGTATGATATATAGAGAGGTCCCATCGCTATTATCTTTTGTGTATATTCTTCAACTGCTCTATTTTCCCTTCAACGATAGGGGTGGATGGGTAATATACATGGGATCCATTGAGGGAAATATATATTCAAAACTAGGGTAGAATATTATTTTCACGCATACAGTGATGTCTTTCAATTATCAACATCTGAAACTTGTTATCAATAATAAAGGTTTTCTAAGACTGATTCACTTCTGAGTATTTCCTTTCTCTTTAAATGAAATTACTAAGAATTTATTTTATATTTAATTATTATATTCATTTCATTATTATTATTATCATTACAAAATACATATTCATTATTTTCATAAATTAATAAAATAGTAAATGAATATTATAAGTAAATTGATTCATTGTATGACTAATTTCAAAATGTCTTCAATTATGAAAAATAGGGTGACCTACAATGTTTCAATTAGAAAAATATATGTAATATTCTTCACAAAATATTTATTGGTTTTTAAAAACATATAGAATTATTCATCTGAGTTATATACTACTTCAATATTTACATATTTTAATTTATAATTATATTTATGAATATTGAATTTAATAAAAAAAATAACAAATTCACTATAGTTTTACCCACTTTCTCATATTGATTAATTTTTCAATATTTTAATGGAATGTGTGAGGAATATGAAAATCTATATATGAATACATTGATTTCCATGTTATAATAGAATGCATTTTGAGGTAACTAAAGAACCATGTTTTAGAAAACATAAAAATTAAAATTATTGAATTACTCGAATAGGTTATTTTTTTAATAAAGAGTTGTACATATTATAAAAAGGTATTATCCCCCAGCACAAAATATATAAATGATGTATGTGGAAGCATATCAGCACAACCCTTCTATCATATATTTTTATATGTCATCCTAGAGGTATTATGAGAAGTGATGACACTTTAATAATAGAATTTGAACGGAAGAGATGAAATATTATATTATAATGTAAATTTGATTAAACTATAATTAATTATAATTAAAACTCCTCATGATTCATTTGATGAATCAGTACTACTAAATATTTCTCCAGATTTGGAATGAGAAAATTCCATGTTATTGATTTTGATGTGAAAATTATAGAACCTGACTACATACTTCAATGTATATAAATTATACTCTAGGAGGCCTTATGAATGATGAAAATGAATGTTGAACTAACTTTGAGATTCAATCATCTATGTAAATTGTTTTCATTTATTTTATTTGAATTTATATTAAGCACTAGATCACCATTTTTGAATACTTTAGAATCAAATAATAGATATAAAACCTAGGATGAAGAATAAAAATTATTTCTCTCCTGGAGAGAATTATATGGAACACATATAATATATTAATCAACCACATGAGGAAGTACCTGAGAAGATCATAAATGTTTTTTCACAAATAATCAAGTTGTAACCCATACAAGTTAACATAGATTATTATAATATTAATAATTATTATTTTCATTTAATTAATATTTAATATTTTACCTAATATATAATTATTAAATATATTTATGAAGAATTGGAATCTTATTAAATATATTTCATGGAATAGGCTACACAAGAATTAGCAGAACGGTGGTGGAACAAAATTCCCATTCCACCACCATGAAATGTGTAAATAATAATAATGGAAATATACCTGATGATATCTATATATGTATTCTATATCATGGATTAAATAATAAAGCATAAGTTAAAGAATGTGATGTGTTGAATCAAATCAATGAATATCCATCCATTAATAGACATGAAATTGTAAATAAAATTACATTGATTGAGGAAGTAAAACTATAGTACCAACAGTGAAGTCCAATTAATGATTTATCATTTTCCTTTTCTATCATCTATAAATTTATTTTTATTTTCCTAATCATATTATATTTTTTCCTTATATAACTATTTATATTACCATGGAAATATTATAGTATCTATATTCTACGTTTATACTAAACAAATTAATATGATTTTATTATAATTTATGACGTACCATATTATTCTCTAATCAAAATCTACATGAAATACATATAAGATCATTTTTATAAAAAAAATTTATCATCAGGATTTATGAGTTGGGGAGTTGTGCCAATAAATTTGGATTTGAAATTATATATTCTACTTTTTATTCACTGGTGTTGGATACACCCAAATTTACCCAAATCATATAAATAAAACTATCACTTGTTGTACAAATTGGGTGATCGAACCCATAGGTAGCTCAGATGAAACCCAAAAAAATAAATTATATGGGGGTTATTTGGATATGAAGTGGAAAATATGGGTTCTATAGTAGTGGAATTTTAAGTATTGTTAATGAAAAAATTTAATGGAATTTAATAAAATGACTTGATCGAAGGTTATCAATTATGGTGGATTAGATGAATTTATTTTCATTGAAATTTTAAGATCACTAATTCATGATTTATTCACAAAATGAGACAATTCATAAATGATTAATTAATTTATTTCTTACAAACTTCCTAGGATAATTACAAATTTACAAAGAATATTTCATTATTTAGAATTCCAATTAATTGGATCATACTAGAACTCAAAATGTGTTATCGTTAAATTTGAGGAAGATGAAGATGAGAGTAACTCATTGAATTGAAATATTAAAATAATGAACTGATTTATGAAATTAATATAATAAATTACATCCCATATGAACCATTTATACCCAATTGTCTCACCATTTAAGTGTTTTATCCCTCCATTATTGTCATCATGCCAATAGATGTGGGAAGTAGACTTATGATGGTGGAATTAAAGAATAAAATGTTAAAAAACGATTACTCCACAATTGTGTGAGGAATTTCGCAATTTCTACTTTGAATAAATTCACACCATTATTCAATGGTAACAACATGTTAAGGTAAATGTATTAATAAAATAATAATAAATTTAAAAATTAATGTAGAATGAATTTATTAGAAAATCAACCAAAACGAAATACACACATAGGAATAATTGAGATGAGATTAAAAAAATCAAAGCATAAAATTAAAATTGACAGGAAATAATCCTTCATAAAATACCTTCATCAAAAAATCATTAAATATATAATATTGTATCCGTAGGTATACACCCCATCAATAAATTCCCTCCCATTTAATTAGGATAGTAAATTGCGGGACTGAAATCAATCTAAATTGAACATTTCAATTTTTACTACAAAAATAAGACCACATTCATCCCCCTTTTGGACATCTAGATTTGACATTGATGATGTCCAATATGATGGGGTATTAGATGAAAAATATCATCATATAGCTTAAAAAATTTCATTCCAATTGGATTATACATTCTCATGTTATTATTAAATTGGTGGGATGACTTAATGGGCATTCAATTATGACCCACAAATTAAACGTCCAAATTACCTCCATGGATCTCAATGAGAAATATAGAATTTGCCCTATAAACAGTTTAATGGAATGATAACCATAATTCTATCTATCTACATTTTAAATTTTATCATCATTGTGTTTGATTTGTGGGGTCCACTTTTACTTTCTGGGCCTAAGTCCATTTATGCTTCGTCCGGAAATTTCTTCATTCATTTCCAAAAATAAACATCTTCCATTGTGATTCATCCAATGATCGTAAAATAAAAAATGTTACAAATAATGTGTTCGATCATATACAAAAGTATCATATTCAATCAATTAAAATAATTTCATTCAAAAAATGATGTTTGATTCAGACTAAATTGACCCATTAATCATGAATTGAACAATGATGTGATATAAAGTTCAATTTATAAAATGAACCATAATTGGTGTTTATGGACATTGAAACAAATAAATATTAAATATCAGAAATTAATATTATCCACTTTCATAGGATAATCACTTCCCCAAATTGAGTTTTTCTAGTCCCTAGAATAATGTATATCAAAAATATGAAATTTAATTTCTTTTTCATAAAACTTTTTTACATTAAATACACCCCAAAATACATCATTACAAGAAATCATGATACCTATCAAAATCATTACTCAGAAGATATGTTCACATGTGTATCCCAAAAATGATTCCATTTCTTTTTTCCAAATTCATCATCACATTTAATACAATTTCAATTAAGAATGATGATGTGTTGTGCATCCAAAAAGGCATGGGCCCCATTTTCTGGTTCAAGGGAAAAATGGAAATGCTAGGTGTGAATCACCATAAAACATAAGATGAGTATCCATTTTGTTGTTGTTTTTTGAACTATAATAGATATAAAAATACAAAATTTGGTCAAGACAACAATCGATTCACGATCCCCAAGATCCAAACACAACACATATTTTCAATTTCATTCACTACAATAGTGATGTAAATAAAAGCTCATGGAAAGAAAACAATGGAGTCATGATTCCCAAGTTTCATACTTCACTCATTTATTAAATACATTTCTCAATGCTATCACCATTTTTATAAATTTTTGGGATAATAAAATTAATCTTAATGTGGCCCCAAACAATATGCTCTGATCAAAGGGATTCAATAACTCAAATTTACTCCCAAAATCCAACAGACGATCATTGTGGCATTTCGATTATGATGATGAAAATATAAAGGTTGAAAAATTACATCAAACAACATCACTTTCCAAAAACTATTCTCATGAACATAAACATGCATTAAAATAAAAATCCAAAAATTTAAAATCAATTCAATTTCAGTTTTCATGTTTCACAATATAAATTTAATTTTGTAAAGATAACCATAATAATGTTTTTTTAATATATTTTTTATCCTAAATGACCACTATTTTATACAAAATATCATTATTTTTCTTTTTTTGATGAAAAAATTGGATTTTTACTCCCCCAACATATTATTAAACTTCCATCATTATGGAAAGATAATAAAAGTGTGAGGTTATAATTAAGATGGTAGAGGGGGATATGTGATTTGAAATTAAAATCATGGAACAAAACCCCCTATTTTTCACTTGATTAATCATCAATAATAAATTTATAAGATTGTATTCACATCACATGTATATTCCTTGGGGTGATTGGTTGTTGGGTTTGAATATTAGAAAGAATGGGTATTATTTTGAAATACTAAAATGCTTCGACTATAATATCTCACACACTTGATACATTAGATCACAATGGAATCCCCAAGGGGATTCTATTACCAAAAAAACACAGAAACACTAGAACTAAAATAAATTGAAATAAAAAACGTACAGCATCATGGTTGCCTCCTGGAAAGGTCTTAGTTTAATTTCATTATCTTGACATGGACTTCCATATTTGCAATACCAATTTCAAAAAATTTGAGGATCGTAGTTGTCACCACATAAATTATATTATAACTAGGTTTATAATTGGATTGAAAAGGATATTTTCAAATTTATTCATGAAAAATAAAATAATCCCCAATGAATTCTCTAATCTCATGAATATTAAATACATCCCATCCAAATTCTTTTTATAATCATTCATAACACATCAAGTAAAATTTCCACTTCATTATATTTAATACATGATGAAATTTAGAAAAAAAAAATTATTATCTATTATGATAGATTGCATGAGAGGAGATTTATTTGCCTTGAATATGAGTTCGGGTATGCTAGGAATTTCTTAAACAATTCGAGACTTTATATTGAACTATGTTACATTTAAAAAAATTATCAAGAAAATTAGTTCTTTTTTAATAGAAGATTCAACAAAAAAAATTGGATAGATGAGTTTTAATAATAGGTATAGAATCATTGTTTTCTATTTCTCCTAGTGGTTTAGAAATTATTGTTTTTGAAAAATAATTAGAGGAGTTATATTCAGTAATCTTAGTCCATAAATACAAACTTTCTTCTTTTGAATACAAAAAATAAAGTGATAAATAATTTAAATACCCCTAACCAATTATTTGATTCACTTTAGCTATCCCAAATACTACAGTTGGTTCGTTAATGAAAACATTTGGTTTTGTGGGAAACTATAAAATCCACATAAAGTTATAAAGGGGACATTCAGTGTAGTGATGGGTTCTTCACATGTTTTAAATTTTGTTGTAGATATAATCTGATTGATGAAACCTCATACATAATTATCCCCATTTTATTACACAATTTTTCATTTAATTATTGGGTATATGGTTGGAATTGAGTTTTTAAATCATGGAATTTTATATTATTAATATCTATCACCATCTTTAAGAGGATGTGAAATTTATCCTTTAAACATTCATCAGAAAAAAGATTGTACATATCACCAGGTGGGGGTAATTATTAATGGTTTGATTAGTGGAATTTCCTATGTTAGGTGTTTCCAAATCTTGATTTATCATTTTATTCTAACACTGGTCAATGATAGGGTAATATATAAGTTACTCCATTTGAGTGGATTGAAATTTGTTCTTGGGGGTTTAAGTTCACAAACAAACTGGAAGAGGATATCTAAGTGATATTGGGTTGAATAAAGTGAAAAGTGGTAGAATATAATTAGTTTCTATGATGTCATACTGGGGTCGTCACCAATAGTTCCAAAATATGGTTATGACAAAATTTACCTAAGTAATGTGGTTAAAGCGATGGCTTGTAGTACAACTAGGGTAATCAATTCCATAGTGACCTAAGAATAACCCTAAAAAAATACCTTCTATGGGGGTGATTTGGATACAGAGTGGAAAACATTGGTTCTACATGAGTGTAATATTAAATAGTTTAAAAGACTAAATTGAATTCAATTTATTTAAATGAGTGGAACTTAGGATTTCACTTGGGGGAGAAGATGGATTTCTTTTCTTTTAATATTTAATATCACTAATTCAAGAAGTATCCAAAAAATTATATAATTCCAAAAATAATAATAAATAATTTAATCAGTACACATTTCCAAGGATGATCACCAATTCACATAGATGATCACATTATTGAGCACTCAATGTAATTGGATCATAAATGTAATAAAAATGTGTCATCATCAAGGTTCATCAAGATGAAGAAGAGAGCTACATGTTGAATGGAACTATTAAAATATTGAAAGGATATAAGAATTTATGATAATAAAATAACACACATTGTAGACCCTTGCAACTCCCATGGATCAACTGTCATGACCCGCATTCACCATGATGATGGAAGGGACAAAAAAATGGCATACCCTTATTTCTTCAAGTTAGAGGATATATAATGACCCTCCAGTCCCACATTCAACAGGCCCCAGAGTGTAGACTACCACCAAGGGAATAGAGTCTCACGTAATATTGATATAATTACCCTTTTTATAAAATAATATCTAGAGATAAGATAGTAAATCTTGAATAGCTCCAAAAATTGAAAGTAAATTTAATTCCAAGAATCCATTCCCATATTCATGTTCAAAATAAAATGATAAAATGTAAAAGAAAATTCTTATGAAAAGTACGAAAAGAATGAAAAGAAGAAACTAAAACACGTGAAGCCCGAGCTAGTAAGGACTGGCATGGTTCTCAAATTTTTCCGGGAAACTAGAAATCAATTATATATATATATGATGAGTATACAAGTTTACTCAGTAGGGAAAAAAAATCAATCGTGGAAAAGTGGGGAGGCATCTAAGGCCCTGTAAGGGAAAAGGTAACCAATATACCTACCAAGGAAACTATCCAACCATCTTCAACACGGCACATTCTCCAAATTATGCAATTCATGTAAATTAATATTAATAGAAAATCAATAATTGGGTACCCTTCACCTCTTTACCACTAGTTATTTAGGATATCCTATGCATCAAACAACCCCCACAAGTTTCAATGCAGTCCCACTAGAACCCCAACAACAACTTTATGGTCAATCACAACCATGCCACCCACCTGTAGACACCTTTTCCACAAAAGAACACATTTCCATGCCCACAGATACCTGGGCCACAACAACCACCACCACACCAGGTGACACATGGGCCAGCACAACCCCTTCATTGCTCGAGGACACTTGGGCCTTATACCGAAGAAATATGGGAAACAAACCTTCCCGCACACACCTTGTCCAACCAACACAACACACCCAGCTTGAAAAGTCTTGGGCCATAATGAAACTTAGGCCATTATAGCATGCCTGAAGAATTTTG
Source organism: Viscum album (assembly GCA_963277665.1). Classification (NCBI taxonomy): domain Eukaryota; kingdom Viridiplantae; phylum Streptophyta; class Magnoliopsida; order Santalales; family Viscaceae; genus Viscum; species Viscum album. The sequence continues at coordinate 47,598 of CAUJRU010000410.1, read as the reverse complement.
GGCTACCAAGGAAAGGGAGAAGAAAGTAACTAATAACTACCCACTCTTAGGGATGTTGTTAAAAACATCATCTCCCATGAAATGGGGGGGTTTTGGCACGAAACACTCAACATGGGTGGGGTGCGTATATGAAACAAAAAACTATGTATTATACATATAGGTAATCAGGAACACATCCCAACCTAAGGGTTCAAAAATAGACATCCTTCTCATACACAAAAACTCTTGATGATATCCCTACATTTAAAAATAATTAACAACCACAACCAAAACCCAACCCATTCCAGGAAAATAGTTATTTCATTGCCCATTCTTGTTACCATGTTCAATTGATTCCATTTATAACATTTGGCACTACCTCACATCTAACAAGAATGACCACAATCCAAAACATCAACTGAAGGAAAAATGACCAAGTGGGATATTAAGCATTCACACATGGTTCTCTTGTAAAGTCAAAACAACAAAATGGATCTGCGAGATCCATCAAAGTACTGGGACCAAGACACGTCCTAAAAACGGTTCCACATGACCATAGATTCACAATCCAACGACCCCTCATTCAGATATTCCATTACCTTCTACATGTCACCTTCCAAACATTGAACAAAACACCCAGACATATCACCAAATCAAAGAAAGGTATTTTTCATATTCTGACAACACCATTAACGATGGTCCTTCATTCCATTTGGTAAACTGGTGTGCCCATACAAGGATTTTTATTCAACAAGAATCCATTTAATCAACCAAGTTTATGTGATTAACCAGTTTCCATGTTACAGTCATTCTATCTGGAGATTATCTAGAAAATAGAGTTTCATTAGTGCACAGGAAGGGACCACCAATGACCATGTTTTTTAGTAGGCATAATCCAATGCAATTACCAACATAATGAAAATGCTATAACATGGAAAATATTATTTTCATTCCCACCCCTTCTATTTTTAACATCCTATTTATTATCTCTGTTAATGTTGGTTTCATCTACATCTTGAAGGATCATCATCATACCCACCCCGCGTGCTGCAAAATAAAGAGAGACGATGGGAGAAACCCTACCTTAATGATCAAGGATCAAATTTTCCTCTTTGCATCAAGAACTAGGGAAGGTGTGACTTGTAGAGGAAACTCAAAGGAGTCCAAGGTTGAGCAAAAAAAGATCCATCATGGGCACATGATTCGTCTCAAGAGGAAATCTTGAGCCGCACTAAGAGAATATAAAAGGATGAAGGAAGAGAGGATCTCAGCATATGAAGAGGCTAGATCCTAAAATCTTGGATATGATTTCAAAGTACATCAAAGATGGATCATGGATCAACCATGCGGCTCAGCAGTTTCACGCGTTGGGATTAATTGAGAATTATTAATGATCCTCAATGATGGTGGAGATAACAGTTGTGAGATAATAGATGGACTTTAAATTCATAAAACACCTAATAGGATGAGATTTGGAAAACACCAAAAAGGGTTTGAAATTGATTAAAATGCCACATGTTTTGGTATATCAAGTGTCACACAACACTTAGGGGATTTAAAAATAAATTATGGGCACAAAAATGTATTTATACCACTATAAAAGGTTAAGAAAGACTTAAAAGAGGCATTATGGAAAAACTGGGGAAATAATACTGACACCACATGGTGGCACCGTTCGGGTGTGACACCGATCGGTCGCACTGATTTGTGACACCACAGTGACACCCTTTCACCGACACTGACACCCTCCTGACTCACTGATGGGGTCCAGGACACCCCATACACAAGAATTATATAAAATAATGGACCTAGAATGTCTGATCAATCACATCAGATACCTATTAAACTATTCTCACCATTGATAATTCAAGAGTAAACCTGAAGAAAATAGAGGGGTCCGAATAACCACCTTGTAAAATACCTCTCTTGGAAAACCTGCCATAGAGTTGTTCGATGGTCTGAACAAACCCCGACATCCAAGATCATCTCACCCTCATCTATCTCTAGAACAATAACAAAAACACTACCAATCAACTCCCCAATGTACCCACGCAAACATATAATGGTCACACCATCCGGAGTAATGGATGAGGGAGTCCCTTTTCCCATGTCAGGATACTATCGGCTTTGGGCGGCACTGACTCACCCGAACTAGTTTAATCGCATCCACCTCAATCCGTATTGATTAATTATTAAGTCCTCCCCTCCCCATAGTCAAGAATTTTAATGCATATTTATAGGATATGGAAAACATCCCATCTTATAAAAAACAAGGTCAAGCATTACATCTCAGAAAAGCACAAGGAAAACACAATATAAAAACTCATAAAAGGTTTTTCTACTGGGCACACATCTATGCCTCCCATTCCCATTTAGTCCGCCTGAGGCCACCATGCCTCCACACCACATGAACCAAGGGAATGGTCCATCAACGAATCACTTTCCCCTTAAGATCCTCAATTCTCCCCGATCACTCCACAAACGTCGCAACACCCTCGATATCCGACACTACCCATTCGAGAACATGGGAGTCATCGTATAGATACCGATGAAGATTAGATACATGAATGATGTTTTGGACCTTCACTAGAGGAGATGGTAACGCTAGCTAATACACTAACTCACTAACTCATCTCAACTCTTAGAAGGGTCCTATGAACTTAAGAGAAAGCTTAATCCCCCTACCAAACCATTTCTACTGACACTGAGGGGAAACCATTAACAACACTTTATCCCCATCCTCGAACTCTATGGGTATCCTCCTATGATCGACATATGACTTCTGTCAGTCCTGGGAAACCTTTACCCATTCAAGCACAAGATTATCCTTCACTGTCATTCTCTACACCACCTCTGGGCCAAGAAATTTTGTATCCCCAACCTATGTCCAACAAACGAGTTAACGACACAGTCTTCCTTACAAAGCCTCAAACATGTCATGACAATGGTAGAGTGATAACTATTGTTGTAATAAATCTCTAACAAAGGAAAGTGTCGTACCCATGATCCACTGAAGTCCAAAACACATGGTCATTACATATCCACTATTTTATGGATGGTCCTCTCTACATGCCATCAGTATGAGGGTGGAAAGAAGTACTAAGAAATAGCTGGGTGCTAAACTCACATTGTAATCCTTTCCCAACACATGAAATAAATTGTGTATCCCGATCCAAAATGATTGTTATGGGAACTCTATGCAGCCAGACAACTTCATCCATGTACTTCTCAGCCATGGAATCCACTGTGCTCAACTCCTTAATCGGTAATATTTCGGCCGATTTCATCGAATGATCCACCACTACCAAGATTTCATCACAACCTCCCTCAGATCTGGGTAGTCCCGTTATGAAATACATTGGGAAATCATCCCATTTCCACTCAGGATTGTCTAAGTGCTACACCAGACCACATAGAACACGGTGTTCAGCATTCACGTGCTAACACATGAGGCACCTTGCCACAAACCCCACCACATCCTGATTTACTCTTTGAAACCAAAATTAAACTATTAATCCCTGGTAAATCATGGAGACTTTAGGTTGTACCACTAGGGGTGAGTTATGGAACTCACCAAGAACTCTCTCACACACTACAACTGGGACAAAAAACGTACCAGAGAACATCATCCAATTACGACCATCATCCGACTATCCTTCTAGATCATCACCCTCGCTAACATGATCACGAATCACTTCGGCCTCTGAGTCACCCCACTGAGACTCCTCCACCTATCATACCATGGTATATTTCACTATCATTTGACATAGAAAACCGCAACCAACAATCACTCTCATGATTATATGTAAATCATCCTACTCATCCATCGCATTCCAAGCATCTGTTGATTCCCGAACCACATCCTTCTATGAATTATGAATCAAGGAATCAGCCACAACATTCCCCTTTTCTATGGTGTGGGAGATCTCTAAGTCGTAGTCCGGAAGAAACTCCATCCACCTCCACTTCCACAATTTATGGAATCACTGGGTGAAAACATTCCTCAAGATATTTAGATCTGTGAAGACCAAAAATCATTCCTCGATGAGGTAATGCCGCCAAAACATTAGTGAAAAATTATCTTTTGTAAGCTCAATGTCATGGGAGGAATAGTTACATTCATGTTGATGTAACTTTCAATAAAGATAATAGATTACTCCTCATTGTTGCCTCAGAACACACCCTAATCCTAGACTAAAATCATGAAAAAACACATCAAATGTTAACCCATAATCTGTCATCCTCAGTAATGTGGCACTGCCAAATTCCCTTTTAGATAACTAAAAGCTTCCTTGCACTTATCACACAATACGAATGCCTGGTCTTTCTTGGTCAAGGCCTCTAAAGGTGCTGCAACTTGAGAGAATTTGGGTACGATCCTACGGTAGTAACCTTCCAGTCTGAAGAAACTACGATCCTCGGCCACGTTCTTGGTTGATGTCCATGAAATAACATCCTAGTCTATCGACGGGTCTGCTGATATTCCTAGAAAGGACACAACGTATCCAAGGATGTGTACCTCTCATGTCCATAACATGTTCTTGGAAAACTTCCCATAAAGATGGTGGTGTGAGAGGACCTCCAAAAATTTCTTGAGATTGTCTTCGTGGTCCTCCACTGACCTTGATAAGATCCAGATATCATTGATGAACACGATTAAAAACTAGTCTAGATACTCACGGAAAATAGAGTTCATGAGTCCCATGAACACAATAAATGTATTCGTAATTCCAATAGGCGTGACCAAAAACTCAAAGATTCCATATCTTCACATGAAATTAGTCTTCAAGATGTCACCCTCTATCACCCTCAACTGGTGATATCCATACCATTGGTCGATGTTAGAGAACCAAAATTCCCCCATCAACTATTCAAAAAGGACGTCGATTCTCAAAAGGGGGTAACGGTTCTTGACTGTTAGATGATTCGGTCTTATATAGTCTATGCACAGCCTGAAGCCACTTTCTTCCTTCTTTGGAATCAATATTGGAGAACCCCATTGTGATGTGATGGTTTACATAAAACCCTTCTTCCTCAGGTCATTAACCTAAATCTGCAACTCCTGTAACTCCTAAGGTTTCATTCGATATGGGGCCATCGAAATCGGACGAGTACTAGGTTGAAAGTCTATCCCAAACTCAACATCACGTCGAGGGGGTATAGTCACAACCTCATTGTTTATGACATATAGGAACTAACTGAAAATCCTTGGATCATCCACCATCTTTGTGACTTCCAATTCCACTGACAGGTCGGCTAAAAAGGAAATATGGGAATCCAATCACAAGATACCCTCATGGAAACCCCACTCACCGATAAACGCTACCCGTTGGATGCCCATATCTGAAAACTCAACCCTTCTCTGGAAGCAGATGATAACATCATGCTTGGAAAAAAAAAGTTGATGCCTAGGATGACACTTTATGGCATAATTTGCAGCAAAAAACAATCCCCAATGGACTGATATGCCCCTAACATCATTCTGCATCCTCAAAATACATCAAACAGGCTGGTCCAACCTCAAACTAGCATACTCACCACAAATGGCATGGAGAGTCTCTCTATTTCTAGGAGAAAGTCATGGTATGGACCAGTTGTATCAAAGGAGTAAAAATCTCTTGAATCATATAAGGCACATGCAACAGTGCTAAACAAACTGATCGTACCGCTAACAGGTTTCGGTTCTGTTGGAACCACTGCCTCTGTGGCGTGCAACTGCCCACACCTTGGTCCTTTCCCCTCGGTTGTCGGCTACATCTACAACCACACCCTGTTCTAGGCCCCTGACGAGCACCCTAAGTTTGGCCTCCTCTGGAACCGTCCACCCACGGTGGATCGGGAGCTTGCATCCCCTACGACTTCTAATGAAAATGCCTAGTCGAGAACTAGTGCTTCTAAGGTGGGAGTTGAACCTTCCCACCTCCACTATAATTCCCATGGTCAGGATACTGATTAAAAAGGTTCCCACGGCTACCACATATAAAGCATCTCAATTCTAGTATTGTGGAGAAAGGGGGAGGACCATCAGGTTGGAACTGGAACATCTAAGGCCAGCTCCCTATAAGGTAAAACCTGGAAGGCCCTAATGTTGGAGGCATGCTGCTAATGGCCTTCCCCTTTGATGAGGTCATATATCACCCATATCACGGAACACCTCCAATGTGTGCATTATCTCCACCACATTATCATTCTTATGAAACTCCAAGTATGTCGGTAGAGTAAAGAGAGTAACATCATTTTGAAGAGATGTTCAGAGTGCCTACTCTAAGAGCCTTACCTGCGACTACTCGTCGGAGAAGAGGTATGGAGCGAAATGATGTAGAACCTAGAACATGATCCTCAACTCCCTTAGCATCATACTCCCTTGCTTAAGGGAGGTAGGCTCTTGCCTCTTCTCATCCTTCATCGTGTAAGAAAGGAATTCCTCCCAAAACCCCTTCTCAAAGTTAGTCAACAAAACCTGAACTTCCTTATTCTCCCCAAGATAGAGAGTCCACAACAGACAGACCACTCCATGTATCTTCCTTAGGGAAAGTGGAACCTAGTACTCTACCGGATAACAGATCTAGCACAAATCTATCACCAGATCCTCGAGCCAGCCCTCCATCTCCTAGTTTGAGATGCTTCCCTCATACTTCCAAATGGTCTATCACTGAAAGGCACAAATCAACTTCTACCATTGGTCATCCTTCTCCTCTCAATAAGCACTACAATGGTCTAACAAATCATCATTATATGCCTTGATCAACCAAAATAATCATGGATGTTGTCCGGGTTCTATAGCTAGAGAAAATAGATAGAATTACTAGGCCTGAGTAGTGTTGAAAAATTATCATAAATTTTATTTGAACTTTTTTATTTATTTTAAATTCCCAAAACACCCCTGACACACAGGAACAAAAGTAATAATGATGAATGTTCCTTTCCTAGGGTGTGTACCCTAAAATCTGGGTAGCCTCACCTAGTCATTCTGCATGTCCAAAGTCCATTCATAGAATCATGTGGGGACCCAAAATCCCATGTCCCAGATGGTCTTCCCTAGCCTATTTCACAAACCAAGATTTCTAACACTATTTTCCTACCATCCAATGCAATCCTCATTGTGCCTAACCCCAAACTCCACCCTATCGCTTAACCATCACCTCTGATACCATTCTGTCATTACCCACCTTCACCAAGATGAGGGAAGGCACAAAAAATGGCTAGACCCTTCCTTATAGAAGTGGAAGGAGAGATAATGATCTATGAGTCCCTCATTCAATAGGCCCCAATGTGGCGATTAGCACCAAGGGTATTCAATATCACATAATATGGAAGGTATTACCATTTTTATAGAATAATATAGGGATATAATATGGTAAATCCAAAAAAACTCCAAAAACTAAAAGTAAAATTAAAACCAAAAATCCATTCCCATATGCATTTTCAATATAAACTGATACAAAGTAAAATAAAAACTCAAAAGAAATGTACCAAAAGAAAGAATAGGTGTAATGAAAACTCCTGAAGGCTGATCTATTAAGGTCTATAATTGTCCTCAAAGTCCTCATTGAATCCTAAAAGTAGTTTTATATAAGTACTGGGAGTATACAGTTATACTCAGTAGGGAAAACCAAATGATTTTGTGCACAAATGGGGAGGAATTCTAATGCCACATGAGAAAAGAGAGAACAAAAACAACTAGAAAAGAAAACTATCCACCCTACCTCACCATGGAACACTCCTTAAATAATGCTATTCAGGTAATGTAATAGTAATAGAAAACCAATATTTGGGTACCTCACACCGCTTTCTCACTGGTTATTTAGGACTTCCTACGCATCAGACATGCCCCTCATGTTACACTGTTATCCCACTACTGCCCCAATAACTACCTTACGGGCCATCACAACCATCTGTCCCACCCGTAGACACCTGGACCACCACGACCACACATATCAATTCCAATAGACACATGGGACACAAAAACTATCACCATGCTCGAAGACACCTGGACTAGAACAACCCCATGTCCCACTAATAGACACTAGGACCTCTAAAACCACACAGATCCATTCCCACACACACCAGGGCCAAAACAACCACCACCAAACCTGAAGAAACATGGGCCAAAACCACCACTACCATGTCCAAAGACCCCTAGGGATCATCCTAAAGTCAATTGTGAAAAAACCTACTCCCACGCACCTCAGAAAACCACCACAACACTCCCTGCCCGAAGTGTATTTGGCCATAATGAACCTTAGTCCATTACAGCCTCCCCAAAGAATCTTGGCCTACCTAGGAGAGGGATAAAAACAGAGATAACAATGAGCAAATCTTAGGAATTTTGGGAAAACAACCTCCCCCAGGAAATGGGGGTGTTCGTAAGGAAGTTCTCTTCATGGGTGGGGGCCATATAAGAAACAAAAAACTAAATACTATACATATGGGTAATCAAGAACTCATCCCAACCCAAGGGTTATGAAATAGGAAACCATCCCATACACCACCAGTCTTATTGTTATCCCTACAAGAACAAATACATAACAACCACAACCAGAACACAATCCTTTCCTGGAAAAAATTCCCCCAATTCCAGTTCTCATTATAATGGTCAAGTGATTCCTTTTAATAATTTTCTCTACTAACAGGAATCTAAAATGTATAATGACATGCCAAAAAAACAACTGAAGGAAAAAATGGAAAAGAATGATTTTGAGAATTCACACTCATCTCTAATGTTAAGAAACAAAAAAAAGGGATCTGTGAGATCCCTTGAAGTACTGGAACCAAAACAAACCTCAACATTCTGGTTCCACATGGGATCAGATTCACAAACCAAAAACCCCTGAACCATAGATTCCATTCCAATCCACACGTCACCTCAGAAATATTGAATAGAAAACCAATGTATATCACCAAAACAAAGAAAGGGAGTTTTCATGTTTAGCCAACCCCATTCATTAAGTTACTTCTTTCTGTTTGGTTTGTCAAGGTGATCACACGATGATTATTACTCATCGAGCATCCATTTAATCAACCAAGTTTACATGATTAACCAATTTCATGTTACTATCATTCAATATTGAGATTATCTATAAAACATAGTTTCATTAGTGAGCGTGAAGGGACCACTAAAATCCATGTTTTTTAGTTGACATAATCCCATATATTTCACAGCATAAAAACAAAGGTATAACACAACAAACATCATTGAAATTCCCACCCCATAATTATTTAACATACATTTTATTATCTTCATTAAATTTTGTTTCATATACGTTTCAAAAGATCATAGTCATACCAATATTGCCTGAGGCACAGTATAGAGAGACGAAGGAAGAACCCCTACCTGGATGATCAGGGATCGAAGTTTCCACTTTGAGTAAAGAATTGGGGATGGAAAGACATGTAGATGAAGAACATCAATGACTCCAAGGATGAGGGAAGAATGCTCCATCATGGGTGCATGATTTATCTCGGGAGGAAGTATGGATATGCAATAATAGAATCCAAAATGATGAAGGAAGCGAGGATCTAAGCATAAGAAGAGACTAGTTGCTAAAAGCAGGAGATAATTTCAAAGGACATAAATGTTGGATGTTGGCTCAACCACGCGGATCAGTTGTTTCACGTGTTGGGGTTAATTGATATTTATTAATTCTCCTAGAATATGGTGGAGATAACAGTTCTGAGTTAATAAATCAACTTTAAATAGAGAAAACACATAATGTGTTGAGAATTGGAAAAAAAAATGTAAAAGGGTGTGACACTGTTTTAAATGTCACACACTATGGTAGATCAACTATCTCCCCACTGTTATGGGATTCAAAACATCATTTACGGGCTTAAAAATGGTCTAATCCATTTTTAAATGGAAATAATGTCTTAAATTATGTAATACGGGAAAAATGGGGAAAGGGATATGACACCCCATAGTGGCACCATTTGAGTGTGAAACCAATTAGTGACACTGATTAGTGAAGCCAATTGGTGACACACCAATTTCTAGCACTGATAGGTGACACCATGGTGACACCCTACCACTGACAGCGATGCCCTAATGACTCACTGATGGGGTCCAAGAAACCACAAACACTAGAATTTGGTAATGTAATGGACCATGAAGGTCCGGGCCATTACATCAACCTAGAAGTGGGTTATCCCTCTATTGATTTTATTCTACCAATGGATATAGGATGTAGACTTATGAGGGAATAATTGAAGAAGAAAACATTTAAAAAATTGACCCTCTACCATTGTATGAGGAATTCAACAATTACTGGTGTGAATAATTTAACACCTTGATTCAACAATATCAACACGTTAAGGAAATGGAATGAATAAATTAATAATAAATAGTAAAGGTCAATAATTATATCTTTTATTAAGAAATAAATATCATTGAAAAACATACATTTGAACAATTGAGGATGTGATTAAAAATTAAAGATTAATATTAAAATTGAATGAAAAACATCATCCTCAAATCTATTAAAAAAAATATCCTTATATAGGCAATTTTGGTTACATATGTCTACACGCCACCAATAATTTCCATCGCAATTAACTAGGATAGTAAAATGTGGGATTGATATTAATGGAAATTGAACTTTTCTACTTTTACCAAAAACAAAGGACCATATTTATCCCCCCTTTGGACGTCAATATTTAAAATTGAATATGGCCAAATTGTAAGGTGAATTATAAGTGAAATTTATTATTATAGTTGACCAATAATATCAATCAAAATTTAGTTCTAAAATGAATATCCATTCATATGTTATGATTAAATTGGTGGTATGACATTATGGGCCATAAAATTTGACCTATAAGTAATGTGTTATCATGGTATCCATATAATTACATGAAAGCATTAAAATTTTCTATGGAAAAAGAATAATCCAATGATCCTTATAATTTTCTTTATCTATTGTTAAAATTTTAGCTTCATTTTTCATGATTTGTGGGATCTAACATTACATGAAGTGCATAAGGAACATTATTCTATGTCCTGATATTTCTTCATTCATTACAAAAAATATCCATCTTCACTTTGATTAATAAATTTATCCTAAAAGAAAAAAAATGTTCCAAACCTTGTGATCAGTCATATCCCAAATCATCAAATTCCATTAATGAAAATAATGTGTTCCCCAAAATCATTATTGATTGGGACCAAATTGAAATATTAAACATGAATCTCACAATGATGTCAAATGAAGTTTAATTTAGGTAATTCACTAACTTTGGGGTTTATGGACATTTAAACATGAAAATATTAATATATAAATAATGAATATTATCCTCATTCAATGGATAATCAGGTTTGTTATTTAGTTTGCTATTTTTTATTAAACATCATCATTCCAAGTGGAAAACTCAATCATATTTTTAATGATTTCAATAATTTTTATTTTTTTATTTATATTATATCAGAGTAATTTTTCTACCTCATTTAATTAATTTTTTTTTAAAATGAAAAAATAATCAATAAATGATATATGTGGGATCATAATTATAACATGAGGAAAATCACAACTTTTATACTTTCCTATATAACATTTCAAATATAGAAAAAAAACCTTATAAATTTAATAGATTAATCATTTTATTTATTTATAACATGAAATATATGTTAAAATTGTATCCCATATAATGTTGAGAGATTTCATGTTCAAATTTATTAAAAAATAAAATAATGGAAAAGTTTTGTGTGAATTATAAAAATTTAATGTATTTAGTTATGTTGAATATTTACAACTATAAAAATAAAATGGATTTAGGTAAGGTGAATTTTTTCAAGGATTATTTATAGAGGTGTCCAACTATAATTAACTTTGTTATAGTTTCTTCAATATAAATATTTTCCATTTGACGAGGGAAGTAGATGTGTAAGGTAATATTTATCCATGTAGTTCACTATATTTTGGTAATTTTTTAAAATATAATGTTCAAAAAATTATGGAAGTAGTTTATTATATTGATCTGATGTTTTCCATGATTCAGTAGGAGCCCACTCAGAATAAATCTCTTAGGATTATTTCATTTCATTATAATTTTATTCAATCAGTATAAAATTTATATTTCATGTATATTATCTATTATATATATTTATTTATAAAACCCACATCATGTTTATTTATTTAATAAAAATATTAAACCAAAAATTAAATAACCATTTTGAAGAAACATGCCACTAACTGCGAATGATACTCAAGTGGTCTAACGATGGTTTTCCACTATGAATCACTAGAAACAATATTAATTATTTTTTTCATACAATGTGATATGTGTTTCTAAACATAAAATTATATTTTTTGAGACTATATCTACTTCTATTATGATTTATTTATATTTTTAATGTATTGATTTCAATATTATATTTAAAAATAAAAAAACCTATTTTCATTCAATTATACAATGAAATTTATTATTTCATAATTTTATATGTAGGTGAAATGAGTCTAGAAATCTTATAATCAATAGTGTGAATTATTGTAGATCATCGGTTAATTATTGCAGAATATAAAATAGTTTTTTAGATTAATTACCCAATAAATTTTGTGTGTTTTTGTTTTACATTATAAAATACTATAATGATGTCTGAATGTTAAAAGAAGTTATTATATCTCAAATTTTTCCTCCAAAAATCAAGGAAGTGGAAACCTAAATGTACAAAATTTCACTACCACATCATTCAGAAAACCACTCTGTCGTAAAGAAAATAAGATATCAATAATGAATCATTTAACGAAAACGGAGTCGAAATAAAATTGGGTTACCTTGTTTTTCATTTTACTTTGTTAATTTATATAATTACCCTCACCTTTATATTTAATAACCATAAAAATTATTTCAAACTCTTTATTCTGGTGAATAAATAACCAATTCTATAGAGTTTTATATGAATTTGGTTGTTCATAACTATATATTTTGATTCTTTTCAACTCAACACAATATGGTTGTAGTAACTAATAAGGAACTTTATTCCAAGACAACTATGATGGTCAATCATTTCATTAACCCATTTTCATTTTATCTTATTTAAATTTAATGGATCATTATGTCCCATAATTTAATTTTTTTTATCTTTTTCATAAAGATATGATTCTATATTGGGTTAATAAGAGAAGTTCATTACGCCAAATTAAAAATACATAGATCTCCCTAAACCTATTAAATAACTTGAAGAGGGAGATCTTATGGGGATCACATTGTACATTCCTAATGATTCTAAATGAAAACATATAAACATTAAATACGATTATTTTCAAGATTAAATAAATTAATTTAGCATTATTCAAATTGATTGTTTAACTAAAATTATATTTAATAAATCTAATACTATAGGATATGAAGATATAGACCCATATGTTATGTAAGTGTTTATACTAGTAGCATCTTATATGGAGGAGGAAAAAAATTTCTTTTACACTAACCATTAAAATAATACTCTATATATAGATTCCTAAAGATGCATAGTGTCCTAATGTATATTGAAAAAAAATTATATAGCAAATCAAATCATTGAAAAAATTTGAATCAATGGAAATTTATAATTAGTTAGAAATATTTTTTAAAGGTATGTCACTCTATACTACACATATGTGGGGTCATATCTAGTATTTAACCTATCTAGTTTCCTCTCATTTAAATTTAATTTTATTTCTATAAGTTTCTCAAATATTTTCATTGATTTTAATTGTCGGTTCAAAGTTGTTAGTAGCTATGAAATTAATCTGAGACTATTGGTAGAACACTGGGTTATTATGGATCATTTTTTCTAATAAATTACATAATTCATTTATATCTTTCTATGCACTATGTCAAACATTCATTTAACACTAATACAACATATAGTATGTTACACGCAAGACCAAGTTGGCATACGATACACACAACATTGAGTACAGATTTTGTTAAATGTATAAAATAATTACGTTTGGATTGTGTTATTGGTAACACCAAATCAATAATTCACTACACAGAACACTGACTTGGCTTGATTTACATGAAAGATCAACTTTCCTATATAGATTTCATTTTATGCAACACTAATTTTCCCTAAACAACATGATGAAATAAAAATATTATTATTTAATAGGATATAAACTATAATTAATGAGTATTATTAACATTTTTTTAATTTTATATAACATTAAAATTCATATTATGCATTTTCTAGATATTATATAATATAAAATTCAATTTTTTATATAATAGATGTATTTTTTAGAAAAATGTGATTTTTTTACCTTTTAATGGCACACCTATTTTAGTTCTGTTTTTTAACACATTTTTATATTATATTTGACAAAATAATATTCTTGTTTGAAATCGGTACATAAAAATTTAATTTTGTGTAATTTTTGGTATTTTTCTGAAAAAAATTAATATTTTAATGAATAATGAAAAATATGGCATTTTAATTCAATATTGTGTTATCATCTAATTTATTTATATTGTTAAAATATATTTTTAATTGGTTTTAAAATTTTAAGTGGATTTTTTTATCATTCAATAAAATGTTTTCCTTTTTAGTAATTTCACTTTTTAATTGGACATAAACACATGTCAATATTTTGATAGTTTTAACTTCCAAAAACCCAGTTTCTAGTTTTGACAACGGTAATTAATTTTATATTAATTTTTCCCAATTCAGAGTTTTGGATTTATAAAATTGGATTAAATATTTGGAATCATAAGTTTCAAATTATCTAAATTTGTCCCATTTATTTGTGGACATTGTGAGTATAAACATTAGTAATTATTTTTATTTGACATGGATAATGGGTAAATCAGGTAAATAAGAGTAAAAAATTATTATAATAACATAAGACTATCCTAAAACGTGTCCTAATCCTATTGTAAGATTCATGGGAGACCCAAAAAATCATAATTCCTAGATTTGGGCATTTTAGAAGCACTTGGGGGTGAAAATGACATGTTGTAATAATTAATTTATAGAAATGGGAAATATAACGTAAACATGTATTTTTTTACTAAAATAATTTTATGGTGGGGATATATAATTGTTATATTTTACTATAAAAATTAATTAGAAAGATAAATATAATTTCTACATAATTTTAATTTATTTATAATTTTTTACATTAAATAAATAAATTTAGTTTTGACACATGATGATGCAGTGATTACCTTATTATTGAAATATTAAAATAAATTATATTATTAAAATTTAATTAAATGTAATTTAACCATTTTGATGCCATCCAAAAAAAATTTGGATGGCATTAACATGTGAGAAAATATTAAATGACTTTTTTTGAAGGAATTAATTTGTTATGACTTTAACAAAAATGAAATACTAAATAGTGTCAAATTTGACATTAATGTGTATTTAAAACAAATACTATTTTATTAATAGATATAATAGTCCTAGAATATATGATTAGGATAGATAACTTATATAATGTTACAAATGAAATTAATGATCTGCTTTAGGTTCTCTTATAATTTTAAAGTAACTATAGTAACAATATATTATCAAAATACAAGAATACATGGTAAGAGTAATGGCTTTTAACTATGGGTTAAAGCTTAAAGAGAATGTTAATTTTCTGACCTAAAGTTGTCTAAAACCTATTGCTTGAGATGATTTATACAAATATTCAATATTACCCTTTAAATAAATCACTTTTGTCCATCAGAATCAAAAAATAAATGTATAATAAATTAATATTTCAAGTCTTTCCTAAAGTAATCATCACCTCTCCTATAAAATAGATCTTCTTATTATCCTTTATTCACACCTTAAAATATATTTGGCTCAGGGAACACCTTCCCAAATATACTCCTATATTCCCTCAATTCATACTATAGACCACAATTTGGGATTGAATCCATCCTAGGGAGAAGTTTTGTGAAAATATAAAAAGAGGTAATTGTTTTAATACCTCTTTTTAAAATTCATTCTTCTTCTACATTCTACTCTTCTTTTATTCCCATAATAAAGTAATAAATCAAGTATCTTCTTCATGCGGATATATTATTATAATTATTTTATAACCTTGTACCTCCTTTTATGAAACCTATGAATGAAAATATCACCATCCATGTGTACGTACAGCTTACCGTCTCCACGACGCGATGAGATTCATTTTCCATGTTAACCATCCAAGAATTATTATAAAGTATATATAATAAATATGAATGATTTATATGACATAATAATTCTACCATATTTATTTATATACATATATGTCATTTAATTTCTTCCATTCAATTCAATAAGGAAACAAACATAGAATTCATGTGTACGTATGACCGGTCGTCTCTATGAACAGTTTATTCCATTTCATTTATATATCATATATATTTATATACTAAATATTTATGATATAAAGCATGTTTTAAATTATATAAGAACTTAAATCATTATCTATATAAAAATATAGTTAATAAAAATTCAATACCCATACAATAAATAAAACAATTATTACCCAAAACATTTCTTTAACATGGAATTGATAAATAAATGGGTAATATGAACTCATAAGTGAATCATATATGTTGTCATTGATATTATTATGGTTTTTTTAATGTTGATAATATTTTTAAACCCACTATATAGTAGTTTTAGACACATATGGATGAAATTGGATCAATGGTAAGGGATAATTTTGCAATCTCATTTTTATCTGAGATTGTTTATGCATATGTATTTACTGTGGTGTATTAATCATCCACGTCCATGATTCCTAATTATGTAATATTATTTATATTCTTATAAAAATGAATAATGTTAATTTTTCTCTTAGGTTAATTTTTATTAAACTTAATGAATGAAATTTGTTTTTATTATTCGATTTGAGGTACTTTTGGCTATTCGGGAAAGATTACGAGGAGAATGTTATTTTAAATTATACAGAATGAATGGATTTCTAAATTTTCCTAATGAGTTATTTACATGAAGCTTCCTATACAGAATTTCAATTTTATTTTCAACTAAATTATATTATTTGAAAATTGGGTTTCATTTGGAGAAAAGAAAACACTTTTGAATAAGTGACGATATTTTCCTAAAGAATTAAGTTCAAGTGTTTTATAAAAATTGTTTCCCATATAAGATGACATATGGTTATGTTTATATACCTTGTATTACTTGGATTTTATTTTTTATGATGAAATTATTTTTATGAAATCCATTTTTTGTATATGTATTGTGTTAGGATGGAATAATGTTTAAGAAACCCATTTTATTTCTTTGGTTATCCTATGATTAATGATTTATACTTTCGTGGCATATGTAACAATGATTTACTGCTCCTAAAATCATTTTTATTAAGCTACATTAAGGTAATATGGGAAATCAAAGTTCACACACAAGGAAAAATATGTGATGAAAAAAACTCACATAATTATTAAGTACAAGACTAGGGTTATTTGTGTCAGACACTCTATATAATTCCTACTGTAGAGTACTAACCTGATTGTCTGGATCCTCCTGATAAGTTCTTCATTTTGAGAAACCATTTTGTCTGTTGTCTTGATGAATTCCTCCAAGGTGATATTTCCTTGGTTGAATCCTCAAGTGATTATTCCTCTAAGGTGATTCTGCCTTGGGTAAGACGTATATCTCCCTCCAATTAATTTGGAAAAGATTTATATCTCATGAGATAAACATAACGGGAACATAAAGTAAATATGGTTCATTAATACAGGGTTGGAATGGTATGAAAATTTAGTTCATAAAAACATATATAGAACCACATGTAAACCCGTTTTAGTAATTGAATTTAGCTACAATGATGGTCTTAGATGTAATGCCTTGGATACTTGGAAATCATATTTTGTGCTTATTTGTTTTGAACAATTCAATGTTTTTTTCCAATGTTATTTTACGATGGTTAATGTTCTTTTATGATATATGCCTTATGTAATACCAAGATTTATTTTATGACTTAGGATTTTGATATATTAACATTAGGTTCATGATATTAAATTCATAAATTTATCTTTTATATTCTCAATGTTTACCCTTACTGAGAATTTGAGCTCACCCTTTTTATTTTTTCTTTTCCCTCGGATATAGAGAATGTTTTTAGGTAAAAAACCAAAAGGGGTGATCTTTATGGGAGATGTTGAAGATCATCCACCAAGTTAGAAGATTTTGTTCCATGTTTCTGAATATAGTGAAGTATAAAATTGGTTGGGGTATATTTGTTTAATGTAATATGTATTTCACAAAATAAATTTAATTTCCATGTGCATCAATCTTGGGTCGTTATAGTTGGTATTAGAGAAAAGTATTAGTTAACATTTGGAAACTAGGATGAAAAATGTTTAGTGAGATCCCTATAGATATTTCTATGGTATTCCATGGGATGTCCCTAAGGGTAAGTCTAACTATAGGATACAATCCTAGATTCATGGTAATGATCATGAATAACCAAGTATTAAACCTTGTGATGTTTGAGATTGAATGTACTCTCCCTTGATTATGTTTTTTCAATGTATGCTTTTTTCCACTGAAACTATTCATTATGGGTTTTATAAAATGGTTTGAAATAGTTGGAATAAAGTTAATGGAGAATATGTTATACAATTTAATAATATTATTCATGAGTAACTAAATGAAATGTGAGTTGGAAAAGAGAAAGATCATTATTATGTCTAATTAGCAATTTTATAAAATGATCAATATTATAAACATTTGTGAGTTTACTGATGTAGCTAATAAGTGAAAGATGTAGTTTCATGGTGATCATAGAGAAATGAAAGCTCAATTTTCCTCGTGTAAATCATTTGGGAAGAGGAATCAAGGAGAATGTTTCAAATGAACTGGAAGAAGATTTGGGTGTGGAAAAGATGGACACAGTGCCAGTAATTGTAATGGAAAAGGTTCAGTTAATACCATGGACTAGGATAATGGTATTTCTGAGATATAAAAGATGGTTAAATGTTTTAAATGTGGAATGTATAGGAATTATGAAAATTGATTCCCTACGAGATAATCTCATGAAGGGAATCAACATAGTCGTAAATGTAGTATTTATGTTGATGACGATGAAGAGAATATAATGATATATGAGATGAAATAATTTTCAAGGAATAAAAAAAATAAAGCTTGATCAATGTATTAAGAATATAGTTGAATTACTATATGATTATCATTAATAGTTTTATATAATAAATTTTATGGTATTATAGAATAATGAAACACATTATGATTGGTACACTATAATTAGTCCTTATGTATTTGGAAGTATATATTGAATGATACTCGTATACATTTAAAGTTGTTTGGATATTTTTAGAATACACATTATATTTTGATATGATGGGATAAAGTGATAATGAGATTTTTGATAGTATTAATTAAATCATGAATCATAGAAGTAAAAAGTGATATCGTGGTTTGAGTATATATAATTTGGGTATTTATGGTGCGTGGAATGATTTAATTTTGACAGAATTCATGTTTTCACTATGTTTATATAGTAATTCATGTTATTATCATGGTTAAAGAGAAAACATGATTTAGGAATTATCATGTTTGGAATGTGAAAAATAATAACTACCTTATAAGATATGGTATATAAATGTTTAGACGATTTAGTTCACTTCTTTCAAATGTTTTATATTTTCTGTTTTTTGGAAGGATTGTAATGTTATCCATTTATGGATAGTATAAGTTATGTTTCAATTGATGATTATTAAATTAATGTATTGTCTCACTGTTGGTGGATATAAGAATATTTTCAATCCTTTTATAACATTTTTATGAGACAAATAGAATTGCCTATCATTTAATCGCATGATTTGTGAACACATCAAGAATGAAAAATTCAACTACATTTCATTAAAAAAATAGATGAGGTTTAAATTTTTCAATGAACAAAAAATGGTGAGATTGTACCAAACTAAATTAATTATTTATTATCATGAAAAAATTCGACTTTAGGGAGAGGATATTGAAATCAGAAAATGTTATCTTAGTACCTTTTTATCTGATTAATAATATGTTCCCTTAAATCATCATAGTTTTATGGATTTTTGGTAGTTAACTCTCTCCAAGCCGTGTTCTCTATCACTATGAATAAGAACATGATGGTTAGATTTTTCATCCATATCCATGTTTTCACATTACACCTATATTCTCCACTGTGGAAACTGATCGATGGGTTACTTTGAGTTACCGTTGTTTTTCTAACATTCCTTTTTAAAATGAAGTTTTAGAATTCCTTTTTATGATGTGGGTTTATATGAAAGAAACACTCACGTAGTGAAACTTTTATAACCCCAAAGAATATCAAAGGAGAAATTAATTTTAAGGGGGATATAATGTAACACTACATGTTTTTATGAACAATTTTTTCTAATAAATTAAAATTTTTATCTATTTATTGCAATGGAATATGTAAAACATTCATTTATCACTAAACTGGTTGGTCTTATGTTACAAAAAACCCCGAGTCGGCGTACGATACACACAACCCTGAGTATATATTTTTTTCAATTTTTAAATGAATGTTTTTTTGGATGATTATATATGTAACAATAAAGGAAGATTTCACTACACACAACATTGACTTGGCTTGTGTGATACTCAAGATTGTCCTTCCTCGATATCATTCATTATAAACAATATTGAGTTTCACTAAACAAAGATATATTATAAAAATGTTACTATTTAATGGGATATAATCTAGTCGTTATGAATATTATTAACCAAATTTTGAATTTTATATAACATTAAAATTAAAATTATTTATTATTTATACATTATTTGAGAAAAAATTCAATTTTACATATAAAATATGTATTTTTCCAAAAAATTATTTTTTTGCATTTTGATGGTGCACTCATTTTAATTCTAGTTGTTAAAAATTTAATATTATCTATTTTATAAAATATTCTTCTTCTTTGGAAGAGGTAAATCAAAATATAATTTGATTGAATTTTGGGTATTTTTCTGATAAAATTAATATATTAATGAAGGGTGAAAAATACTGTATTTTAATTCAAAACTACGTTTTCATCTAATTTATTTATATAGTTAAATTATATTTTTGGACCTTATTAAATGTATCATATGTAATTATTTTCATTTACCATGTTTAAAGGGTTAATCAAGTAAATAAGGTAGAAAATAAAAATATAATAATATAATACTATCCTAACATGAGTCATAATAATAATTCCCCAGCCTTAAAAATTACATAATCTTGAATTGAGTAAGTAATTCACTGTGAGGATCTTTTCAGGTTTAGATATTAACATAATTTGGTCATAAATTATAAATTACAACTTCAATATTACTGGAAGACACTTCTACTCACTATCGATTTTTAACATAAAATAAAAAACCTTTACAAATACACATGTTTTAGTTCCATGATTTAAATAACATGACTTTTCCTTGATCCCATCCATGACCTGATTCATCTTGAAGTCATGTGAAAAAATGTCAAATGTAGAGGATGAGCACAAAAAACTCAGTAAGGGTTATAAAATAAATAATGAAAATATTAGTCCATCAATAAATCAAAAAATTAAGCTCTTTAACATACCTCCAAAAATTATATAATTTATTAATAACACATAAAAATCATAAATCATAAACGTAACTTGTGGAATCCATATAATACATAAATTGTAGCTATCACAACTACATAGGGAGTTACATTTGAAATATCCATCACATTATATTCCTTAAATCTCGTAGGAGAAACACTTTTGTTTACCCTTGTCAGGTTACCCAATTCATTGGAGAGATATCTTGAGCTCACCCACCCTAGGTTTATCATGGAACCACCCGTATACATAGTCATTTTCCAATAACAATAATATATTCATAAAACATAAATAATTATAATGTAAAGATAAAATTTCCTCATTTCAATAACAATATATAATTTCAATATAATAACATAATCAATGCTTTATCAAAACCATTTTCAAAACCATTTAAAATGTTTAATAAATATATTTTAAGTCAAATTTACCCATAAAAATTTGAAACTTTTGAAGGAATTAACATTTGAAAGCATAAATGTCCATATAAATAAATACACAAAACCAATTTAAAAACATGGACATTAATGGGGAATATTTATATGATTAAATTTTTATAACATTTAAAACAATTTTTTGGTCCAAGAGTCCCTTTCCACTTGAGAAAATATATGAATAAAAATAATTAAGGAATTCCATTAAATGAATCCTATAATATCATGAGAAATATGAGATTCAGGACATAATATTTCAATGGTTTTTACATACACGTTATATGATAATAGAGGTGCACAATTTCATGATATTCTTCAATGAAAGGACATTGAGACATAGTCTCTTACAATGATTGTATCAATGACGTAATAGTTTTTCAATGGGGTGATTATGTGTAGAAAACATATATCCACACAAATGGCTGTGGAAATTAAAACAAAAAAAAATAAACATTGATTAAACACAATAATATTGGAATAATATATTCAACTATGTATGTGTAAAACAGAACGATTTGAAATTGAGACTAGAAATTCCCTTATGAAAATTTGGCAGCCTAACGACATCACATAAAAATTCAGAAAATGAGTTGATGAGAGAGAAAAGGGAATCTCATAATTTTGAAATAAAATTTAATAAAAATAATAATATATAATAACAAATCCAAACATAAGAAAATGGAACTTAGAAGACATAACATAAATGATGTCTCTGACTAAAAGAGGATGATGAAATGTTCCCTTACCACAAGTTCGACTTGTCCTGTATGTTCCTTATTCTTCATGAATAAAAAACATAAGTTATTTTATACATGAATAAGAACCTTTTTAAATTTTATTATTCCTTTTATAACATTTATTACCTTTCTATTATAATTAGTTAATTATTTGAGTTCGAATCGGACATTTTGTTGATGTTCGGAACTTGAGTAAAAAATAAACTTGTTATAGATACCAATTGTCCATGTGGTCAAAATTCCATTATCTATAAGTTGATATTCATGATTTAGATATAATATATATCATATATATCCTGTATATATTTATTTCTAAATTTCCAAATCATTTGGATATATGAAAATGAAATGCAAAGTTCGTGGATACGGTAAGCCGTACGTACGCATGAAGGTTACTTTCATTTAATTTTTTTTCATTTTTAATGGAATAAAAAAAATTATATATAGATTTATTATTATTACAGTGTAATATAATATTTTATATATGTTAAATAACTTCATTAACACCTTCTTTTATACGTTCCATGTTTGGTATGAACATATCATGTCACTTCAAGGGGGTGGTAGTCCAAACATCCTCAAATGAAATTATCGTATTTATACTACATGAAAAGCATTAATGTATGATATAAATGGAAAATTACATAATAATAGTGATAAAATAAATATAATATATATAATATGTAATTTATGTTCTATCATAATGGCCACCATGAGAGGCGGTAGAAGATAATTGTACAATAATCGTTTTGTGATGTTGTAGTTCATCGTACGTAGAAAGAGTATGTTCGTATCCATTAGATGGAGGTGTGTGTAAGCGTAGTTCTAATAAATATCATAACAAAAACCTAATATATTTTGGATAATAGTGTTGTTATATAAAAAATAGTAATAATATCATACAGAGAAGAGATGGAAAAATAATTGAATGAAACTTGAGAGAAGACGTTACCTCAAATCGAGTAACATCTTTTGATTTGAGCCAAAGGGCTCTCTCTAATTGCCTTCTACCTTTGTTAAGGATTCTAGGAGAAATATAGGGATGTATGGGCTTATTTTGGGATAATTTGGATGAGCCATGGGGATTGAGAGCTATGACTAATTGGTTAGAGGTGGTGTCATTTTATAAGAGGGGGAGGGTCTCTTTAGGAATGTTTGAACGTATTATTTTATTATAAAATTATTTTCAGTTTTAAAAGGTTAAAAACTCATGACATTAAAATATAAGATGTATATAAGTTTAAATAATATCATCCAATAATAATTTCATAGGTTCTTGATATTTTATAATCCATATTGTGTTTATTTAACCCTTTTGTTAACTTATTTAACTTTTACCATGTCTTCTGGTATGTTCATACTATAAAATTAATATATTTACAATAAAATTACAAGAGACCCAAAATGGATCATTAATTAAAATTTCAACATCTTATATGTCATTTTTTCAAATAATATATTTTTAGGACTATTTTAACATTTAATAATATATTAATTTACTTTAAAACTAAATAAGGTCAATTTTTGTACTATTCATATCAAGACTTTTTAAAAATCCATATAAACTTGATAAATAAAAAAATAAGTAATGAAAATAGAAGAAGTCATAATCATCCATAAAATTATTATAAGGCATAAAATGTTTCAAAATAAATGTATTTTAATATTTATAATCTCATTTATTGAAAACATTTATTATTGAGGTAATCATTACATCATCATTATGTCATAAATAAATTTATTTATATGATGACTAAAAATTATAAATAAAATAAAATGATTTTGGAAATATATTTATATTTCTAATTACTATTTATTGTCAAATATATCAATTATATAACCCCACATTTAAATTTTTTTAGCAGAATAATCCATGTTTCTGATATTTTTATATATAATTTAAATAAAAAAGTTATAAATGTAATAATCTTAAAAAAGTAGCATATAAAGAAAAAAAGTTCTAAAAAAGGATTTTATTGGACTTCAATGACTCATCCAATAAGTTTAGGACAAGTTTTAAGGTAATTTTTTATAATTATAATATAATTTTACCTTTATTTTCCCTATTTACCATTAACCACTATAAATAAAAATCAAAAGATATTATTCACCAAAAATTGTTTTCATCCAATTAAACCAAATTTAACATATTTATGAGAACCATGTATATCATGTTTTTGAAATTCAATTCATAGAAGTGGTAAAATTTCATTTAAATGAAAAAATCAGCTTTTAAACTTCTATGGAGTGTTTTTCACTATTCATCAAAAATTGAATGTTTTCAGAAAAATATAAAACATTCAACCTAATATAATTTTGATATTATGAATTAAAAATATGATTTATATTTTACCAAATTCAAGACATATAAGTTTCATTAATTAATTAATATTAATTAACTTCATAACGTTTTTTAAGAAGTAAAATCTACCAAAGAATGACTTTTGTTTATGTTCAATTAAAAAGTGAAATTACATATAATAACCAACATTGGATTAAATGAAAAAATATGATCCAATTAAATTTTAAAACTATTTAAAAAGATAATCTAACCATATAAATAAATCAGATTAAAAGACATTTTTTACTTAAAATGCTGTATTTTTTACTATTCATTAAAAAATACCCTTTATCATAAAAATACCAAATATTTTACCCAATGTAAATTTTTATGTCTCTATTCTAAATAAGAATTTTATTTTATAAAATGGATCATATAAAAGTGAAAAATACTAAATATAAAAAGGCTTCTCCATCAAAAGGCGGTAAAATGAATTTTTAAAAATAATAGATTTTCTCATGCTTAAAATTGGATTCATTATTATTTTAACCAACTAAAACATATTGGATAAAAGTAAAAACATTTAAAAAACATTTTTAAAAATAATATGGTTAGTTTTATTCATTCTATCTAATAAAACATCTAGGCTTTATCTACCATCTAAAATAATGATATTATATTATTTTTTTAGTATGACTCAACATTGTGTGCAACCTAAGATTTCAGATAAACCCATTGTTGTGTGTCGGGTATGAACATGAACATAACATCCCATTTAAAGTAAAATTAATAATTATTTCAAAAATATTAATAACTTTGAAATTTTCATTTTCTGATTTACCTGGGATGTTACATCCTTCCCCCCTTTTGGAAATTGCATCCTCGAAATATTATAATTAGGCTTGGAAACTTCATTTAATACCAATATTTAAAAAAGGTAAATTAAACTATCAATTTAAAAGAATGAAAGTGAAGTCAAAAGGTCAGCCAAGATAACCCATACTAGGATTTCATGTAGGAATACATGGATATGAAAGTGAAAGTAACTCTCATACATTAATAAAGAGTGATATAGAACTTGTTCATTGAATGTTAACCAATAAAATACCATAAATATATGGTTGGGTAAATGTCTGATGATAAATCCAAGCATATTACACTTTTTCCTACAATATCATTTTCATAGAGTTGAAATTTTTTGTTATTACCTAGACTATGATAATAATGAAATATACTTACATTGAAAGTAGTGTTTCATCCTTTAATCAGCTTTCTACAAAAAAATCATCTTTTCTCCAAAAAATGAGTATTAATAATGACTTGGTCACATCAAAATTACTAGAATAACCTTCTAAAGAATCACATAATCCAGAAAATATGAATTATATATTATCCAAAACCAAAAAATGGTTAGTACAAGATTAGATAATCCCCAAAATGGATAATATTTTATAAAAATAAATCCTACTCGTAATCATCAAAATTGAACAAATAATAACCAAAGTTAAACAAAGACCTTTTAATAATCAACTGTCCTTAAAATACTTCAATATAATCAAAACTATGATTGAAACCCAAAAATTCAAGAGTATTTGATCACCTAGTTTTCCACAATAAATCTTAACATTTATCTCCAAATAACATTGGAAATTCTTAAATACTCATATTGAAATCTTATTAATCTAATCACATATTCTCTATGATAGATTAATAATTTCCATAAATAACAAAAATCAATATTTTTCCACAATAAAAAACTAGATTCTTGAAAATAAAATTCTACCCTTACTCCTCAAATGAAATACCATAGTATTTTATTTTCCATAGGCATATATTATTCTACAAAAACAGAATGTATTCCAAAATAAACATTATCACTTAATGGAAAAATCATTTTCCTATACCAAGGATATCCATTTTATAAAATATATGTTCCCAAAATAATCTTATTCTTGATCCATAAAATCATTTAGCTAAAAAAAATTATTCATTCTTACCAGGGACTTCACAAAGTTTAGTGGTAGCTGATAAATCTCAATCAAACCTTGGTTGCGGGTTCGAATACATCAGCTTTGTCTGACGCGATATGTTGTCACATGATCTGTGTGTTGTCCTTTTTCAAATAAAATATAATTTTATAAAATTCCAAAAAATGTGATAAATTCCTCAAAAATAACCATAACATATTTTAACCACAGACGTTATCTCATGCCTCACATTTTCTTCCCAAAAAAGTAATTACCTTTAATTGACTAAAATTCAAGGATCATATAACCCAAATGGTTCTTTATATCTATATCTAAAAATGAAAATATAATTAATCATTGAATAAATTTTTTTCATATTAGCATTTGGGGTTACACATACTTGAAAAAGTCTTCCATATTAATCCCATCATCAAAAGAGCATCAATACTTCAAAACATTTCATTATCTTACAATCTACCATAATTCTTGAACCCCTTATATGTAGACTTATTACACATTGAATTTAAATAAATTAACTATGAATATTTTAAATATTCTAACCATTATGGTTATGTCACTTATGCTTAAATAACACCCTAACATCTACTGTTACCTAATCCAACCTATGATACCAACTATATGTCCCCAGCCTCAAACATTACATAATCTTTAATTATGTTAATAATTCACATTTATGATATTAAAAGGTTTATAGGTTTAGAGAATTAGTTCATAACTTATAATTAACAACATCAATATTATAATAAGACATTTCTACTCACAATCCATTTTTTAATATAAAACAAAAGCACTTTAAAAAGATACATGTTTTAGTTCCATGATTTAAACAACATGAATTTTCCTTGATCCCATCCTTGACCCTATTTATCTTTAAGTCCTATTAAAAACATTTAAATAACATGGTATGAGCATAAAATTCTCAATAAAGTTTATAAAACAAATAAAGAAAACATTAGTCAATCAATATATACAAAACATAAAGTCTTTAACATACCTCATGAATTCATAATATTTATGAATAACACATAGAAACCATAAATCATAATAGTAAATTGTGGAATCCAGAAAATACTTACACTGTAGACATCACAGATACATAGGTAGTTAAATTTGGGATACCCATAACAGTATATTCCCTAAATCTCTTATGATAAGTATTAACATTTACCTCTATCACGTTACCCAATGCATTGGAAAGCAATCTCGAGGTCACCCGCCCTAGGTTTATCACGGAACCACCAGTATACATAAACAATTTTCAGTAACCACAACATAGTCATAACACATAACAAAAGAATAAAGTAAAAATAACATTTCCACATTGAAATCACAATATATGATTTCAAGATATTAACATAATCAATGCTTTATCAAAACAATTTTCAAAACAATTTTTAATATTTAATTAATAGAGTTATGAATCAAAGTGTCCCATACCTCTTTGAAACGTTTCATGGAATTAAAATTTTAAAACATAAATAAATCCTTAAAACAATTTTGAAAACATGGATATTAATGCGATAGATTTATAAGATTTAATATTAATATCATTTAAAACAATTTTTTTGGTTAAATAGTCCCTTACCACATTAAGAAATATATGAATAAAAATAATTAAACAATTCCATTAAATGAAACCTATAATATCATGAGAAATAGTATATTCATGATATAATATGTCAAATAGTATTACATACACCTTATAGTTTAATAAAGGTGCACAATATCAAGATATTCCTTAATGAAAGGAGATTAAGACGTAGTCCCTTACAAAGATTGTATCAATGAAGTAAGAGTTCATCAATGGAGTGATTATGTGTAACAACAGTATATCCACAGAAAATAAAGTTGAAATTAAAACCTAAAAAAATACACAGTGATTCCATAACATAATATTTTCATAATAAAATCAATGAAGAATTTGAAAACCCCAAATGAGTGGAAATTGAGTTCATAAATTCTCTTATAAAAATTCACCAGCCAAACAGTGTCACTAAAAAATTTAGAAAATGAGTTTATTAGAGTGAAAAGGGAATATCACCACATGGAATTAAAATTTATAACAATCTGGATATAAAATAACATATCCCAACAAAATAAAATGGGAACTAAAAGATATAACACAAAATAAGTCTTTGACGAAAATTCAATTGTGAAAGGTTTTCTTACCTCAAGTCTGACATGTCTTGTATGTTCCTTGTTTTTCATGAATAATTAACATATGTTAATTTCTATATTCTTAATAAAAATTTTCAAGTTTATTATTTCTTTAATATAACTTATTACTTTTCTATAACAATTAGTTAATTTTTTCAGTTCATATCAGACATTTTGCCGATGATCATAACTTGAGTCAAAAATGAATTTGTTATAATTAAAAATTGTCCATGTGGTAAAAATTTCATTACCTCCATAATGATATTACTGATTTAGATATCATATATATCATACATATCTAGTAAATATGTATTAAAAATACTCCATGTAATTTGTATATATGAATATTAAATTCACCGTTACTGGTGATGGTAAGTTGTACATACGCATGAATGCTACATTCATTTCATTTTTTTCACTTTTTCAAGGAATTAAAACCAAATAAAACATAGTTATATTGTTATTAATGTATAATATCATATTTTATATTCATTATATATGTTCTTCAACACCATCCTTTATATGTTCCATGTATGGTATGAACGAATCATATAACCTTGAGGGGGAGGTAGTCCGCACTTCCTCAAATGAAATTATTGTATTTATACAACATTAGAAGCGTAAAGGTATGTTCTAAATGAGAATTATAGAATCATACAGACAAAATAAATAACATATATATCATTTATAATTTCAATACCATCATAATGGAAACCATGAGATGCGGTAGAAGATATTTGAACAATCATCATTTCTTGAGGCAGTAGTTCACTGTACACAGAAACAATATGTTTGTATCCATTAGTTGGAGGTGTGTGTAAGTGTAGTTTGAATCCTTCTCATAAAAAAATATAGTATATTTAGGACACTATTGTTATTATATAAAAAATAATAAGAAGAGGATAGGGAGTGGAGAAGGAAACATAATGGAACGAAACTTGAGAGAAGACGTTACCTCAAATCTGGTAACTTCTTTTGATCTGAGCCAAAGCGCGCTCTTGAAAATCCTTCTGCCTAGGGGAAGGATTCATAAAGGAAGAGGGAGATTTTGGGAGCTAATTTGGTCATATTTTGTACTATCCTAGGGGCTTGAGAGGTGTCAGTAATGGGTTATAGGTGGTGTCCTTTTATAAGAGGGAGGTGGGGCTCTTTAGGTATGTTTGAATGTATTATTTTATTATAAAATGATTTTCAGATTCAAAAGGTCCAAAACTCATTAAATAAGAAGATACAATTAATATAAGTCAAAAAAATTATCCAATATGAATTGGATAGGTTTTTGATATTTTTTATTCCTTATATTTTTTATTCAACCCTTGGTTAAATTATTTATCTTTTACCATGTCTTCTTTTATATTTGTAGTATATGGGTAATATATTTACAATAAAATTACAAGCGACCCAAAATGAATAATTAATTACATTTGTGACATCATATATTACATTTTTTGAATCTTATTTTTTATGAAAATTTTAACTTTTAATAAAATATTAATTTAATTAAAAACTCATTTATGTCAATTTTTATACAATTCATATCATGACTTTTAAAAATTACCTAAAAACATGATCAATTCATAAAAACATAATTAATTCAAATATAAAAATGTATAATCGGTCATATAATTCGTGAATAGCATAAAAAGTTTCAAAATAAATTTATTTTAATATTTATAACATCATTTATTTAAAAAATTCATCAATGAGGTAATCATTAAATCATCATTGTGTCATAAATAAATTTATTTATTTGATGTCTAGAAATTATAAATACAATAACATGATGTAGGGAATTTTTTATATTTAATATGATTATTTATGGTCAATGATATCATTTATATGCCCCCACGTTAATGATTTTTTAGAAAAATAATACAAGTTTATGATATTTTTATTTTTTTACTTTACATAAAACGTTATTAATGTAATTATGTTTACCAAGTGTCTTACAAATGACAAAAATTCTACTCATGGATTTTATGGGTCTGCCATGACTCACCCAATATGGTTATGAAAAGTGTAAAAGTAAATTAATATTATTATAATATTATTTTTACCTTTAATTTCCCTATTTACCTTTAATCGTAGTTAAAAAAATAAAAAGTTACTATTAACCAAAAATTATTTTCATCCTATCGAACAACTTTTTACATACTACTAACAACCAAGTATATTGGAATTTTGAAATCAAATTCACAGAAGTGGTAAAATTTCATTTAAATGAAAATGTCGAATGTTTAACTACTATGTATTGTTTTTCACAATTAATCTAAAATTTAAGGTTTTTAGAAAAAAAACAAAAAATCACCATAAAATAATTTTGATATTCCAAATTTAAAAATGATTTATATTTTAAAAAATGAAAAATATGGAATTTTAATTAATTAATTTAAAATAAATACTCATTTTCAAAACTAGAAATCGTGTTTTTATGAAGTAAAAACTGTTAAAAGATTGACCTTTGTTTATGTCCAAATTAAAATGTGAAATTACATCAAATGACCAATATTGGATTAAATGGTAAAAATATATTTCTATTACACTTTAAACACACTTAAAAAGATAATCTAACCATATAAATAAATAAGTTGAAAAGAATGTTTTGACTTAAAATGTAGTATTTTTAACTGTTCATTTTAAACTGTAATTTTTCAGAAAAAAACCAAAATTTTACCCAAAGTAAATTTTGATGTAAAAATTATAATGAAACGTTTATTATATTAAATAGAGAATATAAATGTGACAAAAACTCGATATAAAAATGGTTCACCACAAAAGGTGGTAAAACAACTATTTAAAAATAATGGATATTTTCATGCATAAAATTGGATTCATTATTATTTTAAGCCTCCAAAACTTATTGGATAAAAGTAAAAACATTTAAAAAACATGTGTAATTATAATATGGTTATTTCAGTTCATTACCGCCAGTAAAACTGCATGGTGTTAACTACCATTTAAAATTATAATATTATTTTATTATTATTTTTCAGAATGACTCAGCATTGTGTGCAACATAAGATTTCAGAGAAACCCATTGTTTCATGTAGGTAATGCCATCAAACATAGCATCCCCATTAAATTAACATTTATATTTAATTCACAAATATCAATTATTATGAAGATGTTATATTCTTTATTTACCAGGGGTGTTACAATAATCCTATTGGAAGTGTCATGGGATACCAAAAAAATCATTAGTCCGAAAGTTGGTAATTTTAGAACCACTTTGGTGTGAAAATTACAAGTTATAAAAAATAATTAAATGTAGAGGGAAATATAACAAAAATATGTTCCTTTTCACTAAATATTTTTAATGTGTGGGTATATAATTGATATCTTTTACTATAAATAGTAATTAGTAATTGAAAAATATTTCATACATCATTTTATTTTATTTATAATGTTTATAAATTCAATAAATAAATTTATTTATTAAATAATGATGATGTTGTGATTACCTTATTAATGAAATATTATAATAAATGATATTTAAAATATTAAAATAAATTTAATTCTAACATTTTGATTCCATCAAAAACATTTATGGATGACATTGAAATTTTTGGGATTATTAAATGCATTTGGATTGAAGGAATCATGTGGTTATGACTTTAAATAAATCAATTACTAAATAGTATCAAAATTGACAAAAATGAGTATTTAAAACAAATAAAATTTTATTAAATAATATAATTGTCCTAAAATATAATATTCATCCAAAATAAACTTACATAATGTTTCAAATTTCCTTAATGATCCACATTTGATTCTCTTGTCCTTTTATAATAACTACTGTAACTACATATTATGAAAATACAAAAAGACCTGGTAAGAGTTAATGTTTTTAGAAAAAGGGTAAAGCTAAAATATAAGGTTAATTTTTGTGACCAAGACTTGTCTAAAACCTATTGGTTGAGATTATTTTTACTAATCCTCATATTACCCTCAAAATAAATCACATTTGAGCCATTAGAAACAAAAAATAAATTAATAATAAATTAATATTTCAAAAACATTCGTAAAGTGCCCATCACCTCACATATAAAAGGGAAATTATCCTTCTCTTTTATTCACACCTCCAATTCTCTTTCTCTCATCCATACCCATACCAAATCTCTTAAAATATCCCTTAAATGCATCCTATAGGAAAAACTTTTGGAATAAATCCATCCTAGGGATACCTTTTATGGAAATCAAAAGTAGATACTGGAAAATTGAGGTAATTTTTTTATCAACTCATTCAAAATTCATTTATATTCTACTTCCTATTATTAATTTTTACCATATTAAATTAATAAATCTAGTATCATCGACATAATATGTCATTATAGTTATTTTACAGCCTTATACCTCCTTTTATCCATCCTACGAATATCCCCATGCATGCATACTTACGACTTACCCTCTCCACAACGCGATAGGATTCATTCTCCACGTTCACCATTGAATAAATATTTTAAAGTGTATATTATAAATAATAATTAAATATATGACATAATAATTCTACTGGATTTATGTATATATATTACACTTACTTTCTTCCATTCAATTCAATATGGAAACAGAAACAATATTTATGTGTATGTATGACCTACCGCCTCTATGATCTGGGAATTCCATTTCATATAACTATCTATTATATATATTTATATACTGAATATTTATGATATAAATATTATTTTTCATTCGGGAAGTATGTAAATAATGATCTATGTAATTATATAAAGAATAAAAATCCAAAACATTTATGATAAATAAAACGATTATTAGGAAAAATGTTGCTTTCACATGGAATTAATAAATAAACGGGTAATATAAAGTCATAAGTGAATCAGATATGATATCATAGATATTATTATGGTTCTTTTAAAATTTAATAATTTGTTTATTGCCACTATATAGGAGTTTCAAACACATAAAGAAGAAATCAGACCTACGGTAAGATATAATTTTACAATCTCATTTTTATCTGAGTCTGTTTGTACGTAAGTATTAATTGGAGTATATCTATAATCCAAATCCATGTTACATAATTATTTAATATTATTTATATTAATCTATCATTTTTTAAGGTTAATTTTACCCGTTGGTGATTTTTTGTTAAACAGTGTGAAATGAATCTTTTGTCATTATTTGGTTTGAGGTACTTTATGAATTTTCTGGATAAATTACGAGGAGAATGTTTTTTTAAGTTATATGGAATGAACAGATATTTAAATATTCAAAATTTCTTATTTATATGTAGCCTCCTTAACATTATTTCAATTTTATTTTCAACTAATTTATTTTATTCTAAAATTATGAAAAATTTTGAGAAAATAAAAAAATTTCAAGAATAAAGGATAATTTCCTCAAAAATTAGGTTCAAGTGTTTTATCAAAATTATTTTTCATCTATGATGACATAAATTTATGTTTCTATGCCTAAAATTATTTTCATTTTATTGTGTTTTTTATTATATTATGTTTATATAATATATTTTTTATATGGATTATGTTATGATGAAATGAAGTTTTAAAAACCCATTTTATTTCATGGGATATGCTATGATGAATGATTTGTGTTTTTTTGGAATATGTAAGAATGATTTTATTATTAGATTGGTGGGACCTATATCACCCTCTAATTAATTTGATAAATATTTATATCTCATGAGACAGACATGACAGGAATGGAAATTAATTATGGTTCCTTTTTATAGGGCTGGAATGACAAGTAAATCTGGTTCAGTAATACATGAATGGATCGACATGTAAACCTGGTTCAGTAATGGACTTTTTCCACTATGATGGTCTTTCCAGAAATGACTTTGATACTATGGAATTCAAATTCTGTGCTTATTTTTTCCACAATTCCATGTTTTATTCCAATGCTATTTTACCATGGTTAATGTTCCTTTATGATCTTTGCCTTACATACTACCATGATTTATTTCATGATTAAATATTTTTATAATTAAACATTATGTTCATGTTTTTAAATTCATATGTTTATGATTTATGTTCTCAATTTTTAACATTACTGAAAATTTGGGCTCACCATTTTTATATTTTATTTTTCCCAGGATATAATGAAAGGATTTAGGTCGGAAAACAAAAGGGGGTGATCATAATGAGAGATGTTGAAGATCTTCCAACATGTAAGAAGATTATGTTCCTCAATTCGAATGACTCAATACTAATTTTTCCATTTTTGTATATTTTTGTAATGTATTTAGAATTACACAAAGGAAATGTAATTTCCATGTATATCAATCATGGGTCATTCACTATAAAAAAGTACAATGATATTATTCCAATATAAAAAATCTTGTTAATAGCCAAATCAATATCATTATTCATGGTAAAAAATATAATATTTTACCAAATAAAATATAGTGAAAATTTATGTATGGGGGGTGTTGTAAATATTTGATATGCTATCAATTAATTATTTCAATATTTTAATTTTCAGTTTTTTATGATATGAAATTTATTATTAATTATATTCTGGTTTATTAAGTAATCCAGTACTATTTTTAAGGATTTAACTTATTTTTTATTTTCTTGAACATATATGATAATTCTTTATGTTTTATATAATATTTATAAAAACTGTTTTATGAATGTGAATAGTATTTAAAAATAGAATAAACATTTAAAAAAAAAATTATTTCATGGGGAAACATTAATTTTTAACTCTATATTATATAACTTCTTTAATGTGGGAAATATTTCTCTAGGTATCCATCCATAATCTCAATCATATTATTCCTATGAAAAAAGTGTAAAAATGGAAATTTGAATCCAACATGAAATAAATAGATATTTATAACTAGTATAAGATAAATGAAAATAAAAAAATGAATAAAATGAAAAAATATGCAATGAGTAATTATAAAAAATACTAGAATTGGGTGAGGGGAATTTTGAACATGAAGTAAAGGAGGATAATTTTAAATATAATTAATTCATTTTGGTGGTATCAATGAAGATTAAAATTGGTTTTTGGTACAGGGGCCATAGAAATGATGAATTAATTATAGCACCTCTTGTTAAATTAATAATGAACCTAACATCAATTTATTTTTATAATATTTAATCATGATATTTTTTATGAATACGTTTGGGACAAAAGATAAAAAATATAGATTCCATATGGTATATTCAATTATGGATCATTAAATTTTTTTTAAATTTTTTATTGTATTATTATAAAGGTGAATTATAATTATTTTTTAACTTAATACATAACAATACCAAAATTATCATTGATTTATTATTGGTGAATTGAGGCTGATATTTTTTAGAAAAAATCAGTTTTAATAATATTGATGTTAAACCAACAGATTAATTATCTTAATGGAGAATGTCAAAAAACTTATTATATGAATAATTAAATATAAATTGTAATATTGGATTACCATTGATTTAAATACATTTTATCAAATTGTATTTTTATATATAAATTGTTATTTTTATTTCATCATTTAATATGAATCTATAATTATAGACAAAAAAATGAAACTACATTAAAATTTCATCTTTCCCCTTCTTATACACATTAGTATTTTTCCTAACATTATCTATGTGTTTAATTTGAATTTGAAATCACTATATATTTTTTTATCTTTTTAATATATATTTTATTATATGGCATAAATATGGATCAAAAATATTGAGGGACTTATTTGCACATGATTTCATCATTGGACAATATTTTTCAATCTGAACATCACATTATTCGTCGAGAAATAACAATAGTTATACATTCTTATATTGGGTTGAATGTTTATGAAATTATGGAGTAATAAACACTGAATATTTAATTCATCTATAGAAATATACACATTATTATTTATGATTTTAATCTATAACACAAAAACTTGGGTTCTATATTTTTACTTGATTTTAAATTTACAATTTTCTAAAATTCTAAAAATATATCCCCTTATAGAAAATAAATTTTTGTTAAAAAACATTCGAAATCAATGTTCATGTGTGAGGTATTATCAAGTATTTTTATTTTATTTTTCTATACATTTTATTGAATTCCAATTTTAGTTCAATTAAATATTTTATTTAAATTGATTACAAATCTCAACATTCTTCCTAGACCACTCTCATTTTCTCGACCTCTTCATTCATTATTGGATTCTCCAATACTAATTGATATGGGGAAATAAATGGAGTAATATGAAATAGGATGATTCAATGGTTGAACCGAGTCTCTAAACATTCCATCTTAATGTTTCTCATTTGCACTATGTTATATTGTGGATGATATGTAGAGAGGTCCCATCTCTATTAACTTTTGAATATGTTATTAAACTACTCTATTTTCACTTCAATGATAGGGGTGTATGGGTAATATAAATGGAATCCATTGGGTGAAAAATATATTCACAAATAGGGAAGAATTTGATTTTCACACATACGGTGAAGTATTTTAATTATCAATATCTCAAGCTGGCTAATAACAATAGATGATTTCTAAGAAAAATTCATTTCTAAGTATTTCCTTTCTATTTACATTAAATTATAATGAATTTTATTTATATTTAATGATTTTATTCAAGTAATTATTATGATTATCATTCCCCTATAATTATTCATTATTTTCATAAAATACTAAAAGATTACCTGAATATTATATATAAATTGATCAATTGTGTGAAAACATTCCAAATTTCATTAATTAAGACAAACACGGTGAGCTACAACGTTTCAATTAGAAAATATTATGTAATATTTTCCAAAAAAATATATTTCATTGAACAAACATATATAACTATTCATCGGAGTCAGATTCTAGTTCATTGTCGATATATTTTCATTTCTTAATTATATTAATGAATAATGAAATTAATTAAAAAATCACAAGAGTTTTACTCACTTTCTTATAATGATTAATTTCATAAATATTTAGACATAATGTGGGAGGAATATTAAAACATATATATGAATAGATTTATTTTCATGTTATAATAGAATACATTATTGGGTAACTCTAGGACCATGTTTTCAAAAACATAACAAATGAAATTATTGAATTATTTTGATAGATTATAGTTTTCAATAAAGATGTGTACATATTATAAAAGGGGATTATCCCTCAAAAACTAAATATATAAATTAAGGATTTGTAAGCATATCATCACAACCCATCTCTAATATGTGTTTATATGTCATCCTGGAGGTATTACAAGAATTACTGACACTTGAATAAGATCATTTGAAGGGATGAGATGTAATATTATATTATAATATACATTAGATTAAAAAATTATTAATAAAAATTAAAACTATACATGGTTCATTGGAAGAGTTAGTACAACTATACATTTCACTAGATGTGGAATAAGAATAATTCCATGTGATTGATTTTGATGTGCACATTATAGTACCTAACTACATACATCTATGAAAATAAACTATACTCTAAGAGTCCTTATGAATGATGAAAATTAATGTTTAACTAACTATGAGATTCAATCATCTGTCGAAGTCATTTTCATTTATTTTGGTTGAATTTAAATTAAGAACTACATCAGTCTTTTTGAGTAATTTAGATTAAAAAAATAGATAGACAACCTAGTATGAGAAAAAAAATGATTTCTCTCCTGATGATAATTATATGGAAAACGTATAATATATTAATCATCCACATAAGGAAGTATATGATTAGATCATAATGTATTTGCCTCAAATAATAAATTCCTAACCCTTACAAGATATCATTGATTATTCAAATGTTAATACTTATTATTTTCATCAAATTAAAATTGAAAATTTCACCTAATATCTAATGAAAAAATATATTTCTGAACCATAGGTATATTATTAACCCTATTTCATAGAAGAGGCTATACATGGAGTATAAAAAAGGTGGTGCAAAAATATTTTCCCCTCTCGCCACCATGAAATGTGTACATAATAATAATAGAAATATACCTAATGATATCTTGTCACGAACCATCCTCAGGGCCCATTCCGTGACTACCCCTAGCCCGCCTTCCATAAGGTAGGGGCTAGCGACTAGCATTAAAGGAAAATCCCTGATTAAAAGGGAAGGCATTCCCTTTAAACCTGTAACACACACAGTCTGAACACAAGCTGAAGAAGCAACATGTACTAATATAGAAAAGAAAAGTGTGTTGAACGTAAGTGGTCCATTATACAAACCCAACTGAACAACAAGTACAAGTACAAGTAAAATTGAAAACCTCTCTTGGATCGTCTGTAGGGGAATCCTACCTGATGGGTAGGTACATAACTCGAATAACTTTTCCCTAAGGTACGTCCCATCTAGTCCAGCTCCGAGCAGCCTCCCATCTGTCACCCTCAGCCTCGATCACTGCTAACAATCGTATGCACATAATAAAACAAGGTGCGGGCGAAGCCCGTGTAGGGGTGAGTATAACATTACTCAGTAGGGGAGCCCAAGACCCCTGAAGGTCTCCCAGAATCCACTAAGGACAAACCAAAGTAGTAAGATACAATCACAAAGTATCAACCATCCCTACTTATGTATATGCCCATACATATACCTAAGTTACCAAACACATTCCTGCTCCAAAACTCGATCCCAAGAACAACCCAATCCACAAATGAAGTAATTTAAATCACTTCGATGATAATGATTGAAAGACAAGACTCAGCTCACACAGGTATACAACTCATGAATAGGGGTAGAGCTGATTAGATGTAGCCTCTGAATCAGCTCCACTATCGAACCCACGTAGGATCCTGGAATAGTATTAGCATTGTCGAACCCATGGAAGATCCCAGAAAAAAAAGTTATCGTCGTCGAACCCACGGAGGATCCCAGTACAGAATTCATCACTATCAAACCCACGGAGGATCCTAGTACAGTATTGTCATGGTCAAACCCCCGGAGGATCCTCGTATAGAAGTAGGTCCACATAGGATCCTATCGTCTCTGTCGCAGCCATCCATAGGGTTTCTGCACACAGTACGCTCAATTCAGGGAGGGTCCGCTCCTCGAGCCACGTGTCGATATATCAACTACCATGAAGTCTCTAGTTGATGTGTACCATAGTTTTGCCACATCATAAGGAACTCAACGTGACAGACGGTGCGTCAGTCGGACACCCGATCTGTGAGTTATTGGCATTTCTGTTTTAGGGGCCCGGTTGGATTTTAGGTTCAAACCAAACTGACCATATCCCAACTATGTCCAAACCTCAATTAGGATATTCCAAAAGAATCTTCTCGCTCCAAGAATTCCATTTCCGTAGGCGGTTCGTCAATCGTACACCTGTAGCCCAAGATATGGGTGGATAGGTGAAAACTGGCCATAGCCGGTCCAGGTCCGGTCCGACCTAGTTGGAGCGAGCCTGCCTGACCCGGTCCAAGGAAACAACTAGGCCCAAGGGCGGCCCGGCCGTGGCCAGCCCGGCCATGGGAGGCCAGGCGACCTACCCTAGCCGCGCCCAAGGGGTGGGGCACACCCCCTGGAACATGAAGAGTATAACTGTTCGGGTAAACCGAACCGGTGCCAGGTGGCGCAGGTCTGGCACACGCGGGACCTGACGTTGTCCCGCTCCTCCCGGCTGGCCGAGTGGCCAGCCGCTCTAGCTCCACAGCAGCTGGCCCCCACTGACCCTCTACCACGACGCAATGACGACGTGGTCCTGTTGCACTCCGTGCGACACGATGGCACCGCCGCACCACCACCTTGGCTCGGCCAGGACACGACCGCCAGGTCCTCCGTGCGGCGCGACGACATCGCGCCTTCTCCACCACTTCCCGGTTTGGTCGCGGACCTTGGAAGTTGCGTACGGCGCTATGACACTGCGTTCCACCCTCGTGGCCCGTTTTGGTTGTGGCTCTCCTTCCGCGCGGCACGACGGTGCCACGCTCTCTTTGCGACCTGGCGGCCTTTCACCACTGGTTTTCTTCGTGGTCCGCCTCCATCATCAATATACAAGAACAAACAAAGTGGGAGGGTCACCCATGTTCATGCGGTCTGAACCCTCCTCTTCATGGTGATATCATTTGGCATACAAATTCAGAAATTTTAACGACGAAAAATAGAGGTTTAATCTCATATTTAAATTAACTCGAATCCCCCTACATCAAATCGATGAACGTTGAAGAAGTCACGGGAAAAGGGAGGACGTCAGTTCGTTGACTTTGGAAAGCATCTGAGGAAGAATCTTCGTCGGCATTCATCGCGGGTAGCTCCTTCTCTTTTGGATTGGTCGAAGATCGATGACAGTGTTCATCGTTATTCGGAAATGAGGAGCGTTCATCATGTTCTTCACCGAGAGGATAATGTTATCCAAAATCTCCCAAGTCCTATCTCAAATTCCCACACAAAATAAAGTTACCAATCAGCCAAAATAAAATAATAGTATTATCTATTATTTTATTTTTGGCAGGAATTTGAAAAGATTACAAAAAGATTAATTTATTGGCATTAATTAATTTTTAGGTGTGTTGGCACCATTATGGGTAAGTTCAAGAGTTTCCCCCATTTATTGGGAGCTCAAGGGGTTTAAAGGGGGGTTATAGGATTTAAAGGGTTTGGGTGGGCCCCACCTAAAAATATCCTCCCAAGAGAGGTTAGGGTGTGGTGGGCCCCACCATTAACCTCCACCTGGTGGTTTTAACCACCAATCAAATAAAAAATATGTTATAATTATTTTTATTTAATTTTATTTAAAACCCCCAAAAATTAACATCAATTCTCTTTAGAACGCGACTGCGGTGAAGGTCTCAGTAAGGAATCACCGACACTGCGAGTTCAACGGTGCCCTCAGATTTCAATTCTGAGCACCGGTTCAAAAATATAAAATCCCGCTCGTACGTTTACTAAACGTACCTGAACAAAACTCCAAAAATTGATTCCGGGCACACCGGGCCTCGGAATTAAGCACCGTCCAAAAATGCTGACTCGTAAAATTCCCAAGAATTTATGAAAAAAAATTTCACTGAGTTTAGAGGACTTTACATTCTCCCCACCTCTAGGATTTATGTCCCCATAAGCTAAAACTCAAACAAAAGAAACAAATGGGGGTAATGAGCATGCATCTCTGCCTCCATTTCCCATGTGCTCTCCTGGAGGTTCCCGTGCTTCCAGAGAACGTGCACCAGAGGTATCGAATGTCCACGGAGGACCTGATCCTGTCGATCCTCAATCTCCACTGATCCTCCATGAAAGTCGCACCCTCATTGTTGTCCATCTCCCCATGGTGGATGATGTGAGAAGGGTCATGCACATATATCCTTAGCTGAGATAAATGGACGACGTCGTGCACCTGGTGTAACTGAGGTGGAAGAGCGAGGCGGTAATCCACCAAACCTACTCTGCTGAGGACCAGGAATGGTATGATGAATCGCTAAGATAACTTGTCACCT
This sequence comes from Viscum album, assembly GCA_963277665.1. Taxonomy (NCBI): domain Eukaryota; kingdom Viridiplantae; phylum Streptophyta; class Magnoliopsida; order Santalales; family Viscaceae; genus Viscum; species Viscum album. The sequence continues at coordinate 5,130 of CAUJRU010000410.1, read as the reverse complement.
TGGCCAAATCTCCATTGAACTCGTCGAGGTGAGACCCGTAGGAAGACACGATCTCCATCCTCGAACTCTAGAGGCCTCTGTCTCCTATCAACATAGGACTTCTGCCTGCTCTGTGCAGTTTTCATCCGCTCCAGGATTATCTGCACCTTCTCTTTCGTAGCCTACACAATCTCTGGTCTTATAAGTGCTGACTCCCCTAGGTCAGTCCATCACATAGGCGATCTTCAAAGTCAGCCGTAATGTTCCTCGAAAGGTGTCATCCCTATGGTGGAGTGGTTTCTATCATTTTACGCAAACTCTACCAAGGGTAAGTGATCATCCTAGTAGCGACCGAAGTCTAGGACGCATGCACGGATCATGTACTCGAGAGTCTGAATGGTCCACTCGAGAGTCGGAATCCCCAAGCTCCGAACGAGGGCAGTGGAAATAAAATAATGACTCACACATGTGTCTATAAGTACTGCAGAAAAGGTGGAGTAGACACAGATAGTATCTCGAATCATCTCAGGTGCTCCGTGGTCGTAGGACTTGACTGCCTGAAGATGAGCATGCCTCTGTCTGCTAGCTCTCTGTGGTCGGGGTGGAACTCCTACTGTTGGTTTTGGTCGGGCCTCAAATCGTCGTCCACCACCAGCTGCTTGTCCAGCTCCTCTTCCACGTCTGACTTCTCCTGACAGACCACCATGGTTGAACCTCTAACTCTGCATGGGAGGTCCCTCTACTTTCTGCTGCTAATCTGCATGGTGGGTCGGGCAGTAATGAGCCATGTGACCCTGCCTGCCGCATGCATAGCGCTACATGCTCCTCGAATGGCTAGATCTGTCTCATGTTCCCCACAGAACGGAACTTGTATCCTGGACTCTCCCACCTGATGGCATGGTCCGCTTGGACCTCTATGACATCTTTCTACTACCAACTGTAAAAGACTCCTCTACGTGTCTCCCTATGGTGGGTCTCGATGTTGGTGTCTACTCAGCAAGAAAACTCTCTACAAGAAGGGATCGGTCCAGCACCCCCGCCTGTGTCGGGATGTTGAGGGAGATCATCGAAGCCCTGATCTCATGCCTGAGTCCCTGATGAAAGGTCTCGGACCTGAAGAATGGGTCTCGTACCATATCCATGGAGTAGCGTGATAGGTCAGTGAACCTCGGTGAGCACTGATTTACCTTTATGCTACCCTACTGTAGATGCAGTAACTCTTATATCCGCACCGCACTATGGGTAGCTGGAACAAACTCTAACTAGAAGAGACTCTCGATGTCTGTCCAGATTAGTGATACCTCAGCATGCACATGGAGCATCAGGCTCCACTATCTGCCTGCTACTTCACGCAGGAGACTCGTGGAAAATATCACCATGAGGTCGGCTGGTGTCCCTACCAATATGAAAACTCTCACAACATCTTCCAGCCAATCCTCATCTACCTGTGGGTCCGTCTCTCCATGGAACCTGGGTGGACTCTGGCACTAGAACACGTGCTACACACTTAGACGGTGTGCACTCTCCACTGCTAGAGCTGGGGTTATCGGTGGCCCAGTGGGTAGTGGAACCGATGGTTCCTCTGTTGTGATGGGGCCCTGCACTGAGGCCTCGTCGCTCGGTGGGCTACCATCTCGTACGAAACTCGGAACCCTATCTGGATAACTACATGGGGACATCCTGAAAATAAATAGGTGTTCCATGTTCAAAATAATATACCTAGTGAGCTGACATAATGTAATCTGAAATAAAACATTTCAAAAGAAACACACAAGAAATCAGTGCTTTCATGCACTGATTCGGAAATCAGATTTCAGAGTCCTAGTGTATGGATACGTCAGCCGCCGTACCAACACTGATTTCCCTAAACTTATAACCACACCCAATCCACTTAACACAATAGCTATTAAAATAATCAGATTCCATGTTCTGTGGTAGAACCGACTCCTCCGATACCAATTTTTCATGGAACATCCTTGGGGCCTATGTCGTGACTACCCCAAGCCCGCCTTCCATCGTCCAGGGGCTGGAGACTAGAACCAAAGGCGAATCCCTGATGAAAAGGGAAGGCATTTCCTTTAAACCTCTAACACACATAGTTTGAACACAAGCAGATGAAGCAAAATGTAAAAATATAGAAAAGAAAAGTGTGATGAAAGTAAGTGAGCCAATATACAAACCCAACTAAACAACATGTACAATTACAGGTAAAAAAACAACTCCTGGATCATCCACAAGGGAATCCTTCTGAAAGGGTAGGTACAAAACTCAAACAACTCGTCCCTGAGGTACGTCTCATCTAGTCCAACTCTGAGCAGCCTCCTATATGTCACCCTCAGCCTCGATCACTATTGACCGTTGTCTGCACATAACACAGAAAGGTGTGGGAGAAGCCCATGCAGGGGTGAGTATAAAAATAATCAGTAGGGGACCCCAAGACACCTGAAGTTATCCCAGAGTACACTAAGGATAAAACACATTATTAAGATAAAATCATGAAGTATCATCCATCCCTACTTAGATATATTCCCATACATATACCTAAGTTACCAATCACAGTCCGGATCCAACACTCGGGCCCAAGCATAATACATTCCACAAATGAAGTAAAGTCAATCACCTCGATGATAATGATTGAAAGACAAGACTCAGATCACATAGGTATACTACTTATAAAGAGGGGTAGAGATGATTAGATGTAACCTCTAAATCATCTTCTATGTCAAAACCACGTAGGATCCTGGAACAATATCAGCGCTGTCGAACCCACGGAGGATCCCATTACAGAATTCATCACTGTCGAACCCACAAAGGATCCCGATATAGAATTCATCACTATCGAACCAACAGAGAACCCCAGTATAGTATTGTCGTTGAAGAACCCACGGATGATCCTGGTACAGTAGTAGGTCCACGTAGGATCCTATAGTCTTAGTCGCAGCCAACCATATGGTTTCCACACACAGTACGCTCGATTCCGGGAGGGTCTGCTCTTCGAGCCGATTCTCGACACATCAAATACCATTAAGTCACTTGTTGATGTATCACGTAGTACTGTCTCATCATTAGAAACTCAACATGACCGATGGTGCTTCAATCGGACGCCCAGTCTTTGAGATATTGGCATTTCCGTTTCAGGGGCCTGGTTGGTTTCCAACCCAAACGTATCTCAACTATGTCCAAACCACAAGTAGGATATTCCGAAATAATCGCCTTGCTCCAAGAATTCCATCATCGCAACCAGTTCATCAATCGGACACCTTTAGCCCAAGATATGGGCGGAAAGGTGAAAACTGGCCATAGCGAGTCCGGGTCCGGTCCGACCCAGTCGGAGCGACCAGGCCCGACCCGGTCTAGACCGGGGACCGACATGGTGCGAGGGTCTGACCCATTTCGAGGAAATGGCTGGCCCGAGGGGGGCAGCCCGACCCGAGGGCGGCCTAGCTGTGGGCAACCTGGCCGATGGGTAGCCCGGCCGTGGGAGGCCTGGCTGAGGGCGTCCTGGCCGTGGGCGGCTCGACGGCCTGCCCTAGCTGCGCCCCGGGGGTGGCATGCTACCCCTGGAACCCGAATGGTATAATTGTTCGGGTTAACTGAATTGGCGCCAGGTGGTGCCAGTCCCGCACACGCGGGACCCGACGGGGTCCCGCTTTGGCTCCACGGCGGCTGGATCAGCTGGCCGCCTCCACACCTCCCCCGCGGCGCGGAGGTGTCGTGGTCCTTCTGCCCTCTGTGCGGCATGACGCCGCAGCGCCACCACCGCCGCCGCCCGGCCTGGCTGCGACCCCTTCGTCCTCCACGCGGCGCGACAGCGCCACGCCTACTCCACCGCAGCCTAGTTTGGTCACGACCCTCATCTCCTCTACATGGCTTGATGGTGTTGCGTGCCTCCGGCATGGCCCATCATGGCTGCGACTCTCCTTTCGCGCGGCTTGATTGTGTCACGCTCTCTTTGCGACCTGGCGGCCTTGCGCTGCCGGTTTTCTTTGTGGTCTGCCTCCATCATCAAAAAAACAAGAACAACCGAAGGGGGAGGGTCGGTCGTGTTCTTGTGGTCTGAACCCTCCTCTTCATGGCGATAACATTTGGCATACAAATCTAGAAATTTTAACAACGAAGAATGGAGGTTCAATAAAATATTTAAATTAACTTGAATCCCCCTACCTTGAATCGATTAATGTTGACAAAGTCGCGGGAAAAGGTTGGACGTAGAATCATTGACATCAGAAACCCTCTGCGGAAGAAGAATCACTGGTGTTCTTCATGGGCGGCTCCTTCTCTTCTGGCTTGGTCAAAGTTCGAATATGTTGTTCGTCATTCTTTAGAGATGTGGAGTGTTCTTCGTGTTCTTCATCTAGAGGATGAAGTTCTCCAAAATATCCAAAGTCCTCTCTCAAAGTCCCACACAAAAGAAAGTTTCCAACCAACCAAAATAATATAAAATGTTTATCTATTATTTTACTGTTGGAAAGAATTCCAAAATATTTCAATAATATTAATTAATTGGAATTAATTAATTTTTAGGTGTGTTGGCACCAGTATGGGGAATTTCAAGAGTTTCCCCCATTTATGGGGAGCTCAAGGGGTTTATAGGGGGGTTAGAGGAGTTAAAGGGTTCGAGTGGGCCCCACCTAAAAACATCCTCCCAGGAGAGGTAAGGGTGTGGTGGGCCCCACCACTATCCTTCACTTGGTGGTTTTAACAACCAATAAAATAAAAAATATGTTACACTTATTTTTATTTAATTTTATTTAGAAACCCCAAAAATTAACATCTATTCTCGTTAGAACGCAATTATGGTGAAGGTCTCACTAAGAAATCACTGACGCTGCGTGTTCAACGGTGCCCTCAGATTTTAATTCCGAGCACCGGTTCTAATGATATAAAATCCCACTCGTACATTTACTGAACATAGCTGAAGAAAAATTTAGAAATTGATTCCGGGAACACCTGGCCTCGAAATCAAGCACCGTCAGAAACTACAGTCTCGAAAAATTCGCAAGATTTTATGAAAAAACAATCATGGAATTTCCAGGACATTACATATCTATACATTTAATTATCATCGTGGATTAAATAATTAATCATAATAGAATTAATGGGATGTGTTGAATCAAATCAAATAAACTCCACCCATTAATAGACTTGAAA